>BSDF01000002.1:9835000-11035000 GCA_027925045.1 Hypotaenidia okinawae
TTACACCTACAAACCTCAGCCTGTCTTGGGCTGTTTTGCCCAAACTGTGCTTTACCAGAGATGAAAAGCTGAGGAACATCTTGCCTAGTGTGGGGAAAACCCAGTGGCAGCCCCTGCCTGGTTTCATTTCTCTCCAGTTTAAGCTTTTCCTAATTCCTTCCAATGTTACTATCAGGCCAGCTTCCGTGGTGTTAGCAGAGAGGCAGGGAGCGCAGCGGACAGCACCTTTCATGTCACATCAGACAAATTAACCACCCACTTCAAAAGCTTTGGGTGAGTCTCCGTTCCTCAGTGCCTTATAAAATGCCACGACAGTCCAGGACTCGAATCTACAAACAGTGAGAGCTATTATTTATTTACTGAGCACTAAAAAACCCCCATCTCCTCCGTTCAGAATAGCCCTGTAGCCTGAACTTTCAGAAATCAATTTACATTTTTAAATTCCTTTATGAGTCCCTGGTATTCAACAGCATTTTCTTTGCTCACAGGGATCTGACAGGCTTTGTTCCAAGATATTTTTAATATTTCGAACATGGAAGAGATATTTAAAATATCAATTATGTTGTTTGGATAAGTAGCCATTAAACATGCAGAGTAACTTACTTGAACCGCGAGTCTGCAGGCTAAAAGCGCCTTGAATTTTATATGACATTCTTCATCTGTGCTTTTCAAATCATTTTACAAGTACTAATGAATAAAGTTTATTAGCAAGCCAGGGAAGGAGACAAGAACTGTTATCCTCTTTCTGTGGCATGGAAATTGGGAGATATTTGTGTGTAATCTCATTTGCGTTCACTAGACGCCAAATGAGCGTCCTCCCCAGCTCTATAGAAGATCACTGCAGTCACTCAATGTATGCTTTAATTCTGCCACGACGGGACCCTCTGTAAATGGGAATCAGATCCAACATCAAGTCCTGGTATCACTGTGGCAGCCAGTCTGTGTCTGGCATCAGGTCTGACCTCAGGCCCGGACCCCATCCTATTTGGGAACAGTTGAAAAAAGCCCCCAATTTTGGCTAAAACCCCTTTTTTTGGAGATATTTAATCTAGTGGTTTTTTCAAACTTTTAGTTTCCGGAGTTCAGGGCTGCTCAAACTGTGTGTTTTAATGCTCCTTGTCGGAGGTGAGGGATCAGGGCCTGCAGGGGCATCAAATTCTTAAGACAAAAAAAACCCTCTAAGGACCATTCTCGGCATCTTTAACTGAACAGCCGTGATCCAGCATCTGCAAACATCTGCCTGTGAGCAAATGGGTGCATTTCGGCACTTGCCCAATTGTTAAGAAAGACAATATGAGGAGGTGGGGGACCTGCCCCTCTTAACTATAGGGTAAGAATTTCCCCTGCCCTGGGTAACCCCAAACTGGCATGTTGAATTCAACTTTGAATTGATTATCTAACTTTAAGGCGTTCGTCACAGTGATGTCTTTTCTTCCTCAGAAGCACACGTATTTCTGTTGCTAATTGTAGCCCCAATTAGTCTCTCTCATCCCATGGGGGAATAAACCAGCAAAGCAGTTGACCTAGTAGTACATACACCCAGGAGGACCTTTCCCACGTAGGGTCCCCTCCGGTCTGGGATTTGGAGGGGACACTCAGGTCCCGGCAGATATTAACGGCTCCCCAGGGGTCTATTCTCGTGGCTCTCCAGTCGAGGGAGTTGTCAGTAGGTGCAAGATTCGTCCCACGTGAAGGACAACTGTCAACTGTATTAAATAGTGATATCAGGGATCATCTGCCTGGCAATAGCCGTGTCTCAGTTCGCGGCTCCGCGTTCAGAAATAGGAGCATTTTCTCATCGAAAAGACTACTTTTTATAATCTCATCCCACACAGTTTTGCACGCGATAATACATCCCAGGGAGACTATTAGACAAATAGGGTCTTAAAATCTTATCTCAGATCTTGCTCAAACATGAGATTTTTGTAATCATAAATGCTAAAAATACCACTCACATGTAAGAACGCTAACTGCAGGCGGGATTTGGGCTTGCCTGAAAGTGCTGCAGTCCAGGAGAGTCATAGTTAATACATAACTCTCTTGACAAACAGCTCAGATGACAACATACCTATAATTATAGCTATATCTGATCATGTTGCCTGGGGGAAAAAGAAGGTGATACTGTAAACGCAGAGGGGCTGCATCCTAAGCTCTATCTCCCAGCCAATCCTCCAGACCCCCTTGGACCTCTCTGGGAATTATCGCTGACTGATGCTGGCTAGTCGGTCTCAGGAAGGGATCTGCTGGAGATGCAATGAGCTCACCTGCGCATCCTTAATTTCAGGAGGAGTGTGGTACCCATTTGACACAATGATGGCAAATTAGAGCAGCCTAAAAACGCAGGCAGGTAATAGAAGCAGGGTAGGCTCGAGCTTGCGTCTTCTATCCCTGGGAGGTTTGCAGGGCTGGCAGATGGGAAGCCAAGTACTTACGCCATCGTCATTACTACCATGGTGTTGCTTGTATGCCAGGTCCCTGGGGTGTGAACCATCTACCGTGTCTGTGCAAGGGACAAAAAGGCCAGCACATGACAAGGTGGATGAGGGACATCTTCAGGGATGAAGAGGCAGTGGGGTTTGTGTCCTACTTCCTTGGGGTTCATCTTGCCCAGCACCACCCTCCTGTAGAATTGCTACACTGGCATCAGCCTGGACCACCCCTTGGCTTTCCAACAGAGCTAATGCCCATTAAGATTTACCCAGTCTGTGGTCTGGCATTGCCTTTGCACCTTATATGCAATCTGAAGTAGGAAAAACAGCCAAGACAAGGCTCAGTTGGGCAAGCTCCTGCCTGTCCCCTCTTCCTCCAGGCTGAGCACTTGTCCCCATCAAACAAAGCCCTCTCGCATGTCCACCAGTTTAAATGGACCACTATCTCTAGCATGGAGTGGGCGGTAATACTCTTATGTACAATGCTAGCAGAGGCACAAGGCTGTCCTTCTTGCATTTGCTCTAAATACTCACTAGATTCCCAGAATGAATATTCCCAGGATGAATATTTTTATATGGTTTCACAGCACTTTTTGGTTGAGACAGCAATGTTTCCTAATGCGTAAATTTGCCCTCACCACCCCCCTCCATGCATAAGCCTTAAACTCTATCAATAACTAATTGTTTCGTGTGTCTCAGACAAAGTGTAATCAACAGAGAGGATGGTGGAGAAGTGTGAAATGACAGAGTGACATTCTATGCTTAAATAAGCAAACTACACCCAAATAGAACAATGGCTCGAAAATGTTTCCATAATAAGGGTGCATAAATTACCCCCATTACTTGGAAAGCTCGTACTTGCATCTTACCAGCCACATTTCTAGTATTCACGAGGGCTGATACACTCGGATCGTGATAGACATGCCTCTGTTACAGCAATTATACAATGCTTTGTGAAAATAGCATTGTGTCTACAGAGCTACTGAAGTTGTACGGTCTCCTTGGTGTTTGTTTATTGCCTCTGTGAATTTAAAAAATATAATTAAGCAGAGGAAGAAAAACCACGTTTGGAAAAAGATAGTCCTCTTTTTTTTTGTTATTTATTCTCCGTGAGGGAAAATGAAAACACATTTCAAGTTGTGCCAATGCATGGTAGGCACCGGCTGGATCATGGAAAGGTAGGGGAAACACAGGCGGTAAACTCTGCTGGGATGGAAACACTGCAAGAAGGTACACTGCTGGTTGCCCACATATGATTTCTGTTACATACATATATGTACATCTGTGTGAGAAGGCCATGGGAGCAGGGAAGATCTCCTCCAAAAGGGGAAAGGCCACCCAGAGCTGGGTGCCGCTGGTGGTGATGCCCAGCCCCCTGGACCCCATGGAGGGCAAGGAAATCGATCCTCTCTCTTGCTCTCATCTTACAGTTTGAAAAGGAATTGCTAGTCAGTGCCCAAGTATCTTTTTTTTTTTTTTTGTCTTTGGGGTCCTACAACTTGAAAAATAGTTAATTTTATTTTTCCTTTAAAGGGAAATCCTGATACAGTTCAAACAAAAATCAAGCCCTTGTAATTATTTGTTCCGAGATGCTAAATCCCACCTTTTTTTCTCCTCAAATGTTTTGCTTTAATTGAATACATCTAGTGATATAAAGCTATGAAAAGTAAATTTCAAATTCTTTTAGGATTACTGAACATCTGTAAAATAATTATATTAATAATTGAAAAAAGAAATCACGGCAAGAAAAGAGATACGATTTGCTTTTAATTTTGTGGTTGGATTTATTATTTCACCAAGCTAACATGAAGCATCTGACCTGCACATGGTTTTGGTCCTTATTACAATTGCTGGATTCATTAAAAAGATTGTGTTTAATTTAATAGTATGAGGGTCTTGAAGCATAGGTATTTTCAAAATTAAAACCAGTCAATATAAATAAAAGACTTGAACAAATCAGAAATGCCTTCAAGGATTGTTCTGGATTAATTTTAACACACAATGTAATTTGCATCCTACTATTTTTATTGTAAAGTTGTATGTGGAACAAGTTCGGAGAGAAATTATCCACAGGCAGCGAAGTGCCAAATAATAAATACACTCAGTTTTTAAAGACTTGGCCTGGTTTAAACAAACCAAAAGGGTACAAATGCACAAAAGGAATCGCCTGTGTTTCAAATCACCCACAGCAAGCCTTCCACTTACCTGGAAAACCTGATCCACATGCTAAGATTTTGTATGTTATTTTATACCGCAGAGTTCTTAACATCTGACATCGGCTGTAACATTACAAGTTGTGCTATGACTTTATTAAGGGATGATTTCCAAAGCCCTAAAGAACACTTATTAGGTTGTAATATATATTTCTGAAGAGGATTAGGTCTGTGATGCTAAAACCTAGACGTTTTAACAGTGAGTTTACTGAAATGAAAAAGATTACACACGGTCCTTTGTGTTGCACCAGGTAGAGCTTTTTCACCTTCGTTTCAACTGTATCACAAACCTCAGTAGTATCATGACTGAAAAACTCATTTAAAATCCCTCGGAGTTTCATTACCCAAATGGGATATTCCAGAAAAGGACCTGGGGCTTGTGCTGAACAACAAACTGAATAGCCAACGATGGGAAAGAAATTGGAAAACTGGGGAAAAACCCGAACACATCTCTTCCTGCCATGTGTTAATGTTAACATCAGACTGAGCATCAGCTGCCTTTCAAGGGCTGCGTCTGGTTTTGGATGCCAGGCTTTAAAAAGGATGGAAAAAGTTGAAGGAACAAAAAGAACGATGAAAAAGTTTAGAAAACTCGACCTGTGAGAAAAGACGAAACTAGGTTTGTTTAATTTCAGAACAGGAGGAGGGGTAATGGTTTTCCAAGATGTAAAAGGCTGTTGCAGAGAAAAACACCATCGGTTGTTCTCCAGATCCACTGGGGGTAGTACGAGAAATAATCAGCTTAATTTGCAAGAAAGGGAAAAAAAAGTAGGTTAGATATTAGCTACAGTGACAAACTATAAAGAGATTTAAGCACTGGGAGAGGTTATGTGGGAGTATTCCAAAAAAATCTGGCACTGGAGGTTTCTGAGGCTGGGTTAGGGGAGCAGTAGGGGATGTTCCTGGTGCAGGGAGCTGCTTCACGCATGGGACCCAGGGTGTCCTTCAGTGCTCCCCCAGCCCCACAACACTGTCCAGTTTGCCCCCACAGAAATCAAATGATTTAACTTTGTTGCAGAATAGTCCGGTCAGGTTGGGATTTTCAGACCATGGCTTTTTTGTTTGAAATAGCCCATTTTCCAGCTATATAGTGAAATACTTTTCTTTCGCCATGCCCCTCCCTGCCCCCCTTCCCCCTTCTTTTGTCATTTCTCCTCTCAGGTCACTCCTCATTTCAATACCAACACACACACACACACACACACATATTGATTAATTACCTCAATTGAAGAGCATTTACACTACATATGTGTGTAAAAGCAGATAAGCTTCTTGTTTTCTCACTGCCTGCAGCCCCTGCCAGCATCACCTGCAGTATGTGTCCCTCAGAGCCCAGCAACAAAGCCAAGCTTGCCTTTCCCTGTGGGATGGCTCATAAACATCTGTCCTCAGCAATGAGGTCTACTGCCTCCCCAAGGTCCCTTTGCAGTCTCGGATGAGGAGATATTGGATATTGGTCAATACTGCCTTCCTCCTGCAGGCAAAATGCAACTTTTTGTTATTATGGTAAAACTTATTTGCTCAGAAGGGAACTTTCTCGGAGACCTGTTTGAGATGGTGCCATAAGCTCTCATAGGAACTACAGAGCACTGAATCCCACCATACCTGGGGTTTTGCAGCAAAAACCAAACCAAAACAGGAGTGCAATCTGATTTTTTCTGCTGTAAACTGAGAAAAGGAAAGGTTTTCTCCTTCTTGGGAATGTGTAAAGAAAGCCACACAGCAGAAGTATTTATTGATGTACACCATGAAGACGTTAGGCACTGATATCAATAAAAGGCTATAAGAAATCAAGAATAAGATCTCCACATCCAGACTCAGTCTGACCTCGTGGATGGTAGCTGCCATGCTCTTCTCTCTCTGCAGTGATCGCCACTTACTTCCACACCTGGGTTTGAGCCGCGGCGTGTGTCCTGCCATACACTTCCTCCTTGCTTGCAGGGCAGAGCTGGGAGCTGATGGGTTGGGTTTTTTTTCCTATGGGTTGGAGTGATGAGGCACCAAGGCTTTGTGGATAGTTGGAGTGGGAGAGCAAGCTCGCTGTGGGAGGGATGGTCATGAGCTTGCTGTCCAACAGCTAAAGCAGTTCCTTGGGAGAAAAGATCTTGGATCTGGCCTCAAATCTGTGTTTTATATTAAATCATTACTAAATAAAATACAGAAAGGCTGGAAGCAGCTTCCCCCTTAGCCAGCAGCCAAGCCACAGGGTTTAGTGAAGCTTCTTTCTGGGGGATGCAGAGTGCTGGCTGTGCACAGGGGGTGTAGGCTCAGCCTCTTGTCCTATGTTGTCACCAGTTTTCCAGCTGCAGGGACAAATGTCTTTGTCTTTGGAAGGGCTGCTGAAAACCTGTACAAATTTTAAATGTATTTTAAATTTATGAGATGAAAGGAAAAAAGGGGTGTGTGTGAACAGAGCACATTTGCACAGCTGCTCAACTTGAGAAGAAGTGTGTAAATCTGCACTCTTTTCATCCAGCTCTGTTCTCTTCTCAAAGAAAATCCCCAGTGAAATACTGTTCAGAAAAGAGTCACTTTCAAATACGGGAAGTGACAGTGCTTCTAAAGTGGCATCTACATGCCCCAAATCCAGGGGAATCTTAAAGATACAGCAGGAATCTGCTCTCAAGCACTGATGCCATCATACTTTCAGACACAGAATCAGACTGTATCTGATAGAAAAGTGGCTTGCCAGGGTCTAAGTGCTGAACTGACTCCAAGAATATCATCTCTGTCAAACCAAATGCTTCTCTTACACAGTAAAAATGGAACGCAGATCAGCAAGAACTGAGTTATACTCAGCATCCATAGGTGCTATTGGGAACCGAGGATGCTGTGTTTAAGTGATGTGGTCAGTCAGGTCATCTCAAGATACACAACACTGTCAGGTCCCTCACCAGTTCAGGATGTCTCCAAGTTACTTTCCCACTACTCACAGCCTTAATTTGTGCTTTTCACCATTTTTCTTGTCAAGGTGCATCAAAAGATGAGTCAGGACCTTAGGAAGCTTTTGGAAAGGAGCATCCACCTTTGCCCCTGGTAGCAGAAAGCCTCTGTTCAGAACTGCACCCCATCACCCAGGTTAATTTGTCTGATGTGACATGAAAGGTGCTGTCTGCAGCGCTCTTTCCACCACGGAAACTGGCCTGACAGTAACACTGGAAGGAATTAGGAAAAGCTTAAAATGGACAGAAATGAAACCAGGCTGGGGCTGCCAGTAGGTCTTCCCCACACTAGGCAAGGTGTTCCTCAGCTTTTAACTTTTTGATACCTGATGTGAAAATTTTCAAATACCCCTCACTGTAACAAAGCACTCTTATCGTGGCACTTTCTTACCATTTCTCCCCAACAAATTCATTTTTTTAAGAAAGCAAGTAAAAAAAGGCTCCTCTTCCTCTCCACAAACCTTTTTATCAACTCCCAAAGCCTCTTCTGCATGCCTGGACTCCCTGGCCTTGTCCTCTTCCTATTCTCCAGCTTCTGTGACCTTCTCTCCATTTTCTCTCCATTTTCTCTCAGCTCAACAAGTATACACGCATCCTGCCTCCCCATGTCCTACCCAGACCAGACCAAACCAAACCAAACCAGAACAAGCCAAACCAGACCAAAACAGAACAAAAGAATTAGAGCAGGCACATAAACATCTATTTTCCAGATTTTTCAGTTGGGTTGGGTATTGAAGCTGCAAATGCTCTGTCGTCCCAGAGTTGTCAACCTTTCTCGCTATTCCCTGAGCATCCCTCTGTCCTGCTGTCTGGATAGTGCCATTCCCATTCCCATCTTTTTCTCTTTGACTTGCTGGTGCTCAGAAGCTTCTTTCCAACCCTCCACAGTAGATCAAAGTCTGATCAGCCACATGGAGAAAGCTCTGGCTGCTCCAAGCTGTGCATTCAGCCTGTGGCTCTGCTGTCTCCTCCCTTCTCTGGGCTGAAGACAGAGCAGGTCCTACAGTCACCAAACTATCACCTGAGTTTCAATGTCCCCTTCCTGCACCTGGGGTATCTATCACCACCTGAACTAGTAACCCAAACCAGGGGCTTCAGAAGAGCCAGTAACATGAATTTTTCTTGTTTCTTCCTTCTCTTTCCTGCTCCTGTTTCTCAGTGTGCATCTCAGTTAGGTCCTGAAGCCACTTTGCAGCATGCCTGTTCTCTCACCTGGGGACATTGGGGCCCATGAACAGACCAAATCTATGTTGAAACAAGAGAGAAATGGTGAAATTTGGACCCAGCTCTGCCACCACTCGCTCCAGCTTGCAGGGATGAGCACCTCACGGCGTGGGCTCTGCGTCCGTATTGCTCTGCCTTTGTTCTTAACTCAGTCCTGCCAGCCTCTGAACTATTTTTATTGCTCTCCTCTGAATAATTTTCAATCTGTCACTATCTTTCAGGTAATGTGGTGCCCATAATTAAATACTGCAGGCGCTACCGCACCAGAGCCATATGCAGACGGACTATTACCTTCTTGGGCTGTGATGTGATGTCTTCAGCCCCAAATCAAATTGGCCTTTTTTTTGCTGCTATATCTCAAGGCAAACTCATGTCTAATTTACTCCACACTATCATCTCTAGATCTCTTGCAGCATTACAGCTTCTTGGGCTTTTATCACTGATTGAATATCTGGGGTTTAGATTATTTTTCCACAAATGTAGCAGCTTCTATTTTCTACGTTGAATCTCATTTTATTCTCCACTCATTTTTTCCTGCCTTTTCAGTTTCCTTTACATTATTTTGCTCTCATCTTTAGGATTTCCAAATCCACCCAGCTTAGTTTAGTTTACACATTACATCAGCAAACCAGTCACCACTTCTTGCAGACCATTAAAAGAGCTGGTAAGCAAGCTCCCTTTTGGTCAGTCACTTCAGCACATGCTTATAGCCTTTTGGAGTCAATAGGGCTCCAGTATGGGATGAAGTGCATGCTATCACATTTGTTAGCTTGGCTATAAAAGGGAAAGTATCCTTCCCGTTTGAAACGTAACAGGTATTTACAGTGGGGCTGGAGTGGGGAGGGACAGGATGTCATGGAGCAGAGGAAAGGATTCACTGAGTATCACTGCTGAAGCAAATCCATCACAGGCTGCCAAGTGCATCCACACGTCCTCATCTGCATGGCTGGGACTTGCGTTGGGGTCTTGCCCTGTTGAGATGCCACCAGAGGCTCCCCCAGATCAGCTCGTTGCCATTCCTCAGTTCTTTCCGCTGAGAGACGTTGGAAACCATGTCAATCTGAATTAATGCTGGGAGTAAGATGCCGGGAGACAGCAGAGACTGTTTTATTAAAATCCAAGGACCCAACTGAGCAGTCCTGAACTGTGCTTACATGGATAACCCCGTGTATTTTGAGAACCAGATCTTAATTCACAGAATTTCTATTGCTATCAAAAGGAACTCAATGTTTGCTGGTCAAGATGTGCTTTTTTTGTAAATCTGTACTTCTTGTTTTCTCCGTTAACCTCTAAGAACCTGATCCCACCAAAGCCAAGATGCCCTTTGTCTCCCAACATCTCCAGATCTGGCTGCAAGGATTTATTTACCTGGAGAAAACGTCTGGAATATCTACAGTGAACTAAAGACAGTCACAACATCTGAAGTACGTTCCTTGGGTAATCTGCTCTAAAGCAAAAGGCATTTTCTCCTGAAAAATGTAACCAGAAGATATGGTGATAATTTAGAACCAAAACCTCATTTCTCTGGGGATATTTATCTTGGGATAAATAGCTCCAGAGCAGCTATCCCTTACTCCTTTCATTTTTTTTTTGCTTGGCAGAATGGTTTATTTTGACCAATTTCCCTACACAGACAAGCCCCAACTGCTGTTTCTCTTGTAGCATTTGTTCCTTTACTTGAGTTGCCACGGTAGATCCATTAGCTTTACTAGAAAACAAACAGGACCAGCTTTCTTCTAGCATCGCTAACATTTTCTTGCTAATTTTCCTACAGCTCTTCAACTTTTCATTAAGAAAAGAAAAGAAACCAGAGGAGCTTTAGGAAATTTGTGAGCTAATTCCCTTAGCGGCGAAGAAATCCGGGTTAGGTAGTTTATATATACACAGCCGCACTTTGTGGAATCAAAGTGAATTGCCTTACTCATTCTGCTTGTCCTTAGAAATTCCAGTTTGGATCCTGTAGGCGTTTGGAGTAAACAGGTTTGTTGTGAAAAGCCAGTTTCAATTCTGATATGTACGAATATTCTTGGAAAACAAACTGTGATGCTGACGCAGGCTGGCCGATGGCAAGCTGGCTCCGGGCGGGGAGGCTGCCGACCACTCAGTTAGGAGAGAGCAATGCAAACCCTGACCTGCCTTGTCCACCCAGACGAACCCGCACGGCCTCTGGTTTGAGGAACAAATGCTCATAGAGAACAGCTCAAGGTGGATTCACGCTTCACAGATAATATTTCAGAAAACACCAGGCAAAGATGTTTAATAACAGACATCTTGGAGACCTGTGCTACCACCTGAGACAGCCTGAGACCAAAAAAGCAGGAAAAAATGGGACAGTTAATTTGTGATACATTTTTCTATTGTTTTTGCCTTTGCATGCTTATTTATTTTACTGCTTTCTGGTCTTCCTAGAAAAATGCCTTGACTTCTTTTATTCTTATTAAAGATATATATATAAAAAAAAAAGTTTGGCAGTCCAGTGATTTTTGATTCACCCTTAATTTAATCCCCTTCTAATTAATTAATGGGCCTACTGTCTCTCCAGAACGTCTTTCTCCTTTGATACAGGCTTTAAATCTTTTTTTTAAGTTCTTTGGTTAGCTTAAATTCTTTTTTTTCCCCCTTACCCTTATTATTTCCCCTATAATCCCTAACTGAATTTGAGTGTGCTTATTTGATTCCTTCCCCTGCCCCCTCTTGCTTTCTAATTTTGACTGCAGGTTTTTTTTTTTAATTAAAAAAAATTAAAGCCTCAGATCTTTGCACAGTCCCTTATGAAGCCACATTGGCCGCTGCTTGTTCTCTCCGTTCTTCATTTCGAGAGGAGCAGGAGTCTCATGCAGCTTAATTATGGTTTCTTGCAGGAGTCCCCCTGCTTCCCTTCACGCTGGTGGCTGTACAGTATTCCTCCTCCTCTGCAGACTTTTGTTAAATACAGTGTGCACAGCGTGCACCAACCTTTTAGATCTACCAGATTTCTCACCCCACTGATACATGGATTTACACCCAGGCGAGCTTTACGCTGCCCCTTGTCTTGTTTCTGACATGAAATCCGTTTCCAGAAGGACCAGGTGATGCTGCTCCTTTTGTTCGCTTCAGCCCTTCATTTCTTTAATTGTTTTACAGCAGATGCAGCCACAAGGTTGTGACCGGCCCGTGGCCAACGTTTTGGCACATTTTATGTATTTCACCTGAACATAGCCAAAACCAGGGCCAGATCCTGGGCAGGGGTAAATCTCTGCAGCCTTTTACTCCCTTAGACCTGCTTTCTGCATGCGGCAGTTGCAGCTCCAAGTTCCTCAAGACACTTGGGAGTGATTTCAAAACCCTTCAAATTTTCCTGATAATATCAGCACCCCTGGGTGCTAGTTTGCTGGTAGCTTTTTTTCCCCATATATATGTATATATATAAACCTGCGAATGTTGATAGCTCGAGTTTCTGGAATCAACTCTCAATCCTCATGAAGATATTTTAATTAGAATGGGAGGGCTATGTTAACTAAAATTGGAAGAAATACTGATGTGAGGGCGTTCTAAGTTGTTCTCAGCCTGCCTTTTAACTCCTTGTGCATGCTGAAATAAGAAATTTTAAATACAGTTGGGGGTTAATTTTTCCCCCTCTTTTAAAAATATCTTTTTTTCTCTATTTCCCCTTCTTTTTTCCCCCATAACCTGCTTGTACCACGTAAAAATCTTTCCTCCTACCTGTGAAATACCACATCCCCAGCACCTTTTTCACAATGTGCATTGAAACCCGGTAGGTTTCTATTATCTTCCCCATCCTCAAGCCCGCACCAGGCGCCTCACAGTCCTGTCATATTTGTTTACGTCCACTTGATTTTACTTCCTCGCCGCTTTTTTCCATACAGCCCTCACCCCCTAGTTTCCTTTGAGCTGCCTTTCATGGCAGCAGGCTCTGGCCAGTTAATTGTTCATCCGGGATAGGTGAGGTTGAGCAGGGCTGAGATGCCTTTCCTCTTGTCGTGACAATTGTTTGGACTGTTCACCCCTTCACGCTCGGATGAGTGTTTCTCTCTTCGCTGTCCATACTGTATCAGTTGGCTCTCCTGCTCCTCCTTGGTGCAGACACATCCCATCACAGCACCTCTTTGGCTTCCCCTTCAGTGAGACTTTTCCTCTGCCTTTGCAGCAAACCTTGGGCTGTTTGAGGTTGAAGGTTTTATTTTTTTGCCACCCTTTGCTGGGCTTGGGGGTTTTGTCCTGGAGTCAGAGTTGTCTGGGCTGTCCCAATATTGACTCCTAGTCCTTCTGGACTTTTACTTTATTTCATTCAATGTTGGTACCATATGGCAGCTATGGCAACTGAATATATAACCCCATTCAATTTCTGACACCAGTCTGGCCTGTTAAAGGGCTCCATGCTCTGGTCTGGAGAAAAAACTAGCAATTCCTATAGGACATAGTGGTAGAGAAGTTCAAATAACACCTAACTGCCTTTAATGTTTCCCTTTTCTGGTATGACAAACAGTAAAAAAAGGAGGTAAATACCCTTGGCAATGTTTCACATCAAGCAAAAGTAATATATAGTGTTGAAAATGTAACTTCAGTTTGAAATAATCATATGATTATAGTATATATAAAATCACGGCATGTGTAAGGCCCATCAGCAACAGGTTTGTGTTTAGTTTTGCTCCATTTTATTTGTAAAGAAAGCTGGGACCCACTGCTCCACACAAAGTCAGCTGATTTATTAGCTAATGGCTAATAAGGGGCAGAGATAAACACCCACGGGAAACATTTAAACGCATCCCGGTGACTGAGGGATGCGTATCAGTTGGGACACATCACTTACTTCTGCATTTCCAGAAGTTGCAACTGGAGTGCATACTTGCTCACATGAGTAGTTTTACTCACGTGCTCCCTCTGAACTCCAGTGAAGGTTACTCATGCACACAACTCGCTCCAGGACAGGCCCCTACGGCTGTTTCTTCCTCCTGAGAAGATACTGCGGGAACTAATTTTTCTGATGATTAATCTCAAACACCACACCTGCAGTGCCTGTTCTCACTTGAATGAGGAGAGATTGATTTATCTAGCTATCTTTCTGTCTGTCTCATTACCCATCTCCTGTAGCATCTCAGTACCGCAAAAAAACGATGACAAACCTATCTTCCCAATAGCCATGCAAGGCAGGATGGCATTATCTCCACTTGCCAGATGGGGAGATCGAGGTAGGAAGCAGAAAAGTGATATGCCTGAGGTCATGTAAGGAGTTGGTGGCAGAGCCAGTCAGTGCAAAGAGCTTTCTGGACCCCCAAATCCACATCATAATCCCAGTGCCACCTGGACTGGTTTTTAGATTCTCTGAAAAGGATGAATAAATCCTGCCACTGTTAATAAATCCCAGGTCCTGTTCCTGAAGGACAGAAACCTTACTATGGTCAAGCACGACTCGTTTCCCACGCTGCTACCTGAGCAAAGAGCTGCAAAACACACATCCCCTGTCAAGGGAACCGTGCGGAGGCTGGAAGACAGGAGCAGCTTCTCTTATTCTTTAAGAATAAGAAAAATATCACTGTCAAAGCTAGGATAAAAAGTAGACATCTCTTGAGGTTCCCTCTGTGATCCCCTGTGGCGCAGTGCTTCAGTTCGGCAGGAGCAGCAGGGGGAAAGACAAGCACGTGGGGCTTCTCAGAGGGACCTTCAGCTACGTGTGTGGCATGGGCAGACCTGCCCCACTGTGGGTTGGGGGCTACTTTGGGTGGGTGAATACACAAAGGGCCAGCTGGGAGAAGGATGCTGATCGACCCGCTGGGTGTTCCCGCCACTTGTCCCAGTGCTGGGCCCCAGCCCAGCACACAGGGTGCTGAAGGACACAGTCACTGGTTGTGTCTCCTGTGAGTGGAAAGCAATCCAGTCCTGCTCATGCTGTGTGGAAATCTCCTGTGGCAACTACCCTCTACCCAAGGTTTTTGCATAAGTATTTCAGTGTTCGTGGGTGTGATTCCCTGCCAGCAGTGAGGGCTTTCCCCAAAGACATGCAATCCCATCTTCCAAGACAGACCAACAGAGAGAAACTCCAGGGTGAGGGACATCCACCCCAACCTAAGGCCTTCTGGGTTTCTTGCTTGACTCCAAGCAACAGATTGTACACAGGCTTCCCATAGTACCTGGGGGACACCCAGACACTGACCATCTCTGGTGTCTCCTGTGGTGCTTATCCAGCCCCAAACTGCTGGGGTGCAGCTCTGACTTGTTCCAGACATGAACAGCGATCCCACCAGAAGCACTCCATGAGACAGGCCATTTGGCAAACTTGTGGGCATCCCGAGGTCAATGGAGGAGACATCTTTCTGGGCATCAATCAGTAGACACAAGCCAGAGGACTGACCCTGGGGCAGAGCCTATACCACAGAGCTGTTCCTTGGACAAAAGCAGGTGACACCACTGCAATTACAGGCTTGCCAGGCTGAAATGCTACAGCAAATGGACAAACTGCATTAATTAAATTCCAAAAGTGCCACATTTTATTAACTTTTATAGCATTCCAGTGCCCAGTAGCACTTCCTAACCCCAGGACCAGGAGGACCACACTGCTGGTGGTCACCAACTGATGAGGTGACACCACGGCTGCCTGGATTCCTCTGCATGACCCATCTGGATGCCAGTGTCTGCTGGGGATGGTGGGGTCTATAGCAAAGCTGGCTTTGTCCTTTTGCCCCAGCCAACTCCTGGGGGATGTTCCTGCTGCAGCTGT
The DNA here is from genome assembly GCA_027925045.1 of Hypotaenidia okinawae. Lineage (NCBI taxonomy): Eukaryota > Metazoa > Chordata > Aves > Gruiformes > Rallidae > Hypotaenidia > Hypotaenidia okinawae. The sequence continues at coordinate 9,850,524 of BSDF01000002.1, forward strand.
TTTTAGGGTGCACGAGGGGAGGAACAAGCTCACCACAGGTTAACTATTCCAGGCATGTCAGGTCCATTGCTTTCCACAGGGCTACAGTCACAGAGGACCTCAGCTTTCTTTTCCCTTAATGTGTATCTTAATGTGCAGTCGATGGGGCTAGTTATCTTGTCAGGGGCTGGGGGTAAGCAGGGGGCTGATGGGTGACGGCAGCCAGCAATAGCTCCTCGTGTGCCGCTTTGTAGTGTGCGCCCAAGTGTTACCAGCCTGGGTCCAACACAAATAAATAATTAAGCGCATTTCCTGGGGCAAGAAAATGAAGACTTGGAGCTGTGGCAAGAATGAATAAGTACGAGACCTCTGGACCTGCAGTGCATGCACGCAGCGTGTGACTGACAGTGAGTTTCTTGCAGCCAGCACATCAAAAGGCTCCAGAAAACTGCTGTGTTGGGTGTCACTGCGATGTCGGGCTGTGGCCCTCCAGCCCTGCTGGAGGAGGGGACCTGCCACGCCAGGCAGGGTCTGTACTACAAGTCGTGGGATTTAGAGCATCTTTAGGAAATGGTGGTGTGCTTTAGGTAGCACCGTGGATTTTACATGTCAGTCTTCATGTGAAGAGGAGGCTAAAGGCCTTCCTCTCCCCCAGCATCACAGCTGGAGGGCAGTCAGCACATGAACCTTCAGGCAAGACCCCAAGGGAGGAGTGAGTTGTCATCTGCATTCCCACTGGGCTCTTGGTTCCCTCCAGAGCTGGCTCTCCTCCCATCTCCCACCCCAGCCCACCCGCTCATCCTGACCCACTACTGGCAGGACTCAGGGCACAATTGTTTCCTCTGAAACATTGGAACAAGTTATAAGAAAGGAGGGAGCTTTAATCCCTGGCACTAAAGGTCCTCCCATCACGTCAAATGCTGTGCTGGGGATGCCTGATGCCCAGGACTGCTGCTTGGCACATGGGACTCTCAGGAGGTGTGCTGGGAAAATGGGTCAGCATAAAAGCCATTCTTTTCCAGTGGGTGCTGGGATGCCTCTAGAATGTATTTCCAGGCTGTAAAACAGAGCGTGGATGGCTGGGGCATGTACAGCAAGAAGACTGCATGCACCTGGGTGCTCGGCTTACTGCTACAGAGGGAAGGAGACAAAATTAGGCTTCCCAAATCTCCACCCATTTCCCCAGCCAGGCTTTCTGGTGCCAGTTGAGTGTCTGCAGATGTTTTTCCTTATTGGAGAATGTGATTTTTGGAGCAAGGTTTGGACCTAACAGCAGGTTAACACATCACAAAATGTTCCTGCATGGGCTAGGACTGAGCACTGCTTGGGTCTACACATTGGCCATTGGGTTCATCATGGGAATGTTATAAAACAGACACCTTGTATAACTCTGACTTTGCATTGAGAATCATAGAACCACAGAAGGGTTTGTGTTGGAAGTGACCTCAAAATCCATCTAGTCCCACCCCATGCCATGGGCATGGACACCCTCCACTAGCCCAGGGTGTCCAAAGCCCCATCAAACCTGGCCTTGAACACTGCCAGGGAGGGGGCAGCCACAGCAGCCTGTGCCAGGGCCTCACCATCCTCACAGGGAAGAATTTCTTCCTTATGTCTAATCTAAATCTGCCCACTATTAGTTGGAAGCCATTCCCCTTTGTCCTGTCACTCCATGCCCTTGTAACCAGTCCCTCTCCAGCTTTCCTGTAGCCCCTCAGGTACTGGCAGGCTGCTAGGTCTCCCCAGAGCCTTCTCTTCTCCAGGCTGAAGAAGCCCAACCCTCTCAGCCTGTCTTCATAGGAGAGGTGCTCCAGCCCTATCCTTTTTTCAGGCTGTCCTTTTCCACCAACCTGAGTTTTCCCTCTTCTCCCCCTGCAGATTGGTTTAAACTTTTTTGTATTTTATTTCTATTATTTCCTCCAGGGATCTTGGTTTCTTTTCTTTTTAATTTTGTAAATTACATTTCTAACATTTTTGGAAAAAAAGATGTGGAGCCTAGTGTTTCCTGCATCTTTCAGCAGATGCTACACTGCCACTTGTACTATCAGCATGGTTGTTTAGAGGACAGACATGAGACATCTTCTTAGTTTTTACCAATTTTTCTGTTGCTAGTTGTTTTTATGATGATAATTCCTCAAAAAAGTCATTCTTGATAAAAAACCTTGTGGTGGTTCAGCCTCAAAGAGTGGCTGAGCACCTTGAAAGGGGAACATTAGCAGCCCACACAAATTACACTCACACCCAGTGATAACACAGAGTACCTTATTGGCCCATCAACAGAGTACTGCCCATTGCAAGGGCCAACTTGGCACCCCAGCCACACTCATCCTGCCCTGGAGGCACCAAGTAACACCTCTCCCTGACCAACCCCTTTTATGGGAGAGTGATATCAGGTGGTGTGGAGACAGCCTGGGTTGACTCAGCTCACCTGGGCTGACTGCGTGGGCAGGGTGACTCTGGCCTGGCTGGAACCAGGACTAAGCCCCAACAGTACTTAATTTTCCATCGTACACCTGTAACTCCCCTCCAATTCCTGGTACCCTTCACGCCCCAGGTAGCCTGACTCTAACCCTTTGTTCCACACCAAGTCTTTTCTTTATCTTTTTCTTATTCTTCCCATATCTTCTCACTCTTCTTTATTCAGTCTTTTTGACTCTGCCCCATCCTTTCCCTTCTCTTCTACAGCCTGGCTCATCCCTAGATTCATTGCTTCTCCCTGGGGTTTCAGAGCTTCCCTGGAAAGCACACAGGCACTCAGCATGACACAACCAACTCAGAGGGGATAGTGGCACAGACCCTTTATTTCTGGAAAGGGTGGAGACCAAGCTTGAGTCCATCAGGCATTTGTGAACCTTGGAGTACATGTTACTGAATGGGCTATTTAGTGTAAGACTGTGCCCCAGTTCGGTCTTAGTCATTTCTCTGTTCTTTGCCTTAATTCAGAGGCCTTCACATGATGAAGAACTTCAATTTACTTCAAGGATTACACTTAAATAACTTCAAAATCATCTTCCCAGTCATGACCTGGAGGAGATTTCTTGGAGGTAACCACCTCCAAAAGAAACAAGTCTGCAACCTGTCAGTGAAAAACCTACAGCAAAGTTGTTTGAACAGTGACAGTTGTGTCCTCTTGCCATGACTCATAGACAATGCTGTGCTGAAGCATGGCTAGCACGGCATGTTTGCTGGACCAGAGACTTGCAGAAGTCCCTGCACTAGGATGAAGACAAGGCGGGAGCCCTATCAGTGATACAGGAAGGATTAAAAACTAGAGGATGCCCACAGTGTGATATGTACAGAAGATGTCTGCTTTTCACTCTCCTTTCCCACATGAGCTCATCTGTACCACAGACTCCAGAAGATCATGAACCTGAGCCACTTCTTGTACCATCAACTGCAACAAGAAAGAAGTCAGTCTTTGCAAGTCAGTCATGTCCTGCCCTCCTTCAGTTTATTTAAGCTTTGTCCAGAAACAGTTTCTATTTCTGGTGAGGTCTCTATCCAAAGAGGCTGGTACCTTGTCTGAAATATAGGGCTGTTCCAAGTTGGTCCTCAGCAGTGAGGACACTGGGCCAGAGGAATCTCCCCCAGGCAGAGTCAAAGAGTGGAGGCCAGACTGAAACTCTTTTGGTTAGAAGTGAGGCTGACAACCTTCCACAGATGTACATGGCAAATAAATTCTTATCATGGAGAGGTAGGAAAACACTTGTCTGGAGGATTTGTATTAAGTACTCAAAAATACCTGTCCTCCTGATAATGCAGTACAAGACAAAATAGACTGATAGGGTTAAATGCAGGTAAGAAATTGTCTCATCTTGAAATTTGGGGTATGAATATAAACTTTCCTGTCAGAATAACAAATGAGGTGATATCTACCAGTAAGATGGGATCTCACAGATTTGATACCCTTCTTATAAGTAGTCTACAGCTGTACACAAGCATGGGGGACACTTTCTTAAAAAATTGGTATCAGTTTCTGGAACTATTTAATTTAAACCTTGGAAAAGTAATAAGTAGATATGAATTAGCCCTACCTGTAATATTAGCTACAGTGGTACAATGATTTAACATGTATCCACCAACATCAATCACAGTCCAGGCTCCAGGTATGGGGATGCTGAAGCCAGTGTGGTCCTTCCATTGCCAGGCACTTCTGACATCATTCAATCTTTAGGAACCACAATTTTGATTTGTGAAAGGACCCACGTCTCCTGAAGCTGGAAATGTCTCTGGGACCAAGCTGCTTCTGGTTGCAGTGATCTTGGGTTTGCTACAGAAGAAGCGTAAGAGCTAGCTGTTGAGAGTGTGACACCAGGTTTCAGAGGTGCAAAAAACCATAAGTGAATTTGAGAAGCCCCATCTTTATTGATTTCTGTCAGATGTCAAGAAAGAACTTCCATCCAGAAAGACGGTATACACCAGGAAGCTTGGAACCTTCCTATCCTGGACAAAGCTGGAAGGACTTTGCTTTTTCCTTCATAAAAATAAGTTTTTTCAGATCTTTCCTCTGGAGGAGAGAGAAGTGGGAAAACACACTAAAAACCAGAAAAGCTAATCTGTGTATTCTAGATATAACTCATTCCTAGATGTAATCCTGAAAAAGAGCTGCTGGAGATAGGACCTGGTGCTGAGAAAACTGTTCCTAGATATGGGTACTTGCAGACAGAGGGAAAGATATTCATGTTGATATGGACAATGTCCATTAAGCATGATTTGTTCTTAACTTGAACAAGAAAAGCTCCAAATATTCAATTTGTAATAGCATTTTATACAGAGAACTCAGCTCTTCCTATGTTTCTGTGCAACCTTGCTTTTCCAGGAATCCTTGATTCTCAAAAAGTCTAAGATAACTCAGATTTTCTGTCTGAAGCATCTCTTAAAATTGCCTTCAGTGGTAGAGAACCATGAAAGAGTCTGCCAAAATAGAGGAGCTTAGATTATTTGAGCTGTGTTTTAAACAGACTCTGTGTGTCCCACCGAGGCTGCTGCATTTCTTATATTTGGATTTAAGGAAGTTAAATTTAAAGCATGGCAAACACTGGGACTCTTGTGGAAGAAACTGTAGTAGTCAGAATTCTTACTTGGACAAATAGTCAATGAGGGGGAAACTTTTGTAAACACATCAAGGTGTTGGGTTCATTTCTCCTTCAGGAGCACAGAGTAAGTTCAGTAAAATACCTGAAGTTTTCCTGGTGTAAAACAAGTCTCAGCAAGAAGAGCATCGGGCACTTAGAGCGTTCAGGAGAGTGATGTGAAAGTCACAACATGTGCCAGCTTTCCCTGCAGTGTCTGTGGAACTGGAAGAGAGTACACACTGTCTGAAAGTTGTTCTGGATACTTTCTGGAGATGCTTCCATAAACTTTATCCAAGCAGGATTTTCCATACAAACCTGTGGCATATCCTGAGTCTAATTTGAAGAGCTTCTCAGAATAACTCCGGTAGCTCTAGATTTTGTGGCTGTATGCAATGCTCTAGCCACACACAAGTTAAATCCCACGTACTACCAAATGTTAGGCAGGTGCTTTTCTTCCTTACTCATCCAGCAGGACAGGTCTGCCATGAGATCATACGATCCCTCCTCTCTTACAGCTTTTGACAACTGGAAGTGTCTAGAAAACAATTCTCCCCATGTTTTTCAGGTGCATAGAAGTCTTCCTTCCCAATTTCTTGCATAGTCAGGACAAGCTCTTGATCTCTATGGGGTAGGTAACAGTACTGTCCATGCAGACACCAACTTACTGCTGGGAACCCTGCTAAGGAAGTGTAACCTACGTGCCTTCATGAATACAGCCATTTGAAATCAGCTTCCTATCAAGCTAAACAAATATTTTATTAAAAGCAGTTGTCATACAGAACTAAATCCCGTAGCTGTGAAGCATAAAAGAGGTTTTCAAGCTGACTTGCCTTGAACTGTGGCAGCTTAAGTCTTGTTGCCATTGCTGAAACTCATCAGGAAATCATTTGAAGGGCTCAAAGGTTAAGAATCTGTGTTTTCATCTGAACACAAGGGTGAAAGATCAGATGGCTGATCTCAGCTATTTGTGTTTTGTCTTTTTATCATCATCGTCAAATGAATCAATTAATTCGGTTTCATGAGGGCAGGACTTTCTTAGACATATCTGGGGGTGTTTACAGGCTGTTCAGGGGAGGTGGAAGACCCTTCCTGCAGAGGAACAGCTTAAGTTGGTGATATTCTTTGTTATTTCTATTATAACAATGCTTCAGAAAGCCCATGAAATTAGACAGTCCATGACATTAAGTTTTATACCAACATGTATAAACCACAAGCTCTTCTACCTATTCGAAGACACTAGGTAGAAAAAATAAGCAGGTTGGACTAAAGGATGGAAGAGAAAAAGGAAAAAAGATGAAAAGCAAGAGGGAAATAAAGTCCACGGTGACTAAGGAAGAGACAGACTCTCAGTACAGAACAGAGAAAGAGACTGAGCCCTGCACACTGACTAACAACAGGCCAGGAGTCTCAAATACCAAATTCTAGAGTGAAGCTGGAACCTGGGAACTTTGGGACAAACAATGGCCAACCCCAAGGTGCTCTGCAGGAGCATTGTACTTGATGGAGGAGCTGCAGAGAAACATGGAGGATGCACAAGAACATGTAGCTACTGCAATGTGTGCTAGAGGTGGAGAACCTCTCCCACCACAGAGACTTTGCAAAGTTAGTGAGAAGTGATTGCTCATGCCTACAGTATGTCCCTCCTGGTGTCCCTGCATCTGTCTCCTGCTAAGAAGAGAGCAGCTCTCTCTTATTCCACATGTGATACCCCAATACTTTTAAAGCCCTCCACATTGCAGCAGCTCTGGGCAGAAAGAAATGGACATAATCCCCAGTAAGGAGAAGTGTTCTTAACCCAACTCCTCCATGGAGAGAAGATGCCACCTTCTCATCCCTCACAGGCTCTGGGTGGGAAAGGGTTGCAGGCAGATAGTTCTTCATGTCTGCCACTCTTCTGAACCTGGAAGGTAGCAGACAGGTGGGTTTCCTGAAAGCTTAAGAGAGTATGGCAGAAGCAAAAATTGGGAAAAACCAGGAGAATCACTCATCCTGGGGGGATGAGGCAGTCTGAAACCAGCACCTACCCTGTGCACCATTCCCTGCTATCATGTAATAAAGCCTCACAAATGCAACTCCCTGCTCCCAGTTCACATCTCTCCCAACCGCTTCCCCTGCTCCCAAGTGTCCCCAGCACAAGGGTGGCTCAGCCCAGAATGACCTTGGTTTCAACCAGGAAGGACCAGCTCCTTCAACCTGTTGCTGTGAACCATCCAGGCTGTGCTCAGCACCACCAGGTTATTTCTCAGCCTCATTTTGAGCAGCTACTGGAGCCCTGACAGTCCTTACACGAAGCAAAGCCCGTAAGTGAAGTCACCCTTAAAAAACTAGAGCATCCAGGGAAACTTGTCTGTTTGGAATGACAGCCGGTAATGGAGGTGTCACCACCAGCTGTGCTGCAGCCCCCTCTTACCTGGGCCAGTGTAATGGAGGGCTTTGAAATGGAGAAGGAAAGTTTTGATTTGTGTGCAGCATGCCCCAGACAGCCTCTGAGTGCAGAGCGTTACGGTAGCCCACACCCTGGGAAGGCAAAGGTCACTATGATAAGTACTAATAAGAGCAATGGATGTCTGCATCCCAGTGCCTGTGCCAGGAGAAGTAATGTGGTGCAGCAAATCAAGAGCTGGGCAAGGCATGAGGAGGATGTGTGATTTCTGGTCCCGCTTCTGCCCAATTTTGCCTCTGCTCCATGTTATTATCAGTTGCAGGTAAAGATGCTTATTAGCCTTGGCAAGCTGCTTTGACATGTTCAGTTTGCTCTGATGAAAAGCACAGTTAAAAGCCACAAGGAGATGACTTGGGATCAGAAAACACCAAATATTTCAAAATTCCTTTTCTGGTCTTCCCTGGTCATGCAAAATGAAAGACAAAGCAAAATTACCCCAAGAAACCCAAGCCTGATATTCCCACACCCCAGGATTCAGGCGTCATTGCTGTCCTCCCAGGCTGCACTGTCCCCAGGTGACCATGAGTCCCCCTGCTCCAGCCAGAAGGGCTGGGAAGCACTGTAGCTTCAGTCAAAGCCCATTCCAGGTAGTGGAATGTTGAAGCACAGGCTCAGTGTGAGGGTTTAATTATGTCTAGGAGCAGCATCCCAGGCTGGGGGCTGAGGGACGGCAATGCTGCCTGCACTGGAATGAGCCCAGGGGACCTGAAGGAAGGAAGATATTTAAAACTGAAAGATCTACCCAGCCTAGACAACTTGGTTTTATATCCTGAAATTCCGTGGTAATTGGGGAATTAGGTGGGAGGAACTCACATAGGAGTATATTGATATATATTGATAATCAAAGCCACGTGTGAGGCACAGCTCCAGCTCCCCTCTACCTTTAGTCATGTAGGCACATGACACCTGAAGGCTCATACAGGGTGCTTGGTGTTCTCTTTGCATCCATCAATCATCAATTTCATTGATTAGGAATGGGACTCTTTATTCTTTGCCCAGAAGAGACAGGAGTCTTTCAGTGGATGAAACAGGGTCTATTTTGCAGCTCACTTTGTGTGCTGCAACAGGCAGAGCAGTGTGCAGCGGGCTGGAGGCACAACCATGCTGTTCTGCTGCTGGACAACTCAGCTGAGCGTGGCAGAAAACCTCTAACTCAATTAAATGCAATGGGAAGTGATTCACCAGAATATAGAGTTGTAGAATCACAGACTATCCTGAGTTGGAAGTTACCCATCAGGATCAAGTCCAACTCCTGGCTCCACACAGGACCAGCCGAGACAGAGGGAGGATGGGACTGAGGGCATCATCTAAATGCTTCTTGACCTCAGCTGTGACCCCTTCCCTGGGGAGCCTGTCCCAGTGCCCAACCCCCCTCTCAGTACAGACCTCTTCCTAACATCCAACCTAAACCTCCCCTGTTGCAGCTTCATGCCATTCCCTTGGGTTCTATCCCTGGTCACCAAAGAGAGGAGATCGGTGCCTGCCCCTTCACTCCCCCTTGTCAGGAAGCCACAGACTGCAATGAGGTCTCCCCTCAGCCTCCTTTTCTCCAGGCTGAACAAACCCAATATAGTTTATACAGTGAAAGACGTCGAGACAAGTCTCTATCTCTACTGATATCAGCAAATAGACATTTAATAATTTCTGCCTAATAATTTATGGGTCCCATTGAGGCCAGAAAAGTTGGCTGTATGGTTAAGTCCTGGAATAGTGAAACCGAAGGTGGGCAGGTTGGTCAACCTCTGCCCATTCTTCACCTGTGAAAATGAAGGAGACTTACTCCCGTGTCATCTGATGTGTGGTAACAGGAGTAAAAGCCCTGAGTGAGGTAACTCCGCTCCTTGTACAAGGCCAAGCACATGGGATCCCGATCCCAAGCAGGGCTGAGAGCCACCCTCTAACACAGATCATGGTGGACAATGATAATAATGAAATTCAAAGACAAACCAGATCAGCTCAGGACACCCTGGGCTGTGTGACACTTTGCATGGTGCTTAACCTTCATTTTCCCGCTCCTTACGAACACCAGTGTCAGACTGAAAACTACACCCCTACATTTCACCCTGCTCAACAGCACATGGCTGGCGCCGACCTTATTTTTGATGTATTTGGCCCTTAGCAGAAGTCTGAGTAGCAGCAACCCGGTGCTGCTCCGGGCTTCTGTGACACTGATGCCGGCTGGATCTCAGCCCTGATCGCAGGAATTAGCAAAACCGACGAACACCCATCATCAGACAAACACAGCCCTGCCAAGCACCAAAGCTTTCTGAACTCTCACCTTTTGCTCATATCACATTTAATATGACAGGGAAGACTTTTTTTTTGCTTTTCTTTTTTTTTTCTTACTATTTGAGAAACACTGCTGTATCGAAATCTTTCTTTTCTTCCTTCATTAATGTCTGTGTCACCTCAAGGGTTGTTATAATTCCTTATTGGCTGCTCTTCCAGAATTTGCTTTAAGAAAACTTCAGTTAGTTTTGAATGCGGCTGCGAGGTTAACTAGAAATAGAAAATGTCACGGGCACGCTGGATACATATCCCTTCTGCTTCCCTGACACTAAGCCAGCTTTTCATAAAGTTTGAAACTGATATTAATATTTAACTTTTAACTCACAAGATCTTTCATGGTCTCAGCTCTGCTTAATTAGCTGACATTTAGCTCCCTCTATTCCACGGCACACACCTAGGAGTCCTTGGGTACCCGTTTATTAACATTCCCCAAAGTAGATTGGAGCAGGCGGTTACCAGAACCTTTATCAATTGCTCCCGAAGGCGATGGAATTTATTGCTGAATGCCATTAAACCAGCCAGGTCTGTAAATATGGTTAAAGGCACGAAGACACCCTTGTTTTCCAAAGCTTCTCGCTCAGTTTAAATGAGCTTTGTGAATTGGTCTCTCTCTTCCTCTTTTTCTCACGCAGCCTTGCTGAGGTGCTCCTAAAGAAAGACTCTGTATTAACCTATATTGCATTAAGCACAGTTCTGCTGTTAATCAACGCTCTTACAGCGATATACGCTGCTACGGTGTGCTCTGGCATAGACATATTTGCGTGGAAGTCACCGAGCATAGCAACTCCAACTTGCATTTATTTGCTGACCTTTTGGGCTCTTCCCTTACTAAGAGCTTTCCTCTTTCTCATCCAGCCTCAGAAACCCCCCTGCTCAGACAGAACAAGGTGTACATGCTGGTTTTACGTGTACACTGTGCCCACCGTGCATTATCACGAGCATTTCTCCCCTTGCTCCTCTCCCTACCCTGCCGGTGGCAGAGGTGGTCCTGCCCAGTGACTAACTCCAAGGCACATGTTCTCACAGTAACTGTATCCATCCCAGCACTAAAAGTAAGGACAATTTTCAGAGACCAACATAATTTAAGATCACTCACGACTCCATAACTGCATTACTAATTACCTACTTAAGCCTCCAGAACAAAGTATGCTGTTCTTGGATGTGTACGCTGTAATTATGAGGTATTCCCCCCTGCTCCTGTAAAACCCATTAATAGCATTAACACCATACAAGTTCATATTTTGCTTGTAAAACTCTAACATGCTTTTTTATGTCAAGGAAACAGTGACAAGCGATATGCGTTTTCTAAAATCCATGTTTTGGTGAAGCTATCACAGTACAAGCAAATGCCAGAACACAAAGACAAGTATTAATAGAAAATATCATTAATTAGTGAATAACCTTGTTTTAGGGCTTATTTTAGTATATAATGCATTGATTTTATCTGTTCAAGAGTATCCTTTACCCATTTTTGGTTCCTCACTGAAATGAATTTAGTGGCCTCAACTCATTTGGCATAAGTCCTGTTTGAAATGAAATCTGTCACCAGGAAAGTGCCCTTTACCTGTCATGCTTGGCACGGGAAATTAAATAAATATTTTTAAACAAAATGTATATTAAAAGAATGTATTAGCAGTCCTCATGAACTGGGGACCCCCACACTCCCCAGGTAAAATGTAACAGCTCTATCCCAAGTCAACAGGCTAAAACTACTTGCTCTGAGCAAAGATCTGGTCCTTCTTTCTTAGAAATGACCTTTGTGTTTCTGTTGAATTGACAAAAGCCTAAATCATGCCTTTGAATACATCTCTGACTTCATCAGAGTAGATGGGATAGATAAGGGAGAACAGATAGGGTCTGAAGTCTGGGCATATTTCTCAATTTTCTATATAGGTTTTGAGATGCTCAAAGGACAGCTGAGGACAGCTATCTAAGTATTTGGATAGATGTGATCCCAAGCAGTTCATGTCATATATCATATCATATTGTATCACCCAATCTGCTAACTCTCAGAAAATAAAATGCAGGAATCCTCTTTCAGACAGAGCACTTCTTGTTGAACCCAATGTGAATTTGGCTTCACAAAGAGCCTCACAAATTTTTAAGCTTCCTTCACAGTGTCTGCTTCAACAACATAGTAGTAAAATAATCTGAATATTTGCCCCAGAGATAAAGACCCCAGGCTGGTGACAGTATGTATCAGATGTGGTCCACTAAGGCATTACTCCAGTTACACCAGGATAAGACTGGGGTGACACAGGGGTGAACCTGGACCACATCTTAAAATCAATGCAAAAAGGAACAGATACAAAAATCCTCTGGTTGTTTTTCAGTGTGAAATTCAAATGCAGGGTGCAAATGTGCAACTTCTACCTTAAAGAAAGACTTTCCTTCTGAAGGCCGTGTATCAATACTGTCACCTAGGCGTGTTTTCTCAGCACAAACCACACTAACCTGGATGGCTGAGTGCATGCATCCAGCACCGCACTACTGGACCTGGTGCTCAGTAAAACAACCCAGCCAGGTAAGTCAGGCTTCTCTAATTTCAGGATCAGGATCAATTTTGGAGGACATATCCATAAAGCAGCACTAAAATTTTAAAAAGACAGATAAGAAATCTCTAAGATACCTGCCTGAAATAATTTACCAGTCACTGTTACAGAAAGCACACAACTTCCCTCTAATTATAAAAAAAAATGACCCCTCCCAAATGACTCTCTATTGCCATCTTGGTTTGTTTATTTTGATCTTTTGTTAATGTTTGTCCACTTGCACTATGGTGTTCTCCCAGATAATCAATTTTCTTTGTTGCTTTCCAGAGTTTTTCACATTGAACAATAAAAAGAGGGGAAATATTTTTAAATTCAAGGGAAAAAGATATGATTAAAAATAAGGTGAAAATTATCTAGACTTTGAAATAGACACACAGATTCCCAGCACTTACCTTCCTCAGAATATATTTTTAAACACACTTTGGGTGAAATTCGGATTTTCTGTCCACTAACAAAATCAGTATGTTTCACAATGAAAATAGGAGGGGAGTCCAAACATTCCCCATTAGTTTGAGAGATAGATATATATACACACACACACACACACACATATATGTATTGGTTCTCTGTGTAATGTATAAGAAACATTTTCCTGCTCTGGGACTACTAACGGAGCCAGCTGACTGCAGGTTTTGCATATGGGGTGAGTTCTGTATCAATACCAAAGACCCCGTCTCAGCGTAAATTGGCCATTCGGAGGAAGAAGGAAGTAGAAAGAGAGTTCAAATATCTGAAAGTTGCTTCAAAAATCGGTGTTTACATACAGATGAAAGGTGGTGTTGAATTGGATTAAGTGTGAAGGAAGTCTTCTTTAAATGCTGAAGGTATTTCCCTTCTATACAGTACAGCTGCTCCACGATACTGAAATTCTAACTTTGACAAAGTATTCTCCAAAACTGCTCTGTCGGTAAGGAACCGCAGAAAATATTCCACCCCAAGCAAAAACCTCGAGTCTTTTTCATAACAGTAAGGCAGAAAACAAACCCTTGTGTAACAGATTTAGGGGACTAGATTTTAATTTATTGTAAATCAGTGTAGCACTATTGGCTTCTGTGAAGCTCTAACAGTTTACACTCATTGAGGGATGGTCTGTGGTGTTGTTGAAATACTTAACTCTAAAAATACCATAAAAATCTATGTAAACAAACTTTAAAATTATGTGACATATGCCAAAAGGATTTTAATTAATGTGGTTTGGGTTTTTTTCCACAATACAGTCAATCATTTTATACTTTTCATTGGTTACTCAATATGCAGTAAAGGAGACATATAATTTTAGATTTTTTTTTTAAAGCTTACTTTTTCACTGAATATTTTACTGCTCTGAATGAACTATCCTTGTTAAGTTTTTTTAAAGAGTGCTTTCATAAAGTACTGAAGCCTGAAGCAGAAATTCTCCCACTTCGTCTTCTGGGAACCCAGCGACAGCCTGAACTGAGTCCCAGCTCTGGGTCAGACTTATGACCAAATATTTAATACTGATTAGTAAATATTTTGGACCAAAAAAACCCAACCCAAACAACCAGTGATGAAAGGCAGAATCCCTCTTGGTAATAAGTTGAGGTTTCCTGCCATTTCTTCAGCGAGAAAGCTTTAATTTTTAAAAAGAAAGTTCTTACACTAGCGATGCTCAGGTTGAGTGAACGCTTGTATTGGGATCAGTAGGACTTTGGTAAGGAAATTTTAAGGAATTGTTTGTGTTAAGGGAGCTACACATGTTCCACTAAGTTATTTCACCTTAAAAAGGAGAAATATTTGGAGAGTTTCCCCATCGTCATCTCAACAGCAGCAACAGAAACTTAGCAGCTCTTAGCTGTAAACTCTTTTCTAGTGCAGAAATACAGATGAATTGTTCATCTGTTAAACCAAACACATGAATGTGAAAAAATAACAGGTTTAACTTAAATTATGTTAGTTACATTTTTGTGATGGATCGGGGGCTCAGGTTTTAAAGACTCTAATTGCATTACAATCAGATGTTGATTTTGTGAATATCGGCACAACTGAGATGAAAATCTTGGGGTAAATAAAAGACTGAACACAGAAATCAGGTTAAACAGCCAATTCCCCTTTAAACTCCACATTTTCACCAAACCCTCTGTGCATTTATTTCAAAATACTTTAAAAGAAAACAACTTAAAATGAAAAAAAAACCCAAACAACAAAACGAAAACGCACTAGGGAATGTGGGCGCTTTTAAAAGTAGAAAGCATGATACGTATTACAATGGCAAGAAAATATTATAAAAGGGGAAAAAAAAGGTGTTTTCATCTTACTTCTCTTTGAAATGAGGAGCTGATCTCTTCTCTAACCCTGTGTGAGCAGCAGCCTCTGCACAGACACCTAAAGAAGGAAAAGTTGCGTGGGATATACTAATGTCCTGGATGGAAACACTTTGCTAAGGGTACCTGACTCTTTAATAAGTATAAATACACATATTCTGAACTAGAAGAAGAGAGGCCTTTTTCCTGAACTTTCATCACTGAAAGTTTTAATGTGAAAATCAAAGCACATTAAATTACATTTGCCCCACAAATCAGCAAAAAAAGGAACGGCAATGAGCCATAATCAAGACACACTTATGGCCAGTCAGGTGATTTTTAGGTATAGTCTTTGAAACTGAGCAAGAAGGACTTTTTAAAAATAGAGTAAAACAATCTATTCTCAACTTCTGTCTTTGAATGTGTTAAATAATTCAGGATCTGACTCTTCCCTTACAGGACCCATGCATCCCCATCTGAGGTGGTGTTTTTGGAAAGCCTTCAAAACTGTCACTCATTTGAATTAAAAAAAAAAAAATCCTATGACTCCCAGGTCTCTAATGATTTTTACATCACAAAACTAACAGTTGATGGAGAAACAGTTACTAGAAACTCCAGCCAGGAAGCACCCGAATCTCATAGTGATTCTTCTGCTGCCCAGGTGGGTTTCACATCTGGCTTTGGGCACTTCCCTGTGTTCCCGTGGATGGGTTGGCTGTGGATTGGCCTTGAAGGACAGACCCCCAACATATTACACTCTAAGAAAAAATTAACTACTCCAGTAAACATAGATGATATCCCATAGCCCTCTCCAGAAGGGCTTATTTTAGTGTTTAAATTTGCTTTTTCTCGCTTTCCCAGTATAATCTTCCTGCTGCAGCTAAAATTCGTTGGGTTTTGATCTTTCTTTGTTTTGGTTTGGGGTTTTTTTTGTTTTTTTTTTTAATCAAACTTGACATTTTAAATCAAGAAGTGCCGCGGCCCAGTTCTTTACTAAACCCCACCGATACGGATCCTTCAATCTCTTGTAGTTCTCAGGGAAATCTGTGCTCACAGATCCTGTTGCAGGGCAGGGGACGCAAAGGCTAATCTGTCCTCTTCATTTTCCTAGTTGCATGGGTAGAAAAATGTGACAAAATAGGTAATTTCAGGATACTTTGGCAACATTAAACCACACCTTCATACCCTATATATGGCTTTTATTAACTATAACCTTGCAGAGGGTATTAAGGTAAATGGTAAATGGTTTAATGGCAGTTTAATATTCTGCACATACCCATAACAGACAATTTAGTTGCTTTTAATTGATGTAGCTGCTAGCTTTGTTAAACTCTCCAGGAGAGTAGTTCTCACTGGGAACGAGCCTCCTAGAAAGTATCAGCTTGCAAAAACACAATAGTTTGAGTGATAATTGTGCAGAAAGGGACTTCTGGGTTTCTTTGCAGTTGGATAAGAACGTTTTGTTTCACTTTTGTCTAACTCAACATCGGGTGCCGAAATTACAGTCAAACTTTCCAAACAGCTAAATAAAGAAATAGATGGGTTTAGTCACTTTTAAGATAAAATGGGGAGCGGAAGATTTTAGCCAAACAGAATATTTTTGTAGTTGTGAGAACATTAAGAAAAAAAAAATAAATTAGAAGTCCTGGTGTTACTTAAACAGTAGATTTCGGCACCCATGAAAGATGTGGTATTAGATTATCTTCTACTTATAAACCAACTGGCCCTGTTCTGTACATCAGCACAAGCTTTAGCTGGTTCCTGGCTTCTTCCTGGCCTTAGCGTAACTCCATCTAACCCTGAAAGAAATGCCGTTAGAGTGGCACTGTACTCCAACTCCTGTGACTAAAAATATATAGAAACCCAGAGAAAGCACGCAGAAAGCGATTGCGATCAGCAAAGAAAATTAAAGGGCTCTGCAATGAAATAAAACCCCTCTAGTATTCCACTGGCCCAACTGGAAACTGCGCCTCCTGTTTGGGGGGTATTAAAACAAAAATAAAATAGGGTAATCTCCTGGAAAATTAACTTTTAGATTTTTTCTTAAGCTTGTAAAAACAGTAGAGGATCTGAAGGTGTGTCTCAGCAGGTTTTGCCTGCCTGTCTAGTGCTGAGACTTTTGGCGTGATCAAAGAATACATGACAGCGAACGGATCTATGCTTGTAAATATCAAACAGTTTGATCATGCTAAAAGACTTTATTGAAGTTTCCCACTTTTTAATCAAACAAGAATCATCCACCTTTGGTACCCACAGAAAAAGGGCTAGCATGGCATTAGAATTTTAAAAAAAAATAAATAAAAAAGTACTAACCTGACTTCTGGCTAAGGGTTTTCTTCCTAAAACATGGGATTTTCATTAATGTCATGTCTGTTGGCTGAGAGGAAACTGCAACCCTTACTGTTCTACCACAACGCAGTATCAAAAAGGGCTCGATTACGCCAATATTAATAAGTCCGCAACGGGCCATCAGAAATAAGCCATGTTCACATACACAGCCTTTTAAAACAGAATTAATAGCCTAATAATGAAATGAATACATCACTGACTCTTTTTTTTTTTTTTTCTTTTTTTCCTCCCTTCCTCTTGCCTTATGGTGAAATCCACAGCATCAAAACACGCAACTGGCCTGCGGAGAGGTTTTCTATACTGTTTCTGTCGCTTAGTATGATAATTTTCCCAATAAAAAAAAAAGAAAGAAGTTAAAAATGCTATTCTGAATGAACACGCAGAGCTCTGAATAAAAAGAGCCAATAATTTACAGTAAGACGATAAGAGTGTAATATTGCTTTAATATAACATATTAATGAAAATTGCCATTGTAAGATAGATAAGACTTAATAATATAGCTCTCATTGTGTTCTGTGAGTTGGAGGCTTTGGTAAGTTGTATGTTAGTGCTGCGTGGCTGGCGCAAATCCTGACACAATTTCGAAGACTTGCCGTACCCGAAGACATCGGTGCCCGGAATTATTTTCCCTGGAAAAACCCAGGCAGGCACTTTCCTGCTCTGTCAGGTATTACTGTGCTCCTCTGTCAGCTCCTGTCTTCCTCAGAGTTCATAGAAAAATGTTTTCATTATTTTGAATGCAATTTACTATGTTCATTTTTACCCCCTCCCTTATACATAGAGAAAAATTGTTTAAAAAAAAAAAAAGTCTCTCTGTTTTTTTTTTCCTACTCTTTATCTTTGAACATACTGACATTTTTAAATGGGCTGATATGGGGAATGGCAGATTAATTTCTTGCCCTTATTTTTTATGCTAGGGTAGCTCGGCATCTCTCTGTAGCGTTCCTGCCACTTTCACAAGCATCTTATATTTTCAAGGGTAGAGGGCTTATATTTCTGTTGATGAAACGACAGCTTATTTATCTGTGCTAATTGCCAGGAAGAAAACTAAACTTCTTTCCTCTCTGCGGACCACTATTTATAGTTCGGAAGAGCAGCCCTGCACATATGCAGGGGGCATTCGTGTGAGCGAGGCTAACGTGCAATCTCTTCTGCAAGAAGCGAGGAAAATATTTCCTTAGTGCCAGAAGGCCAAGTGAACACATGGCACAGGTTTTAAACCCCAAATATGATTTCAAATGGGATGTGGGGGGAAAAAAGAACCTTAGAGCGGGTCCATGAAAAAAAATAAAAGGAGTTATTTTTAACAGCACGGGCTTTGGTATGAAGATTTTGCCCACAACTTTGGCAAATACTTTGTAGCATTACACACAAAACTCTAATTTCTTCTAAAAATGGGTTAGAGGTGCTGTAAGAAGAACCAAAGAGGAGAGGAGATTTTTCCCAATCTTCCATTCCCTGAGCAAATCTGTCTGGAAGATGATGATTTTTCCACATCCACGCTTCTGGATTTTGTTTCTGAAATGCCCAGAAAGTTTTCCTGCACAAGTTTTTCTCCCAGAAATCCTCCCATGCATTTTTGGAGGAAGCACCTTATTTTCAAAATAATTTGTTACTTGGTGCTTGTGCTCTTCTTGCATGACAGAGAGTAGCTCTGTCATGGCAGATAGGACAAGCGAGAAATATTTGTATAAAATCAAACCTCTTCTGGAAAGTTTCTTTTTGGAAATGATTTGCCTACCCAGAGTATAGAGAGAACTTTGTGTCAGTACAGCTGGAGTTCTCCAGGACCCTCAGACTATTCTTTTCCAATAAGTATTAAAGATACAGTGATGCTATAACATACACGAACTTGTGTTTATGAACTTCTGGCCAGCCAGCATTCACCAGCTTCTAGTACTATTTATGGGCTCTGTTTCCTAGCTCCCAAATAATGATTACAGCCTATAAATCTCCAGAACACACACCAATATTTCCAAGTGTTGATTCCAAGATCAATATTTTCATGCATATCCTATGACTAAAGGCAGCATGTTGAGAAAGTATAATCCAACTAACTTACAATCTCAGAGTAGGTAGTGCCCAAAGTGATATGCTTTTTAGAATCAGAAATGAAGAAAAAAAGTTTAAAAAAAACCCCAAAATCAACACTGAAAATGAGAGCAACAAATAGAGGAATGGAGGGAAGATTTTAAACAAGTGCTAATTAATTTTTGGAAGCATTTTCTTACTTTGTCAGGCCTGAAAAGAGGCCTTACTTATTTGAAATTATATATTTCACAGAGAAAGAAAACATTTTTTTAAAAATACGTCTTCTCTAGCAGGTGGTGTCGATGGACTGGCCAGCCCCTCTAAGGACAACTCTTGTCTGATGCCAATGAAGAGTTCAGCTAAAAATGAACGGCATATTTGTAAACCTGCACTCTCATGGCTCGGGGTTCAGATTAGTAGCCACAGTTAGCAATTAAACAAGAGAAACAAATGCTTGCATTTTGTTGCAAGTGGGTTAGTTTCATCCCTGACTTGGAAATGACAGCACAGACACATAGGAGCAAAAAAAAAAAAATCATGTTAACATCAGGAAGAAAACAGGCCGTGTTAGCTGGGATGCTCAAATTATGCTGCATGAATATGCACGAAAGAATTAAAAGAATTAAAAGCCTTTAAAAAAACAACAACAACAACAAAAAAGGGATGCTTTTTAAAAAGTCATGTAGTGTCATTGCTTATTCAACAACAGCCCACTTCTCCTCCAAAGCAGTACGCTGGGTTTGAAAAAAAAAAAACACACCCAACCCCACACCGCTGCAGAGAGAGCACATGTTACATCAGACACAGTACCTGATTTTTCACTGCACAGCTTGTCAGCTAGATAGTCTGCCTCTTGGGCGATAAGTGAGAATATTTCATCTTCATACTCTTCTATGATACTCTCCCACTGTAAGGATGAGAACAAAAAAAAAAAAAAAGGAGGATACTAGCACTGTGTTGGTTGGTTTTATTTTTTTTAAGCTAGAAATAAGCAGGGCGGTTGCAACGCTGCAGCGAGGAGCCCCCAGCTCCCTCCGCTCTCCCTGCCCCACGCAGTGCATAGGGGATGAATGGGTCTTGCCTGAGAATTAATGCTACCAAATATTACTTAAACTTTATGCCCAGCCTCACTGTTGTTTCAAACCCACATTCATAGGTGGGGGTAGAAAACCCCAACCCCTCCAAAAGGCATTTCACTTGGTTAGGACACCCCACCAACCCACACCCTCCCCCCGCCTTTCAACATGGACTCAGGGAGGAGGCACTTGAAATTTAAATAAAACAAGCCCATTTTGTATTCTGATATTAGTGCTCGTGATGTGCAATAAATACAGCTCCCTGACTGTGCAGACGCAGCTCTGATTTCACTACAGATAGAGCAGTCGACAGCGAGGAGATGCTGCGCCTCCCCCTAGCAGCCCCGGTATCGAGGGAACTGCTGGTAATTCACCTCGGTGCCATGAAACGGGTCCCTGACACCCTGGGATGGGTGGGGGAACATGGCTAAGAGGGGTTGCACCATCCAGCCCAGTGCTTTGCACCTTTAAGGAAGCCTGGGTGCGTAAGAAGATAGAATTGCTGTCCCCAAAAGCCAGACTTCAGCCCATAAATAAGAGGAAGCCCTTTAACATGGGTGGAGAAAGGCCATACTGAAATAAAATCTGCTTGCTGGAAGTCATGGGCAGCACAGAAAATAAAAAAAAACAAGCCCATATCTGCCAGGACACACAACAACCCCCAGCTGCCGGTGACCAAGACAGAGCCACAGCCAGCGCTCCTCACTGGGAGCTCCAGCCCTGCGAGCACGGCTTGGTTGCTGGCCTCTTTCAGTCCCCAGCTGCTCAAAAGGCCACAGCCAGCACAACTTAAGACTCTTTTTTGGGTTCAGTTTTGTGGCTTTTTTTGCACACTTTCCACAAAAACTAAAAAAAACCCAACACCCAACCCCAAACCCAACCCCAAACCCCCACCCACCCACCCAAAACAAAAAAGGCCCCAAAAGCATAAAAGAAAATGAAAATATGTATTTGAAGAAGGCACTGGCACTAAGCCAGGCAGAGGACCTCAGCATTTTTTAGCAGAATTAGCTGAGAAAAATCCAGCCCCAAACCATGAGGCCTACGGAAAAAAAAAAAAAGAGATGACATCCCTCCCCTCCTCCTCTAATTTGTCCATAAATATTTGAAACTACTTTAGAAGCAATCTGGATTTTTAGCCACTAGTCTAATTCCCTTATTTCCTGTACATAAATCAACATTTTATATATATACATATATATATGTATTTTTTTTTAAATGGGGAAACGCTGATTAATATTTAATCACTTAGAAAAAAAAATATTCCCCAAGTTAAATGTAGTTTGGAACCACTGAAGTTTAGGAAATTTGTAACGTATAAAGCGTCCGGTATAATCCGTGGGTTACTTCTGCAAGTGACGTGCCTTTTGTAAATGCTTTATTCATATTTATGAAGCCCTAAATAGATCCGAATACGTTTCTAAATAACGTTATAAAGCATCTGACAAAACGCAGTGTTATCTCCAAATACTCAGCTGGTTTCTGCAAGGAGCCAGGATGGAGTACGTTAAAATATGGCAAGAATCTTAAAACAAGGCACGATCTGCATGAATTTCCTAGAGACGAGAAAGCGTGGGCACGCTGACGCAGCCTTTGCTGGAAAATAAAAGGTTACACATTCGCTATGTTGGCTTACTGCAAATTTCAAAGGTTGGTAAGAGCAGATGAAACCCCCAATTTTATTTATTTTTTTTAAAAGTCTGCATAGGTTTTTTTCTCTTCTTGCTTAGGAGCAAATCTCCTTTTTCATCCCAACAATTCTGTTAAGTTGCTCTCTGACTTTGCTAAAGGAGCCTAATGGAGGCAAAAATTTATATATATATTTTAAAAAACTTATTACATCACCCCAATTTCCCCCCACTCCATACAGATAATGCCTGGTTAGATTGTGGAAAGAAAAAAAAACCATCCCTCTCGATATGTAGAACTGTTGACACATTACATTACACACGTAATTAAAAACATCAGCTCCAGCTAAGGTGGCCCTGGAGAACCTGCACAGACCCTTCCAGCTCACACCCAACGCACCCCTCACGTCCCTCGCCCTCCTCCAGAAACCAGCCGCCCGGTTTGAAACCTCCTGGCAGCCCGAAGAGACCGTGGCGAAGGGAGACGGCCGCCGGCGGCGGATGTTTCGGGCCATGAAAGCCCTTGGCGCTCCAGCCACTTGTTTCTCTAGTTGAAGCGGAGTTTGCAAAAGTCTTGGGCTTTCAGTTGTTGCTCTGTCTTTTAGCCGCTCTCGCCAGCTCAGATGCAGCTGTTTAATACCTCCCAGGGGTTTAGTGCGGAAAATAATAGCTTACAAAACCTAGCTTCTCCCAGGTTCTACTATTTCAGCTTTATTTCCGAACAGCTGGTCCGTGTCTTTGTCCATCCCCTTCCCTCCCGGCCGCGGCAAGAATTCGACAGGAAACCTCCGGCCGCTACCTACGCCCCGAGAGCCACCGCCGCTGGCGGTGGGGGTCAAAGAGCAACCCTCGCCCTTGGAAACGGGGACAAAAACAAAACAAAACAAAACCAAACCAAACTCCCCCCCAAAAAAACAAAACCCCAAACTTCGTGCCCCGTCTAGACAGGTCAAGGTGCAAGATGCCCCTCTCCCTGTTGCGTCTTCCGGAAAGGGGCGTGAACCGGAGCCAAGTGCACAGCAAACACCCGCGCCGCATCCCTGCCCCTTTAGAAGACTTCTTTTTTTTTTTTTTTCCCTTCTTCTTTTTCTCTCCACCCTCTGCTGATCAAAGTAGGAAGTTTTCATGACAACCATAGTCAAAGGGCCTGCATCGCAAATGAACTCGATTTCGGCGATGTTGATATATCCCGGCTCCATTGTCTCTTTTCAGACACAGTATGAACCCTTCCGGTCTCAATGATTACATTACAGAAGGACTTTCACATGTGGGCTTCATTTGCACAAAGGGGTTGCCTTGCTTCACCACCATCTGGCCACAAATCAGATAAATAAAGGCAGGAGAATTAAAATTAAAGCTTAGAGGGTTTTTTTTCTTCCCCTCTCTCTCCCCCTTCGTCGTCTTCTTGCACCGAGGGCCATTATGAAATCCTTCCCTCCCCCAGTCGCGTACGGATGGGGAGTCTACTTTTTTGAAACCTGGGAAAAGCAAAAAAAAAAAAAGTGCCTAAAAATAAAAAGACCCAAAAAAAAAAAGTCTGTGAAAGGCAAAACAAGTGCCTTAAAAAAAAAAGACAAAAAAAAAAAAAAAAAGAAAAAAGACTTCAGTCTTTCGCTCCCAAGCCTGTTTGTAGGGCAGCGTAACCTATTTTACAGTAAAGACAGGCTCATACAAAGCTGCAGTTTGCTATTAAAAGTCCGTCTCATCCACTGGGATGTAAATATTTTTTTTCCAGGAAAACACAACGTCCCTCAAGCTGGAAAATAAAAAAAAAAAAAAAGAAAAAGAAAAAGCTGGTGGCAGCAGAAGGCGGTGGCAGAAATGGTGTTTGAAACTTTTCCTCCAAACTCCGCTGGTCTTCCCTCTGGCTGGGGAGTGCAGAGGCTCAGGCAGTGCTCAGGCACAGGGCAAGTGTTTCCCCCTCAAAAAAAAAAAAAACCTGACAGAAATATGTGACAGTTTCTGATAGCAGAAAATTAAACACTCTGTGAATGTGGAAAGAAGAAGGTTTTATAGCCTGTAAGAGCGAAGGAGAGATTCAACCTCACAATCTAATTTCAGCCTTGGCATCACTTCTATTGAGGTCAGTGTTGTTCCAGAAGGGATTTTTTTTTCTTTTTCAATTTGATTGCTATATACAATAAATTGTACTAAATTTCACCCCCTTCTAAGCTACTTCCAGGACAGTAGCTTAAGTCAGCTGGTGGGGAGAGCCACTTTTAATGGCTGTATTTCTTTATTACACATAATGCTACTCAGTATCATAACCAGAAGGGTTTGAATCTGGAAATTCTGGGAAAAGAGGTGTGTTTTTTTTCCTAAGTCTAAATTCCAACTGAAATTCAGGTGTGCAGTCAGATTCCTGCTGTCCCTCTGCAGCCCCTTCCCATGGCTTCCTGGCTGGTCTGCAACTCTGGGAGCGTGGTGGTCTGTAACGTTTGGATGCCACAGGGTACCCTGCCCAAACTCCGGGCACCCACATCTCCTGAATGTTATCATACCCATCCTCATGGGTAGCAAAACCAAGCACCGACCTGGGAGAAAATATATCCAATATCTGAAAAAAAAGGAATGAAGCCTCAGAATTCACGCGACAAACTCCACAAATTTGCAGAAAGGGTTTTGCTGCCTGTGCTTTCTTTTTGGATGCACATGAAAGTTTTCATACACGTACTGGCACCCACGCAATGCAGCTCAGGCTAACCGTGGCTTGTATTTAGTATCTGCTTTAGATTTGGGCTGTATCCCCTTCCTACAGTAATGGGAAGTATTTTAGAGCTAGCATAAGCAAAGGAAGATGAATAAAAACATAAGGAGGTATCTTGTCAGCAGTTGGATTTACTAATTTCTTGTTTCTCTTTAGAAAATGATGTATTGGGTGTGTAATCTCTGCATAACTTTTTCTTCCCGCATTTCTTTGGAGTCAGACTCATACTTTGGCTTGTGACTATTATCATATGAGCTTGTTGTGAACCCATGGACGCAGAAGCTGCCAAAACAACCTACTGATTTCTGTTGTCCGTTTGTTTGGTCTTGCCTAGGGAAATTTTTGCAGGAATAAATGCAACTTGAATTTAAGCGAAGTATTTTTTGCTGACCTGAGCTCTGCCTGAGCGTACGGGGCTCTAGGCCGTTGAGAGTGTTCTTTCTGAAAGTGTTTTAATAGTAAGAGAGGAATAAGTATTTGGACAAGTGGTGGAAAACTAAAGCCTTTCTTTCTATACTGTGAAGATTTTGAATAGTACTTGTCAATAAAGCAACTCCTATTGTAATTGTACCGGAGACATGGGCCTCCACCCCGAAAAAGCTGTCTCAGAGATACTAACCTCATTAAAATATGAATGAACAGGCAGCCATCATTGTAATGGGAGAAAACCATTTACTCACCAACAAACTTTATCTGCTATCTTTTGTAAAAATATAAATATGATCTCCAGCAGATTTTTCATTACATTTGACAAGGAGGTTGATTGAAGATTTTTTTTTTTTTTGGGGGGGGGGGGTGGTTGTTTTCCAAATAAGTGCCAAAACCTGATCCTTCCCTCCCTGCTTTTTCTAGCGAGCATTTCAAAGTTGGAAGCATCTTCAAATAATTTTAAATCTTCAAAATTAAAAAAAAAGGAAAGAAAAACAAGAGGGCTTTGTTGGGGTTTTTTTCCCCTTTTTTTTTTTAAGGTTGAAGGAAACTTTCACATTTCTGTTTTTTTTTGCAGAATCTCTCATCCAATTTCCAAACAAAACAAGAGAATTCATTATGGACTACTGTGACGACACCTTAATAACAGTCAATTATAGGGTGCTCAAATGCCTGTTCATTACTATGTCTCTGTTAATCTAGTCCTAAATTTCTTGCTTGATAGATACCACAACCAGCCAAGAATACAATTGCATTACAAAGTGCAATGAAAAATATACAAAATATAACTGCAGGAAGCAGGCAGTTTCAAAATAACCAAGCTGTCAATCAAACATTTGTCAAAACAATTAGACATATCTGGTCATTTTTGTTACAAAATATAGACAGACTCAGAGTGGATAATGTGCAAAGCTTTAACTTTAAATAGGAATTGTTTCAAAGACTTCACAAGAAATCTTTTAGAATGTTTCATGTAGTTTAATCATTAGCTTTTCATTCACAAAAGTGTTCAAATCATTTTTGATATTAGTTAAAAGTCAATATTTAGAAGTGAAAATTCAAACCTCCTTTGCTCTAGGCTAAAACAGGAGCAACATGAATGCTGAGCTACTCTGAAGGCTGATGGGATATATAATTAGCTATTATGTTAATTGAATCCACTGTGAGTTTGTTGTATGAGATTTCTTCATATAATATGCAAATAGCTTCGAAGGTTTAGTTTTATTAGACAATATAATTAGAAATCTTCTAAAGGAGTGAATTCTAATGAGGCGTAATAAAGCTTTGTAAAATATCTGTTTGCCGGGTGAGCAGACCACCTGGGCTTAATCAATACCAGGAACTTCATTGTGTAAGGGCACGGTTTGGGGAAAGTTTTAGGAATCTACCTTTCTAGTTGTGTTCATCGCTGCTTTATTTTAGGAGAAGGAGAGCTCATTTGAGCAAGGAAGGGGTTGGGATTCTTGTCATAAGGAAGGAGGTGAAATTCTTGTAGTCTGAGGGGAGGAAAGAGCTTCAAAAATAAACGATTTGAGTCCTGCTTGTTTAAAATAAAATAAAAATAAATTAAAAAAAGAACAACCCCAAAACCAACACACCCTCTCCCAGCTGTAGCGTCAGTTATGTGCATCTCAAGGCGCTTGAAGCAAAACGTTACATGAGCAAAGTTAGGCATTATTCCTGCCATTAAATGCCTGCATCAAGCAGATGTACATACTTTAGCTTCTGTAGTGTAACTAATCAGTGTAACTTTACTTTTAGTAAGATAGCCCAACATGTTAATATGTGGAATTAAGCACTCTTTTCTAAAGGAAGAAATTCACACCAGGGTATTCCGGAGCCGGTCCCGAATTCCACCCTCACATTCCACTTGCTTTAAGACCACCACCAAAGACAAAGCTTAAACTATTTTAACTAATGCCAGAATGCCAAAAATGTGTAATCTCTTGTCTAATTCGCCTTGTTCGCACTTCAGACTGTGCCAAAACTGCACTATTCAGCCTTAATATTAATTGAAAATAATAAAGACAGGATACTTTGTGCTAGTGTAGCATTCAGAGAGGGACATATTTTTCCCCTGTCGACAATAATCAGTAGCAACACGGTAAGAAAGAACCAGAAGCCCTGATTAAAGCAGTAGATTTAGCCAAGCCAACCCCCCTCCCCCCAAAAAATTATCCTGCTAGCCCTGTTGGGGAGGAGAGGCAGAAGATGACCCGAACTCAAGAAGTATCACAGCAGCCAGGCTGCGGTTACCTAGAAAACATTTCAATTTCTTTGTGCCATACCCAAGTACTTCTGGCCCTACACTTCTCAGAGATGCCCTCTGCCATGCCAAAAATCCAACAAACCCATCCTTAATGAAGGCCATGTTGTGACTATGTTAGAAATTTATCATGCCTCATATAGTATGTTATAAAACTGTCATACCCAGGTCTGGGTGGAGACCTAGGTGGTACAAGTAGCCACCCGTTAACACTTCTTTGATTCATAGATTTAAAATCTGCATTAGGAAGTGCTTCTTCCTCTGAATAACCGAGATCTCAGCACGGCAAAAAAGGATGACATCGTACACATCATTTTCAGCTGGGAAAGAAAAAAACCAATAAAATTGCTGGGTTTGTTTTCCCAAGTCCTGCTCTAAGCTGTTCAGAAGTTGGTTGTGATCTCTCAAAACCACCCTCTCCCCCTCCCCACCACCACTTGAGGGAACAAATAGTCAGTCAAAGCCAACCTTCCTCTCCAAACGTGAACTTGATTCACACGCTGGTCTTTTGTTTCTTCCTTAGATTCAAAGCATCTCAAGAAGATGGCCTGGGGCAGCCTTCAGAAATCAGGACCATGCCCTGGAGAATTAGTGTCAGAAGACAACATTACCTGTTTGCCTTTCCTGCTACCTCCCCTTATTCCCTAAGGGAACAAAAACAAGGTGGATTCTGCCTGATGTTAATTAAATCACTCTGTTAATTAGAAGAAAGGTGATTTAGCAACAAGCAAACAAAGGGCCCTAGTCTCTGTGTGTTTTGTGGGATGGACTCAAATGCACTTAAACCCTGATCTGGTAAACTCAGGAAGCAAAAACAGGCTGAGGAGGAATCTGTGTGCTTTGATCATCCTTTCCCACCTCTTCCTGAGGTGAAATGAGCACTCCTAATGGAGGGCTACCTGAGAGAGAGGCTGGATGCTGTCAGGAAAGGCTAAATAGGCAAGGAAACTGGGAATAACTCGTGTACATGACCAAGTCCCCAGCAAAAGAGAGAAAATATATAAAAAAAGAGAAATGTGATTGTCTGCCATGCTGGAGTCTCACAGGCCACATCTGGGCTAAGGGAGTCAATGGGCATCATCACAGGTATTGACATGCAACTGTTGGGCTTGGACAAACTCTTTGGTGGGACAGCTAGAGAAGTCTGTGGCATGAAGGACTGCTGAAGTTAGGGTGGAGGTGAACACCCCATCTTGGAGTGCATGGATGGATGTCACCCCTTGCTGGGAGGCCTCAGTGCTGAAGAGCATGTGGTGGAGTTTCCTTTAGGTGGGGTGAGCTAAGCTGAAGTACTGGCTTGCTGGGATTCCCAGGAGATCGGAGCTGAACCTGGTGCATCCCTGCAGCCATTGGTTCCCAGCTGGGCTGTGATGCTCCCCACCAGTGCTGACTGTGCCACTTCATCTCTGAGGGTGATGCCTTGTACCTCCTGAACCTCTTTTGCATCCCCATGAGCAAGTGAGTGGAAAGGGTTGCTCTTCCCTGGTGCTCAAAATAAACCAGCAAGTTCTTTTCATTGTTCTGTTAAAGTTGTAATTTTAAAGAAGCAACATGTCTGTCAGGGGACAGACTGTGACCGCAGTGCAGGAAATAACACTGATAAAGGGAAACCCCGCTGGAAATTTTTAACTAGTCTTATACATGACAGTAGATAAAATTTTCTAATCTGTGGACATTTCTATGCTTCACAGATTTCCTTCCTAAGAGCTCAGAGTTTCTCAAACTCCTCTGTCCTCCTCCCTCAGTGCTCTCCGCTCAGAAAGGCAGGTCTGCAGCCTTCCCCCATGCTCCCCAGGGACACCCAGCACGTCCCCCGCAGCACCAAACCTGCACAGGAGTATTGCACCATCCACCATTGCTGGTTCCATGGCAAGTAAAGGGTGGCCGGTTTCAGCTACTTGACTGCAGCCTTCGAAGACCACCTGTAGACCTAAGCTTGTTAAATTAACCTTAATGCCTTCATTATTACGCTGCTGGATGGTAACCGTTTGTCCATGACTACGTGTTACAGCTAACCTAGGCTCCTGCTTCGGTTTCAGCTGAAATCCTTGGGTTTTGCTGACACTGTTACCTCACCGACCAATATTGGGACAGGTTAAAACTGCCTCCCCAGCATCAGTTGGGTTGTGGAGCTGTGAATTCCATCTCAGCTTACCCAGAAGTTGAAGCTGTCAACTTGGCCAAAGTTGCAGTGAAGATACCGGGACGTTGCTTTTCCTCTGACCGTCCTCTGGTGTCGATGCTCATCCCTCTATGAGTACAAGGGGTTGGAAAAACAGGTCTCCTTGTAAACGGTCATGCCTACATACTTTTATCTTAGCTTTTCTCTTTGCTTGGGGGTGCAGTTAAAGCAGTTTAATTTTCACTGAAAATAACCTTTAACATGACAATAGTAGTATGGATGTTGCTTAAGCTAGAGCTGTGATAGGTCTCCATTTTTCCTAAGAGGCCAGGCTTTGTGTCACCTCTGCCTATTCCATCCCTGTTCACTCCATGTGTATCTGAAGTTACTCATGTACTCCTGACCCCCAGCACAGGGACACTTTTCCTATACATTTGCTATGACATCCATAGCTCAAATTACTATGACAGGGCCATTTCTCTCCTCGAGGTCCCACATACACATCCCTACTTGTACAAGGAATGATGAAATGCATTGTACAGTCACTATGAAAGGAGGCTTGGGGTGACATTACCTGTCCTCTGTCAGCAGTGAGCAATTTATTTTCATTTTTCCTTTCCTGTTTCTGGATGGGAGATAATGTCCCCTTTGCCTGAGAAAGCTCTTTCCACCTCTGTTAAGTCACCCCAGCCCAGTGACACAAAGTCTTTTGAGGAGAGGACCATGAATTAGCAGACAAAAAGAAAGAAGACTTACGAGCAGCATGCAGCTCTGGCTGGGCTGCCATGTGATTTTATCAGAACATTTATTCTTTTTTGTTTCTTAATAGACATATCAGTTGGATGATGCATTGTTTTTTGGAATGTCCAGGGAGAAATAAGTGAGCAGAAGGTTTTGTTCAAAGAGGTTGGGGAAGCCCCATCCCTGAAGGCAGTTAAGGCCAGGTTGGATGGGGCTTTGGGAAACCTGGGCTAGTGAGGGTGTCCCTGCCCATGGCAGGGGGTTTGGAACTAGACGATCTTTGAGGTCCCTTCCAACCCAAAGTATTCTATGATTCTGTATTGCTGGGTCATAAAGTAATTTAAAGCCATGGCAAATTGTCCTTTTGAGGTGCATTTTAAAACACTGCACAGGATTGTGTTATTCCTCGTGTACAGTGAAGCTTTAAGTTTGACACACATATTTAAGCAAGCATATATGACATACATATATAAGCATATGGGTATATGCTTATGGGCCACTGAAGTCAAAGGATCAATATGGTGAAGTGCTTCACTGTGCTCATCATGAGAGATGTCGTGAAAGCCATGGCCCTCCCTGTTGCTGCTTGGCAAGCCCCAATGTGATTCACCAGCATCCCAGCAGCCACGAGAAACCCAGGTACTGCCTCTTCCTTCACTCAGACTGAACAAACCCAAGGCATTTACCCCACATGAAAAGTATTCCAGGAATGTTGACGTTTCAGTGGGTTTTGTGGGTTTTTTTTTCTAAAAAGAAAAGGTTGCAAATTTTTAGAGCTCCCCTCCAACACATTTACTGCTTACATGTCCCGGGAAAGCCAGCAAAAATTCATAACCTCACCTATGAACAATCTAAACTAAGCTTCCCTACCCCAAAAAATTGACTCTGTGTCATTTAGCAGTGGTGAAAAGAGACCCGGTTGATAAATAAACATCACCAACTAATTCTGTGCAGACTTATCAGCTATCGCTTACCAGAGGCACAGGGGATTATCACCCCAGCTGGCAGGAGCAGCCGCCTCTCTGCTGCACTTACAGGTACCAAAGGTCAGCTTCTTCCAGCTCCTTGCTGGGACTCCCCATGTTTCTCCAGGGAGTTAACCCCTGTTCTGCAGAAAACTGAGTTGATCTTATTTAAACACTGAGAAATGTTTATACACGTAGGGAAATTAACAGTAAGGACTACTTTCTGGTTTTATCTTAAGAGGATGGTTGCCCCTGAAGTATCCCCTGGATATGGTTGGTAGGACAAAACCCAGGTCTGGCTGTTTGTCTGTTCAGTGCATGCAGGTACTCGATATAATTGGCTGTTATTTTAGTTATAAGAAGAAGTTAAGAGCAGTTGTTTTCTTGATTAAGTCTGATTTTCTACAGTTGAGCCTTTCTAATGTTTGGCTTCTAGAATGTTTCCAGGGATGGTAGATCAAATATTCCAAGCACATGCATATTTTTATGAGCCATCTGCTTTAAGGATACATTTGATAATGCCTTAGGTATGGCTGTGTAACTTTTCCAGATTATTGTAAGCATTCACGAGTGTTTTTCTACAACAAAAGTGCATACAAACCTGCAAACACCAAACTCATCTGCTTTTAAAACAAATGCAAATTAACGGGGATGACTGCATACACAAAAATGTAGTATGAAACCAGGCATACCTCCATGCCATCAGCTAAATATCATGAGCATAAATCTGCGTTGAACTCCAGGCACCCAACCCCCAAATATCTGGCCATTCCCTGATTCCCCATCCCACAGCGATAGACTCCACGCGACGTTCAGGAGATGATTATGAGAGTATTACCCCACCTAGCACTGCTGAAGAAAAGCTCTCACGCTGAAGGGAGTCACAAATAATTAAATGTTTCAAAACACAATGGATATGACATGCTTTCAAAATAGCATCTATAGAATCACTTCCACTAGGGCGAGGAGCTCTCGGGAGGGAAAGCCCTTTCACTCACTTCAGTTGATTACCTGTATAAAAGGGCTTAATTTCTCCGGAGCGTTTCCTTTCCAAATCACCTCTTTTTTGCCAAAGCCGTTGCAGCAAGAGTGGCAGGTACTCATATAACCCATGAGATGACGTTTCTTTTCCCCAGGCAGAGCTATGAGGACAGGAGTCCTAGCTAGATTTAATTTTTAACGTGCAATTAAAGAAAAAAAGTATTAAATATTGCCATACCTGGGCATGTAGTTCACTGGTAAAATGCCCAAATAATTAATCAGATCAAGCCCATGACTTAAGGCGCCAGCTCAGGGTGTTTCAGTGATGTCTGAGAGCTTTTGCTTGGAAATAACCTTTTCCATCTCAGTTTTGCTTAGACCTATTGACAGGCTCCCTTTCTTTACCTTTGACAACCCTGAAGGGTTTTGGCATCCCTTGGCTGAAAACCAGCCCAGCTCCTGCCCCCCTTCAACACCTATTTGGGAAGAAAGGGTTGTCCCCTAGCCCCCTGGCCACGGTTAAAATCCTAAAATCCTACATTTCTTTGGTGGGTTCCTGGAGTTGTATCCTAAGCTGGTAGTGTCATTTGCAAATGCATTTTGATGGGAGATGCTGGGTGGTCAGCAATTTAAAAAGATGTCCCCACCTCTCTCAGTGAAGAACCAGTTGTCAGGGTATGTAACTGCAATCGCCCATGAAGAACATCTCGACTGAGTGAAAACAATTCCCTCAAAAACCTAGCTCAGTATGTTAATCCCCAGAAACAAATACACCAAGAGAAAACCATGTGCCATTATAAAGTTGCATAAAACAACCAGATACCCAAAATTGTAGGGAAAGGCAGTGCAGAACACACAAACAAAACTGATAGCAACTTTTAACACCTGTGGCGAGCTGCTGTTGACTTCCTGTGATCGATGGATGATTCAAGCAACATTCCCGCTGCCCCTGACACCCCATGGCTAATTCAGGATCCATGTCCTGTTGACAGCAATAGTGCTCTCCATTTTATCTGGTGGGAGCCAGATCAGGTCATGGGATACTTGTGTGTTTATTACCTTAACACGCCTTTTAATTCTGTGGTAGTGTATATTTATATCTGGGGTTTTATGCTCTTTTTAAGGATAATTACAATGTGTTAGGGAAAGCGCCCCTAAGTTATAGAAATGAATTCTCAATCTGATCTTCATTTTATATAGATGTGTTATCTGAGATTTTTCTCTCATTTAAAATAATTTTTAAAACTTTTTAAAAGCACATCTGTAAGGGACTGAGACTAAGAAATACAGGAGTTTTGAGTAGGAATATGTTGCTGAAATGTTCATGGATTTGTGGGCTTTCTCAAGGACTTTATGGGTCATAAACATTTTTACGAGCTTGACGAATAAGGCTAAAGCACATGTTTCTAGAGAAACTTGATGGAGATAAATACAGCCAGTCTGGACTTTCTTATCACCAATGTATTTCAGAGGGGAGTTTGCAGGGTGGCTGGCTGTTAAAAATAGGATTTTACTGTCCCTGCATGCACAGAGGTATGAGGCTGGTGCCAGTAGAGATGTAACTAGATGAGGACATGTACAGGTTTTAATCTTTGTGAGTTTGAACTTGGCATTCACTGGGTGCTGATGTTCTCCTTGAAAGGTTGGGTCTGTCCAGCCAGCTGCAGTGTCCTCCCTTGGAAATGCCCATTTTTGTCCATGGGACCTTTGTCCTCCTCACCTTTGCACTCTCTTTCTTCGTGAAACCGAAAGTTACCGAGCAACTAAACAACCTAAAACTTGGCTGGTGTCAGAGATAAGAACAAAAGAATAATAATTAAGCATTAAAAATCCTATGTGAGAATGACTTCATTCTCAAGTGGGTATAAAACTAATATACGTGAGGGACATTTGAAGAGCACCAAAGGCTCATGAGATACTGCAGTAAAATTTAGACCACAGCTAATTTTATCTTCTCTGATGGAATGGTTTCTCCTTTTATGATCTGGTTTCCAAATTTTCAGGGCAAAATCTATTAAAAAAAACCCAAACCTATTTTTATTATTAAAATTTTTTGGATTAGAAACTTGGACAAAAGCTGATTTTCTGTAATGCTGAGTCGGTTGCTCCATGTGTAAGACCGTTGGTACTACTGAGGTGCCAGGACTAAACAGGAGTAACTTTTTAGTGCATCTTTAGTGCAGCTTGCCTCAGGAGAGATGGTGCAAATGCTGCAAAACAGGATTATTGGGGAAAAAAAAAAGAATCAATTCACTTCATAACAAAACACACAATCCAGTTCTTGTGAAAGTTTCTGTTTAGCTTCCATACCACAAAATCTTGGGAGCATCTGAGAGTGGGGAAGCATCTCCAAAACACCAGGCACCGGTTCTCCATATAGGAGGTTGCATGGTCTGGCTGATGGTAGCACCAAGCTCCAGACTCCAGCTTCACTGTTGACCAGGTGAATCCCATAATCAGTTATGCCTCTGTTTGCCAGCCAAAATGTTCAGAAACCACAACCCTTCTTCAATATACATGCCAGGAACTGAGCTGGGCTTGGATGCAGAGGATTGGGTTTTTTCCATTTGGATTGTTTGGAGGGATTTGGGGAAGAACACTGCAAGGATGCTCTCTGTATTTCACCAGCATCTTTAAGGTGTCTTTAGCTTCTCCTCCTTATGTGCACCAGTAAAATGGGTGGCTCCCAGGGTGGGAGATTAGAACTGTTCCCACCCCAGGGGATATTGGAAGTGACAAGAATATCTAAGAAGAGCTTTAGAAGTACAGCTTATCCTCCTTATATTGCCAATCTGCCTTTCTCTGAGAGCTGCCTGGGAATGGATTTCCCACTGGATTAATTAATTCTAATTATGACCTTCCATCATCTACCCATAAATCGGCTTGGTGTGGACGTAGGTGAGATTTCAAATACAGGCTGCACATTAAATATACATACATATATATATATATATATGTGTGTGTACACATGCTAGCAATTCACTCTCTAGGACTGCATGACAACTGTGCTGGATGCAGTATGCACACACACCACCAAAGGATATTCCAGAGATATTCCTGTCTCCATTGAATAATGAAAGCCAACCAGGCTGACAGGTAGTCACAGGTTGTATCTTCAATAGCAAATGCTGGGTTTTGACCAGATTTCTTTTTTCTTGGTTGTTTTTTTCAGCAGAGGCACCCAGGCTCTGCTTCCCTCCAACTACAGTCAATGTTAGTTTTGTCTCTGGGTTAGATTTCTCTTCGCAGCTCTCTGTCGCCTTGCTTTCAATATGCTTCAAGATCTCAGAGGGATCTCTCGGGGATGCAGCGCCTTGGAGGCTGTCCCCAGGGCTGTTGTAGAACAACACTAAAAACGCCCACAGCCTCCACTTCCATTACACTGCAGAGCATGAAAGATGTAGATGTAGATTGGACAGTGACATATAAATATATATTAAGCGTGCCATTTAAAATAACACACTGGATAGGGCCTGAGGGGCACCAAGTCAAGAAAATGACTGTAAATCTGTCTGCAACTCACCCTGTTGAGTGTGGAACAGGCAATGTATGGATGTATGCATCTTCACCTGATTAACCCAACTTTTCAGACTGGATGGGGAACCAGGGCTGCCCCCATCTTGCTATTTCTTGGCCTTGGCAACATCAAGCAGGCTATATTGTCCCTGCCAAAACAGAATCATAGAATCACCTGGGTTGGAAGAGACCCTTTAGATCATCGAGTCCAACTATAATACATGGAGATCATAGTCCCAGCAGGGATCTCAGCCACCACAACACAGAGGGCAAGAATATTTGGATCTCTTGGGTGAGGTGTATGGCCCTATCAGAACCCTGGATTGATCCAATGTTTTCCTCCATTCATGAAAAATTTTCTAGAAAACTGCTTTTCACGCTACATTTTGATGAAGAAGAAATTAGAAAAAAAAATAATTGGGGAGTTAGGAAATAATTATCCTTTTCTTGATACCCTGCTGCAAAGCTTCCAGCCCGACAGTTGCAGAATGCATCAGCTACTGTTGTAACCCATACATGTGGAGCCATATGTTTTACAGTCTGGATTAAGGCAACCAAAGCCCATCTGATCTTGGTTGTCAATAAATCATATAACCCAGAAGGACTCATAGGAATCTCAAGAATTGAAAAACTATAGTTACTTCTTTGCCTTATAACATTACTGGGCATTCCCAGAAACTGTAAGACTGGTGATGTAAAGAAAATTTGTAACTATTCTGAAAATTGTAAGTTGTACGTAGGTACTCTGAAAATACTCAGAACGAGCCTGGTTTGAGAGTATTGAATCTGAATTGCAGGAAGCTCCTGTAGAAAATAAGAGAGAAACAGCTGTTCCTTTGTAAACTTATTTTTTTGAGTGAAAAATCATTTTGGTGATGTTTATAGGAGCATTATCTCTTTTGAACAACTTTTTTGCAAGATCAGGGTAACAGGCAAGTAAAGCTTGGAAAGCCTAATTATTTTATGTAAGCTAAAGAAATACACAGCAGGACATCTTCTTTTTAACCAGAAGCTGTATTTTTTAATGCCTCAGCTCCACAACTCTTCCTACAACTCATCTAACCCACATGTGCTTTTTTTCGTTGTATTTTTTTTGGGGGGTGTGTGAGAAAAATAGAGGAAAAATATCCACACTTAGGAAATGGATACTGTCTGGCTAAAAATAAAATCCCTGCTTCCCCCGTCTCTTAGCGCAGGTCAGGCCATCTTTGGGGCATCCTTTTGGGAAAGCATCTTCCTGAAAGAGTGCCTGCCCTGCAGCCCAGAGGTGTATCAGCAGTAGTGCAGTCCAGCCCCCGCGCAGCCCCGCTATGGGGGATGTGGGCAGGCCTTGCGGTGCCTTAATGAGTCTTGTTCGGTTTTGGCTCATCCTTTACGTCTCGCAGCATCGTGTAATTAGAGCTGGCTTTGTTGTCCGGAGGAGTGTCCTAGGAGGAGCTTATCTATGTACAAATGGCAAGGGTGGGAATGTACATAAGCCTTAGAGCTCCTATGTGTGAGATGTGAAATATGGGGACTTTCTGCTGGATTTTTAAATTTTATTATTTATTTAAGAGAACACTTGCTGTTCATTTTACAGCTCCATGCTGCAACTGCAAGAAAACTCCTTTTCTTTTTAATTTTCGGAGCCCACTTCCCATAGCTGTACTGAACACGCCCCTGAGATGCACTGCTACAGCACCTCCAAATCACATCCCCGCTTGTCTCACCATCCAAACCCAAAGAGCTCCTGGGCAGGTCTGGGAGCTGACAGCCTGGGCAAATCCCAGAGCTGACGCTCTACAGCGGGGACTCTGAAAAGCTTTCGCCGATCCCAGCACAACGTGCTGCTGTTTCACCCCTTATTGTCTCTCGCTCTCGCAACGTGCTGTCTAGGTGTTTTCTGCTGCTGTTATGAGATGCTTCAATGGCTGCACAAGTCATTTTCCCAATCTTTTATAGCACAGTAATGCCTTTATTTGATTGCAAGACCGAGATCTGCCCTGCCGGATATTTTTGCAGCCGAAAGACCAACGCAATCAAATCAGGCAGATGCAGCGTATAGGAAATAAGGACTTCATGCCAGAGAGATGACACTTCGAATCACATGCCATTTTAGACACAGGAAATGAAAATCCCAAAGCGCCTGGGAAGAAATGGAAAGTCATTTAATGTTCTGATATTTCTGTATCAAAATCTCCAGGTAATAGCCAATACCAGTCTTCATCAATTTAGGAGGCTTAGCCGTGCCACAAGGAGACAGAGGGGAAGACTCCCGGGATCCAAATCCTGGCAGCAGCAGGGAGGACAGTGAGTGGATGGTTTATCTGCCTTGGAGGTGGGTGGTGTATGGACATACACCCCTCGTGAGGGCCAGAAGGCACGCAGGTAAAGAGAAACCCGCAGGACACATCACACCAAAGCTGCATCTTTGCAGCCCTCCTCTGGACATGCTCCAACAGGTCTGTGTCTTTCCTGTACTAGCATCACAGGTTAGACCTAGTGTAACACAGCTGATGGGATCTCTATGCATAGGTGCATAGAGCATCCCCGAGTGATACGAATGACTGTATAATTTTTGGGGCAAGGAGATGACAGGGAAGAAAAGGAATCCATCTGGCTCTCCCCATGCCACTGGGAAAAGGGGATGCCTTGCACAGGAGCAAAAGTTACTTTCAAAAGTCATGACATTAATATTTCTTGAAATGTCTCCAAAAGTGTGTGTAGACATCAGCACAACTGAGACAGTTACAGCTTCTAGAAATTTCTTACACCAGAGCTCGTCAGTTTGGGCACTGCAGTCCAGGTCAGTCTCTTCCCATCTAGGACACGAGGAGGGAGAAGGTATGGCTGCACATGGGCATCCTGACCAGGATCAGGTGGCATTAAGAAAAGATCAAACAAATGCTAGCATGTGCTACAGCTTTCTTGATTTCAGAGCTGGCTTAAGACAAGAGCTTTTCTGACACAGGTTAGCATGTCCTGCACTGTCACTGCTTGGCTGTTCCTGGCTTGCATCAAGGGCTGCCGAAACCCCAGTTACGTGATGCTGCTGTGAAAGTAGTTGGAATTGGCTGCAAAAACACAGAGAGGGAGACACCTGAGCCTGAGTTGCATTCCTCAGTGCTCTGGGATGGTCTTTTCAACCTGCCAGTACCTAAAGGAGCTACAAAAAAGCTGGAGAGGGAAAATTTATCAGGGTGGGGGGAATGGGTTTAAATGAAAAGAGGGCAGATTAGATACAAGGAAGAAATGATCTACTGTGAGGGCAGTGAGGCCCTGGCACAGGGTGCCCAGAGAAGCTGTGGATGCCTACCCCCCATCAGGGTTCAAGGCCAGGTTGGATGGGGCCAGATCTTAAAGCACCTCCTCCCACCCCTCCCTTCTTAGCAGACTTCACTTTAGTAGTAATTTTGCTCCCTTCTTCCCCCCATTGTGGCACAGGGAGGGGCAGGGACTGGGAAAATGAAGGTTTTGGTCAGTTCCTCATAAGCTGGCTTCCTTTTTTCGATGGGGGGGGCATTCCTCACACCTTTCCCCTGCTGCACCATGGGGTCCCACCTACAGGAGACAGTCCTCCACAAACTTCTCCAACACAAGTCCTTTCCCACGGGGTCTCAGCTCTTCACCAGCTGCCCCAGCGTGGGGCACTTCTATGGGGTACAGTCATAAAGGATAAAATGTCTCTCAGTCTCTCAGGCCCAGACTGCTCCAGCCTGGTCCTTCATGGAGTCACAAGTTCCCACCCCCAGCAAACCTGCTCTGGCATGAGCTGATCTCTCTCTCTTTCACTCATCTCCATATCTCTGTCTCTCTCCACAGGCTGCAAGTGCTGGCAGAGGCTTGCTACAAGGCTGGTCGCAGATTCTTCTGTATGTCTCCACCTGCTCCAGCATGGGGCCTCTCCACAGGCTGCAGGTGGGGTCTGGGCCTTTTCCATGGGCTGTGGAGGGACACCTGCTCCACCATGAGTTTCTCCACAGGCTGCAGGGGAATCTCTCTCTCTGGCACCTGGGGTGCCTCCTCCCCCTTCCCTGGCCTTGGTGTCTGCACAGCTCCTTACATCTTCTCACTCCCTTCTCTGGTGGCAAAAGGCTGCTAGTAGGTTTTTTTTCCTTCCTTCTTAAATGTGATTCCCAAAGGCGCTGTGACGATTGCTAATGGGTTCGGCCTTGTTCAGCAATGACTCTCTCCTTGAGCTGGCTGGTGTTTGCTCTGTGGGGCCTTCAGAGAGCTTCTGGCTGCTTCTTGCAGAAGCCACCCCTGCAGCCCCCTCCTCTGCCAGAACCCAGCCACGCAAAACTACAGCACTGAATCACACAGACCCCATTGCCCCAGCACAGCGGAGTCAGTGCTGCTGCTAGTCTGGGCCAAGTAAGACATGAAATGGGTCAGCTACTAAATTTGTCAGACTAAACTCCAGATTAGACCAACATTTAAGTCAGAGCAATTAGTTGATGAGTACTTCACTGTGAAGCCCTCACAGAATATCAAAGGGTCTAAGTTTCAATGCCCTGAGGTTAGACAAAAAAGCTCAAAGAAACACAAAGCAGAAAACCTGAGCATCCCTGACAGAGGACTTCAGGGACAGGTAAGGCAGCAAAGCAATCAGTGTATGGACTGTGTGATAAATCATCCCAATATTCCTGAAAACGTGCCTACGCAAGAAGTTGAACAGTATTTGTCTCAGAAAAAAGGTAAGGGTGTAGCATTGGGAAGAAAATAACTGGAAGTGATATTCATTAAAGAAAACCACAAAAGAGGGATGTGCTCGCTGGCCAGTTGTAGCACTGCTGAAGGGTGTTCAGGGAAATGTCAAGAGCAAAGTTTTTCCCTTTTTGCTGCCACAGCCCAGTTAAGATCTGTTTGTGGAAGACTGTAAGCAACATAACTGATCAGCAAGTAAATGAGAGGTCTTTAATGCCTGCCAAGCCTCCCAGATCATTTCAGTTTAAAGGCTCTAAAGTGCCTAGGACTTCTGACAGATGAAAGCAGAGTCAGTTCATTTGTTGAATGCGAACTGAAATGTCTCAAAAATGTTATGTCCCATTGTAGGGTTAAAAAAAATAATAAAAAATCCAGCTCAGGAATCAGCCTGCAGATTTCCACTGTGGAAGACAGAAAGCACGAGCTTCATTGCCGCAGAGCAAGGTTTCACATGCCAAGGCTGTAAGAGCACTTTACAGCTCCAGTGAGCAAGCAACGCTACACCTGATGACACAGAAGGTGATGTCTGTCGAGTTTCTTAAACACCAAAGTTTGATTCAGTCCTTCAGGGGAACTCAGGCTAGGAAATATGGAAAGCTAGGGACTGAAAGGTAGCCAGGAGAAACAGAGAAAGCAGCGCAGAAAGCTTATGGCAATGCTGCATGAAGCAACAAATACCTTCAGTGAGCAGCTGAGATTCAGGCAGCCTGTGCTCTCTTCTGTTTAAAATCTGTAGATAATCTTGGACACCTTGATAGCAAATGCTAGAAATATGGAAGCCATATATATATATATATATATATAAAGGAACTAATAAAGACATCCTAACATTATGTTACAGATCTGTCACACTGAAAAGTAGTCAGGATTATTCTGGATGAAAACTTACAGCAAAATATTTCTCTTCATATTCTTTCATCCTACCTCCAGTAGCATGGTATCCAGTCTGTGGTGGAAATGGGGCCATAAAGCAGATGTTGAGACATGTGGTAATGCCATTGAGTTGATGATCTATAAGCAGCAGTGCTTATGGAGAGCTGTGCATTGCACAGGACTTACAAGCTATGGTCTGGGACAACAAATGAAAAATTACAAGGAACAGTTGTGCTATGCCTATGGATTAAGGAATTAATTTTATGCTACCTGTCCAGTTTACTTTGGCTGTGGAACAAATTAAGTTGTGGTGTGTGAAGGAAGTACCTAGCCTCGGAACCTGGAAATACAGTTTTACTTGTAACACCCAGTTTCATCAACTCATAAAGTATATATCCTTGCCCTGAACAGATGGGTTTATCAGATTAAAAGCAAAATCATTCCATTTTTGAGCTGGGGAACACACTGCTAGCTGTATGGAAGCTCAGTATTTGTTCTTGCTTCAGATTTTTTTTCCACTAAAGGATGTAGTAAAGGGGGCACTACATAAAATGCAACTAAAACTTTTTGAGGAAGGGGAAGAGTGGCTTGACAGTACTGCCTTTCTGGAAAGTCTTCCAGCAGAGGATTAGGAACTATGGATGGTATTTCCATAAGCCCTTGTTTTT
This sequence comes from Hypotaenidia okinawae, assembly GCA_027925045.1. Lineage (NCBI taxonomy): Eukaryota > Metazoa > Chordata > Aves > Gruiformes > Rallidae > Hypotaenidia > Hypotaenidia okinawae. The sequence continues at coordinate 9,892,161 of BSDF01000002.1, forward strand.
GGTCTGGCTATGACTCCCAGAGAAGCTGATGGTAAATCTGCCATTGTATCCAAGAGGAACAGACTTGAGACAGCACTGAGCAAACTGAAGATCCCAGCCTTTGACTCGGTAGTGTAAATATTTTGCCTTTATAAGCAGAGATTAGTAAATTCAAGGACGCTATTCAAAATGCAATTTGGTAGCTGCTTCGCTGAGCAGTATCCGTACACACAGAGCATACTTATCTCCCACAGTTTTAAAAACTGCTTCGTGCCATTAAGGAAGAAGGACATAAATCACAAAAGCGACTGCAGTCGGTGTCGTAGCGGGTAATCTCAGCACAAAGGAGGCACACAGGTCACAGACACATTATTCCCTTTGCACCCCTGACGATGCTCCCTCCCCCAGGAAGGGTGCGTGGCTGCCTAGATGGGTGCTAGGAAATACAAACATAGGTGCTTGGTTCTGCGTGAAAGCTGCTAGTGCTGGTCTCTCGTGTTGTCGATATGCTGCTCTTAAAGAGAATGGAAAAGAGCTGGGGGTAAAAAAGCAAATCCCTGTTTATGTTCAAAGTGAGAAATGTTGTTTTGTGTAGACTGAATATAATCCACTCAGGAGAAAATTCCCTGGCTGTATCCAATAAAGATGTTCAGATCTGCTTAACTGAGTCGGAGAGTGGATTTTCTGTAGTTGTCTATCCAACGTATGTAGCAAAGATCAGGAGACGAGTGCAACATGTCTTACCTTGAAGCTATAGCAGCAGCCAGCGTGGGCAGGAAAAAACTTAGATATCCCCAGACACTGTTACCCACAAAATGCTTCATACACCCAGTGCTCAAGGGAGAAATGGGAATTCAGACTGACATTTTAGACAGCCAGGAAAATGTACTTGTGCTTTCCTGAAACACTTAATTCGGGCAAAGCAGCCTACAGATCCATAGCAATACCCATCTGAGCACTCTGCCTTATCTAGGAAGTTCTGCTTTATCACTGAAGGTTGGACTTTTATCACTAGCTGAAGGATTTAAAACAATTACTTGATCTTAAAGAACATATATCATTTTATATTTTGAGGGTTGTGAGGACTCTGTGTTTGGTTTAGAAGTGCAATAATGGACCTTGTCAAATAATTCGATTTGAATTTGAAATCAAGTCCTTGATTTGATTTGTGTGCCTGGAGATTCATCCATGATAAACAGAAAGTAGAGGTCAGCTGGCAGTATAATGTAAGATGCAGACCACTGTTGCCAAGTTGTGTTCTGCAGCTTTGTGGAGGAAGAACAGGAGTGCTGGATGTAACAACACTTTTAATACTTGGAGTTTTACCTCCCCCTCCCCGTCCCTGCCAATCTGGTAGCACTGTGGCATGCAGGATTGACATTTTGCTCCCAATCTCTCTCCTGCTGCACAATCTGACCCCATGGTTACATTAAACCTGCCCTGAGCACTATCTGAAGAACAATCTTTCATGTCACACTTTGGAATAAATCCTGTTCACTGTCTTCTCTGAGAGTCCAGGACAGTGTTAAGAAGTCCATCCATCTCTATACTTTGGTCTGACAGACATTTCTTTCATGAGTTTTTGCAACAGAAAACTTTTGTTGGGGGAAAAAAATAAAAGATCAAGAGCAAAACCAACTGGCTGGAGAGAAATCATCAGAAAAGTCATATGACAGAAAGGAATGAACAGTACCAGAGGTTTTTGGTCTTTCTATCTGCTGCACAGTTTTGGAGAGCAATGAAGTGGCAAGGCAGCAATTTAATGAATGGCCTGAGCTTATTCTCATTGATTTTAAGTCTTGATAGATACAGAGGAATTCTGCCAGCAGTCCACCAAAATGACTTATATGAGATGGGATAGCTCCTTATTTCAGTTTATTTTAATGGAAGCCTCAGTGCTATCTTCCTTTGGCAGCAGTGCATTAGAGCACCTGAAAGAGGAAACACATCTCCACCTAAAACTGAGAAGTTGTTATATTTGTGCAGGGCTGAGCTGAACTTCTTCCTCTATTTGCTTATGCACTCCTCATCAGGCCTGCTGATGCTAACAGCCCAGGAGAACCCCAGGATCTTCATGAACCACTGCTCAGGCTGCTGGAGCCATCATTCATGGATTCATGGAGCCTTCTCATTATCCTGGAGATAAACTCTAGACTTTGAACAGGGACTTGAAATAGTAACCACAGCTGGCACCAATACCACAGGCATGTGTATGTTGTCAACAGGCATGATACTCCACTTGAACTTCACAGTAGGGAGAAGAGACACGGAAATCTCTGCCAATCACATCTGTTGGCAGAGAGCAAGAAGAAGAGATGACAAGAATGTGAACAGGAGATCAGTGTCCACGATAGGTTTCCATGAAAACTGGATTTCTATTTCAGTGTGGACACTTTTCCCGGATGGTCATCGCAATCTTCTGTCCACTTTCTTCTGAGGTGGCACTTTACATCTAATCCTGTTCATTTCCAGCCCAGATTCACTCCCTTGGATCCATCTGCCTGCACTTACAGTGAACTCAGGATCTTCCAGAAACAAGTATCTTGGTGCTGGCTGCAGCAGTCTTTTGAGTCAAGAACTACAACTAAAACCCACAGTAACTCTCCGATGACTTCCTCTTCCTTAAACCTGATGCTAATACTACCGTGACCCAGAAGGAGAAGCATTTGTCTGGTCTAGCAGTAACAATCAGAGGAAAAGATAGTTGCCCTCCAGACGCGTGGAAGAGCCGTCTGCAGGACGGCGTAGCGGGAATGTGGAAACCAGCCTCCTTTGGGAACAGGCGGACGCGGAGCTCTGCTCTGATGGTTCCTCATCGGCACGGCTGGAAATCAGACAGAAGAAGGATTGTACTGCCTCGACCCGAAGCAGCTGAAAAAGGATTTCATTCACACCCTGGCATTTCCATGGGTCGCTTGAGCACAGGAATGACAAAGTAGTGTTGCGTAGCTCCCAGAGAGTAAACTTTCTGGACAGCATCCAACGACATTCTTCTGAATAAACTTGCCAGTAGACATTTCCCCACAAACTGGAAAAAACCCTTGCCCCAGTCCTTGGGCCTGATGCAGGGCAGAGCCAAGCTGGGGCCCAAGTGCTGAGTCTTACATAGCACCCTGTACTTGACCTAGTCACTGACTGCCAAGTGGTGCTTTATCCTCTTGCCATGCAGAGACTCCAGCCATTTCCATATGGTTTGTGTTCCTGCCAAGTACTGCAACTTGATTTTGGGGATTTTTTTTTCCTGATGTCTGATTGATTTGAGCTTTTGCTCTACAACTTCAACTTTTTGCCTCCAAAGAAATTCCCTCTGCATGCTGGCACCGGTGCCCTGTCAGAGGCACCAGTAATGGCCAGCAAATTCTTCTTCGCTGTGCAGTCATCCTGTGTGCTGATGGCCATGTTTTTCCTTCTGGATGAATGTCACCCCTGGGATTAGCCCACCTCAGGAGGAAAAAACTGAAGATCTTCCAAAAACAGTTCAAGTGGTTACTCGTGGCCCTCATCTCCAAGACACTGGAGCTTGTTCCCCCTCCCCAACATGTAAGAACCCTCTCTGGAGCTCTCAAGGTTTCCCCGGGAGTTTGGGAATTCAGAGAAGGGACAGGAGGGGACAGAGAAGCTGGAATGGGATGGTGGGATAGTGGAGTCTGCACCCTTCTGCCCTGCAAATGCCAGCTGCTCTCTGGCCTTTCAGAAGGGGGAGAGACAAGGCAGGACTGCGGCTGCTGTGGGGATACAGTGATGCCTCAGGCATACATCCTTTCCTTGAAATGGCAGTCAAATGGCTGTTTGCCTCAGGTGCTGATTTTGTTGTTGTTCCTGTTGTTTTTTCACCCAGAAAAGCAAACCCAAGTATGCCAGAAAATGCTGTGCTATGGGACCAAACCCAGCAGTCAGCCTGGCTTGCTTTCCATAAGGGGAACATCAACATAAAGAGACTTGCTTTTATCTCAGCCAGGTATCTCCATTGTCCTTGTGAAAGGTTAGGGGAGCCAGTCATGGTGTACATCTGGTGGGAAAAGCTCAGCTGAAGAGAGAATCACCTCAGAATATAGTACTGCTCTGTCATGTACCTTGTGTTTGATAAATCATAGAATTAGAGAGTCATAGATTGGTTTGGGCTGGAAGGAACCTTAAAGATCATCAAATTCCAACCCCCTGCCATGGGCAGGGACACCTCTCACTAGACCAGGCTGCATAAGAGCCCATCCAACCTGGCCTCGAACACCTCCAGGGAGGGGGCAGCCACCAGTTCCCTAGGAAACATGCGCCAGCATCTCGCCACCCTGGTAGGGAATTTTTTCCTACTATCCATTCTAAGTCTACCCCTTCCAATTTAAAACCATTTCCCCTCATCCTATCACTACATGCCCTTCTAAAAAGTCCCTCCCCAGCTTTCTTATAGCCCCTTCAGGTACTGGAAGGCTGCTATAATGTCTCCCCAGAGCCTTCTCTTCTCCAGGCTGAACAACCCCAACTCTCTCAGTCTGTCTTCATAGGAGAGGTGCTCCAACCCTTTGGTCATCTTTGTGGCTCTCCTCTAGACTCATTCCAACAGTTCCATGTCCTTCTTATGTTGGAGACTCCAGAACTGGATACAGTACTTAGGGTGGGTTCTCAGGAGAGTGGAGTAGAGGGGCAGAATCATCTCCCTTGTCCAGCTGATGCAGCCCAGGATACAGCTGGCCTTCTGGGCTGTGAGCACACATTGTCAGTTCATGTTGAGCTTGTTACCTAGCTGTTCAAGGTACCTTGAAGTCCTGCATTAGGAAATCGAAGTCACTCATGACCATGGGTGTTTGTATGATGTCTCCAGGCTTTGCTTCCTGGCAGGCAGTTGTTTGTGTCTGGGGTGCAGTGTCATGCAGGCAAATACAGTGAAAGCAGGGTGGGGTTGCAGAGGACAGGGCACCAGGTCCTGCCGTGAGATTCTTTGGACGCTGCTGTAACTGGTGGCTCTTGGCACAGAAAAGGCACCACAGTGTTAATGTTGTTTTGGAGAAACAATAGCTACTGCCCTCGCTGCTCAGTTGCAACCCGAAAGCAAAGCTTGTGCTTTGATGAAAGCCAAGTGTGGCAAATCCCAGATGGAAGCACAGATCTGCAGAAATTCCGCATAGCTCCCTGCCTTTGAAAGGTGTGCAAGTCATGTTGCCTTCAGCCTGCTAGAAGAGCAGGAGGAAAAGGCATCCCTGAGCAAAATTCTTTCCCTGAAATATGTTTAAACTTTTTTTTCTGGTGATCACAGTATCTCCCTCCTGCACGCTGCTATCACCGCCACAGTGCATACATACAGGTGATGCTACTGAAACGTACATGTGATTGACTTCAAAGCACTGAGCAACTGCTTGTGTAATCAAGTGTGGTAAATGAACCTGAATCAGTCTTGACATGGCTTTCCTCACTGGCCTGGGTGCCCAGACAAGGTTTTGATTTTCATTGCTTTCTGATATGATAGATCTCCTCTAGCTGAGCGGGTTTTTTTTCCTTCCTTTTAACCTCCTCTGACATTTAGGGCTTGTCTATATTGGGGATTTAATTCAAATTATTCGAGGATGTGAATTTAGAGAGGAATAATTATTCTTGATTAACTCCCCATGTGGACAGTCTTGTTCCAAAATAAAAGTGCTTCAGTTCAAATGGGTTTAATTGACTCCAAGAAAATCAGTAGGTTGTTTTCAGTATGAAAAAGGGAAAAGGATACAACATGGAGAATATTTAGTTCCTCTCTAATTTGTTGAAAAACGCAAGGAGTTCATAACATTATGAAAGTTTTAACTGCAAATCACTGTGTGTTATTATGTATAATTTGCACCTCTGATAAACTGCATGCTGTTAAAATTATTGTTCCATGAAAATAATTACACAGCAGCCAACATAATTAGACAAGCAAAGCAAAACCAGAGGCAGAAATGTAGGAAGGACTGAGTGGGAGTGCTGTTGGTAGGAAGGTTGTTCTGAGGTGTATTTTATTCTGTCCACACACTTGCATCCAGCCTGATTTGCTGGAACCAAAGCTGATTACAGAATGTATCAAGCCTCACAAAAGCTTAATTAAAAAGAAAAAAGTTTCTCAGGTTTAGGATGAGTTTTCTGATCAAAAACAAGATAGAAGATGAATCTTAGAATAATCAGTATTAAATATTAAAATCAGGGATCTGGGTTGCCAAAAAATATCCAACTACCCAAATGGTGGAGGCACTGATGCTGCTGATGCCTGTGGTACCCAGAAAGGAGAGCTGGAGTCAGGCAGGGCTCTGGCTGCCAGTGGCACACATGGACTCAGGCACCGATCTCATATCATCCATATGATTAATTGATCTCACCCCTGCTATCACTATTGAAGTGTACTAAGGATGGTCTGGAGACAGTGCAGGATGCAGAGAGCGCTTTAAGGTGAAGAGCGTTTAGCATGAATCAAGTCAGAACTCATATCTTTTGGCTATGGGGCTGGGAACTGGTCCTTGCCTTGTTGGTTACCAGCACAAACCTGCCCACCTGACCTCCTCTTTCTAAATACCTGCTCTGTCTAGGTGGCTATCCAGCCTTGGACATGGATGTCCTCCTGGAACTAAAAAGCTTGCCCTTATGAAATTGTTATCAGAATTGGTTCGTGTGTTTCTTCCTAAAAAACAGTCGTCATCAGTAAATCAGTGTTTCCTGAATTAACAAAATTAAAAAAACCTCCCAATAAACCAAACTTTAAAAATTCAAGAATCCTGTGTGAATCAATAAATGGGAAATCTTAATCTGTGGCTTCCCAGACAACAGGGGCTACCAGTACAACTGGAACACACAAAGTACAGGCTTTCCTTAGCTCTTTTTCTGTATGTGTTTGCCTTTTGTTTCTGTGGATTTGGGGGACTTGGGGGTATTTTTTGGTTTGGTTTGTTTTTTTGTTTTTTTGGGTTTTTTTTGTTTCATTCCAGTGTAGGATGGGGAATCTTTGAAAGACCTATTTTTTTTTCTGGACAGGAAACTATTTGCAACCAGAAGCAATTTTCAGCGTAGTAGTGAGAGCCAGCTCCTGGATTACAGCTCTGATTTTGAGAACTCATAAGACCATGCTGGGATCATGATGCCACAGAGGTCTACAGGATTGCTCAGGTGCATGAAAATATGCAGAGATCTGCAGAAGCAGAGGCTAGAATTAAAGCTTCTACAACCGTACCAAAAGAAGTGAGATTCTTAAAGCTTTCAGAGAAGGTTTTGTCTCTCCTCTTCTGGCATTGCTTTCAATACTGGGTTTTGCTGACCACGCTGCTAAAGTGGAAGAGCAATCAATAGGTGGGAGAAAATGACACCACTCATAAAACCTATTCTACACATTACACAGCTAGCAGTTCAGCTGAGAACAGAAATCCTATGTCCACATATGACCATTCTCTGTGTTCACTTCATGGTAGATTACAAACCTCAACTCACTCACACTAAGTCAAGCCTTTCCCTTCTTCTTCAAGAGCAATATCCTAATGAAGTACATTCCTTTAATTGCCCAACCCACTGGACCTAAAAAGATCATGGCCAAATCCACTAGAAAGACAGAGAAACTTATGTTTTTAAAGCACAGAACTATCTGGAGCTTCCTAAATCTTACAGCCATGGAAGACATGTTATGTACAGAGTGTGGGCAGGAATGCTTCACCGCATATCTCACCATTCTGGTGACCTTCACCAGCTCTTCCTTAGCCAACATCTCCCCCAACTCTTGGTAGGAGGGAAGGCGATGGGTGGACAGACCTTACTGCAAACATCTGAACAGGAAAGGTCTCCAGTGCCAAAGTGTAGATTTGGTGTTGGTAACTTTGGGGACTTCCAGTAGAGCTTGGTCTCTTTGGAGCCTGAGCTGTTCTGAAAATAGGAGTTGAGGATGCTTCTGTAAATTTTAGTCAAGGTGAATTTATACTGAAGTCTAAATCCACAGTTAATTACAACGAAGTCGAAATTGTACTGAAGAGATTAGGGATGAGCTTTTGAAGGAGGCCACTGAATTTTAAGTAACCAGTTCTCATTGAAAGTCACTGGGTTTGGGCATCTAACTCTCTTGCTCACTTTTGAAGACCCAAACCAGTCTCTAAAACTCATTCTGTTAACAAGCCAGACAGTATTTCTTTCCTGGGAAAGCATTTTCTGATATTCCAAAATTAAGACAACAAAAGACTGCATTTTCAGCGTTATTCTCAAAGGCTGATACTAAAACAATATAGAAATCATTGGGAAAAATAAACTACAGTTATTTAGATATTTAGTTTTCAAATCAGTTGACAGGCATACCAAGGAAATGTTTTTAACTCTGAAGAAATACATGTAATAAAATACTGTTTAAATAATATTTAAGTGATGTGATGAAAGACGGGTTCACGAACCCTCTGTTATGTTAACAATTAGCAGTGCAGGACATGGGTTTTGTTTATGAAATGTGTACTTCTAATGTTGGGGTCAACACAAAAATAAACTAGAAAGGCAGTATGCACAAGTCAGACTTTATTAACATATGCTTAGTTATCTGTATTGTTTTACTTCTTGCACCCAGACCTACTTTGGTCATATCCCACATGTCTGTGTGTCCACAGGCAGGTGTGGGCAACCATTCATACCCTCACCCCCACCAAAATGTCATTTGTGCACTGAATTTGCTTTCTTGCTCAAAGCAGGAAGATGCACGTGTCAGCCCACCACTGAAGTCTGGTGGCAACCCACACTGTCAGAGGCAACAACGCCCAGGGGTTGGGGTGCTGACCTGGGACCACTCTGAACTAACTATACAATGTCAGGCAAGCCACTGTGCCCTCCTCTCACTTTCTTTCAGTTGTTAATTTTATTTGACCAGTGTTGTTGACCACAACACTGGCCACACTTGTGCCCTGGGCCTGAAGTTCCTGCTGACAATAAAGATAAACTTATTGGAGTTGGACTTGGGCAGATTCAAATGTCTTGGACAGTTTCTGATTCATCTCAGCAACTGCGCCTTGGAAAGCTATGGCTTTCCAGACATATCCTTGGACAGCTTGGGCTTCAGTCCTTCTCAGTGGTACTGTGGGAATAGACCTGTAAAACCAGGCCTGAGAAGCATCATCTTGAGAAGGCTGCTGCCATTTACAAAGAAGCTTTAATCTTCATTACACCTTAAATAGTCTCTTAAGCCAGACAGTGATGATGGGAAAGTTCATTACCTGAGTCAACAGCAATCCCCTGAAATACTTGCTGAATGAGCTAGCACACCAAACATATCCAGAGCCTTTTGTATTTACATCTATATAATATGATCTGTATATTCTATGCTGCACAACACATAAAGCTCTGCTCCTGGAGTTGGCAGTGTGAAGGCTTCATTACACCAACCTCAATTCTCACCACAGACAATGGAAGTTGAAGGTATCCAGCACCCACAGGAAGCCCGTGGATGGCAAAGGACACTATTTGGACCTCCAAGGCAATGCTTGATTGGATAATGGTCTGTCTGAAGGTAGAATGTATATTGTCTCCCTCTCATTCTCCCTTTTTCTTTCTCCGTCTTAATAACGCGTGTAGCTCCGATTTATTTTTTATCAAGATTAACAATGGAACAATGCTGCTTCAAATATTAAAAAGGCAAAGAAATGTAGGTACTGAAAAGGAAGGAAAATACCTCAATTTCAAGCCTAAAGATTACTTTGGGTCCCAGAGGAAGCAGAAGCAATTTAGTGGCTGATACCCTTAGCAAGAAAAAAGGTTGTAAGATTAAGACCAACTGCTGTTTGGATAAGTGGTTGGTAATTGCACATATCAGCAATTATGTGCTGTCATATCATTTTTCTGTTACCTTACTCCTCTCTTGTGTCCCGTCAGGGTTTACTTGGAATGACCCTACATCTATGGTCCTCTTTGGATTCACCTTCTTAATGTCATACAAGAGTGCCTCTCAAGTTCAGAGAAAAAAGAAGTCATTATTACAGGAGGTGCCTGGTGGAGGTGCTCCTCTTCACAGAGGTAGCTAGAGGCTACTGCTGTAATAACCAGGATTCCAGGAAGAGAAATAAAGAAAGGCCTCCTGAACCTGCAAAACCCCTCTTTGTCCTCCAGCCACGCAGAGGGGAGAAGAGGGGGTGTGTGGGGAGAGTTTTATCAGGTTCACAGCGGGGTAGGAGAGGGCTGTCTGTGCATGGTTCAGGTGCCATCCAGCCCCGTGGTGCTGCAGCACCAGGCTCTGGGTCACACTGGGGGATCTCAACAGGAGCTGGGAGCACAGGGCATGCTTGGTTGGGGAAGCACAGGCTGCTGTAGGAATCCTCTTCCAGTGAAAAGTGGGGGCTGTGGCTGGCTGGATGTAGGCTGCTTATAACTCCTGCTCCAGCTGGGGACCTTTTCAGGGGTAACAGCGGCCTGCCCTTGAGCTGAGCAGCAGGGCTTGCTTCCACAGCTTGTCAGAGGCTTTGCATTGCTCAGAAAGGTGAACACAGTCAGAAACACCTTTTCTCTCACAGAGGTAACCGATTCCCCAATAAAGTGTCAAAAGATAACAAAATCTGTTCTAACTAAACTCATCTGTTCATTGCCTGAGGGAAGCCTCCAGCTTATATGGCACCGGGTGCTCCCACGGAGCAGAAAATATTTAGCTTGCTAATCAGATTCAAGCAGAAGTTGTAACTGCTGCTGTCTGCGGTGTGCCTAGGGTTTATCTAGAGACATTGTGTGATAGCTGGTGATGGCTGGCTTTCAGGTATCCTGGTACTGACCTGCAGCGATGCCTCTGAGGTCAATGACTGTATAGGGACATAAAGGAGAGCGGGGTTTTGCATGGGGATCCCATCGCACAAGCAGAGTGAGCTCTGTCTCTGCAAGGGCCATCACGGTGAGGAGCTCCGGGAAAGACCGGCAAACCTCTGTGTCAGGCTCTGGGAGATGCTAAACTGCAGCCAGAATCTTAGCAGTGATAGTGAGGTGCCACCTAACAGCTCATGGAAGACCTAATACCCTTTGAAAAGCAGATAAAAGATTCATCAGCACAGATGAAGATATGAGGGTTTGGGCTTAGGCAGCTTGTAGCTCCTGCCAAGAAATTGTGTGGAAGGTAGAAATGAATTTAAAAGGTTGAGTGGGGGCCAGCAAGTCAATAACTGAATAATCCCACCCAGATAGGAAACCAAAGCATAAACAAGAGTCTCCACATACTGACAAGTTAGCACTGGTTGCACTCTGGAAAGGATCCTAAAATAACAGAGATTCCTGGAGACAGAATAAACACATCTCTCAGTTGTCATCCTGAGCAGAGGGTAATTGCCTGGATGTCTGATTGACTCGCTGCTAGAACTAAATATGTAGTTCTCTGACATGCTGTCACCTCCTTCTCTGTACGTTTGTGATTTTTGAGAAAAGCACATCAAGAATCAAAGCAAATGTCCACAAGGAAAGATGCATCTCGACCTTGAACTTTAATCATCAGCAAGGGGCTGAAAACATATTTAAAAGAAGTGAAGTTACTGCATTCCTGAGATTGACATTTAATACCCAAATTCCCTGGGGGCTTGTGCACATACTACCCACCCCCTCCCCCCAGCAGAAGAACGTGCAGTTGTGGCTCTTACCTGAGGGCTGGGGAGTTGACATGGGGCTTTCTGAGCTCCCCAGTCAGACCACAACACAGTCCTTAACTTTGCATCCAATCCCCATCCAATCCCCATTTTCTTTCCCAGGGTTTGCTTCAAAGTCTCCTTCAGCATGTCTCTTCCCAGTTTGCACCACTGGAAAAGACAGAGGAGCAAATAAAGTCCCAGTTAGTCTTGCTTCTAGTTTTAGCAGTTCTTTTACCCCAAACTTGAATGCCTGAGCTGTTGCAAGGCTCTTGGTCAGCAATTCCTACCAAGCGCTGAGCACTCCTGTCTGCCCTGTTCATGCCTTGCTCATGCTTCCCACCTCACAGCCTCAGTTTCAGCTACATTAAACTTTCATTTACGTAAATGTAAGCGAAACTACCCACCAGCCTTAACACTGGAGCATTAATATGAATTTTCAGTAAGTCTTGGAACTTGTAGGGGGCTGGAGGACTGTCAACATTATACTGATTTTCACAAGTAAAATGACCTGGCCAAAACCCAGGGAAGGATGATGTGCTGGTTCAGAGGTCAATTCATAATAGATATCAAAAATAATATGCTAAATTCGATGCAGTGTGAGTTCATGAAGGTAACTGTTAAATTGATATCATACTCTAATGTGTAACAGACTTCTACAAAATAATTTACTCCGTACTCCTTGACAGCTCAGGTACTGAACTCAAAACAGAATTAACCTGGCACATCACAGGTGAAAGGAAAATGTTTAAGCAACAGGTCTTTAAAGGTAACCATAAAAATAATAATCGTTAGATGAATCAATCCTAAGGGTCCCCAAGTCCTCGGTCTTTCTTATTATGCACTACTTGAGGAAAAAAATAATATTGTCATCAGAAAGCACAGACATTGGGTGTGTGATTAATGGCAAAAGGATAAATCACGGGTGTGGGGTGATCTGCATCACCCAGTGAGCTGCACGTGGGCAGGCAGTGCGGTCAGACACACTGTAATTCCTCTGCAAACGAGGAATGTTGGGTGACCTTCCAGAGAGACTGCACTTGCACGAGTGCAAAGCCAGGGTGCAAAACAGCTGATGCAAAACTTGGGGAATACCTGGAAACCACACCCCCCAAATCCAGGCTGGTGGCCCAACGACAAGACTACCTTCTCTATCATAGAATCATAGAATCACAGAATGGTCTGAGTCGGAAGAAACCTGAAGGAGCACAGAGATCCAACCCCCTGCCACAGGCAGGGCCACCAACCTCAGGTCTGGATCTACACAAGGTTGCCCAGGGCCCAATCCAACCTGGCCTTGAACACCTCCAGGGATGGGGCACCCACCACCTCTCTGGGCAGCCTGTTCCAGCACCTCCCCACTCTCTCTGTAAAGAACTTCCCCTAATACCTAATCTAAACCTTCCCTCCTTTAGCTTCAATCCATTCCCCTTTGTCCTGCCATTCTCTACCCTTTTAAAAAGTTGATTCCACTCCTGTTTCTCTGCTCCCTTCAGGGACTGGAAAGCTGCAAGGAGGTCTCTCTGTGTCTGAGAATTCACCCTGGAGTGAACTGAATTCCCAGTCTGAGCTTGCTCATGAGGCTGGTTTACAAACCCGTCCCCTGCCCTCGCCTCCAGCCTGGGCAGGAAAAAAGCATTTTCTAACAGAGGCTTCAATGGAGCCATCACTTTGTGAGTACTGCAAACATCTATCTATATGGAGCAACTTGTCCAAAATATATTCAAGATAGATGTTTGAGACGTCAGAGGATTTTATCTGAAAAAAGCAGGCATTCACGCACAAGAGGATAACTTCAAACCTATCAACCTATCTATTCAACTCTGAACTCTAGGTAGATAGAGAAATCAAGCGGAAGCTGAAGCAGGCAGATGCATGTAAAATGATTTCTGCAGGCAGTAAAGAAGAGGATGTCCCCACAGTACTGCTAAACTAAGTTTTGGAGAGAAAAGTGTCAATTACCCAGCCAGTGTCTCCTGCCCTCACATATACAACCTCAGAAGCGAAGTGATGAGCTCAGCTGAGACAGTCAAGCGTGTCCCAGGGGACTGGGATGGCACGTGTCTACACTCCAGCCAGCTCTCTTTCTACCTGTAATGACCTACTCATCTTTCGCTTTTCTTTTACTGTAGGAAGAATATTCCAACTCAGGGAAAAACAGGGTAGGAAGGCGGGCAGCACAGGCAAAGGGAACCCAGACCAAGCAGAAGACCGGGTGCTGTCGATGCTCTCTTGGTCTGATTTCATAGCAACTCTGATTGGAAATGTCCAGCAATCGAAGACCAGTATAAATGAGTCCTAGCTTGACCTCACCATACAGTGAACTCCCTTTCTCTCCAAACTTTTATGTGTCATCAAAAACTTTCACTCACAGAGACTGCAAAGCCCTCTCTATTCATTTACATATTAAAACTCATCAGGTGATGAAGGAGAAGCAATGACTGGAGACAGAAATAGCAGTTTTCTTAGTTATCTTTATTTTCATTTTGCCCAGTAAAGTCTTTGCTGAGCAGAAATCTGATTGTCTCAGATACCTTCATATGTAGTGTTCCACACCAACATATTCTAGTGTTCAATTAATTTAGAGTCATTTAACACAGTCAAAATGGACAAGATAATCTAACATGAAGGAAATGTGTGGCAACATCTTTTGCTTCTTCCACAAGCAATGCCTGGCTACATGCCAGCAGGGAACCCCACCAGTTCAACTGGGTTGTGTCCGCCTCTCCATTGCAGGAGAGGTTTGTCCACAGAGCCAAGAGCTGGGCAACTTGGGCAACACCTTGAGGCAGGGCTTCAGCAAAGGGTGCTGCTCCCCCAAAATGGAGAATAACAGTTCTCTGTCCCAGCAGCAAAGTTGACCACTGTGGCCTTATCTTTGTGATGGCTACTGGGATGGGTGGTTTCTCTCACCCAAAGCCCTCTGCGCAGCAGATGGATCCTTGAGATGATGTTTTAAGCTTCCCTTTTCCCTTCAAGGGCCATTTGGATTTATTTTCTCTCTCTCCCATGATGTTTCACATTAACTGTGTTCAACTACAGGGAGTATCAGAAAATATTACCTTAGCTTGAGAATAAATTTGCTCTCAAGTGACATCTTCCAATACTACTGATTTATACCCTTTTCCTGCATTGATCTGTTGGGAGCTTTCATCAGCTATATCTGACATAAACACTGTATTATTCTGTATTGCATTATACCCTAGAAATCCACTCAAATCCCTTTGCTTCTCAAATTAAAGCAATATGCATTACAGTGTCCTGATTTCCTTCTATTCTTACATTTGCATTTTTGTATCATGCTCTAGATTACTCATGTATATTTTGGCATAAGCATCTCCCTGTTCATTTAAGAATATTGCCTTTAATCTTCGTTCTACCTTGAAGCATACAAAATCTCGGCCCCAGAGGACACGTGGAGACATTTCATTCCCACAGTGGCTGAATTTCAGTGGAAGTTATTTAAGGCAAATGTCATATTGTTCACAAGCCCAAGCCTTGTTCCAGGGTGATCCCATGGACACCCACAATGTCTCTCTGGTCTCGCTACTCCGCACAGCATGAGGTTCGTCTGCAACACCCTGGCTCACTGTGCATTCAGGAAGGGACTTCTCCTCCTGCTTTCCTCCTGCCACAACAGCAGAGACTGCATCTCTGCAGCCAAAAAAGTTTTAGTTGTGTGGCCATGCTGGGATGCCTGAGCTCCTAAGCAGTTTAACCACTGAGCTTGTTTGCCTGCAAGCAGGTTTTTGATGGCAGAAATAGAGTGGCAGCTGTAGGTTGTACTCCTGCTGCAAGAGATTGAGCAGATTAATTCCGTTGTTCTTATTCCCTTTGAGCATCTCCTGGCCCCCAGAATGATCCACTATTGTATTTCTCACAAAACATAATCCTGCAAGACTACACCTAATAATACATCTCATAGTTTGGTAGTTTGGGTGGGGTTGGGTTTTTTTGAGGGGGGTTTATGTTACTTTTCAGATGTCTTGTGGTAGGACATGGTAAAGCTACAGGACATATATGAAAGGACAGGATTTTCCTTAAATGAGGATCTTCAGATTTTTCTGAACTAGTATATGTTGGTTCAGAGTTGG
This sequence comes from Hypotaenidia okinawae, assembly GCA_027925045.1. Classification (NCBI taxonomy): domain Eukaryota; kingdom Metazoa; phylum Chordata; class Aves; order Gruiformes; family Rallidae; genus Hypotaenidia; species Hypotaenidia okinawae. Next base: position 9,907,783 of record BSDF01000002.1, read on the forward strand.
TCCATTTGAAAGCCTTTCAAGATAGCCCAGCATACCCTTTATTCTAGACTTTCCTGGACTATTACATCCTCCAGAGTGTGGTCTAAAGTAAATCTGCTAGTAAATTATGCCTCAAATCTAGGGACAAGTAAGTCTTTCTATAGGCAGGAGGGAAGAGAGAAGACTCAGGCTTTATTTCTGTTAGGGCTTAGACTGTCATGTTCAAAGGGACCCGATTATTGTCCATGCTTATTTTCAAACATCCACCATAAGGCATCTGAGATCTGGCTTAAAGATCTGAGCACCAAAAGCTCTGCAGGCAATCAGAGCAGACAGGGCACAGAGGTACAAAAAGTCCCCTTTGATCGGGCTCTCAAGAAGCCTCTTATAAGCTGCAGTCCCTTGCAAGGAGCAGCAAGCAACCCACACTGCCAAGGAAGATCCAGTGGGACATGCAAGCCGTGACCCATCGCACAGGCAGTGTGGCTTTTGGCTCTGATGTCACTGAAAAACTGAAATATTGAGTGTGGTACCTGGAAGGGAGGAGCCTTTGTATGAAGGCAAAGCAGATGGTTTGGTGACAGAAGCACTATTACCTGGAGTAACAGGGGAAACATATCTGCAGCTTCCATGTCTGAATGGGAAACCTCTTTCTCCACCTGTACTTAGGGAACGCCCTCATGGAGAGCCACTAACCAGTCCACTATTGCATCAATCACAGACAGCAACATGGATCTCTCCTCCAAGGATGGTCCAACATCACTGATGTACTCATGAAGAAGGCATCTCCTGAAATCTCACACGAAATGACCCTCTCTGGCCCCTTCATATAGAAGAGCAAAAGATGCCATCATTGCTAAAAATGAACAAAACTTGATAACCAACCCAGGCAGGAGAGACACATCTCTGCTCACGTCCCTTAGGAGAGGAGCAAAAAGGACAGACAAAAAGACAGGAGGCTAAGAAAACCAGTTACATTGTGCCTATCAGAGCAATAAAATACCATTGCATATTCATTAAGATTTGTTCAAAAGTTCAGAAAATTCCCTCCAGTAATATAATGGGTGATAATTCAATTTATTTATGTTTTTAAGGCATGAAGACTAGCTTTAATTTCCCTCAACTGTGCCTCTATTATTATTAATCTACTTATCTTCTATAAAGATCATCTAAACTACACTTCTACAGGGAATGTGATCTTTGGCCATGTAGGGCTTTGCAATTATCCAGTTCTGAATGAACTTGTTGTTAAAACATTTTTTAAGTCTAATGAAAACATTAGATCAATCCCTTGCAGTGATAGTTGTCATTAAATCAATAGCGCGTGTAAGTCCATTATACTGATATTTGACACGAACTGCTGAAGGTCTGCTAACAACGAAACCAGACTGAAGTGTGTCCTCTGCTAAGCATGTTTCATATGAGATAAAATCTGTTAAGTCTACAGTAACGGAAACTTTTCTTCTTCAACTAAAATAAACAGATATCTGAAGTGTTGCTGTAACTCACACGAGGACCACCATGATCTCACTGGTTTTGGAGCCAGTCCTTTTATCTCACCTTTATCACAGCTGTCCCCTCAAACAAAAAAAAAGCTTTTTTTTTTAAAAAAGTTGTTTATCTTTGTTTCCTAACAAAGTTCTGCTAAGCCTGGAATACCTAATCCTACCCTTCCGAAAGCAATGGCACTATCACTGACCTCAGTGGAAGCCAGCCCATTGCTTGAGTCCTGGGAAAGGAAATATCTTCCCAAGAAAGATGAGCATCTCTGCATCACAGCAGCTTACAGGGGAAGAAACATGACCAGACCCATCTCCCCATACAGAAGAGCAGTTTCTTTCTATGTGCCATTATATTGCAAATAGGAAAGATGATCAAAAGAATCTGTGCTCTTTAAACATTTTGCCAGTGGCCTGCAAGTGCCATGTCCCTTCTGCCATGGCTGCTTCAGAAACAGCATCACTGCCAGTGCAATCCTGTGGGAGTGTGATCACAGGATCACAGCTTTGTAGGGGTTGGAAGGGACCTCCAGAGTTCATCAAGTCCAACTTCCCTGCCAAAGCAGGTTCCCTAGGACAGGTCACACAGGGAGGTGTCCAGACAGGTCTTGAATATCTCCAGAGAAGGAGACTCCACAACCCCCTGGGCAGCCTGTCCCAGGGCTCTGTCACCCTCACTGGGAAAAAGTTCTTCCACATATTGGTGCAGAACTTCCTGTGCTCCAACTTGAGGCCATTGCCCCTTGTCCTGTCCCCACAGATCACTGAAAAGAGGCTGGCCATTTCCCCCTGTGTCCCATACTTCAGATATTTATAAACATTGATCAGGTCCCCTCTCAGTCTTCTTTTCTCAAGGCTGAACAGCCCCAGTTCATTCAGACTTTCCTCATAGGGGAGATGCTCCAGGCCTTTAATCATCTTCCTAGCCCTCCACTGCACTCTTTCCAGGAGATCCCTGTCTTTTTTGTACCAGGGAGCCCAGAATGGGCTGATGTATGTAATATATTGTGGGATTTTTGCTGTGAGAGAAGTATCAAAGTTGGGAAAAATGGCTAGCTGATAGAAAGGCTGAGCAGAGCCTTTCAGCATGCCATTCCTCACTGTCTGTAAACCTAGGAAATGTTCAGTAGCAGTACACAGCATTTGCTCACAGGCAAAGGAGCTGTGAGCACACAAGTGTAAAGGGAAACTGTGGTCAGTGGCAGACATTGAGAATTTAAAAATCAAATCTCGAACTATTTTATTTGAAAGTTGTAAAATATTTACTGGGATTTGGGCAGAGGATCCAGGAATGCCTTCATCAACTAAGGTTTTTTTAATTTTGATCCTCAGAAGCAGCATTTTTCCCCCAAACTAACTAATCGATGGCGGGGGGTGGGAGACGTGGGGGAGAGGGAAGGGGGAAAGTCACCTGAGACCTTGCCTGAGACTTTGGCTCCTGCAGTCCGTGCATCAGATGTGGAGTGAGAGCCCAGGTCCTGCCCTGCCCTGTGCTGTGGCTCCCACTAACGGCAGCAGGGGAGAGCTCGGCTGCTCTCAGCAGCCCAGACGGAGCCCAAAAAGCTCTGCAAGATGTTCTTCATCCCATTTCTGGTGCTTGGTTTTTATGTCTGAAAATACAGTGACCAGCTAGATTTTCCTGAATTGTTCCTGCAGTCTATGTTTTAGTTTAGCAAGGAGATAATCTGAATATTAATCTCCTTGGATGGGTTTTGTCTCACCTTCAGACACCTGCAATGAGGACCTCCAGAGCATCATCCTTGTTACAGCCAGGGGAGTGAGATCCAGGGTGTGATTCCCATTGCTGGCGTGATTTATTTCAGACACAGGGTGAATCATACTCTCAATTTCACTGCCAACTTCTGCCTTACCTGTATGTGGAGCTGGGACCACCATATGAGACCCATGGCGTAGGTTGCTCTGATGTGACTGCAAGGAGATGCTGCACAGAAAACAAAGCCCTAGTACTCAACTGGGGAGGACAATGGTGGTTGAAACAAGGACGTTATGTGGGACTCCCCTTTAGGGATCCTGAACTGGGGGATCAGTGCCATGGACGGCAGTTCTTGGTCGAAGAGAGCTTCAACCCTCTTCAAGTGGGTCTTTAGATTTGGCTTTAGTTTATACTGCAAAGCGGGGCTGGGAAAGTCCAAAAATCTCAGGTGAGAACTGGTAACTGTGGAAGGAGATAGGCAAACATGTTTGGTTTCCATGTTGGTTCTGAACACAACAGAGACTATTGAAACAGCTGAGTAATTTTCTGCCGGTAACCGACAGGGATATCTCCCTGCAATCAGACACAGAGACCAGGTGCAGGCTGTCCTTGGGTCCCACTTCTAAATCTCAGATACATTTTTATAAGGCCTCTGACTCGAGGAATAAACATGAGAGGATTACAGCTCATCAGATAAGTATGTCTTTATTTAACTGTAACATCAAAAATTAAGCTTGCAGTATGTTCTTAGGAGATAGAGTCTTCAATCTAATTCAAAGATTTTTTTGAAAGATTTTTTTCATTTTAATTATATCATGTTGATTTTATTTGACATTTGATTTCAAGAGAACTGCTGGTGTTTCTCCTTCACCGTCTTTGAGTTCTGCAGTTTTGGGCCACTCACCATAAGAAGGACATTGAGGTCCTGGAGCATGTCCAGAGAAGGACAACCAGGCTGGTGAAGGGTCTGTAGGGCAGATCTTTTGAGGAGAGGCTGAGGGAGCTGGGGATGTTCAGCCTGGAGAAGAGGAGGCTGAGGGGAGACATTATCACCACCTACAGCTACCTGAAAGGAGGGTGTAGAGAGGTGGTTGTTGTTCTCTTCACCCAAGGAACAGGTGATAGCATGAGGGGGAATGGGCTCAAGCTGCAGCAGGGCAGGTTCAGATTAGACATTAGGAAAAAGTTCTTCACGAAAGGGTTATCGGGCACTGGAATGGGCTGCCCAGGGAGGGGGTTGAATCACCAACCCTGGATGTATTTAAAAGATGGGTAGATGAGGTATTTAGGGATATGGTTTAGTAGAGGACAGGAGCAGTTGGACTTGATGATCTCAAAGGTCTTTTCCAACTTAGTCATTCTGTGATTCTGTGTGATTCTGTGTGTCTGTCTTGAATGCACAAGTAACATGTCAGAGTCAAAAGTCTACCCCATTCCTCCTGAAGGCTGATGAATTTTAGTTTCTCTGTGGGTCATACAGACCAGCCTAGGTGCAGATCAGCCTGTTTCCCAGCCCAATTTCTATACAATGCAGCACGATGCTGGGCAGGTGGCACAGCGTGCCTTTGGCACATGTGTACATGCAGGGAATGTAAACCTGAAGACACAAGGCAGGCTTTCCTTACACTGAGGAACAAGTTACACTGGGATAAGCAACACAGCAAATACCTTGCATGCACCAGGGAAGAGGTTGTGGCCAGCTTTTCCCCCTTCACTGGTCTGTGGTGGGGCCAGAGCAGCACCCAATGGCTGCAGCCAGCAGTGGGAGGTTGAAGGGAAGTAACACTGCTCCTTTTCAGAGCCTGTCCACATTGCAGTGTACGTTATATTTCACCTCCATGGATCAAATCTCAGCTTTAGGTCTTAGCCTGGGTCAGTCCTCTGGTCTGGCTGCCCTGTGTGACTGCAGCAGGTGCCTGCATTGGTGGCACTGTGGTGGAGGTTGAAAGGGCAGAGCTTCCCCCTTGATGGCAATGCTCCTTGGAGGACCACAGTGATGGCTTTTGGGCACCTCCTCATGCTTGAAACCACACTAACTGCAAAACCCAGGAAGGAACTTGCAGAGAGACTCCATATGTAACATCAGTGCAAGTTCTTTGGAGGTGGGATCTGATGTACCAAACCATAAAAGAGCTAAAAAAAAGAATGCAGTGCTACACAGGAATAATTACACAAATAAATTAAGGTTGCAAATTAGTATCTCAGAAGTCAGGAAACGCCTGCCTTACCATCGGCTGGGAAAGAGTTCTGTGTCCACTGAATTCCCTTCTCATTTTTTGCTGAAACTGGAATCTGCCCAGTGCATGAGGCAGGAAATTTGAGGAGGAGGATGGAGACATGGTGAAGGCAGCTGAATGGTGTCCTGGGGAACTGGCTGTTATCTCTGTCCCTGCTGAAGAGTTTCTCTGAGATACTGCCAAATCATTCAAGCCATACATCGAAACCTTTGTCTTGGTAACTGTGTGGGGTTTTGATTTTTGAATGCGTAAATTAATGCCCCAAGTTCTGACTCACAAAACTGCTGAACGCTCGTTGCTGTGAAAGAAAACAAGGGCACTGTCCTTCCAGTGCATAAAGTGCTAGAGAACATGAAGTGTTCAGAAAAATCAGGTCATTAGGCATATAAATTGGGTCATCAAAATTAGTGGATCTTTTTGACATTAATCTCTCTAGACCTCTTCCTGGGAAAACAGGGAGATCCCATACCCTACAGGAGAGTTGTGAACTAAATTAATTTAATGTTTGTTTCCCCACCAGCTCCCGCTCCATCTGATGCTGGTGTTATTTGCATGTAAGCCAGGCTGTTTCTGTCTCCTCCTTGCTCACTGCAATCATTGAGGACATGGTTGAGGCATGGATTGCTGCCATACCAGTGCAGAGCATCCCCAGCCCCAGGCAGACACAGAAGAGGAGCCCTGCCCTGGCCCCTACAGCCACACCGGGCACTTCTGGTGCTGATAACTCCATCTGGGCTGCTGAGCACTGTGATTTCCACCCCCCAAATTCTCAAATTTCATCATATTTGAGCATTGTTTCACAGGTTCAGAGTATGGTGAAGGCCAGAATGACCTGCCTGCTGCCCAGCTTCAGGGCAGTGCTCCATTCACTGCGCAGAGCTTCCCAACAGCAAAAGCAACTTCTGAACACATATGTTCCTCAAGGTGGTTTTGCTCCCCTTCCATTTAAGCCAGCCCAAGTCCTAAAGCGAGATGCTGAAACTCCTGCCGCAGATGTTTCACGTAAGCATTGCTCAGAACAAAGAGCTTATTCAGCTTGAAAAGACTTAGTACTTACAGAGAAGCACTAACGCCTCAGCTCCCCGCTTCTCCAGTCCCTGGCATCTGGGGGCCGTCTCAGTCACTGCTCAGCCTGCCGCCCCAAATCCTGCTGCCGGCGGAGGCAGCAGGGTGGGACCCCTCAAAACTGCTGTGCCTCCATCACCCGCAGCTTTGTCAAGGGATTCGGGGAGAGAGGTACGGCTGCATCTGAAGCCATGGTGTTCATCAGGGAGGACTTATTTCAATATGTTGTTGAAACTATCTGATGTCAGGTTATGTGTCTCAGGGGGACGTGCATTTCGCGTAGTTTGTTATGCCATCTGTTAAGAAATGCAGCCACTCGTCTCTCCGCTACACGACCACAGATGGGGAGTTTTTCCCCCTGTGTGCGTTACTGTCAATATATGCCAAAGCCTTCTTAGCTGGAGCCAGGTGGAATCACCACCACAACGAGCGTGCCTGAGAAGAAGGGTGCTGCACGGGTCTTCCTGAGCACCTTGGCTTCATGGCATGCAGATGAGCTTTGTGAACAAAGCCAGCCTATACCAGCAAGGTCGGGTCCCCAAAACCATTCTGGTTTTCAGGGCACCGAGTGATGCCTCCAGCAGTGGAGCTCAAGGATGAGGTGATGAGGCCTCCGCTGCAGATTTGACCCTGCTGTTGGCTGCCTGGGGATGGTGTTTGCCCTGAATCACCATCTGGCAGCAGCACTGTGAATCTCAGGCACGGAAAAAAAAGAAAAAAAAAAATCCAAAGGCTCAAGTGCTGCCTCTGTGGAGATGCCGCTGCTCTCGGTGAAGGGTTGGTGTGCGCTTAACTAAACACCATGTCTCCAGCGCTCCAGACTGCAGAGGAAACCATGCTCTGCTGGCTGACCGGCCAAGTCCTGCAGGGGGAAAAGCAAACACGAAGCCAGCGGCGGGTCCCCCAACAGCTATAAGCAGCTATTGACTTAAGCATCAATAATGCTCATTTTGTTCCGGGGGTGATTATTGCACCTTTTAATATAAGCTGACATGTTTCCAGCATGACCGGGCCAGTTGGAAGTTTTAAAGGGAGGGTTAAACAACTGGAAGTTTTATTGGAAAAGGGAAGTTGTACAGAAAGGGGATGTTGCTGAGGAAGGGAAGCTTTAAGAAAGGAGATTGCAAAGCCAGCCCCTTCTGGTCACCCTGCACTTGGTGATCTCTTTGGACCAGGTGTTTCACCAAGCAGAATAGGAGCTGGTATTGGATTTATTTTCACTGGAAAGCAAAAGGTCTCCCCGCTCTCACAGCACTACTCCCATCACACGGGCGGCAGCACTCGGTGGTGTTCCCAGCGAAGCTGCTGTCCTCCAGGAAGACACAAGGCAGCAGCAGGAGCAGCAAAGAGGCTCTCTGGGGATGAGGAAGCACTTCTGAGGCTGGTGGACATACCGGAGAGTCTGTCTGAAATCTAAACCCTGAAAAAGGTAGTTCTTTCCACCAATGTCAGAAGATCTTCCCTCTCTGCCCCCAGTGCTGCTCTCAGCTGTGTGTGGTGCTCTGCCCTTCTGCAAACCCACTTTCCAAGCTCAGCCCTGGGATGCTGCCTTGGGAGGCAGCATTTTAGGGTAACAGTGCACATCACTTCTTAGAAAAGCCTCGTTGACCTCAGCGAACACAGTTCCCCAACTGAGCCTTTCACCTCTGCAAAGCTCCACAGGTTCCTGCTCCCTGTGCCCACTCTGGTTGGGCTCCATGGACCAGCAGATACAGGTGAGGTGGCCCCAGCTCCAGGAGGACCACGCAGCAGCCCTAGAAACCACTGGGGACTTGGAGGTGCCACTGAGAAGTTTTGGGGCACCAAATGACCAACACTTGTTGATTCTGGATTTTTATAACCAAACACAACTTTTGACTGATGTCCAGCTCGTGCAGCCAGAAGGCAGACACTTTATGCACCGATTTCAGTGGTGCTCACTATAGTCTCCTTCCTCCCATCTCACACTGTAGGTCTGGGACTTTATTTACCAAGTGATGTAACAAAATAAACAATTTTAAGCACTTTAATACACCATGACCAATGGAAAGCATACCTTAATTTACAGGTATCTCCTCTATTTCTGCGATAATTTCAGTTTGCTCACGACCATGAGAAAAGCCAACAATGCCTCGTACAACAATTCCCAAATAAACAGATATATATTATGCATAGAAGATCTCTGAGGCATGTACAATCTTGTATGTAAAGCAACCTCAAGCAGAGCTCTGCCTGTCATGAACTCTCATCAGGGATTGCCCGTGTGCATTTATTTTGAGTGTCCATGTATAGCACCTGCATCTCTGATAGCACAGAAAGGAGTCATTTGGCAGGGATGATTCGGCCATGGACCAAGTTCATCAGCCTTGAGAAAAGAAGACTGAGAGGGGATCTGATCAATGTTTATAAATATCTGAAGTGTGGGACACAGGGGGAAATGGCCAGCCTCTTCTCAGTGGTCTGTGGGGACAGCACAAGGGGCAATGGCCTCAAGCTGGAGCACAGGAAGTTCTGCACCAATCTGTGGAAGAACTTTTTCACAGTGAGGATGACAGAGCACTGGAATAGGCTGCCTGGGGGGGTTGTGGAGTCTCCTTCTCTGGAGATATTCAGAGTCTGGACGCCTCCCCATGCAGCCTGTCCTAGGGAACCTGCTTTCCCAGCGGGGTTGGACTCGATGATCTCTGGAGGTCCCTTCCAACCCTTACAATTCTGTGGTTCTGTGATTATGTGGAGCTCCATGTAGCCAAAATTTTCCTCCACATCTCTTACAACTGGGAGGCTGCCAGTGCTACATCTGCCTCTATGAGTTACGAGTCCTGCAACAAATATTTGGACTCAAAAAACAGGGCCCTGTGAGAGAAAGGATTAGCCACAAACCTTAAAAAAAAAAAAGAAGTCTTTGTGTTTTAATATCCGCATTCATATCTCAACCTCTGTCAAGCTTTTCACACAGTGCTTTGGGTGGGGGGCAGCCAAGAGTCATGGCACCTTGGAGGGATGTGCCGGTTAAGGGAGTGTGTCCTTAGGCACCAGAAAGGGCAGTAACAATGCAGACCTTCGAGAGGAGAAACACTTGCTCCTTTCTGCACCTGTATAATTCCCCAGATGGACACCCACTAGGGTTGACAGATTTAAAATCTGAAAATACGAGATGCAGCCGCCGCAGCAGCTGGAGGAAGCTGTAAGGAACTATTTTTCCAACATGTCACTGGAAAAAAAAAAATTAAAAAATGGGAAATGGAAGAGAAGATGGACTAGAAATAGAAAAAAAATAGAAAGGAAAAGTAAAAGCTGTGGGGAGGCCAGAATGGAAAGGACTAGAAGGAAAAAAAACAACTGCTGCAATCCTGAAAATGAACACATTTGGAGAGAGAACAATTTCGCTTTTACAGAAAATTGCAAAAGAAAAAAAAAACTAAACACAAACCCCTGAATGAGTAAAAGTGGCCCAAATAAAACCTCAGGATTTCCTCAATTTTTTAGGCAAATGACCAACAACATGGCAACTTTTGTGTATCGATCCTTAGGAAACAGCTCTCCCCCGACTCCTGTCAAGAAGGACAAGGGATTAGCTCAGGCACTGAGGAGCTGACATAGTTAAACACTGCTGCTGGCAGATACAATCCAGTTTATGACTGAGGTTGTAAAAACACACATGAAAGCGAATTTGTAAGAAAGATACTCTAATGAAGATGTATAGAAGGGCTGTAATGCCGTGTAGCCTCTTGATAGCTAAGGCCCTGATCCTGCAAATTAAACTAAGCGGCGAAGTTAATCAGATGCATAAGTGTTTGCAACATCAGTGGGGTTTTTTTTTCCCTTCCCCAAATGAGCTAGATTCAAAAAGCCTTGGTTTAAATTACACGAAGATATTAGTTCTTTATTAGAAGCAGTTTATTCATTCAGGGTGTACAGTACGGAGCAACACGCCTGGCATGGTTAGTGATGCGTGAACCTGAAGGGGAAGAAATCCCTTTGCATTCTCTTCACAGCCAAGTTGCACAACAATTCAGGCTGCTGCCTCAGCAGCCAAATGGGCAATTTTCCAAACCGAAAAGTCAGCAACGAACCCAAGTGTTAAGGCAGCTTTGTTCTCCCTTAAAGCTGACCAGATACCCTTGGAAAGCTCCCTCGGATCATTCATCTTCCTCCCCATCTTCTCCCTGACAGCCTCTTCCACGAATACAACCCTAAAGTTGCGCTTCCCAGCTCTCCACTCTGAAGCAAGGGATGAAAACCTCACGTGGCTTCACAGGGTCAACAGCAAAGCCTTTGGCTCGTGGCAGAGCTCTAAACGTGCTGATGAGGATGACAAAATGAGCATAACACACCTGAGGGAAGGGAAAAAGAAAAAAATCCAGGCTTTCCAACAGCTCATCTCCTATCTCAGAGGTAAGTTTAACGCTGTGGCAAACGCTTGTTAGCGGCAGGCATGGCAAGGTAACCCTCAGGAGCTGTCTTGTGCTTGTCTACATGGCAGGCAATGTAAGACAAACTCAAAGCAGCAGATCCTGCTTACAGTTTGCTCACCTCAAAGACATCACTAAAATCATCTCTTTTTTATAATGCAGGATGTCACATTCAATGAGAGACAAGCACCGTGGGAAGCTGAATAGGCAAAGGAGAGTGAGAAGCCATCCCTGCGAGCAGAGCATCTTCGGGATCATAATCTGATGTGACCAAGGCTGGGAGGCCAGGGGACCTTGTCGTCCTCTCAGCACACCCATCAGCATCTCACTAAGATGTTTTTTGAGTTGATCAGTTGAGCAGTAGCCGTTTCTTATCACAAAGCACCCAAGCAGCAGCCATTGGGTATGCTCATGAGGTATGGGGCTGCGGGTGGTCAGGGACTACTTCCTCCACAGTGAAGCACATGCCATGTCAGGACAGGACATTTAAGCTTTGTAGTAACATACCACAATGCTGTATAAAGGGGAAAACAATGTAAAACCTTTTAGAAAGAAATTGCTTTATTCAGGGAGAAATACACCACTGAGGGGAAAGAGGGACACAAAAAGAACAAGTGAACAAACGGCTTCTGCTTTTCTCCAACATTTTTTTAGAAGCCTAAGTGAAAATTTCTAAACATATTTTTGAGTTAATTTCCAATATTTCTCAGTATACACACCATCCATTCTCTGTCTCTGATAAAATTAATTTCTCATCCAAGCATTCCAGCGAACTCCTTGTCTAACACTGTCTGTCTAACAAATATTTCCATCCCACGCCATGTCTGTATTCAGGTCTTTCATAGCCAGTCTGAGCTGAGTAGCCACCACACATTTAGAAACCAAGAACACCTACAAATATACTACTGTGCATAACTTGAAATTTCAGGGGATGTCCCTCCCACCAGTTCAATGGTCACTTGTGGTTGTTCATGACTTCAGTTTTCCAACAGGAGCAAAGGATCTAACCTTGCCTTTGAACCTTGGTCCCATATCAAGTGAAAAGGAAGGCGGCCATGATAAGAATGAGACAGTATTATAGGCCAAGGCCTCATTTCTAGTCCCCCAGCCATGAATGTCTAGCAATATGTGTTGAGTACATGTCACTGTTCTTGCTCCCTTTTTTGGTCTTGTCTCTAACCTCTTACTGGTCATTCTTGGAGATAAATACTGTGCCAGGTTGGCTTTGGTTCTGACCTGGAACAGAACTTCTTAACATGGTTGCAGAATCAAGACCAAGATTTTCTGTATTTCACAGGTTTGGAAGTATTTCAAAGGGAAAAAGAGAATAGAAAAAGAAATGCCATCAATCTAGTTACACTTTTTAATGTGTGCTTTTTTGCCATTCTTCCCTTCACCATTTGAAATAACCAGACAATATTAAATACTTACAGAAAAGCCGGTGGAAATGGAAAAAGAAAAGTCCCTAGTATCTCTTGTTAATTCCTACAAGGCAAAAAGAGATGAAGCAAGTATTAAAATTATCTTCAGAAATGAAAACAAATGCTAAGAATGATTAGAAAACCAAAATGTTGTTTAATTTCAAATCTTCAAGAGAAAATCTGCACCCTTTTTTATTGGTTTATTTACTTCATTTAAAATTAATTAAATTAATTCAGTTAATTCATAAGGTAACCTCTTCATTTCAGTCTAACCCCTCCACATCAGAGTGCCGGATAAAGGGGACATGGAAGGAAAAGAAGAGGGGGCTTCCTGGAGTGCTTTGTGCTGAGGCCATTTTGGGTTGCATAGCAGTTGGTGGGCAACTGTGGACAGCATCTATAAGCTATAGCAACGCTTGGGGTGATGGCTGGAAGCTGTGCCAGCCCTTGGATCAGTCCCGAGGCCCAGAAATGCAAAGACATCATGAAGCCATTTTCCTCTCTTGTCTTATGTTGAGCCTCCTGGGAGGCACAAGACAAAACCTGGCATTGACATTCCTCTTGATTTCTATCAGCCAGTGCTTCCAGACCCAGAACTTGCAGACATCCACCCTGTGTGCATCTGCAGAATCTGTCCAATGTGTTCCAGAGATCACCCTTTTCTTACAGTCCGAATGATAACAAACCAGATACATGTCAGCTCTTCAGAGTAAGTGCTGGAACAAGATCAAATTGGTAGATGGGATGTTTAGTTCAACAAAGCATGGCTTTCAAGCCAGAAACATTTTGTAACAGCGCTCCCTTTGCCTGCTGCAGAAGATCCCTTTAGCTAAACTCAGGCACTAACCAGCACTTAACCTCTTCCATTTATGGGATACCTGGCACGGTGCAAAAACACTTTCTGGAATTATTAGTCTAACACAACTCCACAGCTGCTGTGTAAATTTAAGGATTGAACACGAGCTTGTGTAACCGCTGACCAAGACATTTGCTCCGAGCTGATTCACACTGATGATGTAAATCAAACAGGCTCTGGGAGGTACCATGCAAAGTCAACACCATCAGTACCGGAGCAAGCAGTGTTGGTTCCTGGCTGTAAGCAAACATGCATTTGATGTAGCTCCTGCTGGAAAGAGAGGAACACAACTGTTAATCCTTGGCTTCTGAAAAATTAAATATAAAATGCTCATAAAAAAAACCCCTAACAACAACATGAATCTTTTCTCCAGGTGGCTGCTAAACCTGACAGAGAGAAAGCATCATGCGGGTGAAAGATGCTGCAGTTCTCCCTTCAAATCTCTAACTGCAGAAAGCACTTGGCCACGGCTCTCGCCCAGATTAGTGAGAAGGTCATCGGCTCCCATCAAAGAACAGCCTTCACTCTGCACCTGCAGCCTGACACCTGTCAGCTTCATCAGCTGGAATTGAAACCTTTCCCAAACCCTCTGGCTCTGCCTGGGAGCAGGCAGCCTGACCTGATCTCAGCCTGGACTCATTTGGAGTCCAGTGGCAATCGATAAGTGTCCTTCCTCCCACTGGCATCTGCAATCTGGTGCCTAGGCTGGAGAGGAACTGTGCGTGCAGGCATGTCATAGGTCTGCTCCAAGGGCTATCAACTACTGCCACCACCCCAGGAGGTGACACCAGGGACATAAATGAATGGAGAACTGAGGACCCTCAGTGGCAGACCCTTCTGCTTTGCCAGCACAAAGCTCCAGCCAAGTAGCCCAAGTGCGAGGCTGGAATTGTAGTCATCGTGGTGAATCACTCGGCATGAAATGACCCCACTGGGGATTTGCTCCTTACAGGATTCTGGGGGATGCAGTAAAGCTGATTGTAATGCTAATTTTCTTACAGGACTGCAGTACTGTGCTTATGTCGGGGTCTGAGCATTGCTGGTTGCAGGAGTGGTCCCCTTCTCCTCAGGGACTGGGAATCTTGCTCTGTGTCATCAGTAAAAACAGAGTTTCACTAATCCCCAGCTGGTTGCATCACACACAGAGTATCACACACACAGAGTATCACATACACAGAGCAGTGTGTGCCAGAGAGACCCAAAGTGAGGATTTCAGGGCCTTAGGGAGGTTTGGGCTGCAGCTTGCCATGGCTTCAGCACTGGTGGTTCAAGCCAACTCCCTGTTCTTCAAGATATAGTTCATACAAATGCTCTCACATTATGCTGTGTCTCCTCACCCCATGGCAGAGGTGAATGCTGCTTCCAAAGCATCATGCTTAAATACACCTTGAGTCCAAGGCAGGCACATCTCTTGGAGCCTGGCCGTGCTGACTCCTGGCCTCAAGCAGTACTGCATGCTCTCCTAAAGCATACAGCCTTGACATCAAAAAGCACCACATTTACCAGGACCAAGGGTTCAAGGTCTGTAAAAGGATGCAGTGAGAAGGAAGGCAGCTGCTCCCACATCTGCAGGCAGCCTCAGGGCACTCACATATCCAAGAAAACTCTTCTGAATTCAGACAAATCAAGTGTTGTGTTTGCTTCAAAGATCTAGACGACAGTAGCTTTTATCTGCTTTAAGTTTTCTTGTCTTCCCTCTGGTATCTTCGTTATTTCCCAGCTTCTCTCCCCATAGGTCTTCAGATTGGAAGGAATGGTGGCAATTGTCTCATCTCCTGGATTGAACAGGCAACAGAATTTCAACAAGCCCTCTGCTGAATTTATGATTTCTAGCTGAGCTAAAAAATATTAAATAAAATTTGTACTCATGATTTAGACTTCTACTTGTGAGGAAGCCTCCCACATTTCTAGGTATAGGCACATATGTATGTCTATGTGCACACACATTTCTCTTTGAGATGACAGCATTTACAGGAATGCTGTCCAACAGGACAATTCCCAACAGGAATGACCCAATAAGGTCCAATCCAGGAAAGAACTGTGAGATAAGCTTCTATAGTTAACTGAAATATAGATATGCAATCTATAGTGAAAGTCCACTTCTGATGTTTCTCACTAAGTAATGGGTGGACTGAGGGAGTTTTGTTACTGATGGAGATTGATTGGAATGGTCTCTCTGGCACACAGCTATCAGCAGGGCTCCCTCTTCTCCAAAGGTGGATGCAGAACTGCTTCCTATCATGAAAAAACAATTCCGTTCAAATGAGCTATGTTACCCAGAACAATCATAGAGTGACAGAGGAGCAAGGAAAAAAATAATCTATTGAATTTACTTGACGTAATCTAGCAATTTAGACTCTCTAAGAATCTTGTTCCTGGAACCAAGAACAAGACCCAAGAGATATGCAAAGACGTCAAAGCTAGTTTTTACTTGAAAAGTAAATCACCTGCATGTGTGGGAAGGCTAAGTGAGAGCTCACAGCTCATCCAGGAAGAGGCTGGATGTAGTATCTAAGCAGGGGCACAACTACCAAATTGGCTGGATTGCACTAGCTGTAGCATTTCTTGGATAAAATAAATCTTATGTTAGCCAGGTGGATTTGGTTGGGAAAATATGCTTTTTGGCTTCTAGAAAATCTTGAGTTCATGCACCTAGGTTGAGACCTCTGTTAACCTGTTCACATTGTCCATATTTAGATCACTCATCTTTTTTGGGAGGACTACTCATTTAGATCTACACAGAAGATCCTTACAGCACCCTCAGTTTATCTGCAAATATGACCATATCATACTTAGGGTACCTTCAAATTATCCCACAAATCCTCATAGTATCTACACCAAGGTGCTTTTACCTCTTGCTCCTCCCTCAGCTCGTCCACATCACTCTCCAGACCTGCTGCTTTGCTCATGTATTTATATCTCCGAGTGACTGCATCATCCAGCAGCACCTTGCAGAGCTGCAGCTCATGAGGGCAAGGGACAGAGCAAGATTCTCCTGATGCATAGGAAGCCAGTCACTGTATTTCTCAGCACTACGACCTGTGCTAGTATGCCACTCTTTGGGATTCCAAGAGGATATTTCAACAGGACATGTTGCAAATCTCCAGCACACATTGGTAAGACATCCTTCCCCTTCTGACACCAGGGGGATGCTAATGTCAGGCTGTAAGATGCCTTCCCTGTCACACAGTTTTAGATGTCTGCTTGGTACAGACTGGAAGAGCCCTACTGGCTCAGAACAAACCACCTCCAGATGTTCCTTACAGTGAAAAGCATGGAGATTGCTGGGTGAATCTGGCTTATATTTTGTCATAGATGTTAGCACTACTTAGCCCTACATGCTTGTTGGTTTAAGGGTGTTTCACCTTTAATATTTAAGAGACTACTCAATCCTGGTGGGGTCACATGTGGAGTACCATGCCCAGTTCTGGATCCCTGGTACAAGAGAGACAGGGAACTACTGGACAGTCCAATGAAGGGCTGTAAAGATGATGAAAGGGCTGTATCATTTCCTATGAGGAAAGGCTGCGAAAGCTGAGACTGCTTAGCCTGGAGGAAAGAAGGCTCAGAGAGGACCTTATCAATGTCTGTCACCTGCAGGACAAAGAGGTGAGAGCCAGGCTCTGTTCAGTGACACACAGAGACAGGGGCACAGGCAATGAGCACAAACTGAAACTACAGAAAGCTCTGCCATCATCAGGAAACACTTCTTACTTCTTACTATGCTGGAGCAAGTTGCTTGGGGAGGTTGTGGAGTCTCCATCCTTGGGGATATCCAAAAGCAGTCTGGACATGGCCTGCGGCAACTTGCTCTTGAGTTATCTTTTAGATCCTCATGTTGTTGGGACAGGAGGTACCTTATCCTGAGCATGTGCAGCGCCTAATGCAACAGGATGATGCTCTCACTAAAGTCTTTGGATCGACACTGAAATGTTAAAGATTAAAAAGATAATCTAACCTGAAGTACCAAGTGCTTCCTGTCCCCACAGACCACTGAAAAGAGGTTGGCCATTTCCCTGTGTATCCCACACTTAAGATATTTATAAACATTGATCAGATCCCCTCTTGGTCTTCTTTTCTCAAGGCTGAACAGCACCAGTTCATTCAGCCTTTTCTCATAGGGGAGATGCTCCAATCTTTTTATCATCTTTGTAGCCCTCTCTCCAGGACTCTTTCCTGGAGATCCCTGTCTTTTTTGTACCAGGGAGCCCAGAACTGGACACAATACTCCACGTGGGGCTTGAGCATGGCAGAGTAGAGGGGGAGGATCACTTCCTTTGACCTGCTGGCCACACTCCTCCTGATGCACCCCAAGATCCCATTGGCTCTCTTAGCCAACAGGGCACACTGCTGGCTCATGGCCAACCTGTCCTCAACCAGGACCCCCAGGTCCTTCTCCACAGAGCTCCTCTCCAGCAGGTCATCCCCCAGCCTGTACTGATTCAAGCAGTTATTCCTTCCCAGGTGCAAGACTCTACACTTGCTTTTACTAAACCTCATTTGGTTTCCTAAAATGGTGGGGGGTTTTTGTTGTTTTTTCTAACAGGTAAAAATCTTGTTCCATGTCATTAGAAGAATTTTTAACTGTCTTGTAGTTATTGAAAAGAACATTCAAGGTATTTTAACATTTGAGGGTGAAAAGTGTTCTTGTCTTGAAATATTTTGTCTAAGCTTAGTTTCTTTGTCTAACGAAATCAGTAAACTGATGTGTGACCCAAACATAATGACTGCATTTTTACATCAGTGAAAACTTCAAAGGAGCATGTTCACTGCAGACTACAAAACTATCCTAGAATATTTACTGGCATACTCTACATCAGGAAACATATACATATTCATTAGCAGTTTTTATTTATCTTCAAAACACTGCAGTTCTGAAAGAGCAAATCAAGCAGAAGTCTAAAAAGCCTTTGTATTTAGCCAAGACTCTTTCACAGCTTCTCAGGCAATGATTAGTATTACTGCAGTTGTACTGAGTAGACAGGATTATTAAGACATATTGGTTTGCTCTGGTGCGCTTTATCCTCAGCAAAAGATATGTCAAGTTATTGTAGTTTGTAGAAAAGTTTTCTCCCTGTACCATTTCTTATGTTTTCTAAAATGAAAACTCACTCGAGGTCTTCACACTTTCCCACATCTCAGGGCTATATTCACTAAAAATAATGGCAAAATTCCTACAGACTCAATCTAGAAATATATTTGTTACAGATTTAAAAGTATCTTGCTGTCTCCCCCAGTAGATAACCACAGAAATTATTTTATGGGCCTTCAAGTCTGGGAACAACTACCAGCAGTTGTGGAACAATGGTCTTCTGGAGACTCGTGTTTGATTTGCCGCAGAAATGAAATCTCATCATCTAAAGAGAGGAACAATGAGGCAACAGTCCTGTAAAAGGCTGAGCTCTATGGCAGAGGGTTCAATTTTGCCATAGTGTCAAACTTCTTGTGTGATCTTGGAAAATGCCCTTGTGAAGGTCTATACTGCAGTGTCTGGGTAGTAGTCTGACTGTGATGAGCTGTTGTACCTGGAGCCTCACGCTGTTGTGGCTGTCACCCTATTTCTGGGTCCATAAATCTGCAGTCATAGACCTGAGAAGACAAGAATTAGCCAACATTGAGTTCTGACACATTAGACATCTAGCAATACCTGAGGTAGCTCAAATACCTCCGTAGACCAATTAGTTCTCCTGTAAAATTTTAGTTTTCATTTGAAAATGGGGATGGTAGTGCTGAGTGGTGAGGTGAGAATAAGTACCCTGACATGTGTCAGGTAACAGGGCAATGTAAAGCAGATCCAAAACATTACAAGTGACTTTTTGTGCACAAGCAGCTTCTCAGGTAGGACCTTCCTTGCAATTGTGTCAGGTACTGAGAGTTTCAGGTACACTTTTATGTATGTGTATGTACAGATACGGACAAGGAAAAGTGTATTTGGAAACGTGGGTCTTCAGCCTCTCTTCTATCTGTCTCAGTTTCCTTGTCCACTGACTAGATGTAATAGCTTGCCTGTGTCATAACCTTCAAAATATTTAAATTAAGAGATTTTTTTTGTTTCCTCAGTGAGAATGAGCTGCATTTTTAAAACAGACACTGCAGAATCACCGGATCTATCTACACTTAAAAAACGAATGAGGCCAACACTGGAACCTAGGCTGTCCCTGGTATTTCTTACGGTCTCTGTTGACCAGTCCTCACCCAAACACTGCCCAGGCACCACTGGGGAGTTAGCAGATGCCAAACACCACTCACACAAGGTTACATGATCCTGGCCACCCTGTTTTGGGGGTTATAGGATTCAGGGAGCTGGACCAGAGGGTAACCTCTGATCTCTTTACTG
Source organism: Hypotaenidia okinawae (assembly GCA_027925045.1). Classification (NCBI taxonomy): domain Eukaryota; kingdom Metazoa; phylum Chordata; class Aves; order Gruiformes; family Rallidae; genus Hypotaenidia; species Hypotaenidia okinawae. The sequence goes on from BSDF01000002.1 coordinate 9,927,282, forward strand.
TTAGACTCTGCTCATTCTAGAACTTACCTGCTTTTTAAATGAATAATGGGGTGAAGGGAGATCCTGTTGACTAAACAAATGGCCCTGGCATGTATCACAATTTCAACACTTCCTGACAGTATTAATGCCTAACAGACTGAAATCTCTATTTTTCCTAAGCTAAAATGGCAATGAACTGGAAGAGGCCTGTTTGTGATATAAGCAAATTTGACCCAGACTTCACCAAAATGCAGTAAGCAAGGTATTTCAGCTGATTCTCAAGCTTTTCCAGGAGCTGCTCAGAACAGATCTGCATACAGATTCATGATCTCCTTCAAGCTCTGATGAAAGTAATGCTCTTGAGGCCTCTGTATTTCATTACACCTGGAGTGACTGAGAGCGGGACCTGCCTTTTCCTGGCCTTTCTTACCGTCCCCATCTCAAAGACCTCACAAAGTAAACTTACATAGCAGGACAACCAATACATGTTAAAAAAAAAAACCAGTCCTGAGGATCATAAAGGAACAGAGGGGCAATTGCAAGAACCGAAACAGCCACTGTCACAGCAGGCAAACTCCACATATGTCAAGCTGCATGGTTTATGTCTTCAGGAACCACAGCCACTTCAGCATTGTACAAAGGTGCCCTTCTCAGATAAGCACAGCTCACAGCAGCTCGACTCTACACACCAATGTTCAATCCACAGTCCTCGGCATGTTCAAGGCTGCAGACTGCATTAGCAAAACCTTCCTGCAACTGCCAATTAAAACTGGTTTTCTTAAAAAGTATTCCACGTGGAAATTTCACAGATAATATTTTCTCAAGAAGATGAGCATCAAATGCCTTTAAGAGGATTTTTTTTTCATTCTTCCCTCAAAATTAAGAAGAACATTTTGGTCTCAATGGCAAATATCAAAGTATTTAATTAATATTCTTATCCTTTCTCTGTCAAGTAGACATTGCTGGATTCAGCCCAAATCCCTGTGTCCAGCAAAGCCTGAATTATCATCAACAACCTGACATGACTATCTATGGCTTGAGTTCTGTTGTGCTTAGCCAGACTTACCTTCTTCATTTTACAGTTTTTATAGTTCTTCCTATACATTTTTTCCTACCAACTCCACAGGTCTTGAAGGCATATTTTCCTTCCTTTATTTTCTCTGTGAGACATATGGAGACTCATACCCTGCAGTGGGACAGCATACACACAGAACTGTTACACTTTCAGCTCCTCTGAGTCTGCCAGCATGGAAGCTCCCTCTGTGATACAGGTCATCTCTGAAACAGGAGCCTGGATGGATGCTGTGAATCATTCCATGGAAAATCCCATGACTTTGCTATTAAGATATGTATTCTTCATACTCTGTGAGTGAGACTTGAATTTTGGCTTTATTGAAAGGCTCTTTGCAGATATTAGGGGCTTGTTTGTGCTGAGGTAATGTAAAATTTTTTCAATTTCAGCAGATTTGGAGTTAAGCTGTAAAAGTGAAGTGATACCTGCAGTGATTAGGAGCCTAATGCAGAACTTCCTACATTGAACAGTCTTGGGGACTCCTCTGGTGATGGGTTGCATGGCTGGTGCTAAAGATTTGCACCAAACAAAAAATAATCATTGCTTTGAAAGAATGAAAGCATTTAAAATTCCTTTGGATAATAATATTAAGAGTTCACAACATATACACACACAAGAATGGGAAGGAAATGGAAGCAGAGGAATGTGGTGTGTCATGAGGAAGGTCACAGTAATGGTGGGTCACAAGACCCACCTGGCGGTGTTCTGACTGGGGCTGCCCTAACAAGACAATGCTGAAGTAACTGCTGGGGGGCCCTGTAAAGCCAAGCATCACCCAGCCACCTTTTCCAGTAAGGAAACTTGGAGAAATTTTGGTGGGCACCTACCATGGTGCGAAACGACCTCCACCCTGGAGCACAGCACCAACATATGGTTGTGACATATGCAACACTGTGGCGTTGTACCGGCAATACCTGGCAATGTCCTTTGAAAGATTAGCTTGTGTAAGATGGCACAGTCAGGGCGACACAGCTTCAAAAGCAGCAGTAACAACAGCAACAGCTGTACGTCAGCCCTGACGGACCGGCCATTTCCCACAGAATTCTTTTACCTACCACCAGCGTTTTTTCTTCAGTACTTGTTTAAAGACTAAAAGACTTTCCCCTCATTATTTTCTCATATTGTACAAGGTATTCTAACAGCTGCTGGAAGCCGAATACCATGTTAACAATACGTAATTTAGTAAATATATGTCCATATTGACACCGAAAGAAAACCTGAGATTGCACCACCGTACTGTGTGTTTTTATTATACTGTAAGTACAGTTTCAAACATAATAGGATTTATTCATAGCATATTTACTCCACTGAAGTGAGCATAAATATGTAAATGTCTGAGGCTTAGGCTGGGAATTGCCTACTGCTGCTTTCAAGTCATGCAGCCCTCTCTGCACTCTAAATGCAGGCTGACAGCAGAAACGGCAGAACTGTACTTCCAAGGAAAGTATTACAGAAGGATCAAGCTTGCATATCATTACCTTACCTCTGACTTCTAATACAGAATGACAGTGGACACACAGTTGTAGCTTTCACACTACTTTAATGGAACAACTACACAGAGAGAGGGAGAGAGCACACATTGCTGGCTGGGGCAGCTCCCTCCAGAGTGTGATGTGAGGGCAGAAAAATCCCTTTTTGTACGATATCATTCAGATGTACAAAGCAAAATAATTTCGTGTTGAGGTACATGTAAGAGAAAGGGGCTGATTTTGTTCCCAAGTTGTCAGGGAAGAAGAGGACAGGAGAGTGCTGGCTAGCAACATGCGGCAAAACGCCTTTTTCTGAGAGAAAGAAGCATGAAGTACAAGTATGTGGTGGGCAAGTTACTCTGCTGGAGCCAGTGGATGCAGCTCTGTTGGCTTCTCTGGAGTACGAACCATGAGAGACCTGTTTCAAAGGCTTGCAGGCAGGAGAGGCTACACCAAGGTGAGGGAACTCTATACAGGTTATATTAAGGTGAGGGACCATGCTTATAGCTTTCTCTGAGGCAGAAACCTCAATCAGTTTTCAAAGCTGCAAATAAATAAGTAAAAAGACACAGCAGAAGAATTGCTCACGAGGCAATTACTGAAGGGCAGTTGGAGCAGGAGAGAATAATCCCAGCTTCGCAGCTGGGATTTCAGGCCTAAGCAAATATCTGAGTCTTTAGGTGTGTACTTTTTCATTCACACCTTTCCACTCACTCACTGCTCCTGTGCCAGGTACTTTTTAAAAAAGAAGTGAATCAATTGCCCACAAAAGGTGTCAGATTGTTAACAATGGAAATGAAATCCCCTGGTTACCCAACAAACGGGCTCGGAGCCGCACTATAAACTTCCGCTCGCCGCAGAGGCAATTTGCCTCTCGTGTAACCTGGAGGGTATCTCTCATTATAATTGCTACTCGGTCCTGGCTTGAATTGCTCCAAGCACTTCTAATACAATCTGATCCCTTCAGACCCTGCTTTACTGCCCCTGTTCAAGCATGAAGAATTCAAGCTGGAACAGGTGCAGAGCAGGATGATTAATACAGGCTGGGGAACAGGGAGTCTTTCACAAGCAGAGCTGCCAACGCTATCAATTTATGTGGTAGACAACTGCTTTGGGCAGTAACCTACTGGATTTCCAGTATCTGGCAGCTTAGGTTCTTGGATGCCTGGAAATTCAGGAGAATTTCACAGAGAACACACAAAGCAACTTGAGGTGGAACGAACAGTGAGTCTGATACGTTCCCGGTCCCCAAAGCGGTATGGAGTCAGTTTGTGGTTGTCACTTCTGGACCTGGAAAGACAGAACAGTCTGAGAGGGGCTGGGTTTACATAGCGCAGTGAAGGCTGACATGGGGACAGAATGTCCAGGAAGGAAAAACACTGGGAAGGAAGAAATGTCACTACTGCTAAAAGATAGTATCAGCATGTAAGAACAAACACGTATGGACTGGCTGGGGATACAGCCCCACTGTAAACCAGAACATCTCAGGTAACTATTTGCATAAGGACGTTGCACAACAGCCGCCTTCTAAGAGAGCAGGAGGTAACAGCCCAGCTTCTAAAAACAAAAAGCTTGATCCTTTATGGAAGGATACTATTAAAACACATGTTTGTAGCATGAGGGATTAAATCTGCTAAATCCAAACATCCTGTCCTGTTTTCCATCGCACAGAAGCGCTTATGTGCCTTTCTCATAAAAAACATATGATCTTCTCTTCTTTCTCTGGAATTTCCTCTGTGCTCTTCTCCACTGAGCATTAGCAGCAGTACTGGTTTCTGTTTTCCAGTATGTTCATCCTATATTAAGTGCCAGTTCTTAGCCTTAATTTCTTTGCATGTTTTCTGCTTACATGCCTTTATATCACACAAATAAATGACTAGAGATTTAGGCATCATTTGTCTTAGCTGACAACACAGTCATTAAAAGAACTGTCCAGAAATTATCTGCCTCCTTCATTTTCTTCTATTGTATAATCCCATTTTTCTAAACTTTACAACATAATCACAATTGTAGCCCTCTGAGATTGGCAATGAAATAATCTCTTTTATGGCCATGGCATCATGGAGTCACTGGAAAATCTCCTGCAGATCAGAGGCTAAATTTCTGCTTGAGCTGAGAGCTGGTGCATTGTGAATAAAACCTATAAATCCTATTAATTTCACCCAGTGAAAGCCACTGGTGACATTCTTCCCTCTATAACCTCCCTTATAAAAGTGCATCTGAATCTTTAATGCTAAGGCATGAAGAAAAGACAACAACCTAGAACTTAAAAAATAAGGTCTTTTCAATTAACGATTTAAAAGCAGGGGAAGGCACCTTATGTACATTTTTCTTATCTCCCAGATAAAGACCTCCTGGGTAAGCTTGGTAAATCCTTATCTGCTAGATAAAGGACCACTATGATGGGCCTTATCGCTTAATTAAATCCTAGTACTATGTACAATGAAGTCAATAATTTGTTATACAAGATAGCACTTCAAACTGGGGCTGCATTGGCTAACGCATCTCTATCCATTCCCTGCACCATGGCACGCTGTAACAGGTCGTGTTCCGTAACCTGCTCCTGGGCTGCAAGGAACTCATTACAGCAAAGGTGCCCAGCTTAATGTGGATGGGCTGTGATAAATAAATCTCTTGGATCGACTAGATAAACTAAGGCCCCTGGATGACACTGGCTTGATATGTAGCATCTAATTCTGTCAGTCTTCCTCATAAGGAAATGAGGTGAATGTGAAAGGTTTGTGGATTTTGGCCCAAATAATATACTGATGTTGTCAATCACTTTGATGGAAAAATAGTATAACCAAACTTAATGTTAGAAGATGTTGTGAAACCCGTGGAATAAAGACAACTACTGAAAAAAATACATGATAAGGTCTAAATTCTTTTACTCATTAAGGTTCACGTCACTCAATACATTCACATCCACGCGTATCAGGGTGAAAGAAGAAACTGGTCAGTAATAGCTATAGCAGCTATCACCAGATATCATACTGGCACAAGGTCTTCCTGAATACTAAACCCAGTCCAAATTATTCTCTTTCCACACAGACAAACATATTAGCATAAAGAAGTCTAATAATTGCAATGCTTCATTTCACTAATTGGCTTATTGGTAATGTGCTAGAGTGATCTGTTCCTGAGTTTGTTTGGCAACAACACTTTTGTACAGATGGATAATCCATAAAATCAGGTGCATTGTATCTCTGAGTCTCTGAGGGACACCATCATAGCTTAAACCCGTTACTCATTAGGCTCAATGGCTCGATCCTGCAATATGCACTGAAGCTGTAAAAGCCAGGAGTCTTTTCCTGGTAAATGCAGACAGCCTTAGACTTGAGATCCGCTTCCGGCTCCAATCTTGCTCAGCACTATCAAAATAAACTCTATGGTTGAGATTTATTTCCCTTCACTTTTATGAAGACAGGTGTCCTTTAGCTATGAGCCACTCTTCAGCCTGTCTAATATAACTAAAGGAAGGAGGGTCACACAATGAGTTTAGGTTAAATATCTAATCTTTTGGCCCACTAGAGCTCAAGAACATTTATTATTTCCTTAGAAAGATTCCCTGAGGAGTGTCTGACCATGCAGGCATAGCAGTGCTACAACACTGCTGTCTGTCTGTGTAGGATGTGGCATCAAAACTCTTGGCTGCTCAGAAAGACAAAAGGTCCAGATGCAGATCTTGCTCGTACTGAAGATGGTGATTCCTTTGAAGTGTGTTATCTTTACTTGTTTATGCTAATATAAGCAGAGACAACACCTGGCCACCAGGATAAACAGTAACCATAAAATGACTCTAGATTATGCCAAGCAAAGTCATCCTTGTTAGGGCTATTCTATAAACTCAGCATCTCCACACAATTTCCTGGGTTTGTTACAATCACATTCATGCTTTCATAAAGCTGAGACCACAAAAACCGCTCCTAGGAACCGCTGGTATCGAGGCTGGGCTATATGCTCTCTAAGTTGCGAGAGCTGTGTGCAGGAGTTCCTGGATTTCACAGCTGGGTACTTCCAGCAAATTGTACTCCTTTCTATGCGTGGTCCCCAAGGATTTCCCCATAAATGCATAGAACTACTTCTCGCATGTCTGGCAAACTCTTCCTGTATGCTTGCCAAGTTTTAAAGGGCAAGGAATCAACAGCTGATAATTTATGCCAGGAACCTACAATGATCCAAATGCACCCCTTGTGTAATTCTGGTAAAGCCAGCAGAGTTCCAGGGGAGAAGTTGTTGGCTTAGCAAAGTAAATTTTCACTGACATTTGAGGAATGCACAGTATCAATTAAAGCAGAGCTAATTATTGCTACTATTTGCATTGCAGTAGTTCCCAGAGGCTTTTAACAGGATTATAGCCTTCTGGTACAAGAAGTTCTTCGGAAAGTAAGCTCTGGACTGGAAGTCCACATATGATAGCTGACATTTGGTACCTGTGCCCAATGGATCTCTGGTCATTGTAGCTCCACAGAGCATGGGGCTTTGCTCGCAGGTGTGGGACACAAGCATTGTTTGTGATGCTCTGAGGTTTGCTGAGAGCCATCATATGTCTCTCTGCTCTTTATGGAGTGGAAAGGGCCAGCCTGGCCTGTGTCCAGAGAGCAAGTTCTTCCCAAAACTTAGCATTCAGGCAAGGCCAACGATGCTGTGCCTTGTCAGGAAACCTTGGGAAACCCTCCAAACTTTTACTTATTCTGATATGTTTATCATGGGGTACCCTCTTCCTAAGAATGGGCATCTTAGACATTTACCACTATATTCTGAGATATCCTTGACAGGAAGGATTGCCTGACATTTGTCAGCTTCACCCCGATTCCCCTGCTGCCCCATGCTAGATGGACTTCCTGGTGAAATAAAGCAAAGCTCAGACAATTAGCCTTCCAGCATTCAGCCTGGAAAAAAATAATTACGAAGAAAATGTTTAAAACCTGGATTCTTCTGGTGTTTCTTGATTTCTTTCCCTTAGACACCTAAAATACATCGCAAACACTGCGATCCAGGGCAAAGCCCAGACTTCTGCTTGCACTAAAGCTACAGCTCAAACCTCCCTGAAGCCATTTGGAGCTGGTAATAGTTTATGTAATTTACACTATAGTTCAACAATATAAGCATTCTGTTGAGATTTCAGTCTTTGGTGGGTAACCAGCTTTGTAGGGACTCCCCATGTGACATATTGCTAGTTTAGCCCATTTCCCAGCACAGAAGTTCTCCTGTTCTCCACCCCAGCAGCTGTTCCCAGGGTCCTTAGGTCAGGTTGCTCTAGAGAAATTAGAGCTGTAATAAGATGCATCAAGTGGATTGCAGACAACAAGGCAGATCAGCTGCAATAGTGGATAAATAAGTAATAAGAATGAGAAAGGAAACAGAAAGAAAAAAATACAGTGATAAAAGTTGATACACATAACCATTGCCTGCAGCTCTGAAAATGTAGTTAGAACTCAGGCTATAATACACTGTTCCAAGTTTATCACACCAGTGGTTTTCATATATTTTAATTGTTTTACTCTCATATGGTTCTCTTTCCTGATGTAAGATGTTTATTAGTCCTTAAATTCTTTTTCATCTCCTCTGTCTTTGCCCTTCCGAGAAACATGGTGAAGAGAAAGTGCCTTTCACCTGCGGATGCCTTTAAGAGCTACTGCTGTTCCTAAGATGTCTGCCACTTTCAACAGGTCATATAAATCAGACCAAGTGGCACCTGCAAAAACATGAATTTGCTTTTGAACCCTCATTTATACACTTTAAATCCAGATTTTCCTATCATCAGGCGTGACAGAACATTTGCTGCATCACAGAATGATGCTGAAACAACCCAAGACCTGTTTAGTGTCTGATTTGGATGCACTTGGCCAAAGACAGGCTTAACTCTGAATGTAAGACAATGCACTGGAGCTAGCTGACACTTTGAGAGGACCCCACACTGGAGCAGGTGGATGCCACGAACGAGGCTGTGACCCCATGGAAAACCTGTGCTGGAGCAGGCTCCTGACAGGACCTGCAGCTTGTGGAGAGAGGAGCTGTTGTAGCTTTGCATGGCTGGGTTCTGGTGGAAGAGGGGGGCTGCAGGGGTGGCTTCTGCAAGAAGCAGCCAGAAGCTCTCTGCAGGCCCCACAGAGCAAACACCAGCTGGCTCAATGCCAGATTCATTGTTGACCAAGGCTGAACCCATCAGCAATGGTCACAGCACCTTTGGGAATCACATTTAAAAGAAAAATACTGCAAGCAGCTGCTTTTTGCCACCAGAGATGGGAGTGAGAAGATGTAAGAAACTGTGCAGGCACCAAGGCCAGGGAAAGGGGGAGGAGGTACCCCAGGTGCCAGAGAGAAAGTTAGCCCTGCAGCCTGTGGAGGAACCCTTGGTGGAGCGGGTATCCCCCCTGCAGCCCATGGAAAAGGCCAAGACCCCACTTGCAGCCTGTGGAAAGGCCCCATGCTGGAGCAGGTGGAGACATACAGGAGACACTGTGACCCATGTTGTAGCAAGCCTCTGCCAGCACTTGCAGCCCATGGAAATATGAGAGACACACAGATGAGCGAGATATCTCTGCTGGAGCAGGTTTGCTGCAGGGGCGGCAGGGGTGGGAGCCTGTGACTCTGCAGAGGACCAGGCTGAGCAGTCTGGGCTTGAGACACTGAGAGACATTCTATTATCCTTTATGACTGCATCCCATAGAAGTGACCCATGCTGGGGCAGCTGGTGAAGAGCTGAGGCCCCGTGGGAAAGGACTCACGTTGGAGAAGTTTGTGGAGGACTGTCTCCTGTGGGTTGGACCCCACGGTGTGGCAGGGGAAGGGTGTGAGTAATGCTCTCCCTGGCCAAGAAGGAAAACAGCTCATGAGGAACTGACCAAAACTCTCACTCTTCCAGTCCCTGCCCTTCCCTGTGCCACACTGGGGCGGGAGAGGGAGAAGGGAGCAAAATCTTAACTACAGTGAAGTCTGCTAAGGAGGGAGGGGTGAGGGGAGGTGCTTTAAGATCTGGTCACACTTCTCATTACCCGACTCTGGTGTCACTGGCTGTGCAGGGCAGTGTGAGAAATTAGAGCGTTTTCTTTCCTTTATTCTGTGTTGAGTCTGTTTTGCCCATGACACTAATTGTGGAATGGTCTCTCCCTGTCCTTATCTTGACACCTAAGCCTCTTGATATATATTTTCTCCCCTGTCCAGCTGTAAAGGGGAGTGATGGAGTGACTTGGGTGGCATCTGGACTCCAGCCAGGACCAAACCACCACAGGAGCCAATGTTGGAGCAGGTTTGCTGGGAGGACTTGTACCCTCATTGGGGACCCACTCCAGAGCAGTCTGGTCCTGAAAGTCTGCACCCCATGGAAGGGACCCATGCTGGAGCAGTTAAGGAAGAACTGCAGCCCATGGGAAGGACTCACTTTGGAGAACTTCATGGAGGACTTTCTGCCGTGGGAGGGACCCCAGGCTGGAGCAGGGGCAGAGTGTGAGGAGTCCTCCCCTGAGGAGGAAGGAGTGGCAGAGACAATGTGTGATGAACTGACCTCAACCCCCATTCCTGTCTGTTTGGGAAGAAGGGAGGGGTGGGGGGTTAAGATTTAGTTTTGATTTCTCATTATCCCACTCTGAATTGATAGGTAATAAATTAAATTAATTTTCCCCAAGTTGAGTTTGTTCTGTTTCGCCCATGATGGTAATTGGCGAGTGATCTCTCCTTGTCCTTATTTCAACCCAGGAGCCTCTTGTTATATTTTCTCTCCATGGAATCAAGAGTATTATCTATTAAAGAGCAGGGGAGAGTTGTTAATGAGAATGTATAAATCTTGGGTAAATGTTGGATATAAATATGCAGTTTAAGCTGTAAGTGTTGGTACAAAGGGATTTCAGAAATGAGAATTAAATAAATAGAAGATATATACATGTATTAAATTATGTGGGACCTGAGCATGTAGCACTGAGAAAAGGTTGGGAGTTTTTAATACAGAATCCAGAGCATCCATAGTTTCTGGAATTTGAAAACTCAAGGAAAATCCCGAGTGCAGGCAAGCAGAGTCACCGTACCTGTCTCTGTCATCATCGTTTAGGTTCCTGTTCCACAGCTGCTGATGTTCAGGATGCTATGCTAAGTGGCTGAAGGGTCTGTACATTAACAGAGCAATAGGGAACTATCCTGCTATTCCTCTTTGGCATCAGATTGGTGTGTTAAGCAAATGGTGACTAGATTTGTGCTTGGACTGTCAGTTATAGAAATCAAATCAGCTATTAAAATGAGCAAAACTCAAAGCATAAAGTACCATAAAACAGTCTCCTACATACCCAAATGCCACAAAGATGCTCATTGTGAATAATGCTTATGTTTCATGTGTTGTTTCCCAGCCTCAAAGAGAAAGGATACAGAGAACCATGACAAGAGAGCTGTGAATTGTAACAGGCTGCTTCTGAGACTGGTTGAGACTCACCCCACACACTTCTACGTCCAGCTTTTAAAGGGTTCAGAAAACTCCCTCGCTTGCTCAGAAATCCTTCTGTGTTTCAAACCAGCTATCCAAAACAGAGATTGATACCGAGGAACAATGGCTGAAGTCCTGATCCCACTGGAATCATCATGTTTTTTTATCAGTAGTAATAGCGTTCACTCTACTTACTGCCTCCACATCAGGCAATCAGAGCTGGACTGACGGACCAGGTATTAAATTATCAGTGAGCATCGTCTACTGATGGTCTGTTTCCTAAATTCAAGTCTGAATTTCGCTGCAAGTTTGTAGGAATATGCAAAGTATAAATCTCTAGCTGTACAGCGAAGAAACCCTAAAAAATGAGACCAAATGCAATGCAGAGATAAGTCTGCAGGGAGTGGGGAACAAAGTGACATGAGAACTTCCCTATTCTCATAGCGAGGGTTTAATCAGATAACGCTGATAATTTAAATACTAACATTGTTAATTATTTCCATGAGGACTTGTCCACTTGGGAAAGTTTTGCCGTTTACTTGCACTAGTCTTGTTATAGTAGGCTCCGTTAAACTGTTTTAGATTAGATTGTGCTTCTTCCCAAGTAGCGTAACCTAAAACCTTGTTTTGAATCAAGGCACAATTTCATCCCATGTTTAACCCGGTCTGTGCAGAACTGCCAAAGTCCTGATTCCTCTGGTAAAAGCAAAACTAGGAAAAGGTGAGAAGGAAACTCCAAAGAAAACCTTTTTTTTGTGAATTACTTATCTGTGGTATAAGCAGTCTAAACTGACCTACTCTGCAGCCACAGAATCACTAGGTCACCTGAAAAGGAGAGGGGGACACAGATCTAAGGAGTCAGGAGGGAAATGCTTAGAGAAGGGGATAGCAAATGACTTTTAGCTTGCAGCAAAACCTGATTTAGCGCATTATGGTACTGATCCCGCCATGTATGCACTGAGGTGAAGTTTGAGTGGGGAAGTGAGAACCACACAGCCTCAACTGTTTCATTTCAGTTTATGCACGTGTAAGCCCCCTACAAAGTCAAGCCTTAAAAGATGAGGCACTCCAGGCCCAACCCACCCCAAAGCATCCCTTTCACAGTCTATTTTGATGAGGGCATAGTGTCCAGCCTCAGCAAGTTCGCCAGTGATACAAAGCTGGGAGGAGTGGCTGACATACAGGACAATACTGCACTGCCATTCAGCAAGACCTGGACAGGCTGAAGAGCTGGGCAGTAAGAAACCAGAAGAGGTTTAGTAAAAGCAAGTGTAGAGTCTTGCACCTGGGAAGGAATAACTGCTTGAATCAGTACAGGCTGGGGGATGACCTGCTGGAGAGGAGCTCTGCAGAGAAGGACCTGGGGGTCCTGGTAGATGACAGGTTGGCCATGAGCCAGCAGTGTGCCCTGGTGGCTAGGAGAGCCAATGGGATCCTGGGGTGCATCAGGAGGAGTGTGGCCAGCAGATCAAAGGAAGGGATCCTCCCCCTCTACTCTGCCCTGCTCAGGTCCCACCTGGAGTATTGTGTCCAGTTCTGGGCTCCCTGGTACACAAAGACAGGGATCTCCAGGAAAGAGTCCTGGAGAGAGAGCTACAAAGATGATTAAAAGACTGGAGCATCTCCCCTATGAGAAAAGGCTGAATGAACTGGTGCTGTTCAGCCTTGAGAAAAGAAGACCAAGAGGGGATCTGATCAATGTTTATAAGTATCTTAAGTGTGGTATACACAGGGGAATGGCCAACCTCTTTTCAGTGGCCTGTGGGGACAGGACAAGGGGCATTGACCTGAAGTTCGAGCACAGGAGGTTCTGCACCAATATGCAGAACTTTTTCACGGTGAGGGTGACAGAGCCCTGGGACAGGCTGCTCGGGGGAGTTGTGGAGTCTCCTTCTCTGGAGTTATTCAAGACCTGTCTGGATGCCTCCCTGTGGACCTGTCCTAGGAAACCTGCTTTGGCAGGGGGGTTGGAATCATACCCTGAAGGTCCCTTCCAACCCCTACAATTCCATGATTCTGTGATTTTAATAGCGCTAACTCATGGAATTTTGTTTCTCCCACACACGGGGCAGCGAACTCGGGGGTTTAAGCCAGACTCAGGGCCTACTGAAGCCTGAATGCAGCCCAGGGCGAGCTGCGCATTTCAGGTGGTGTGAGCTGCTTCCTACTTTGGCAAGGGACATCTGTGGATCCCTGCCAGGGAGGGGCGGGAGCGCGTAAAAGCAGCGCCGCCTCCTCCCCACTGCGTGCCCGGCCATGCCAAGGCACCGCAGTCGGCTCGGCCACCTCCGCACGCAGTATAGCGTATAGCGGCCTCCTTCAGGGCCGAACGGTCTGCTTCCCTGCCAAGGGGAGGCAAGGCCCAGGCACCCCAGACACTCGCAGCAGCCCCAGGCAAGAGAGGGGCACTCGGGAGCGGCTCCGCTGCTCTTCCCCAAGGTCGCCCCGCGCCGCCATTGCTCCCGCCCGGCGCTGTTGCCTCGCCGCGCTTTGCGCGCGCGTGTCCCCGCCCCTCCGCTAGAGCACGTGCCACACTGTGGTACATGCGCACTCCCTCTCGGCCCGCCCCACAGGCACGAGCAGGCGGAGGCCTTCCGGCGCATGCGCAGAGGGCGCTGACGCTAGCTGGCGTGTGGTGCGGCTGGGCCCTAGCTGACCAACCAGCGACGCCCGCTGCCCGCCCTTCCTCGCGGGGAGGGACCGGTCCTCCGCCATCCCATGATGCAACGCGGGGGCGGCGGCGACGACAGCGACGGTGGCGGCGGCGGCCGCCATGTTGTGGTAGTTTGTTGTTCTCCTGCGGCGGGTGAGAGCGGAGGGGCGGCGGGAGGGCGAGCAGTCGGGCGCTGAATCCGAGCCTTTCCTCGTCTCCTCGCTCCCCGCCGGTCCTAGGGGCGGCACGGGGTCGCTGCTGGGAGCCGCCACTACCGCCTGGGAGAGGCGAAGAGCCATGGCTGCCACCTTGGGTGGAGGCGCAGGTGGGTGCCGCGGCCCCGAAGGGCCTGGGATCATGCGGGGGATTCGGGGCTCCGCGGCCTCGCCCGAGTGAGCGGGGACGGTTGTAGCCGCGGCGCGGGGCCTGTTTAGGGGCGGAGCGGCTGATGGGGCTGAGGGGGGCCGTGGGCTTGCCGGGCCTTCCAGGGGCGGTGGCGCTGCCGCCCCCCGCCGCCTCCGTTTCCTGCCTGGGTGGGGGCGGCGGGTTCTGCCTGCTCGGGGCTGCCGGCGGGGCGCGGAGTGGTTCGGCCCCGGCCTCATGGGGGGACCAAGGAGCTCCACTGGCGCCGCAAGACCCCAGGGGCTCCTCTGTTGCTCCAGGGATACGGCATAGTGCGGCCCTGTGAACTCTTGTCTCCCCTTTATCGGGACAAAACCGAGAAGGGACAGCAGCTTCATCGCTCTGCGGATGTGGGACCTCCGGGTGGGATGCATGTGTTTATTTAGAGACACTAATTCCTGTAGTTTTTGCGGCTACAGTATGTGACCTGTTTGACTAACTTTACTTTCATCTGGGGAGTAGTTCTAATTTATTTTACAGACTGCCCAGAAGCAGAAGGTGTTACTTGGAAAATCTAAATTGAAGTCAGTGCTTGACCCCAGGACTCTCAGGCATGCCACTGCTCCTCTTCTTGACTAAGGACATTTCTCTCACAGCATTTTAAATGACAAATCAAACTCCTCTGTGGTTCTAAATGGTATATTAATCAAACTTTAAAATGAGACTATTTGGTTGAGTGATTAAAAGAAAGACTTGCAGGAGTCATACGGTGGTGTTTGAGAGAGATGCAGTTAAGAAAACATTTTTGGTTTTGGTGCTGTGGGCCTTGCTTTCACTATGAATAACAGTTTTGTCTGATAAAGATGGCCCGAGTTGTCAGTTGACCCACTTGTCTTTTTCTGTACAAAAGCTTGTGATGATTTTAGTCAGTGTTTGTTCTGTGTCACAGAGAAGAGTGTGACTTGACCTTGGTTATAACTCACCTAAGTGGTCAGGCTGTTCACCTTTGCTAGCTTAATTGGTAACACAGTATGTCATCACAAATGTCTTACTGAAGGTAGATGTTACAAAGACTTTACAAGTTTAGGAGTTGAAATGTTTAGTATGCAGGCTAAGGAGGAGAGCACTGATTGATAAAACAGTAAATATATTAATATTTTGGGCATTGTTCAAATGGTGTTGAATATATTGCAACATTTAAATGACTTACAAAAACCTTGCTGACAGTTTCTGTGGTTCAGATCAGTTATTTGTGATGCAGAAGTAAACTTTGCACGCATGTTCTATCTGGACGCTTTCCTCTAGTATGAGGATGGAGTCATTTAAAGAAAGTGATAGGCAGCTGTCAACTAAGTGGTGAAATCACAGTTTCAAGACTAGTGTTTTGTTGTGGAGTGCTGTTTTGTGTCTAGCTGTGTACTGCTATGTGGGTACAGGCAGTTGTTTGTTCAGTGTTAACACTGTGATCGCCAATAAATGATCCTTGCCACGTATCAGCAGTGTTTGCTTAGTCTAGATGATAACTGGGTAGCACGTGCCTGAATGAAGAAACCCAGAGGTGTCACACGCTTGTGTTGGTACGAATAGCCAAGGACAATTCCTGGTTGAAGCTACTAGATACACTTTTAAAACCCAGTAGAAAAGACTGGAACTTACAGGAATGTTTTTTGCAGCTCCCTGTAGAAGGGGACTACTATCCAAAGTCAACAGCCGTAACAGACGTGAAAGGAGGCATATAGGGTAAAAAGTCCAGGACTAAGCAGTTGTTTGGCATAAATGTTTTTTGCCACTTAAAAGTTTTAAACTGTTGGGATTTAGGGTTTGGATCTTCTGGGGGAGGAGAAGACAGCTTTAAAATATGGGGGTAGCAGCACCCCAGTGTTTTCTTGCAGTGGGTGGGGGGAGACTGTAATCCTTGGTAAAGTAGTATGAAGTAGGTCTTGGAAAAATAAATGGAGTGTTAATTTGATGGCATTGCAGGGTGGCAGTTGTCAGTGCAAGAATCTTGACTTCGGAAGTTTAAATATGCTGTAAGGATCTGATACAGGGCTGAAAAAGGAAATGTGAAATGGCTGTGTCGACTCATGTTTTACATATATTCCACAGGATGGAAGGAAGGTAATTTGTTTGTTGGACAGTTTGTGTGGTCCCAACACTCACATAATATTTTAGGTTTTTGTGAAATAGTGGCTTGAATCATAAGAATAAAATATTCATTTGTGCTTTTGTGACCAGGTACTTCTGTTGGTGCAGCTAAGCTTCCTAAGGATGAAGGTGAAGGCTCTTTTAATGCTGGGCTTCACAAACATAAACTGCAAAGTTTTCAAGTGGTGGTCAGTGAGGTCTCTCAGGAAGTGATTTACAGCTTCATATTACTTCGCTAATTCCCATGCAGCCTGATTCAACTTTCTTCTAATTCTGGAGTGACTGTATTGAAACACAGAAGTTAAAGGTGGCTGTGCTAGTTACTATGAGGGACTTTGAGGGCTTGTAGTTGCTCCTTAGTCCATTGACATGGTTAGGACAATGGTTCCCAAACTTTGAATCAAACTTTCATACAAAACCAAAACCAGAGCAAGTACACTGAATGTTAAGTTGATTTTACTTAGAGGGCAGCTTCAAGGAGGACGGAGGCCCTTCCTTCACAGGGAACCCCATGGACAAGACAAGGGGCAGCAGCTACAAGTTCCATGAAGGAGAGGCTTCTTTGATCATCTGCTTGTAATGTAAAGTAACATCTGTCTTGTACAGATGCTGATTTAATTTTTCATTGGTATTTAAAAACCTTGCTATAAATTCATCATGGTAATCTCATTTAGGAAGAAATGGTTACAGGGTGGACAGCAGACCATGACTAAAACAAAGCAAGGAGCGCTTCTAGTCTCAGTTGTCTACCATACTGAAGTATTACAAGTTTTTGGTCAGATCATTTCAGACTTCTGGTGAACTTCAGTGGTCTAGAAGATTTTGAATGTAGATATCCATGGGGTGTGAGTCATGACAGTGGATGGGTGGAGGAGGAGCCAAAGAGGGTCCTATCTGTACATGTCTACCCTGTGTTCCTGTCCTGTGCCAAGAGTAGCCAAATTGGTGTTTCTCTACTTCTGAGACTGTTACTTCTCCAGTTTGAACTTAAATGCTCTCAATTTAATTTCATTTTAACTAATCTGAGAGCCACTGTTGAGCTCTCAGCAGTGTAGTGGATTAAAAAACTTCTGAAACTGTTGATAAAAAAATAGAAAACGTATACTTCTAGCACAGCAGACACCTTTCTCTGTGCTATGGGTTGCTATCCAATTCAAAGGTGTAGTAGAAATTCTCCAGTTTGGTAAATTCATTTGAATTTGTTACGCTTAGGCTATTGGACAGCAGCATGCAGGGACTAGAAATCACAGGATCGTACGGGTTGGAAGGGACCTCCAGAGATCATCCAGTCCAACCCCCCTGCCAAAGCAGGTTCCCTAGAACAGATCACACAGGGAGGCATCCAGACAGATGTTGAATATCTCCAGAGAAGGAGACTCCACAGACCTCCTGGGCAGCCTGTCCCAGGGCTCCGTCACCCTCACTGTGGAAAAGTTCTTCCGCGTGTTGGTGCAGAACTTCCTGTGCTCCAACTTGAGACCATTGCCCCTTGTCCTGTCCCCACAGACCACTGGAAAGAGGTTGGCCATTTCCCCCTGTGTCCCACACTTCAGATATTTATAAACATTGATCAGAACACCTCTCAGCCTTCTTTTCTCAAGGCTGAACAGCCCCAGTTCATTCAGCCCAGAACTGGACACAATACTCCAGTTGGGGCCTGAGCAGGGCAGAGTAGAGGGGGAGGATCAACTCCTTCAACCTGCTGGCCACTCTCCTCCTAATGCACCCCAGGATCCCATTGGCTCTCTTAGCCCCCAGGGCACACTGCTGGCTCATGGCCAACCTGTCATCAACCAGGACCCCCAGGTCCTTCTCCACTGAGCTCTTCTCCAGTAGGTCATCCCCCAGCCTGTACTGATACGAGTGGCTATTCCTTCCCAGGTGCAAGACTCTACACTTGCTTTTACTAAACCTCATTTGTCTTCTTACTGCCCAGCTCTCCAGCTTGTCCAGGTCTTGCTGAATGGCAGTGCAGTGTTCCTGTGTGTCAGCCACTCCTCCCAGCTTTGTAAATAGATTCTGCATTTGTACCTACATGGAAGGGGCTGCAGTGTGGGCCCTGTTTTCGTCTCTCTGGGTACCACATCCTGCTTTATTACCTGGACTCATACAACTGGTCACAGTAATTTATGTTGGAATACACACTGAAATTCCCCTTAAATATCAAAGGCCTATGGAGTCTACAATTCATGAAATAGAAATATATCATCGTGAGCTATTGTACCAGCTAAGGACTAGTGCCAGAAAACATTACTACTTGAATGCGCTCATGGCAGGCAGGTTTGCTTTAAAGCACAGCAGTTCTTAATCTCTTTGTGCTTCTTTGACAAGCTTTCACTGGAAGTCACATTATTCTGAATGTTCTTTCATTTCAGGTCATTTAAATTAAATGTAACCTGAGTATTGTTTGTTTTTACAAAAGCCAAACCATGCTTTATTTATGGTTTTAGGTCACAGAGGTCTACTTGTCCAGAATAACTTAAGATGATGTTTATCACTGTCTTGACCGAAAAAATCCATATAAATTATGTGATTTGTCTGTAGTAATGCAGACCTCAGTTTTACCTGTAACATTTGGTGGCTGTGAAAGATGATGGAGAATTTCTGGAGAGATGTTTTCTTGTTGGTATCCAAAGGCATTTGGGAACTGAGTTTATGTGTATTTCCTTTAAACCCTTGGTCTTCATTCACTGCTCAGCATTTCTGTGAGGCAAGGACTATGACATTTGAAAAATGCTTTTACAAAGCAATTATATTTTCAAATCCAAGCAGACTTTGGAAATGTTTGGGGTTTTTTTGTGGCTTGGTGGTTTGGTGTTAGATTAAGGGTTTATATATATTTATATAGTGTGTATATATAAAGGTACTATTTCTTTCAAGCACTGATTAGAGAGAGAACTTCAGTTCCTGACAGCATATAGTAATTAGATCTGTTCTTGCTTAAAAACTTCTGAGAAGGTAAAAATAACTCCTCTCCTGTAGAAATTAATTTCTGTATTTCTTTGAAGAAACGAAACAGTATCCTATGGGAGTAATTTGGAAAGAAAACATGAAATACAGTAGTTGAGGGACATGTTATGCAATTGTTACATTGTTCTAAGTACTTACTGCTTAAGTCTTCTGAGTAATTGTTTACCAATATGAGACTCAATGATGTCTGTCCCTGAACTAAACTGTTCATGTTTGAGAGTGGTGTATTTCTGCATGTGTTTTCTTGTGCATAATGTAGTAGGAGTGAAAGTGATTTTTATGGTGGGGTAGAGAGTTTGATTACCTGTAATAAAAGAGACTGGATTTGCAGTGTGCTTCATAATGTGTTAGGTTTGTTTTCAGGAGTTCCTGTTGACCTTGACCTTTCCCCCCTAGATGTTGTGTGATTTGTTACCACAATTTTTCATTCAACTGGTGTTAATTCACCCGTTCTGTTGCCAGCCTGTGTCTTAGGCATGGCTGCCTGTCATGAAACTCTCCTGTATCATGTAGCAAGAGATACCAAAATTCGATTAACTTTTGGGCAGAAACGTAGGTCTCCTTTGAATTGTATTACATACCTATGTGTCCTGTAACCTTTTGCAATGGAATATGAGGAAAAATACTCCATAGAAATTAACTACTGCATGCAGATAAGCGGGTAAGCTGTTTTTAATCTTGGGACTTGTGCTTGAAATTCTGTCAAGGTGTCACATTGAGTGTTTTATATATACTGGTGCATGGGATAGACCAAGATGGGCTTGTTATTTTCAGTATTAAATCTGAGCATAGAGAAGTTTTTTTTATGTAGTAAATGACATTTTTTTTTCTCTCAAGTTTTTAAAATATTTGTTTGTGGGTTTTTTGTTTGTTTTTTAAATAGCTCCCTTACCTGTTTTTCCCAAAAGCAGTGCAGCTTTGTTACTTCAGGAAAAGACCTGTTGGGCACACAGTGTGTAATAATATATCTTTTTTTTTTTTTACCCCTTGAACTATTGAATCATTGTGCCATCTCCCTCTTGGCTTGGATAAGAAGAAACTTTTGATGCTTTTCTGATGCATGAAACTAACAGTATGTTTGATACTCATGATAGTGTAATATTGAAGCAAACCCAAATACAAGATTTTGAATTGTTAGGGTTTATAAGGCAGCCTGTGGTTAGTGGTCCAGAAAGCATGCAGGTGTGACTGCAGGAAGACAAATGGTGCAGTCATCAAATGTTTTTCCTAGTCAAGAAGTCTTGGCTATCTCACTGCAGTAAAATACTCCCTCTTAGCAACAGTTGCTATGTAGGGACTACCTTTTTAGGCTATGTTGGTACCATTTTAAGATGTTAAGAGCTCTGCAGTGTTCCTGCTGATTCACCTCCTACATGTGTGAGACTTGACTGTAGCTTAGGACTTCCATTTTACATAGAAAATAATCAGTGGAGGCTTTATTGAAAGGGTATCCATGGAGTTAGAAACTGCCATCAGCATAGCCAAAGAGGAAATATGGGTTGTATCTTGTGGGTTTCTAGTATGGATGATCTGTTCTTATTAAACAGGAAAAAAGATAACAGCTCTGGGTATATATCATAAAACTAAAAAATAAGCTGTATAGAACAGCTTATGGCCCTGCTGGTGCTACACCAGGGTACACATAAAGTAAATAGGAGCCTTTTAGTGTGTGAAAACAAGTGTGACTGTCCTTACTGTGATTTGCTGTTAGGCTGGCCTAACAGAACAGCCAGCATTAATCTCTGCAGCGTCCTGCACCTTTTCTGTGGCTTTGGTAATGGCCATTTTCATAAAGATGCAGTAGGAAGAGCCAAGTGGTGGAATACTTGTTTTCCTGTATAACTGGTCTGTCCTGCTTCCTTATTCAGTTAGTGCTTTTTTGATATTTGATAGGTCTTGTTTTTATTTTCTTTCTAGTACTGCCTGGAAGTTAGGGGCCTTAGTGTCTTTAGTGGTCACCTGTCAGTATCTACCTGTTGATACCCAGCTACGGTGCACATGTCTTGGTGAGCTTTGTGGTGAGAGCCTTGAATTGGAACAAGGAGCCATAGCCTTTGCATTTCCAGTGCTAGCAACAGTTGCTATGTACGACTACCTTTCTGGCTGCACTGATGCTGCTGGAAGAAAACAAAACCTCTTCCAGCTCCTATAATGTTTTCCTGCTTAAAAAGCTTATGTTCATGGATTCCCCCTCCCTTTTTCTCTTCTCACCTCCCACACAGTAGTACTGAGAAATATAAAAAAAAATACTCTTGGGCTGTTGCTCTTTGTGGTTGTGTGCTGATGCTGGGTTCCTCTTTCTGTACAAATTAATGTTTTACAGGCACTTAACCACACAAATACTGACTGATGAGCATTTCTCAAGGAGAAACATCCATAAATGTTGTGCTAATTGTTGTTTACTTGTATTTTCCAATGTGCCAAGACAGGGAGAAGAAAAATAGAAGTAAGTGTAGTTTCAGAAATGGAAAGAAAACCTGTCTCACTAAGGTTTGCTAGGTGTCACATCGCACTGAAGGTGTAAGGCTTGTGGCTGTTTCAGTGCTTGCTCTCTCACAAACAGTGAAGCTGACAATGAATGCTTCTTGGAGATGTGTGATTCTTCTTGACCTCCTTTTCTAAAGGAGAACTACAACCTGCTTTGGGCTCTGACAGCACTTAACACAATGTCATAATTTGTAATGCTCAGTGTCAGCTATCACTGAACAATCAAGCATAAAAATGAACGTCTTGTTCCTTGTGTCCCAAAGATCTTTGTATCATGAGTGTGTTATGAGACAAGAGTAGAGGAGATGAGAACAAGGAGGTGGTGAGGACCAGTGGAAGCAGTTCTTTGAAGCTGCAGTCACCATGCATAGTTTGACCAGTCACTTTTGAGAGGCTTTTACAGAATGTCAAATTCACAGAACGGTAGGGCTTGGAAGGGACCTCTGGAGATCATTTAGTCCGCCCCGTTGCTAAAGCAGGATCACCTGCAGCAGGTTGCACAGTATTGTGTCCATGTGGGTCTTGAGTATCTCCAGAGAAGGACACTCCACAACCTCTCTGGGCAGCCAGTCTCAGTGCTGCATCACCCTCAGAGTGAAAAAGGTGGTGCTTTTCCTCATCTTCAGACAGAACTTCTTGTGTCCCAGCTTGTGCCCATTACCCCTTGTCCTGTCATGGGGCACCATTGAAAAGAGTCTGATTCCATCATTTTAATGCTTGTTCTTGATATATTTTTAAATACTGATGAGATTCTGCACACACTCACCCTCCTTCCCTGGTCTTGTCTTCTTCCAGACTAAACAGTCCCAGCTTTCTCAGCCATTCCTGGAGATGCTTCAGTCCTGTCATCATCTCTGTAGCCCTCCACTGGACTCTTTCCAGCAGTTCCCTGTCTTCTAGAAAGTGCAGAGCCCAGAGCTAGACACAGAACTCTAGATGGGGCCTCACCAGGACAGTATAGAGGAGGAGGAGGATAGCCTCCTTTGACCTGCTGGCCATGCATCCCAGGTTACAATTGGCTTTCTTGGCCATGAGGGCAGATTGCTGACTCATGGAGAACTTGTCCACCAGGAATCATCCAACTGGAGGAGACTTCTGAAAAGTGCTTTGCATGGTTGTAGTTCAGCTTTGGGTTTTGGTAGGAGTTGCTCATAGATAAGGAATAGGATGTGAGAAATTTGGAGGTGTTTGAAGACCTGGAGAGTTGAGGTCCAGGACTACACTAGAAACTTGGACTTTCTTTTGGTATTGTTTCTTCAGTGGCAGTAGTACTAGGTTGAAGCACTTCTGTGGCCTGGAAAAGTACTATGAAATACATTGAAGAGAGTTGTGTGGTTTTGTTTTTCTCTAGAGAGATCTCAACAGAGGAAAAGGATTTAGCATGTAACTTTGTGTTTTCTAGCTTGAAACCTAGCTGACATTAAGGTTTCTATGTGTAAGAATTGTGTGTGCTGAAGAGCTACGATTTTGTCTTCAAGTGGTGCTGACTTGTTTACAGCTCTCTGGAGTTCTAAAAGTGGTGACCAGCATGAAAAGATGTACTGCACGTGAGCAGGCATAGTTTATAAACCATCTTCCTGATGGTGGTCATTGTCTTGACCTGTGTTAGTATATGGACATTCAGAAGTTGGGTTGCTGCAGAACCAGTGACATCACCTTAAAAAACCCCAAACAAACCAAATGATGTTAGATTTGCTTGTATCAAGGCAGTGGATGACTGCAGTCCTGATTGGGTATGTGTGCCCTTAAAATCAGTGTTCTAAGATACCACTGCAGCCAGGTTTTTAATGACCATAAGGAGAGGGTCAGTAACTCAATGTAGGGTTATTCTTTTTATTCCAGAGACCACAAAATAGGGAAATGTAGTGTTCAGGAGGAATATAGTAAACAATTGGATATCTGTCTGGCTTTCCCCTGTGGGTGAAATACGAATTGGAGGCTGCAATATGTAGAAGTTTAAGCAGAGAAATGTAAGCCATCTGTTTGTTTCAATGTTGTTGGCTCATGTAATTAGTTAAAATATAGAAGATTAAATATAAAAGTATCTGTTAGACATAAAGGGGGGAACCTGATCAAGGGGAATTGTTTTTACCTGCTGTTTCAGAATAAGAGTTGCCAAGCTTGACTGTGATTTATGCTGAGCAGTCTTATTTTCATAGCTATTAATGGTGGAAATTTCTGGTTTGAAAGCTCTTAATTTAGAGACATTGCAAGAACTGAATTTCTTCTAATGTTTTTACCTCCTTTAAAATGACACTGGTTACTAACACCTGTATTTTGTTTCTATGAGGTAAGAAGAATTTATCATTGCATGTGGGCAATATTCACTAAAGGATACTTGGTTGAGTTTAAAGAACCGAAGACAGATTTGGTTTGAAGGTTCATTTAAAAAAAACCCAACCAAACAAAAAACCACAAAGCAAAACAACCACAACTAACACCCCCCAATCCCACCACAGTTGATCTTTGGCATTGTACATGGTCAAAGAGTTGTAAGCAAGTAGGTCAGGACAATGACTGGATATATGGCATCCTGGTGATCACAGATTTGCACTGTAAGGTCTGGATTGCTCAACCTCACATGTTTGGCAGAGTCTCAAACTGCAACCGGTTTCCCCATGTCTTAAGCCTACTTGTTTGACTCTTACAAAAGTTATGAAAATATGTGAAAAAACTACTAATTCCAGGTGAGCATTCTCTGTTAAGCTGTAGCCACAGGTGGGAGAGTGAGGGTTGAGCATTTCTGAAGGCATGTGCTTCCAGTTTACAGAAGATGAGTTCTGGATGTCTGAACAAAGCAGCTGAGCTTTGAGTTTCTTCTGCTGATAAACGGAAGCTTTAATTTTTTAAGTAGTGAAATTGTCATTTGTATGCTGAGTTATGCAAGAGCAATTTGTGGTTTAATAGGCAAAAGTGAGGGTATGTGTTGAGCACCAGTTTTATCTTGGAAGGGACATGCATACTCAGGTACACAGTGTAACCTGCCTCAATGATTTCTGGTGCATTTAATGCCCTGGTTGAGATAATTGAGGGTGTATTACACCTGACTTCTCCTTTTGTTCTGGGCTGTTGGTGTCATCCTGCCTTGTGCTGACCTGAGGTTTACTGTTTTCAAAGTGCCTTTCCAGGTTCTGTATGGGTGGATAAACTTGTGGCCCCCAGGGCAAGCAGAGGTCTGGCAGATGCAGTTCCCTTCACCTCTATTGCACCTCAGTTTCATGCATTTCTAGGGAGCTCCTGTCTCTGGATGACCTTCTTTGGCAACATATCCCAGTGATTTATCTCATCCTTTTAGCTGTTTTCCTCAGGTCATCCTCACCTCAACAGCGAGAAGCGGGAAAACGATGTAGTATGTTGTTATTATTGTTGTTGTTATTGAAGCATGTTGGTATTTACCAGTTTTCATCATGTTAAAATGGAAAGTAGAAAAAGATCTTTTTGCAACTTGTAAAAAGCAGTACCCTCCAAAAATTCCCACCTAAATGGTTGCTTCAGAAAGCTTTTGCTCATTTCAGTATGAATTATTTAATATAGTCACTTTCTTTACAGATGATGACTTTGATCAGTTTGATAAGCCCGGTGCAGAAAGGTCTTGGAGAAGAAGAGCAGGAGATGACGACTGGGACAGGTAGGTAGGATATTTTCATGTTCAGTTTCTGTATGTTGAATTAACATCGCTCTGTTTTCCCATTCTGCATTTTGTATTCTAACCTTGAGTAGCGTGCATGTAGGTACTAATGAAGATGTTGGTTGTTACGTGTGCGTCAGCCAATGCTAGATTGTGCCAAACAAGCTTGCCTTGAGGAATATAGAGCGCTCTGTGAAGAGGTACCATTTAAAATTGAATAAATACAAAGTGTTTGTGGTGTGTAATTACCTTTGCAATTAATGTCCTGGTCTTCCTTGTAAATATTTAGTAGATCTCAATTGTTTAAATAGTTAGCTTTTACTAGTACTTGAATTTGCTCTACTTAAATTTTTTACCTGGATATGTAAATTCTTATCCTCAAAGTCTTACTTCACTTTACATTGGAGCTTAGGTACAGGCTTCTGTTGAAAAACTATGACTCCAGTAAAGATGTAGAAGTATGTCTGAATTTTGTTATGTTGGGGGAGAATAAGAGTGTGTTCTTGTCTGCAAAGGCACTCTAGTTGGGAACGACTTGAATTGAGCTGATGGCTATGCTTGGCTGTTCTTTCTGGGAGGAAACTTTTCACTTTCTTGTGGGTTGCAAAATTTTTTAAATTCCTTTTTAGTAACAGTTGTTCAGACTTTGACACTAGTTTTCACTGTAAAAATGGGGGAAAAAACATTCCAGACAGATTTTTGTCTTTTCTAATAATCATTCAAGTGATTGTAGTAAACAAATTTTACCCTAAGTAGTTTTCCACTGAGCTGAGCCCTCAGAGTGAATCATCTACATTTATCATCATTCCAGAGGGATTAGTTTCTTCCTCTGTGCTTTTCTGCTAGGCTAAGCAGGTAGTTTTCATAGCTCTAGGAGATGAGTAAGAGTTAATAAGAAATTTGGACGATAGCTTTAGTATACAGGGTGTCTTACTGTATGCTGAAGAGGGGTGTCTGCTCGCTCTCATGCCAGCACAGCTCTGTGTGGGTTGAATGGTGAACTGCATCAAGGGACTGATGTGGTTTGAGAGTAATTAAAATAACTTGTTAGGCTGCGTCACTGTTAGGCTGCATGCTGCTCCAGCCCCAGCTCTGGGCATTCAGAAAAACAGCTGATATTACAGGCAAATACTTTGTATTAGAATATTTTCTGACCTTTTTGCTGTGTTGTGGTGTTCATAGTGTGAATAGGTGGGCTCTTAAATGCTGGCCAGTCACAGGTGTTTTTAGCTGTCCTACTCTTAACACTTCAAAAAATTCAGAAGTCACAAACAGCTGTTGAATGGGATGTTACAAGCTTACTGTTAAAGGTAAAGTCTCTGTGGCAAAGTTATTTTTCTTGGACTTGAGAAAGGGTAGAGAGTATTGTGGTGGTTTGGCCCTGGCTGGAGGCCAGATGCCCACCAAAGTCATGCAATCACTCCCCTTTTCAGCTGGACAGGGAAGAAAACATACATATTGAGAGGCTTAGGAGTCGAGGTAAGGATGGGGCTTCAGCTCCTCACCAGCTGCCCCAGTGTGGGTCACTTCTGTGGGGTGCAGTCATAAATCATAGGATGTCTCTCAGGCCCAGACTGCTCCAGCCTGATCCCACACCCAGTCACAAGCCCCTCCTGCCTCCTGCAAACCTGCTGTGGCATGGATATCTCTCTCTTTGACTCTTACCTCTCTCCATGCGCTGCAGGTTCTGGCAGGGGCTTGCTCCAATGCGGGTCACAGCATCTTCCATGTCTCCACCTGCCCCAGCATGGGGTCTCTCCATGGGCTGCAGGTGGGGCTCTGCTCCCCATCATTTTCCATGGGCTGCGGGGGGACACCCGCTCCACCAAGGGTTTCTCCACGGGCTGCAGGGCTATCTTTCTCTGGCACCTGGGGCACCTCCTCCCCCTTCCCTGGCCTTGGTGTCTGCACAGTTTCTTACATCTTTTCACTCCCTTCTCTGGTGGCAAAAAGCAGCCACTTGTGGTTTTTTCCTCTTAAATGTGATTCCCAAAGGTGCTGTGACCATTGCTGATGGGTTCAGCCTTGGTCAACAATGAATCTGGCATTGAGCCAGCTGGTGTTTGCTCTGTGGGGCCTGCAGAGAGCTTCTGGCTGCTTCTTGCAGAAGCCACCCCTGCACCCCCTCCTCTTCCAGAACACAGCCGTGCAAAACCTCAAGTATTTTTACTGAGACTTTGAAGAGCATAACGGTTTGCATTTAGAAAAAAGTTTTTGTTTGTTTCTTGTTAGCTGTATGTACCTTAAGATGATTAAAAAAATTATATTATTTATTCTTTAGTAAAATTGTGTGGGAAGTAGCTTCAGGTGCAGAGCTGGAGATTCCAGAGTTTCATCTTGATTATATAAAAAAAAGTTTTAGTTTGGTTTTTTCAATTGTGTCTGATATAATTTTATTTTCTTTGTCTATAGGTCTTCTCTTTGTTGTTCTCATATTACTAATTCTTTTTAGATTGCCAAGCTGACTTTGGAAGTGTTAAGTCCTGTGGCTGGCTGGGCAATTACAAATACTGTATAAATGTGCTAAGTTGTTGCCTAGTAAATGCTTGATTTTTTTAATCTTTTATTTTCTTCACTACTGGCCTAATTCAGTATAGAAGTTTCTTGAAGATGGAAAAAAAAAGCTGAATTAACACAGTAGACTTGGGTTTTTTATTAACCTTCGTGCTTTGTTTTACAACCTAAATCACTTTTTTATGGAGAAGGGTGAAGGAGTTATGCTGCTGGTCATGCATTTTGATCAACCAACAGCTCTTGCTGTGTTGCTACTTAACTGAGTCTCCAGTAATTTCAGTAATTTTGAATGTCCAGATCTCTTTCCTTTCTCAGTTGGTGGAGGGTGATAACTGAGAGTTGGAAGGTCCCTGTTATTTGGGAGTACAAAGGTAACATTGTTCATAGAGAAATTTTCCCATTACTTTTTTTTCTTTACAAATTCTTTTCCTGAAACACTTGTGTCCTTGCTACTGCTCATGTTTAATGAGGCATGCTCGTGAAATTGGAGGCCAGAAAGGGCCAGTCTGACGTCTTTATCACAGATGGTTAATTTATACATTTATATCTGTAAATAGCTCAAAGCTTGGTTTGGGGGAAAAAAATGCAGTTCTGGTGCTACCCTGTGATATGACAGAGCAGATTTAGCCATTGAATTTTGCTGAAATTTGATTGTTCAGGATTGGGAGGTGAGGAAGGGGAGGAAATGTCTCCATCTCTTCAGAGAGCAGTAAACTCTTAGGTTATCTTAATCCTTGTTTCCTAGAATTGTAATTTTGAAAAGACCTTTGTGTCTTGATGCTAGTGAGGATGAGTTGCTTTTGGAACTATTACAGACGTGTACTTTTATTCCAGCTGATTTTGTGTAGTTTTGTGTGGTATCAGATTGCAACTATTCATTTCTGTCTGTTTTTCTCAGCCTGAGATCTTTAGTATCTGGGGGGTTTATTTCTTTTTATAATTTTTTTTCTTCTGTGTTTTGGTTTGGGGTTTTTTTTAATCGTTAGCGTTAGTACTCCTGATCCCTCTTCTTTCTGACAGATAAATTCAGATTTGGCTTTTAAAAAAGAAATGCAAGCTTTTCACTGTTACTTTTTTTATTAAAGAAGTTACCAACTGTGACTTCTTTTTTTAGCTTTATCGTTGAACATGTTGAATGACATTGACTATTCCATAGGTTTCAAGGGGCATTCTGTAAAACACTTTTTTTGCTTCATTTTTATTTTAATGCTGTTTTTTTGACTGTCAAGTAATAAGCCAAAGCTTTTAAAAATCTAGAGTATGTAATGCAGTTACTTCTATTGCGTAAATATTTAATATTTTTATTTAAAAAAAATCACATTGAGGATGACTTTAGTAATGTGTTGAGTAGCCCTGTGTTTAACTTTCTTTTGCTTTCTTTTCCATTCATTTTTGATCACAGTTTCTTAGTATCAGCTTTATTTTTGTCTTCAGGTGCTGCTATAACACACAGTCTTGCTGCCCTCTGGAATTTCTCTAGTACAGTTCCATTAAAAGCTGTCAGTGTTGGACCCTAGTGCTGGGAAATATTTTCAAATCTTGTGGTGCACTTGTCAGATTACTGGCAGCTGAAGAGATTAGTGACTTTTTCCTACTTCAGTTCTTACTCTAAATTCTTCTGAAACAATTTCTGTTACATAAAGCTTTCTGTGTCTCGAAAAAGGGATTAAATTCTGGTTATAGAACCACAGACTGGTTTGGGTTGAAAGGGACCTCAAAGCCCATCTAGTCCCAATCGCCCCCTGCCATGGGTAGGGATACTCTCCACTAGCCCAGGTTGCCCAAAGCCCCATCAAGCCTGGCCTTGAACACTTCCCTGGGCAGCCTGTGCAGAGCCTTGCCTCCCTAACAGGGCAGAGTTTCTTTTTCTTTTAATATCTAATCTAAATCAACCCTCTTTCAGCCTAAAGCCATTACCCATTGTTTTGTCATTGGTCAGTTTGCTCTTTGGGTTTATGATGAGTCATGTCCCAATTCTTGTTAAATATTGCAGTGAGTCTGAAAAATTGCTATTTGTTAATGTCCAGCCATTCCTGGAACTGGTTGAGATTAGTAACTATGGACAAATAGTGTGTGCTGGTGATGATGTCTTATTTAGGCCTCCCAGTGCCTCCTCACTGTGGTGACCTGTAGAATGAGTCTTGCCCAGAAGACATTGTTGTTTCACTTCTTCCCTGGGGAGGTGGGAAACAGCAGTTTGGACAATATGGCCAAACAGCCCTGAAGGATCTAGAATGGGGACCTAGCTAACTGTTTAAATTCCTGTATGTTGTCTAAGCTTATCTGCTGTGTTACAGTTGGAGGGATATGGAAAGGAGAGCATGTGAAAGTGAAATGACTGTGCAACAGTGGTCATACTTAATATGCACCGTGTGTTGTATCGTTTAAAACATCTATCTCCTTTTTCAACTTACTGAATGCTTTGCTAAAAGGAAGGCTTTGTGAAGATGTGAGGACGGTTCTCAAGTTAGTTTTTTTAAGTGTACACCCTGTGTAGGGTTTGTTTCTATTTCCTAATAAGGTTCAGCTTTTTAAATTTGTTAATGTTTTCCAGTGAACTTGATGATGACTTGCTTGGAGAGGATTTGCTAGCTGGCAAAAAGGTAAGAGATATGTGTTAAACTGAATCACTGTAGATAATAGAAAATGAATATCATTCAACTTGCCATCCTCATTTTTTTTCATATGGCCTTTTCTGTATTTTACAGTCACCTCCCCAAAGCCTGGCAGCCATGGGTACCTGACATCTACCCTGTTGCCAGAATGCTTGGCACCCAGAGCTCTGTTTCCTTTCATGAAGTACCTCCAAGCATTTTAAAATAAAACTTGTAGGAAAAAAAAAACTTTTTGGAAGATATTTCTTCTCATAACTCCCTGTTCAAAATGGAGACGGTTCTTAAATCAGTGTCTCTGTAGCTCATATTGATTTAACAATTAAATAAAACAAAAGGAAAAAAAAAACAGTTATGCCTCCTGAGTGCTGATTAGCATTCTGGAGAATTCACTTCAACTGCCAGTTTCCTGGCTATTAAAAGTTACTCATCAAAATACCAGCAGTATTTATGAGAGAGTAAATAAAAAAGCAATCAGTGGTGTCTATTAAAGATCCACTCACTGCACACAATCCGCTACTCCTTTGTCTAACGAGAAGGCAGATGATTTCTCCTTCTGCAGTGAGCTAAGAATATGGGAGTAGCTAGCACTGGAGAACATAAACAAATCCCTTACTTGTGCTATAGACTCCTCACTCTGATACACATTTCCAAAATTGAACTTTATGAAAAGAACTAGATGTATATTTGGATTTGCCAGGTATCTGCAGAAGGCAGAGCTTCCGTTTTGAAATCTTTCTCCACTTGATCTGCTAAATGAATTAATTTAGAAATTAGTGTTTAAAGTTTTAGTTGAAGGTGAATAGGTTTAAGAAACACAGATCAGGTAAAAACTGAGTTTTAATTGGTGTAGGTTTGGTTATAATCACACTCTAAATGTTAGAAGTTAGCTTCCTGTAATTATTCTGTAGGTAATCACTGTTAAAGAAAGGAAGTTCCTTCATTTTGTATACTGATTTTAAAAAATAAAGTGCCAGTAAGATGGGAACTGCGGATGTGCATTATAAATGAGCAAAAATATAAACCCTTTTTGTGGTTGAAAAGTGAGTTGATAAATCTACTTGATTATCTTTTTATAAAAAAATTATTACCTGAATACTAACTGATACTAGATTTCTCCAGTGCATTATGTGGTCTTGTGCTTTTTATATACCTGTTTTCAGTTTTCCCTGTTACAGGGCACTGAGCAGTGTCTGTGGGTGTGGACTCATGTGGGGGAGTAACAATAGATTTCTCAGGAAGTTTTCCCTGAGCTATTTAATCTAAACTTGTTTCTGCTTAATCACATCCCAGTACTTTTAGATAAATCTACCCTTGTATAACCTTTCTGCCCCTATTACTTTAGGGGATGGAAATAATGTTGCTGAGCAAAACTATAGTTATCTCTTCCTAGTGGGTAATTATGAAAAAAAAAAAAAAGGAGGGGGAGCAGGGAGAAGAAACAACTGAAAGTGTGACAAATTACAAGGAGTTCAGGAAAGGCATGACATTTTCTTTTCTTTTTTTCTATACTTGCAAACTAATCACATGTTTTCAATTTTCATCATATCCTTTCCTCCAGTCTCCTAAGTATCTGCTGTATAGAAATTACATAGGTTTTTCTTGACTTGCCTACTGCGTCAAGGTCACAAGGCAGTTAATTAAGAGCTAACAACGCTAACCTTTCTTACTGCTATTTAAGTGAGTTATTTTCTTTGGTTATATTTGGGAATGCATCAGTGGGAAGTGTTGATAGCTAGACAAATTTGAGTCTCTTTAGGTTCTGTAAGACTATCACATTATTTTCCAAGGTTGTCTTGCATAGTGTGGGATTCTTTTCCTGGAATTAAGTATTGATGGTACTATCTAGTCTGGAATGCATTCTTCATAAAAATACTCAGTGTTCAGAAGTTTCAATACCTGGTTAATTATAAGTTTATATCCTTTTTTTATGTTCATGATTGACTTTTTCTGAAACCTAGAATCAGTCAGACTTGTCAGATGAAGAGCTGAATGATGATCTTCTGCAAAGTGACAATGAAGAGGAACAAGAATTTCGGTAACTTTTTAAAATTTTGTGTTTTGGATATCTCAAAGCTATTAATCCTGCTACTACTGATAACTAATAACTGCTAGTCTGAAATTATTGGTATATACCTAAAATAGTTTTGTTCTTTACCTAGTCAGCTTCTTAATATGCATATATAATGTGTTCAGTAGCATTGTTAGTATTTCAGTAAAATTATTTTTATTTGAATTTAAGAAATTTAACTCAATCTATTGCAAAGAAGAAACCATGTTGACTCCTGTGCATTTAGACTGATAACACAAAGCTGTTGTTCTGTGTCCTCTTGTTATCAGCTTCCTTCTCCTATACAGTCGTTTTCTGCCATGTTTCTTTTAAAAATATATTTTAAATCTGAAGAACCTGCAGAAGGGAGCTTTATAGTTGGTAAGGCTGGATTTGTGGCTTAGCTGTTTGTGCAGAGTTACACAGCAGAAAAGTTTGGACAGAGTTTATAGGTTTGAGCAGATGCTTCCATGGGAATTTACTGAGGATCCTGCCCAGTGAATACTGCGGTGATACAGCTCCACAACTAAATTATGGGCATTACAGGTCAAGATGAGAGTCTTGACATATTTACTTATTGAAAGGGGGAAGCAATATGCCTGTGATGCAAAAGTGATGCGGTACCACAGCTGCTTTTAAACGGCATGTATGTTTTGCTAGCTTTCCCTTTACTTATTGTGTGCTACACAAGCATGTCATCTGAAGGAGTATGGATATATATGTGTAACATATGAGTATGACATGTATGTGTGCATATATATATGTGTGTGTGCTGCTCTGAGGTCTCCTTTCTGTCCTTGGCTGGAATTAGGATAGAGTCCTGTGGCTGGAGAAGCGAGGGCTGGATTGTTCCCGTCAAAACGAGGAATCCCAGATACAGTCTTCGCTGTTCCTTCTCTAGATTACGTCCTTGTGAGCCCTGGGCAGCAGGGATGTCAGTATGACTGAGAAGGGGATGAGAAGGTGTCTGAAGTGTGATAGTAGTCCTCGGTGGAAGCAGGTTTCTGTAGACAAGTTTTGCATTTTTAGCAGGTTTTTTGCCAGGGAGTGAGAGCTTTGCTTGACTGCTGTGCTTGACTGCTTTTCCTTCTTCCTCTATTTCCATTCAAACTCATGTATGCCTCTATAGTTGGGATGACAATCCTGCATAATGTCTTTGTTCCATGTTAAATCTGCTCTGCCTTATAGATGTGTATAGCTCAAGCTGTATGGATCTTGTTCCTCCAAACTTAGGAAAATAGTGAATAATATGAATATAATTAAAAAAAATAAAATCTTTGTTTCCCTTGTACCCAGTGTCCTCAAATCAAAAAGTCCTTCCCCACCCTCTCACCCCCACCCCTGCTTTTTTAACTAGTTTGTTGTTGGTTGGTCAGGTTGTTGTGTTGATGATACTAGCTGTTATAAATAGTATTTTTGCTTTTTGTCCAGAGGATAAACTTGCTGTGTTTTCTATTGATTGTTTCAGTGTCTGTGCCAGTGCTGTTGCTGAGTTAGAATAAGTCTTACCATTTAAATGATAGTTCTTGACTATATCAGTTCCACTATTTTAAGTGGAACATTAGATCTGTCATAAAAATGTAAGTTTGAATTCAGGATAATCAAGAAGGAACAATATTAATACACAATACAAATCTGATTTACTAGCTTATTCTGTAAATAACAGATGCAGTTATAGTAAATTTGTGTATTTTTTTGTTACTCTTTGAATCTAAATTGAATCCAGTCTGCTTTGGTTACCGAGCAGGACTTCTGCCAGTTTGACCTGCTAAACCATCTGGTCGTTTTGATTCCCCTGGCCACATAGCCTGCAGCTGGTGATAAGCTGCAGTACAGTATACATTATGAGAGTATGGCATGGAGTCAAATAGCGAGTGAAGTATAATTTTGTCCACCAAGTTAGAGAATTTGTATTTTCTGGCTTTGTTTTGTAAATCTCTGCGAATAGTTGACTGTTCTGCTTCAACCCCTGAATCTTCTCCCCTCTGTACCGTAGCTCTCAAGGTGTCACAGTTAGCCTCAACGCTTCATCGGGCATACTGACATCATACGAACTCTCTGAGACCATCAACAATCGATCAATAGAACATGAGTCTGAGTATGACCAAGGGGAAGATGAAATTATTTATGACAAATCTGAAGCACCTGAAGTATATGCTTCAGAGTATGCAGAGGAAGGACATTACGAAGGCAATGATCCTGAACTGACAGAAGACCAAATAGAATATGGGGAAGAGCCTGGAGAAGAAGATGAAGTGCTAGACCTTGAAATCAATGAACCCTTAGATGAATTTCCAGTGAGTTTCTTTCTATTGTATCTTCAAAGATAACATTGCTTCACTTGCATAGGGTTTTAGACTGATTTGAAATCTGTTTACCTCCCTGGGGAGGAGGGGAAATTAGACCTATTATCACTGTCTGCCAGTTTCTTTATCTAGGCTGTGACAAAGTTTGTGTTGACAGCTTGTTTGGCAGTAGGTAATGCTCCTTTGTCATGCTGGAAGGCAGTTGAGAATCATGACCTTGAGGATTGTATCCTTAAGGAAGAAAACAGCTTTGTGTGGTGGAGATACACTGCCAATTGTTAGAAGTACTTAATGCAAAAGCTTTTATCCAGGCTTTAGACAAGATCTGATAAAGTCCTTCGAAGGTGAAAAGATTATTGACCTGCTAAAGACATCTTTAAGGTGCTAATATCCGAAAGTGATTGATGTCCTGCTCGTTCATCCTTTTTGTAACTGAGAACTGTCTAAACCTGAATAAAGAGATTGGAGGTTAGTTCAGAAAATGTCACCTGCATAATTCGATATAATTTAAGCAGTGTACTAGAGAACATGCACAGGCTTTAATTGCTAGTGAAATGATTTAATCTTGATTACAAGTGTATATGATCAGTGAGATGTATTAAAATACAAGTGAACTTAGGAAAGGTTTTGTTCTCAGTTTTTGTTCATAATTGTTCAGAATTGAACCCATTCAAATGTAAGCATTTGCAGACTGTTTTAAAAATGTGACTGATTTTGTTGGGGTAAAATATGTTAGTGTATGTGTGCTAAAGGTGCATGTTTCCTTTGGTAGGAAAGTACTGCAGTGTTTGCTTCATTGATTTGTAATAAAAGCATGTAGAAGGACGGTAGTAGATGGGATCTTTATGATGATGTTGCTGGAATCTGAATGGAAAGTCTTCTGATGATTTTGATAATACTGAAATTACTGTCTAGTTAAAAGCCCTACTAATTGTACATCACGTGATATGTCACTTATAATTAACGGTTCTGATAGATACAATACTTGTCTTCCAGTTCTGGAGGCAGTAATGATGCATACACACTCGATCTCTTAACTGGTTTGTGATTCTGTAAAGTCAGCCTATGTCTTTTCACCTTCTCTTGTTACTGCCTTAGGATGAAGATTACATGCAGTCATACAACGAGCAAGGAATGGACGAACAAGAAGAATACACAGCTGATGAAGAGCTGGAAGAATCTCAGACAATAGCAAATGAATCTGAAGAGGTACGATGTGAATTTAATGGCAGTGTAAAATGTCTAGTTGTTCAACAATTTGAATGGTGTTGTCCATCTTGCTGGGTAAGGTCTGATGCAGCTTTGCCAGTGTTCTTCTTGGTGTTACTATTTCTGTAAGACGAATTGTAATAAAGTCCGTATTATCAGATATTTCAGATCTCCTTTCCCTTTTGGGATGACTATCATAAGGTAGAGCTCAAAATGTCCATATTTAATCTTAAATTCAGTGTTAAAAACTGCAGGGACCTTTTTGGCTAGGAGAATGATAGTAATACTGCAATGCTGTCTGTCTAATAGCTATGTTACCTCACTTTCCAGTTGGATAGTTTGTTGCTGTTGGGAGTGTAGATGCCGTTCTTGGGTATCCCACTTCTAGAGGTGTGAGCGTGGAAGGTACTGTATGTTAGAAAGGCAAAGCCCAGGTTGTTGTTTTGAAAGAAGATGCCTTGGGACTGAAATTTCCCTGAAGTTTATCTTAATTCTTCAATTAGGAAAATAATTAGCTTATTCATTTGTCAGAAAAAAGCTTATGCCAAAGACTCTCAAGTATAGTTCACTAGTTATAGCCTGAAACAGTGGTATCATACCTGTTAGTAATTTGCAGCAAGTTTTTGATGTGGTATTTTTTCCTTTCCCCGTTAGGAATCTACTTTAATATTACTTCTATTCCAGTTCTTAATTAAATAGGATTGAATGGATTACCTGCTGAGAAGTGTAGTCAGAGTGTGTTCCCTCTTTGGAGCTTTAACTCATCAGGAAATGAGTTCCTCGGAGACACAGCAGTGGTGTTCTATGAAGTTCTGACAAATGGGTGTGCTGTGATACTCTCATATCAAACTTCTCATGATAAAACATTTGTTGGTGGGTGAAGAGAGATGCACTGAAAGGGGCCACCTGTATTATTCAATCTTTGCTGTTACAGGCATGACATCTTATACCGAGTATGACTTAATGTAGTTAGTTTCTTCCTATTTCTTCCTTTAATACTTCCAAAGTGTTGCATCTACTTTTCCGAGCAACTGTGAAACACTTCCAATGTTTTTTTCATTCACTGGGTTATATATACTGTCCTTCTGGTGTTTTAAAAGACTGATTCATTTTTGTGTTCTGCAGCCACAGTCTTTATGGGAAGACGAAAGCACTGTACATTGTTTACAACTTAAACATAGTTGGGATTCACTGTCAAACTTGCCACTCTAAAAAAGCACAGCTTCATTTCTAGAGTGTGAACTAGTGAGAATTCTGTAATAATCATGTTGTCTGTAATTGTCCAATTAAGAATTGAATTCCCTTCATCCAAAAGATGACAATGCAAGTTTTCAGTGGATTTTGTTAATCGAGCTTTTAAGGACTTTGTTCGCCATGTAATGTGAACATTTTGGCCATATCTTTATTAAGTTAATCTGTGTTCTGGCTTTATTCTCATGGCTTGGAGATTGCCACAGGTTGGTTGTTTCCAAAACAGCTCCATCTTTTTTGTTTCTTTATATGTAGCTTGTTTGTAGGTAGACTCATAACTGCACTCTCCAAATGAGAATACCACCAAGAGAGATAACCTTTGTGGAGTATGTACTTCGGTATGTACTTCAGTTCATTATGTGGTTAGATGTGTGCTTCCAGCTTCTGAGTAGCTTTGCTCTTTATTCCAGTGTTTTATAACAGCACTTCTCCTTAAATTCAGTAACACTCACTGCTTGTAACCAGCCAAGGAGTTGCCAACAGTTGCTGGCATTCTCCTGTAGAAAATGCAAGACAAGAACAGAACTGTAATATATATGGTAGAAATTAATAACAGTATTTCTTGACTGAAATTTGGCATGAGTAACTGAGAGCATGCTGATACAGAAAATTGTTTGGTCGTGTTGTATTCAGAGCAGTTTCCAAAGTAAATAAAACCTCTTATATTGCATGAAGAAATTTTGTAAACCAAAAGAAAAGCTGACTGGTTGGGGAATTGAGACATGATGAGAGGAACTTGGTGAAAAAGGGAAGTGAGAGACCTCTTAAGAGTAGCACTCAGGTGGGAGATGTGAAGAAATGTGAAAAAAAGTGTTTGTCCTTGGACAGATTGGGTTCAAGGTATGCTTTTTCACTTGAACCTCAGTTTGAAACAGTGCTTAGAACTTGGATTTTTGAATAAATAACACTTTTTTTTGTGGAGCGTCCTGGAAAAATTTAGCAATAATTCAGAAAATATTTTTGTCTTCCTGAGGTACAAAGCATGACCCAATACCCAGAAGTTTAAGCAGCAAGTAATACACTTACTTGTGTAACACTAGCAGTTAGTGAGTTACCATGCCCTGAATATTTTTGGGAGATGTTTCTATGAAGTGTTCATAAAATGTAACCTTCTAAAATTAGAATTTAACTTTTCTTTATTTTATATTGGAACTAATCTCCCATGAAGGCTTTGACAGGGGGTTTCCTCATTGCATACACTTAAATCATGTCTTGGATTATGCTGATGAAAACCGGTGAGGATTTTAGTCCAGGATGCATTTCATGAAGTGCCACATACTGGTTTTTCTGTTGATACAATACAGCTTGGGGGTGGAAAGGCGAGTTTGTCTGAAACATTGTTCCATCTGTGTTTAGCCATTTCATTTCTTCAGTTCAAGTTTGAAGACACAACCTCTCACCCTGGAGAAAAATGATGAAAAGAGTGCAGATCTAGACAGTCAAGTTCTAAATGTATTTATAAGCTCTTAGATTTATTTTTATTTCCTTTTTTTCATCTGTGGATTGGAGATGCCCTTGGAATAGATGTAACATTCTCTTATTTGCCTCTTTTTTTCTTGATCCCTTAGGATTGAGCAATTGGTGCTTCTTCAGTGTTAGCCTCTGGTAGAACACTCCACTCTTATTTTCTAGCTAGCTAATAAAAGTTCTTTGTTTAATCTTCGTAATGTTTACATGGATGAGATCTGATTTAGCCTTTGCAGTGCTTACCTATTCTGTATATCTGAGCAATCTCTGGCACGAAGCTCTGCAGAATGCCTAACAGTCCTATGTTAAGGAGGATCCTGTGCCAGAATCAGTGTTTATCATGCTGACTAGTGTTTTCCCCCTGCCTTGCTTGGGCTATGTCTGTTATCAGTTCTGCAACTGCCTGGTAAGCTGTTCAGGGCAGGAGCACTTGCTCTTGCTCTGTAGCAGATCATAACCCAGCATGGGGAGTTCTGGTCAGTGACTGGGATTTCTGGCATAATTATTTAATGAGGATGATAGAAAATTCTGACCTTGTGATAGAGGAAAGGTCATTATTTTTCTTTGTAAGGAAGAGTCAACAAAGCTCTTTGGTAGCTTTGAGCAAGGTGTCATAATGGGAACTAGTAAGCTCCCTTTGAGGAGAGCTGCCAGGAAGCCTTGGCTGGCTTAACCAGTCAGGTGACCTCAGGTGGTTGTTCAAGGACTGGTTATGTGTATTAGAGAGTATTAAATAGAACCTTGAAAGTACTAATAGTTTGCAATTGTGTCTTTTCCTGAATAAATTTCTTTGAGAGTTTGTTCATATACTGTAATCTTGGCAAAACAACTCAGCCTGTTGGGCTGGAAGTTGGAAAAGATGCTTCTAAAGAAGCTTTGCATGCTACAACTGTGGAACATATTGAGGGGGAGGATGTATGCTCCTACACAGCTCAGATAACTTTTCCTGGAGCTACATGTAGAGAAGAGCATGCTTTGGCTGTCAGACATGGTTGTTTCTCCATCGCAACTAATACAGACCCCTCAGTCATGTGAGAAGAGTTGGGGCTGGGTCAGTCAGCATTCTCAAGCTCTGCCTTTCCTTGATGTCTGCTTTTTCATTAGTTACTTTGATTTATTTTGTTTTTGTCTTTGATACTTAATACTTGTACAGCTGTTGTTAATAGGTGGAATGAGCATTATACTGAGGAATAAAGTGAGTTAAACCCCAAAGACTACAGAGGTGGTATATGTGGCTAAGAGGGGGATAATGCTGGTCTAGGAAAGTAGTTGTCTCGTAGGCTGTTAAACCTTTTTTTTCAATGGATTTTTTTTTCACAACAATTACCAAAAAGCAGCAAAGCTTCCACATGTGTTTTTTTGTAGCATTTCATTAAATCACTACAAAATTTTTCAGGACAATGCAGACTGCATTAGTCATTCCAGTCCTGATTCTGCAGTCTGAGTCACATATAGTCTTGCACGATCAGATTTTGCACTCAGAGATAACATGGCTGAGACCAGTCTGTGGTGAATAAAACCTGAAATTTCAATGTAGCTTTTAAGGGCTATAGACGTAGAGAGTGGATGTGCCTGGGGTTTATGCCAGAGGCTCAATGTAGTGAGAGAACATGTCTCACAGAACAGCCACTCCATTTCTAACTTGATAGAGGTATAGTTACTCCTTTCTTTATATGGAGTCCCTCTTTTTAAAGTAAAATGCTAACCCTGTCTTTCTCACCTGTTTTTATTTGTTAAACCATTTTAGCATCTTTTTCCTTGCTAAAGTCCCTCCCCTGTTTAGTGAGTCTCAACTGCCTTTCTTCAGAGGTGCTTTCATTACACATCCATATATTAATCAGACTCCATTTGGAGTTGCTTTTTGAGTCTTCCATTTCTTTTGGTCTTGAAGATCACAGAATCATAGAATTGTAGGGGTTGGAAGGGACCTCGAGAGATCATCGGGTCCAACCCCCTGCCAAAGCAGCTCCCTAGGACATTTCACTCAGATAGGCGTCCAGACGGGTCTTGAATATCTCCAGAGAAGGAGACTCCACTACCTCCCTGGGCAGCCTGTCCCAGGGCTCTGTCACCCTCACTGGGAAAAGTTTTTCCGCATGTTGGTGCGGAACTTCCTGTGCTCCAACTTGCAGCCATTGTCCCTTGTCCTGTCTCCACAGACCACTGAAAAGGGGCTGGCTGATTCCCCCTGCATCCCCTGCTTAAGATAATTATAAACATTAATTAGGTCGCCCCTTAGTCTTCTCTTCTCAAGGCTGAACAGTCCCAGCTCACTCAGCCTTTCCTCATAGGGGAGATGCTCCAGGCCCTTAATCATCTTTGTAGCCCTTCTTTGGACTCTTTCCAGGAGATCCCTGTCCTGGAAAGATGGTGGGGGTGGGTTTTTTTTTTGGTGTATGGTGTTTTGGGTTGTGTTTTGAAGTTCTGTGTTGTGAGGTTTTTTGCCTGCTATCCTGTCTGTTGGTTTTAGTTGCATTTTTGTAAAGTTGTTGTGTTACAAGTAAATACCTTTTAAAAATATAAGTCTTAAAGCTTTTTGTAAAATTTAGCTAATCTCAAAGTTCTATCTTTAAGCATTTGTTTGAGGTTAGGACAGGTAGTACTTGAATGTTTGCCTGCAATGGACAAAGCTAGTTCTGAGATAAGGAGATGGTAGATGATAAAATGACAATAACTTGGGATCAGTAGCCCCTTAAAGCCCAGTAACTATGTATACAGATCATTCATTTATTCACCAAAGTGGGAGTCGGTCTGAGCTTGAGTTCATACAATGAGTTGTCTTTTAAAGTAGAAACCATCTTGCCAAATCCTGTCTTCATTCCCATGTCTCTCTCTGATTTTGGCTGAAGTTGGGCTCCTGGATAATGAAATTTGTAATCTCTCAAACCATTCTACCGCTAGTTCTTTATCTTGTTTTGTGGTTTCTACCAGGTGGACAGATACTACTTGCTGTGCCTTTTTCATATAAATCACTACACCAATATGGTTAATTAGAAGATCAAACTATTTTTTGCGTGTTATTTCACTAACCTTTTAATTGTCCTCAATCATATAAAAGTTTTGATGTACTCAGTGGCTTTGCCAAAAATTGAAGTGCATGTGCAGGCTCTAAGAAATGAGCAAGTAGGGTTGTACAAAAAATAATCAAATATGCAGTAACCAGATAGTTTATGGAAAATCTTACTATATTAGAACAATTCTAATTCTCAACTCTAGAAATCAAATATAACTTCTGTAACGTTCTGAACATTAACTTTATCATGCCAGCACAGGAAAATGAATTTTTTTTTCTTAATTTGAAGGAGAGTGATCCACCATTTATATTTGGGCCATTGCCTTAGCTAAATAAATGCTCTCTTTTAGAGAAAGAATGGGAAAGTAAATGAGGACAAGGGAGTAACATTCCTAGATGCAATTTTAGTATATTGAAATTTTTTCCAATCCTGCTTTCCGTTCTCTTCATCAGTTGCTGAATTAAAATTGGGAAATATTAAAGGAATAGGAATAAAGCTGAGATGTTTTTTAGTTAGCTTTTTAAACAATCATGCTACTGGCAGTTGCTAACAAACATGGGGAGAAAAAAAGTAATGTTTGTTTTACTTGGAAGCCTGGCATGCTACCAGATTCATCTCAGCCAATTCAATGGTAAATTATCACTACATGTGCAAAAATAGCTACTAATCAGATGGTGGTTCTAACTGGGGTTTCCATATTCTCTTAAATATTGCAGCAAAATGGGTTTTCTCAATAATTTTGCTATATAGTTTATTATTAATTCATACCTTATATATATAAAAAAAACCACACCAAGCTCTTTAAAGTTTGCAGAGTTCTTTATGAAAATAACATATAATGCCAGCAACATTTGCAGGAAGGGACCTTTAAAGAAAGCTTTGTCTCTTTGCACTCACTGATCAGAGGAAAGTAGATTTCAGTTTGCATGTCCTCTATTTTGTGATTCAGGCAGCTATTGAATCTCTGGAACTTCAAGAAGAAACAAAAGAAGAATCTGATGAAGAGGAGGATGACGACGAAGAGTCTGGACGATTACGTTTCAAAACTGAACGGAAAGAAGGAACGATAATCAGGCTCTCGGATGTGACAAGAGAAAGGAGAAACATTCCAGAAACTTTGGGTGAGGTTTTATGGCAATAGCCCATTTTGAAGAGCTATAGTAAAAGAAAGTGAAATACAGGCATGCCAAAACTCCTAGAAAACAGTTTAATGTCAAAAGACACACCACAATTGCCTTCTAACTTAGACTGGCCTATTTCCCAGTTGTCCAAAGTCATATGTAGTCTGTGTAGTGTCTGTCTCATTGGGAATAATGTTTAAGCATATCATGTTTTGAGAACCAGGACATTTGTTCATTGGGATTTTTGTGATGTCCTTAAAGGCTTTCCTGTTTTCAAGCAGCAGCAATCTGATCTGTGTTTCACTACATGTTGTGGTGGAATGCATTTCAAGGAATTCCTTTGAACTTCCATCCTTGGAAGATTGTCAGTTGATAACACAAATCTTGTTACTTGTGTTCTGCTCTGAAATGCCTGCATGTTTGGTCTTTTCCCCATGGAACTTAAACGTGCTGTGAACCTGTTGTGCTCTTAATGTTGGATTGGTCTAGAGAAATTGTAGCTTGCTGGGGAGTGTGTTAGAAAAAGATGAAAACTCTTGTTTTCTGTGTTCAGCTTTTCTAACGTGGAGTAATCGTGACCTCTTAGACCACCATGATTCTTTAGACAGTGTCTAAAAGGGTGTATTTCCTTCCTGTTTGAGTAGCATAACACAATTGTCACCTGCTTCATGTAGTTAAGGAATTTGCCACTGCTAGTTCAGAACAAGCAGTTGATTTGCAACATACCCACAGCCCCCCTGTTTTAATCTTGAAAAAAAATCATATTGTTTTCTGGCTTTGAGAGTTAACTTCAAGTGCCCTCATGTGCC
Organism: Hypotaenidia okinawae; assembly: GCA_027925045.1. Lineage (NCBI taxonomy): Eukaryota > Metazoa > Chordata > Aves > Gruiformes > Rallidae > Hypotaenidia > Hypotaenidia okinawae. The sequence continues at coordinate 9,970,793 of BSDF01000002.1, forward strand.
ATGGGTACATGGGTATCTGATACTGATGTGTCGTACCTGTCCCACCGGAGATAACTGGTCTCTCTTCATAGAATCATAGAATGGTCTGGGTTGGAAGGGACCCCAGGGATCACAGAGTTCCAATCCCCCTGCCACAGGCAGGGCCACCAACCTCCAGCCATGATCTAGACAAGGTTCTGCAGGGCCCCATCCAACCTGGCCTTGAACACCCCCAGGGATGGGGTACCCACCACCTCTCTGGGCAGCCTGTTCCAGCACCTCACCACACTCTCTGTAAAGAACTTCCCCCTAATACCTAATCTAAACCTTCCCTCCTTTATCTTCACTCCATTCCCCCTTGTCCTGCCATTGTCTACCCTTTTAAAAAGTTGATTCCCCTCCTGTTTCTCTGCTCCCTTCAGGGCCTGGAAGGCTGCAATGAGGTCCCCCTGCAGCCTTCTCTTCTCCAGGCTGAACAAGCCTAGCTCACTCAGCCTCTGTTCATAGGGGAGGTGCTCCAGCCCTCTAATTATCTCCGTGGCCTCCTCTGAACCCTCTCCAACAGTTCTACATCTTTCTTATATTGGGGCCCCAGCTCTGGACACAGTACTGCAGCTGGGGCCTCATGAGGGCAGAGTAGAGAGGGACAATCCCCACCCTGTTCCTGCTGACCACCCCTTTTCTGATGGAGCCCAGGATACCACTGGCCTTCCGAGCTGCAAGAGCACACTGCTGGCTCATACTAAGTTTCTCATCCACCATGAGTTTCTCATGTTGGCCTTGTGGTGGTAATAACAAGTCAAATTTAAAAGGTGGCATTAGGGAGAGGGGCGCATATCAAGTTTTGCTTTCAGAAGGGTGTGCCATTCTCATAGTTCTGATACTGAACCAAAATACCAATTCAAACCATGGTGAAAACGCCCTGATCTTTAGAAGAGTCAAGATACACAAGAGAGGTGAGCTGGTAATGAAGACAAATTGTCAGATACTGTTGGCTAATTGTCAGATACCACTGGGTGAATATGTACGTTTTGATGATACTTCAAACTTTCCCAGGCTGTAAGGATGGATTCTTCACATGGGATTGCTTTTAAGATGGATACCATGCAGTGTGAGCTTGGAAACTGGGTCTTTCTGCTTTCCTTCCACAGAAGTCAGTGTCTTTGGTACAACAGGGCATTTTAGAATTAGATTCCCAGAGCAGGTACCTAGATTGCCAGAAGCTGTCCTGATGAAATTTCCCCTTAGCTTAAAAACCTTGCTTTGCAAAGGATGTCAGTTTTAAGGACTTCTCTCCAGTTGCATAGCCTGTTAATATTTTAAGTCAGTTGCAAGAAATTTGGGCTTTTGCTGTGCCTGCAGAAATTGAGAAGCCTTAGTTCTGTCACACAAACATTGTGGCTAAGAGGACTTGTTTGTGAGCAGTGAGGAGTTGGCTGCAGAGGCTGAACCAGCTGTTCACAGTGGTATTCATGTAGGCTATGTTGTGCGGCCAGAGAGGTGTCAGCACAAGGTATTGAATCAAGCTCTCTTCTCATCTTTTGGTCGTGTTTAGCAAATAGCTCTTTGTACTTGCAACTTCAGGCAGAGGGTGTATTAAAGGCCTTTATTTAGCGTTGATTTAATGATCAGGGATTGGTTTTGATTAGAATAAATCTGAAGGGAACACTCTAGAGTCACAGTACACTCTGTATGGGCAAGGAATATTTTAGCTGAGATGCATTTCAAATGTGTTTTCAATCCTAAGACTGTATTTTACATACCAAATACAGATCTGATCTTAGTTATACAGAAGGTGCTGGTGGCATTATAAACCAGGCTATTTTAAAGCAGGAGTGTATGGGGATAGTTAAATCTCTGCACGTAATTGCAAGCTAAATAACATTTGCATCTGTTTTCATTTGTCTGTAGTTTAATGTAAAGACAAGACCAGCCAATGAGGAGAAAACATTATGGGGAGCTTGACTGTTAAAAGGATCAGTGGCTTGAATTAGATTAATTTAAAAGTGTAATTTTAAGTAATTTGGGATGTAGCTCTGAGATATAAAGAAAATGTGATGCAAATGTGGGTGAATCTATAAACTAAAGGAGGGTTCTTTTTAAACTAATCTTTGGCAAAAAGTACAATCTTCATGTGAAACACTTTTTATTCATACTAATTTTTCATGTTAATTTTTTGATAAAGAGACCAAATGATTGACCATATGGTGGAAAGTTAAACAGCAAAAAATACTTGTGTGCATATAAATATCTGCTGCTTTTGAGATTATAGCAACTTTTTACAGATGCTACTGGTTTAAAAAAGAAATTTCATTGCAGAGCTACATCTCCTTACTTTAAAATCTGAACATAGTTGAGGAAACACTTAAAGAGGAATTAACATTTCAGTTGAAGTTACAAACGTAATTTTCATCCTGTCACATTTTGGTGACCTTTTGTGACAGCTTGTCTCTATTGGATGAGTGCATTCTTACTTGCTGATTAAAGATGTCATTTGAAACCATTTTATTACCAGCGATAGTGAAATTAATCTTGACACTTAGAGACACTAGAAAAATAATTGCTGATTCACTGCATTAACTGTGTGTGTGAGAATTGTACAGTCAAGATGAGAGTGTGGTGATAAAAATATGTAAAAATACCGAGTATTGCCATGAATGTAGCTGAGATCATTCCTAAACATTTCATTATCCAAGATAATCTAAGTAGTGGGTTTCAGAAGTTCAGAGGGAGGGGTATTGTAGGACAACTATGCAGTTCATGTCTAGAGAGATTTCTAGTTTGTTACCTTCTTTCAGTGCATGTGGTTGAAGTCTTCCCAGAGTTGGTCTTGTCATTATGTTCTGGATTTAGGTACCTGTTTCTCTGTTGTCCTGTTGCAGCATGTGTGACAGCATGCAGTGTTACAAGGTTCAAGTCTGGATGATGGGGAGAAGTTAGACTACAGGAGAACATTCGCTCTCACAGTTTAGATTGCATATGTATGTAAATGCATATATTTTTTAATAGCATTTCTGGAATGTGGTTTATGTTGTAAATCTCTGTGTTAGCCAGGATAATAGGGATTCTGGGCTTCTCAGACCTGGGCATTTGAAGTGTTGTTGCTCTCAGGAGCTGCAGAGGCCTGTGATGAGGGGTGATATAAGGCAGGGGCCGGTGGCTGTGTGCTGCAGCTGCCTGTACACATTGAGGCATGGCAGCACCCAGTCTGGCTCAGGGTGCTTTGGTCACAACACACAGAAGCAGTGGAGAAGCAGTGGGTATGTGAATACCTGTTTGTGCTCTGTGTAAGAGTCATGGGAGGGAAAGATGATCTCTTCAGCCGCTCATGACCTCTTTTCCAGTTAGCAGCCTGATACAGCTTTCAGAGAAGGCAGGAAATACTTCCCTTGCTCCTTTCCCTGCAAAACCACCTTCCGTGCTATTTCTCCTTCATCTCTGTGGCACGATGCTCTCAAATTCAATGAACCTAATACTCAAGCTGACTATATTTTGCTACGTGATGACTGATAGCAGTATAAAGCCCTTGAAGTATTTGAGTTTAGCTCCCTGTCTGTGAGATTCTGAACCTGCAGTTACGTGTGTGAGCAAAGTTCTGCACGAGTAGGACACTGTTGCCTTCAGTGGCATGTTGTATGAAATATGTTTGTTTAGTCTAATCTTGCATTCTTATTTTTAAATCAGATGTTTATATTGTACTTCTGTGGCGATAGATGTGGTATGAATGTAATGATGGTTTCTGCAGTGCATTCGTGAGGGTTCTTGTTTCAGTTAGGATATTTGTTCTAAGGTTGGTGTTACACACAGTTTCATTTTTCTGTTTGAAAAACTGCATATACAGACTGTGCCTTTAAGGACACAGTCTCTAAAGTTTGAGGACTTTTGTGTACAGTGAGTAGGAAAGCAATGCCTTAGTTTTCGTTATAGAGAGAGTGAAAATAACTTGCACATCAAAGATTGTCAGGACTGACTTTGGCTTGGATGCTGTCAACTCTTCTCCAAGCTTAATCAGCAGAGCCCTCTGAAGTAATTTTGTTTTGAGCAGCCTATTCATTCTTATAAAGTTGTTTCTACTCAGTGCCCTTCGATATGTGCTGAAGATGCTGAGGGACTCAGACATGATCTTGCCTTGTAGGAAGCCTGGTTCTATTGACTTCTGCTCTGTTTTAATAGGAAATAGCTTCTTATCTTGAATGAGTATCAGTGGTAGGTACTTGTTGCAGTGACTGAATTCTGCTTTCTAAGTTACCTTCCTGAATTCAGGGTTGCACGTGGAAGATGGCAGAAAAATTTCCCTGCCTGTTGGACTCCTTCTAGAAAAACCCCACAAAATCTTTCAAACTAGGAGTGTACCCAGGATGCCCTGCAGGATTTGGGCTCTATTGTGATTAGAAGAGGGAGAGTTTGGCTTTGCAATGTGACAGCACCATTTCTTTCCATAAGTATATCACAGAATCACAGAATTGTAGGGGTTGGAAGGGACCTCAAGAGATCATCAGGTCCAACCCCCTGCCAAAGCAGCTCCCTAGCTCATATTGCACAGATAGGCATCCAGACGGGTCTTGAATATCTCCAGAGAAGGAGACTCCACCACCTCCCTGGGCAGCCTGTCCCAGGGCTCTGTCACCCTCACTGGGAAAAAGTTCTTCCGCATGTTGGTGCAGAACTTCCTGTGCTCCAACTTGCAGCCATTGTCCCTTGTCCTGTCTCCACAGACCACTGAAAAGGGGCTGGCTGATTCCCCCTGCATCCCCTGATTAAGATAATTATAAACATTAATTAGGTCCCCCCTCAGTCGTCTTTTCTCAAGACTGAACAGCCCCAGCTCACTCAGCCTTTCCTCATAGGGGAGATGTTCCAGGCCCTTAATCATCTTTGTAGCCCTTCTTTGGACTCTCTCCAGGAGATCCCTGTCCTTTTTATACCAGGGAGCCCAGAACTGGACACAATACTCCAGGTGGGGCCTGACCAGGGCAGAGTAGAGGGGGAGGATCACCTCCTTAGACCTGCTGGCCACACTCCTCCTGATGCACCCCAGGATCCCACTGGCTCTCTTAGCCACCAGGACACACTGCTGGCTCATGGCCAACCTGTCCTCAAGCAGGACCCCCAGGTCCTTCTCCACTGAGCTCTTCTCCAGCAGGTCATCCCCCAGCCTGTACTGATACGAACAGTTGTTCCTTCCCAGGTGCAAGACTCTACACCTGCTTTTGTTAAACCTTATCTGGTTTCTTACTGCCCAGCTCTCCAGCCTGTCCAGGTCTCTCTGGATGGCAGCGCAGTGTTCCTGCGTATCGGCCACTCCTCCCAGCTTTGTATCATCGGCACTTGCTGAGGGTGGATGCTATTCCCTCATCAAGGTCGTCAATGAAGATATTAAACAGGACTGGACCCAACACCGACCCCTGGGGAACACCGCTAGTCACAGGCCTCCAGTCAGATCCTGCTCCACTGATCACGGGAGTTAATAGTCTGTCTTTCCTGCGGGCCAGCTAAAAGCCCATGTTAGCTGGTCCACACTTTGTAAGCCTGTGAAGAGACTGAACTTCCTGCAGATGTGAACAGGAAGAAGGCTTGAAATCTGTTTTTTGTCTTAAACCAGATTTTTACATCACTGACAGCTAAGCGTGGATAAGATGGTTTGTTTAGTCACATCTGATGCTTTTGATTGCTTCAGACAAGAGTTGATTTGTCTTAATTTTCTGCAGAAATGCATACTGTGCACACTTAATACCATACTAAGACTTGCGGGAGTGTGATTCCTTTTTAAGCATGCAGTGAGGTTTTCTTGGTGAAGCCTGATTGTCTTGGGCCCTATCAGTCTCTTGAGGCAGATGCTGGGGCAAAGGTAGGATTTCATAAGAGCATCTAGTGTGGCTGTAAATTAAGGCCTTACACCACTTAATTGCAGTGTCAGAGAGGAGGGAGAAGAGGAGGTAGAGAAACTTGTCTCATCACCATCATGCAAAAAACACAATTGGAAACTATACTACAGATTCTGGATTTTGTCATATTTTCTGTGTTCTTAAGACAGCAATTTCTTTTAAAAATCACACCCCCCCCCCACACCTTTCTGGAGGTGCTGAGTACCTCTGAAACCTGGGGCATGCAAATTTATGGTCTTTGCAGTTGTGCAGGTACTTTCTGTAGCCCAGTAAGCACAACTGCTGCAGTGGGAATATGTGGCACTCGCCCTTTTCTGCCCTTATGTCGATACTCAACTTCAAAGACTAATTGAGATTACGTATGAAGATGTTGAAGATGGAGGTTTAAGTAGCTTCTGCTATTAGACTTGCAAGAAATTAAGTCTTTTAATTGCTTTAGTTATCTATTCTTGATGGAGGTTATGTAGTGATGTGGAGATGTAGCAGGGTCTCAGCTGCCAGGTGCAAACTATTTTGTTCTGATCTTCAGATATTATAGCCACCATGTGTATATATAGTATTAACAGGTAAAACCACTTAGTCCTGAAAAGCGGTCGCTATACCCAGTTTCCTTTCAGAGCAGACTTTTTAAATGGAAAAGTACAATTCTTGCAATAATTGCCATTTACATAAACTTGAAATATGCTTTTGTTTGTCGGGAGTGTGCTTCCTTTGCCCTGTTAGGGTCAGAAGTCACTTCTAGAGCTAACAAGGGATCTGACTGGCACATGGCAAAATTCTCAGCTGCACGTTTGGGTTAAAGTTGTATCCCTTTAAGCAACTGAAACCTGTTGAAAGGCACTGCTTGTACTGTCACAGTGTGTTCTCTGGAGATTGTTGTAGACTTTTCTCTGTATTTCCAAGTGATTGGATTACCTGGGCCTGTTCCTGCATGATCTTCTCTCTGTTACCAGCATTGTCCCAGATTTTAAGCAAATTTGGCACTCGTCGTTGAGTACCATCTGTTCTCTGGTGTTTAGTTGCTATGTAAATTGGGTGGGTGTTATCAGTGTCCGTGTATTTGACTTGAGTAACACATGTTTTGAAGTATGCTCTCTTAGGTGTAATTATTGTATGTAAAGCACAGCTGGTACTTAAACCACATACACTAGAATAAATATGAAATAGTTCCATGCTGGACAAACACTTTGGTGACCAGAAGGTCCTCCTTTGGAATGGACTGATGTACAAGAGAGTGTAGGGGATAAAATCTGTTTATATGGAAAAATCATATATATGATCTGCTTTACTGTGAAGTTCACTGGGAGTTTCATTAGACTGCCTGACGTCTCTGCAGATAAGTGAGATATTGTTTAAGAATACACAGTGTGAGAGGATCCACAGCCTCCTTACAGCATAAGGCAAACTTCAATAACATTATAAACCAAACCTTTTTGTTCATGTTTGTTTCATGTACCCACTGCTTCTTGCCTGTGCAACAGACACAAGTATGTGTGCATTTTCCTTTTAAAGATGTCTTTAATGAAATGTTAACATGCCACCTAAAGGAGATCAAAGTGCCTGCAAATTTTATATTAGTTGCAGGGATGTTTCTGTAGTTCTAGTGATGGTTTTTTAAATGATGTTTTTCATCTTTTCAGCATGAAGCTAATTTTTTTCCCCCTCCACATTTTCTTAACAGAACTTTCTGCAGAAGCCAAAGCAGCATTACTTGAATTTGAAGAGAGGGAAAGGCAGCTCAAACAGGGACGGTATGGCTCAAGGAGAGGGGGCCGAAGAGGAGGCTCAGTTATGTGCCACGGAATGGGAGAACAAAGGCGAGACAATAACGATAGGGGAAGAATGAAGGATCACAGGTCTGCGCTGCTGCCAAACCAGCCATCGACAATGGTACCTGTTAATCCTTAGTATTCTTTGAACATACTTTCAGGAAATTACAGCAAAATGCATTCTAAACTGTGAATCTTCACAAAGGTGGAATATGCATTCCAACATACGCTTTTTGCTCTTGCAGGGCATTGTTAGGCAAGATGGGCTTTGCGTAATGTGGTGATTGTGCAAGTATGTGCATAGTCCTGTTACTGACCTCAATGTGAGGAATCTCAAGGCCTCTGAATAAAAAACGAATTTCCATTCATGCAGTGCAGTCAGGCTTACCTACTGGTTTGCATAGGGAGGAAAAAGTCCCTCTGAGAAGTCCTCTACGTGCAACATGGAAGCATGTTGAGTCCTGCATCATTAATAGTAATTTAGTATGTATTTTTAATTTTATAATACTTTTTTTGAAAACTAATGTTTTTGCTGTTACTTCAAAAAAATATATTTGTGTACCTGCCATGCTACTATGGAGGCAGTTAAAACCCTAGGAAGGTAATCACCACTAAACTAGTAATCTTGGGATTTCAGGTGAAATTTTGCTTTGTTACCCTTTTTTTCCCTCCTGTGCTTCGTATCACAAATTAGATGATGTTACTCTTTTATTTTTTTTTAGAAAAAGCAAAACAACAAACCAGCAAGTGTGTGATCAAGATGAAGCTCACACTTTTTTTAACTCTTGAAGTATACTGGAAGTTGAGATTGTAGAACAAAGCCTGTGTATGTCTTTGCAGGACAAGGTCATCTGTATTAAAGGGGCTTTTTTTCCAACAGCAGGGACTCTAGGTGCTGAGCACTAGCAGGAGTCGGTGGATATCTCAGTGGTTGAGAACCAGCCCTGCAGTAGAATATTTCATGCTTTTAAAACAGTGAAGGTGGAATAATATTTTTTTTTTCCTGTATTGCTGCAGTCTTTGCTAGTTATTTTGATCTTAAATGTTGTGAATATATTGTGGTCATTATAATATCCTGTGCACACTTTGTAGCTGCTTTTCTTTATGTATATGGCTGCTGAAAAATACGACGTGTCACGTCCTTGTTATTAAAGGTTGCCTGTTTGGGGGTGCTCTTGTACTTGTTTGGAAGTTACTGGACTATGACTGATGTCTTGTATCAGTGAATTCCAGAAGCAGACGAATGTCTCTGAAGAGAAACATGAGTTTTGTTTTTTGTGTTTTTTGTGTTTTGGGTTTTTTTAATTAAAAATGGTTTTAGCCAAATGTCTTCTGAAGTGTTGAGCAGCAAGAGACTTTCTTCTGTGTTACAATAGGCGTAGTTAAAGTAGTTTTTTTCTTCAAGTAGTATGAATAGATGGGCTGCTCTGATTATCTTAAGAGTGTAGCTTACTGTTGCTAGTCAGGTGCGGGTTTTTTTCAGAGAAGCTCTTTATATGTGAGACAAAACATAGTGGGTTTGTTTTGAAACTGGGACTCAGATCTCTAGTGATCATCTCACACATTATTGCAGATGATGGTTTCCAGTGACATATGTAGAACCCTACGCATGAAACTAGACAGTTTCACTGTTAAAAATAAGTGAAAGGATGTCTGCATTCCCTCTGTGCTGCTTTGCCATCCTTTCCTTCATGTGACTGTCTTGGATTGTTCCTTTGTTTTCCTGTGCTGATGGTCCTTAACAGTTCTAGTTGATGATATGGAAAAGCAGTTTTTGTGTTCAATTTTATGGGTTTTTTGGCTTTAATAGTTCTCCAAAGGTGTCTTGGTTTTGTGCTGGTTTATGTTTATTTTTATTTTAAAGCCTATTGACTTTATTTTTTTGTCTGACTTTAGACTCATTCACAGAGGTTAATTCCAACACACCAACAACCTGTTAGGAGTCTGTTCCAGCAGCAACACCAACAGCAGCAGCAACAGCAGCAACAACAACAACAGCAGCAGCAACAGCAGCAACAACAGCAGCAGCAGCAACAGTTACAATCTCTGCTTCCTTTACAGCATCAGCATCATTCTTCTCCTCCTCCAGGGCTACATATGCCCCCTCAGATAGAAACGCCTAGAATAATGATGACTCCACCTCCAGTGACACCTCAACAACCGAAGAATATACACATAAATCCGCATTTCAAGGGGACAGTAGTGACGCCTGTACAAGGTGAGCTTTCTGAACACCTTCCCAGTCATGCGAGCGTGACTCATCTTACTCTTTGCCAGGGATGCCACAGTTTGTTTATCGCTTCATGGAAATATGCTTCAGGCTGATATTTTCTTCCTTAAGCTTGAAACAAATGTTTTGCCTAAAGTAAGACATACTGTTGTTGGACCGTGGCCAGCTGAAATAGCAAAGCTGTTTCAGCTTCTTTGTCATCTTTGTAACTCTACTGTAAAGCTTGCAAAAAGCAGTAAAATGGAAGCTGAAAAGAGAATGTGTTCTTTAAAAGTACCAAATATCAGTTTTCAAAATTAGGTAAGTACTGCAGTTTATTGTCATTTCCCACATCATTCCAGCCTCAGGCAGCCATTCAGAGAATGACCACCCAGCTATTTCAGTGAGTGTAGTGAGGCACTCCTTACACTGTAATTGTTCTCTGAAAGGTACCAGCTGCTCCCCTTACTTGACAAGATACATAACTTCAGTTCTCCTTTCAGTGCCACTCTATGATTGTTTGATCCCAGCCTGCAAGTATGCTTTTTCTGTAACTTAACAAAAGCATTCTTTGGGCTACACTTTTAAGGGTGGCTCTCAGCTAGTGTTACCGCTCGTTTGGAAAGTGTTAAATCCTGAAGAGGATTAAAAAAAAATACAGCTCTGATTTGTGATTCTGTTGGAACTAGACAAATTAAAGAAATATGCATATATTTATATGTATTCACCAATAGGTTTTCGGTATTTTCTCACTTCAAATCAGCAGAAATCCAAGCCAGTGCTATCTTTGCTTCATTTATTTACTACTGAAAGGTAGGAATATGGCAGGGATAGGATATTGCCAGCTGATAGAGACCTGTTAAGTTTCTTACAGATAGCTTTATAGTAGCTGCTGCATAAAGATTATTTTGCTTTTTCCTGTCTAATAAAATCAATGCTTCCTACCAAATTATGCATCAGGACAAATTATCTGGAAGCAATCCAAAAGGTCCTTTATTCTTGGATGTATGCCTTCTGGGCATTTTCCTAACATTTCTGAAGCAACTGTTATTGTTGTGAAAAGCAAAAATTGGTTTTAGTCTATTCTGGATGCCTCTCTCCTCATGAGACAGTCAACACATCACCTGCATCTAGGTGAACAAGTTTCCTCCTAATACCAGCAGTGCCTACTGAGGACTTTTGTCAGAAGTATACCAGTGTAACTTACTACTTTTTTTTCTGAGGATTTGGTTTTTTTCCTTGCATTATCAGGTGGTTTCAGGCTTGTCTTAGCCTTACAGCCAGATCTGTGGCACCGTGGGTGTTCTAGGGACCTTACTTTATCTTGAGCATAGCCTTTTTTTTTCCTTTGTTGAAGATCCTAGTTTTAACAACGTTGCATACCTCCTGCACATTAGGAGATCCTCAGTACTGAGTTTATAAGTCTGCTATTTAGGTCCTATATTTGACGACTGCACGTTCGTTTCTTGACTGGTAAAAGTCTAGTGAGAATGGGTGATCTAAGCTTGGCTGGTGTAAGACCTGTATTGCAGTGAGGAAGATCTTTGCTGCATGTATTGGTGGCAACTAGCTCATGAAATACCTTTGTGCTGTCCATTTTACCGAAGGAATTCTCAGCAAGGCTAACGATTGTCTCTTCTAATAGGTGTGTGATGTACTGTTAAATGCAGTCTTTTACATTACTGTAGAATTTCAGTCTTCTCGAGTAGAGACTCTGTATGGGAAGCTGACTCTTCTGTGGCTGAGAGTAGTGGCCATCTCTCTTAGTCTGCAGCAGTGCAGTTACATTACATGAAAATACACATTTGCACACCTAAGGAAAATGTGTAGGAACTCAGTCTTCTTCAGGGAAGATGAACGTAGTTCTAAAATATTTAATGGCATTTACATATTAAGATGAATTTTTAAGCAGTTGCTGCAGGCAAACAGTAGACAGAAGTTCCAGAGGAGGGAGAGCTCTTCTAAATTTTGTCTTAAAATGTGTCCTCAGTTTAATCCATCTGCTTGAGGCCTCAATAAGGAGAGACTTGTAGTTCACTTCATGTTCTTGATGTCCTGCCCCTTCTTGGCTGAGTGTATTTCCAGATGCATGAGGTTTCTTGCATGTTTGAGAATACAGTCAGATAAGTGCAAAGTTTACTGGGATTCTGTTGTTGAAAATGTGATGCCTGGAAGCTAAAAATGCCACGTCTGGGAGTGCATGATATGCACACTTAGGTTCTGGTAATTGTAATGGTGTGCTGTCATGTTTTAGTGTAGACTGGCATTTTTTCCCCCTCTAATTTTATGGCAGGATTAAGCTCACATACTTCTAATTGTCAGCACCAGGGAGACTTTTTCTAACTGCAAATCACTGAAATATAATTTCTCAACATATTTTTTGTTTAGCTAGTTGAAATGCATCAAGTATATCTTAATTTTCTAGAATAGATTCAAACCTGTAAGTGTTTTAAAATTTACATGTGAATAAACTTACATGTATAAGAGCTCTAGTAGCCAGCTAATTCAGCCTGGAAATAAATTGAAGCACTCTGGAAAAATCCTGTCATTGGCTTATTCCTTTGGTTTCTGAAAGACAGTTCTTTTACAGTGGCCACCATCTCCCTGCCCAGCCTTGAATCTTGGTTCAAAAATACAGCTCAATTCCCTTCTGTGATTCTGTGAGAACTGGATAGACCTCAAAGCCCATCTAGTCCTGCTCCCTTGCCATGAGCAGGAACGCTTTGCTAGCCCAAGGTGCCCCAAGGCCCATGCAGCCTGGCCTTGAACACTGCCAGGAGGGGGCAGTCCTTTGTGAGCCTCTGTGCAAACCTGCTGCAGGGGCTGTTCTGTCCAGTGGTGCCTTTTGTGGCATTTGAACCCAATGTCTTTTAATTTCATTCTCATAGTGTTCTTTCTTCTTTATGTCCTATTCTGTAAATCAGTTTTGAGTTGCAAGTAGGAATTATAGGCAGAATGCATGTCCGACTTGAGTGTAATTAGTTTACAAATATTGGAGCACTGTACATAGATGTGCTAGGACATATTAATTCAGCCTGTGATACAGGTATTGAGGTTTTTTCACCCTTAATGTTTATACCACAAATAACTATTTAGATGCCGCCAAAGGTGAGGTGGTGAGCAGTTTATGGCCACTTGGTAGATTAGTATGCTATTTATTTTTCAAAAACTGTTTGGTGTCTTGGGAAAAACTGTGTTATAAGATTCCTAAATAATCAGTATGGGAATTGCTTCTCCATCTTTTCAGGTATAGCATTGGAATTTACAGCCAAAAGCAATTTAACCTTCTTAAAATAATGTATAATAACTTACTGTGTATTATGTTTGAAACATACTTTCATACCCATGGAAGATGGGACATCAGGAAAATGAATGCTTGCTTGAGACTTCTTTGCTGCTTCAGCAAGTGCCTAAAGATTGAAAGGGCACAGAGTTTGAACTACTATCTTTGAGTATTAAATGGATTTGCTTAAAATGTATATATATCTCTATCCACTACTGCCAGAGGCAGCATACTGAAATAGAAGCAAGTGCCCTGTTCACTTGACATTTCTCTCCATTTCCCACCTTACGCGGTTTTTCTGAGTGCCTCTCTGACCTGTGATACCTGAGCTATTTTAGTCCTAGGTCTGTCAGGAGCACCCTGTCAGTTTTTTCCAGGTGGCTGTGGCTGTTCGATATTGACAGATGTTCATTAGAAGCCAAGAGGAGAATTATTCAACGAATTTCCTTGTGTAACCTGATATAAAATTTGCACGCTGTTCTTCGGTGCTGAAAGACTGGTGCAATTAGTTTACCCCATCAGTCCCTGAGCTACTAAACCACAAGTACTTAACAAAAGTGGATAGAAGCCAGGCGTGGATGTGACCTAAAAATAAACACTAATGTATTAGTTCTTGTGCCTCGGTTACCAAGGAAAAAGAGATTTTTTGAAGCATCTTAGCAAATGTTCATGTTGGGAAATGCATCTGAGTTCTCCCGTAAGCTAGCTGCATTTCTTGACATCTTTCCTGCTCTGAAGTGTAATACAGTGGTTATTTACAGAGTTGATGTTTAACCCTGTGTGGGAAGCGTTTTCCTGTCACTTCCAAAAGTGCTAAAACCAGTCTGAAGAAAAATAACCTTATCCCAAGTTTTTAGTAAATGAGCAAGCACATTCAGTGGTGTTTGTTTGAAATGCTTTATTTAATTTCTTTAAGGCTTTCCTTTAGCACTGAAACGTTTGTATGTTGAACCATTTAGACAACTCAGAAAGGAAATAAAGTGCACTGGAAAATGGGAAATCTGTACTGGTGGTTTAAATACAAATTTGGTCCCCAAGGTGATCCAGCTGTAGGAGCTTTGTGCATTTTGCCATAATATTAAGTGAATATTTTTGGAATATATGTTTTAGAAATGCAGGTGTATGGATGATTTGTCCATGATAATCCCCCTGAAATCCTAATCTTGGAGGTTATTTTTCAGGAAGAGTGTCTCCTAATTCTTCTTGGTACCCTTGATGAAATGGCAGTCATCCACCTGAGATCAGCAGTGTTGTGGTTACATAAACAGTGATCCCATTTGCACAGTCAGATTAAGTAGTTTTTGCTTACTGTTAATTGCCACTACCTGCCTCATGTTTCCCTCCAAAGAGCAGTGATTTATACTGCCCGTGCTTCTTGTGGGAAGTTGGTGGCAAGACTGGGAGATGTCCAGGGAGTCTTGAGGGATGTGAAGTTGAGAAGGCAAATTAATCATGTATCCTTCTATTTGAAACGTGAAATTATAGTTAGAGTCTGTCGGCTTTGTCTAAGAGATATCGTTGGCTGAATAAGTATTCTAGTTTTCCTTCCTGCAACAAGCATCAATTTGATTCTGGAAAATGTGGAATTAAATTATGTAAATTAACTAGGGGAATCCTAATTGCCCTGTTGCATGTTGCAAGGGAGGGAATGGTTGCTTAAAGTGAATTGTAGGAACTGTGACATAGAAGGGTAAGTGTAGCAGATATTTAATCATTGCTTCTTACTGCAACTGCTTTTGGAAATAACAGCAACAACTGTTAGGTAAAACAAATGGTGTTAAAAGGTGCTTCTTGTTTCAGTGCCCTTGCTGCCAGTTCCAGCCCAGCCGAGACCTGCTGTAGGACCCCAGAGATTTCCCGTGAGTAGCAGCTGTTTCTTCCTCTCTGATATGGATAAGCATACATTTGCAAGGAAATATTAATATAGCAAATAAAAGCTGTTCTAGTGAAATATAATTTTAAGGATTTGTAAATATTGACAATACACTCTGCAGTTGAAAATGTTTGTTAAAAGCTTAAGGTCAATGGATTTTTGAGAGTAGAATTAATTCTGTTTAACTGTAAAATTGTTGAACCAGTCTCTCCAGTGGGAGAGGCATGAATGCATCTTGTCTTAAGGAATATGGGCTTCATTTTATTACTTGATTCTTTCTGTATAAATAAAATCCTTACTTTATTTGATATGATAAAAGCCTATTGGAAATAATCCCGAAGCTTAAAAAGCAGTAACACATATATTTATTGTAAAAATCAGCAATCATTTTTATCACTTCGGGCATTTAAATGCCCTTGTGTTTTCTATATAAAGAATTGGAATGGCATCCATGACCTTGCTTTCTCTTATGTTTCTAACTTGTGAAACAAACAAGGCACTTAGCTGCTTCACTAGGCTAATTTCAATTAATTTTAATTCTGTGAACAGAGAGATTTTGTGCTTCGAGACCTTTTCTCATCGTTTCACAGTTCTGTTGTCCTAAATTTTTAGTTCACATTGTTTGCAGCATATCAAAAGAAGTAAAAGGAAAAATAGTTCATGCAATATTTTCAAATAAAGACCCCTATATAATATTTTGCACACAAAAATTATCTGCTGTTAACGTGCACAGTGTTGAAAGAGAGAAATAGATGTGTGAGTATCTGTTGTGTTATTGCACAGTAGATTTGTGTAGAGATCGGATGTATTTGAAAAAAGTGAATTTCAGAAATCTGCTGTGACTTTTGCCTTGTGTTGTATACCTGGTTGGTTTTGACATAGGTTTTTTTGGTATGGAACATGTAGCCAAGGAATAGTGATTTTGGTATTTTGTGCAGTAGCTGAGTTTTTAAATTGCAGTTTCTTCCATGAAGTATAGAAAGGTTAAGCAGTAAAACCATAGTTTCATTAAAGAGATTCAGGTTCTATAATTTTATGAACACTAATGAGATTTTTCTATTAAAAAATACAGCAATTTTCAGGGAAAATAGCTTTCTTCAGCATCCTTGACTATTTTGTGGAGGCTTTATTAACCTTTTAAAAGTAATTCTAATTTTTTTTAAGAAAACAAGCCTCTTGCATTTGTTTCCCTTTGACAGGAAGTTGCTTTGCCAATAAGCACAATTTGGGGTGGAAAGGAAATTGGAGGACAAGGAGCATCTGTAAAGGCATTGTAATTGACATCTTTGAAGTGTGTTTACATCAGTGTAGAAAAATTAGAAATTAATTTTTTTTAAATTGACTGCGAAATTAGATATTAATTCGGTTCACTTTTGGTTTTGCAAGTTGAGAAGTACTGCAAACCCTGCTACTCTTGTATGCAGATTTTAAAAAGAAATAAAATAGATTAAACGTTTTTTGGTAGGACTCTTGCTGCTTTTGCCTAAAGGAAAACACTTGACTGGATGTTGTCTTTTTATGTGAGCAGTACACTAGCAAAAAGTCAGAGTAATTCTTTCCCATAAAGAGGAGGATGGCTAGCTTAACTAAGAGGATCCAGTACTGTGATTTGCTTGCCCTGAGTCTGTGGGCTTTTTTCCTACTTCAGCTAGTAACCTGCTGTACAACCCTGAGGAAGTTACTTAATCTTTCCATGACTTGCTGAGTTATAAAACGTGTATAGTATGGGCTTCCCTTACGCAGTACTTTATAAATTTTGCATAGGTTATCAGTCATATTAGGATTAGGAATTAAGTGTCACTGTGTACATATCTCCTGTTTGTTTTATTAAATGTAGTATGTTAGCTCTTAAGCTGAAGACAAATTTACTTTGACTTGAATGTTTTATCTTGCAGAACTACCTTTTTTTGCTCCGTTACATGTCAAACGCTTTTGGGCCATTATAATTCACTTGTTTATGTATAAATGTTGACTTATAGCAATGGCTAGACAACTTTGACAAGCCATTTGAAAAAGATCAAAGAAGTATTCCAGACTAGTGTGTTTATCCTTTTCCTCGTTGTAGAAAGAATCTCTGGATATGGAATAACTTGAAGTTTCTGGGGTTTAGGGTTGCCTAATCAAAGGATAATAGTAAAGTGGTTTTTCTGATTGCCTTATTTCTGAATAATTGTGGGGTTAGAATTAAGTATTTGTAGCCTCTTTTCCCTTTAACTTTGACCTGGATGGTGTATTTTAATTGTGGCAGAGGTGGAAACATTAAAAGTACTGAAATTATTGCAAGGGAGAGACCTAAAAAGGTTGTACCCTAAATGAAGGAAAAACTGTGGTGTGCTCTTATCTAGAAGAGAAACCTCTCGGCACGCAGAGCCTGTGTGTGCTCCGAACACAGGAATAGCTTCAATCAGAGCTAATCAATTGCAAGCCATAAATCCATTGGAAACCAGGTGTTATTAATTTAGGGCTAATGAAGGGACTTGTAACCATGTAATGGTTAATTCCTACAACCTTCTGTGGAAGGATGTAATCGAGGAGTTGAACAAAGTTGTAATGAGTGTGTTAGCATATTGGTGTGTGAAGTTAGGAGAAATAATGTGGTACTAAACATGGGTAGTGTTGATCAGGGTTGAACCTGGAGTTGGGACTGATTAAATTAACCTGTTCTAGAATCTGAATTTTATTATTTCAGGGTAGGGTCTGATGTTCAATTATTTCTTACCTAAAGTTTACCTGAAACGTTTAGAGAGGAAGTACTAGTGGAAGGACATGATGGAATGAATCTGTGTTCCCTGCTTAGAGTTTGTTTAACATTTGCAGTAATGTTGAATCAAGTGGGGATAATGTCGGTCTCTTACTCTGTAAGCATTTGAGGTGAGAATGATGTTTGAAGGCCATATTCAGCTGATGAGGACTAAATAGTGGATCTGAGGCATGTTACAGCTGAGAAATGTGGTGTGAACTCACGACAAGTGGGAGTTTAAGGCCAGAGTTCTGTGGAGGTGTTTTTGCTTGTATAAATTGAGCAGTGCTTTGTGGGTGGCTGTAGGTGATGGTAATCCAATCTTAACCATAGCCAGTGATAGTTTTTTTCCAGATATTTGAATTAATCTGGGACTGTGCAAGTGCCAACTGCATGTTTTCTTTAAACTGTTCAAAGAACAGATTAAGCTAACCTCTTTGGCAGAGCCCTTGTGAAGATTTAGCTTTAACATCTGCCTTTGCTTTAAAATGGCTAGGAGGCCTTTTTCTGAGTTCCTGTGTCAGCGTGACAGTTGGTATTTCACAAGTGTCTGCTTTGGGGACTGAGCTGGTTAAAGGAAGGTGGCAAAACTTTACATAGACTAGTTGTATGAATCACCTGAATTTCTCACGTGTTTTCTGGCCAAATTAGTAATTCTTGTTAATTCTTGATCCAGTGCAGATACGAAGCCTGTGATTTCCCTTGTTACACAAAAGGGACTGTTGTTCTTTCCCTCTGGTGTTTATCTCGGCTAATTTCTCTTTCAACTGTTGTCTTTGAAGAAGGATGGGGTGAAACAAGGGAAGAAGAAAATTAATATATAATCACAGAGGTGTTTCTAAACACTGTGTGTGCTGCTGCTGACTGACTGTAGAGGCCAGGTCCTTACTTAATAGGGATCTAGGAGCTAAGTTGATGGTCCAGATCTTTTAAACAGTTACATGAGTTCACCAGCATATGCTGTATCTGAAATATTTCAGTGTTTGCCTGAAGGAAAATGTATAAAGACCTCTTGCTTCAAACATGTCCTTCAGTGTTTAAGTTAAATACTCGGGTGTGCAACTTTTTAAGATGTGGAATTGGAATGAGTGTTGTCATGCCTACTTTAAAATGGAGCATGGCAGAGGGAAGGTGTTTTCACTGTCAGCCTTCTTCAGCCAGAAATTGCAAGAGATGCCTAGCTTCAGGATTTGGGACTGGAGTGGAGCATTTGGAGAGAAGAGGAAGCCAGGGATGCCTCACACTGGGCAGGGCAGAAGTGGAGTCGTTCAGATCTGAGGCCATTCCCCCCTGCTTCTGCCCTGGATCCTTCTGTGAAGCCACTGCAGAGAGGAGGGCCTGTTAAGGCAGCTGTATGCCTTTTGCCAGGAGAATTTTCAGGAAATCGGTAGAAATTCCGATTCAGATGCTGTCCTTAACCTGACACTGTGGGTGTGTTGCAAGTTGGGCTGGTGGCCATCCCACAGATATGTTTTATTAACTTCAGTCAACTTGAGTTTCAGAGCTGAAGTTAGGAATGAGCAGCAGTGGCTCGAAGCACCAGAGGAGCTGGCACTGTCTGCCTGACTGGTTTATGCCAGGAATGCTTGGATTATTTTTTTTTATTAAACACAAAACTTTTTCTCTTTTGGTAAGACACCTTAGTGCACTGGGTGCATTGCAGATGACTGTTGAGTTGTATAAGAGAAAGTATGTTTTACTCAGCATAAAAATAAGACTTTAATAGGGCAACTTGTCCTCAGGCCCTTGTGAATATTCTACATAACATGTCTTTTTGGTTCCCCAGGGTTTTGACATGAATCAATTTGGGAACATGCCTTACAATCCCTTTCAAAAGTATCTTTATTCCAAATAATACTTTATTTTTATTTTTACTCCTTAAACTGCAAGAATATTTGTAAACTTTATTTATATTCTCATTCAACATGTCTCCATTTCATCACCAGGACATCTTATGTTGTCTTAAATAGATGCTGTGAAAGGCAGCTAAGTTCTTAATTTTTTTCACCTTTTAAAACTAGCTCAAATTCTGACATTTGGAGTGCTGTGTGCAATTCAGACATGGTTTTTGATCACTTCTTTATGTTTTTATTCTGTGAGGTTTTTAAACAGGTGCCCCGTCATTGCTGAAACCAGGGGTTGCCTTCCTTCATTGTTACTTGCTTGATATATTTATTTATATTATTTAAGCAATGTATTCATGCTGTACAAATTAATTACAAAAGGTAGATGAGAATACAGTTTATTACTTCTGTTTTTTCTTCAAAGTAGGCTGCCTTGGATCAACTACAACACCATTTCAGCAAACTTGGGTGTATTTAGTGGAGATGAGTGTACCTGGGGCTGTGGGTTGCCTTCATGTAAACACATCTTACAGTGTCTAGAAATTTTCTGTGCTTTTGAAAACAAAACTTATTGTAGTGTTTCCTATTTGTGGGAAATGCAAACAGGGAGCAAAACTTGTTTCCATCATTTCAAATTCAATGGTGAGTTGCTACCAGTGAAGAAGGGTTTTAGTAACTGTTCTAAGGTCATGGCTCATAATCCTCCAGTACTCATAGAAAGGACAATTTAGTCTTAAATCTCAAGAACAGACAATTGTTTTAAACTGATATTTGGTAAGTAATGATATTTAGTAACTAGTATGTGTTTGCAACAGTATGTAGTAGGACATAAACTGTTAATGGAAATAAAAAGCCACTGGTGCAAATGATTCTACTTCCTCACAATTATTCTGCTTTAGCTATGGCTTTACTATAATGAGTAACAGTAAATGAAATTTTCACTCTATTACTGTGTTGCAGTGGCAGATCACAGGTAGTGTAGAAAGCATTTTGTTTTCCTTTAATAGGATACATGGTATCAGGTGGTGTTGATTGACATTTCTTGGATACTGCTTTATACAGCATTTCATGCAAATCATGTTTGAATGAGACTGCTGCATCAAATTACACTTCTTTCAGATTATAGCCCTTGCAGATCTGAGGCAGAGCTTGTTCAGCAGCTAGCAAAAAGCTTTCGTTTTTAACAGTGTTTTCACAACTTGACTGCAAAGCCCTATAATTACGGCACTTAAGATAGTGAAGGAATGATGGGCACTTTCTCGGATCAGATCTATAAGTAGTAGCAAGCAGATGCAGCATGAGATCCCTCCAGCTGTCAAATATTGTCAAGCTGGCATAGAGGGAATGCAGTTTAAAATGCAGGTGACATAATACCCAACATCCTCCATTTGCTAGTGGGCTTCTGATTAATCACGATTACCATACATTATCATACCATCAAATTTAATCATATCAGTGAATTCCCATCTGCAGGAGGAGCAGCAGCAGCTAAACATGATGGTAACAGCTATTAAATAAGGGAGAAATAGATGGTTTCTAAATGCAGTAACCCTTTAACGTGTCATGCCAGCTCCAGTGCGCACATGCTCTGTAGATACAAAAATTAAGCAGAAAACTTGTGCATTTATATTTTGTAGTTATTTACCTTTCTGTTAAGCAATTGCTTTTTAGCATTGCCAGTAAGACCAGATTTGCAGAATTTGTAATCATTGGTTTTTTTCCTCCCCTAATGATGCCAAATTGTATTCAGTCTCAGCTTTAGTACAAGATAGAAAAAGGATCACAGCATGGTTGAGATTGGCAGGGGTCTCTGGAGGTCATCTTGTGCCCTCCCTCCCCAATTCGAGCAGGGCCACCTAGAGCCAGTTGCCCAGGATGTGTGTCCAGACGGCTTTTGAGTATCTTCAAGGATGGAATCTCTGCAGCTTCTGTGGGCAACCTGTGCCAGTGCCTCACCCTCATAGTAAAAAAGTTTTGATTTAGATATATTTGTAATACATATGGGCATGTTCATTATTTTTTATATATTTGTATGAATGAGGATTATTTTTTCTAAGCCTTGTAAGCAGAGCACAATGTTTTATTGGGACAAAGAGGAAGTAGTATTGTGCCTATAGCTATGCAGCCATTAATTAGGCACTATTAAAGAGATGCTTTGTGGAAGGTGGAGACTCATAAAGAAATCTCATTAAAATATACAGTTGGCTTCCTGCTACGATGCAGTAAGAGTAATCTAGTGCTTAAACATTGAATGGAGAACTAAAATATATTTATTACAATATTATGGGGTCCCAGGTGATGCTATAGTTCTCTTAAGCTGTTTTCACTGAGCTGAGAAAATGTCATTTTAAAAGATAATTCATTACATTTGTGTCATCACAATACAGAGAAAAATCTATAAACTGGGTCTTATTCACCTTCTGCATCTTCAGTTCTTGTGAATTCTGTAGAGTATGAAAGGATAAAAATTCTTCATTGTAGAACAGCAAGACATTACTGTTTGCAGTAAAATGAGGCAATTTAGAGGAATATTATAGGCTGGCCTGTAGGAGACCCAAAAAGGGAAAAATGTTCAGGCCTTCACACACAGTGCGAGAGCAGTACCGGCAGGCACAGTGGGAGCTTGGGGTATGTAAAGTTCTTGCATCCATGTGTTTGCAAGGTCAGAGATGTGTAAAACATCTCAAAAATGAGATTTCCTTACAGAATTAAAAATCAGGGATGAAGTAATTAACTACTAAATAGTCAGGTCTGAAATGTCGTGTCCTAATACAGATAAAGTGGCCGTTCAGGAGCAGTTCTATTATTTGCCTTCTGTAAAGCTGGCAGCTTCTTGACTTTTTGTAGCAATCTGAGCGGTTTTTTTGTTGAAAGGAGAAGCATCATCCCAAAGTCATGTGTATTTATCTTTGAGGTTCTCAAATTGTTTCTAAATTAACCATAACTGCACCTTCAAGCTTGGAGTGTAATGCAGAAATTCTGGCTTTTGATATTCAATGGCCCAGTTTAGTTCTGACCTCAGAGTTGTTTCTAATTGTCGGTGACTTGCAGGTTCAAGAAAGACACCCGTGAAGCAGTCTTTCTGGCTAGAACTGGTTGGCTGTGAGCTGTTCTGCTTTGTTTCTTTTACAAAAGCATGTCGAAGATGGGAGTATTTACAAGGAAACATGCCCCTGCTTAATATATTACCCTGATTGGTGTCTGGGGGGATGCCCCGAACCTCGCTGAAAAGGGATAACTTTAATATACAGTGAATCTAATTTTTAGCTGTAGTCCCCTGAACTGTTTGGTACTGTTGTTAGTATACTGGGAGTATCCTTTTTCTTCATTGCCTGTGTCCTTACTCTAGCTATTTAATCATGGGTTGACTTAAATAATGAGGGGTTCTTGTGCCTCTTTCTCCTTGCTGGTACTGGTTTTCCATGATGGTTGAATTCTGTTTCGGACCTTAAACAGTGAAATCAGGCATTGGTGATTTCTCTTTCAGATGAACTGGACTTGTTCCTTAACCCCCCTAACACACTTCCTTATTTCTTGGAGATGTGTAGTATCAAAGAGAAACCTGTCCAACTTGTGTTGTACACTTTAATGTTAAAAATCACTTTTGCCTCACTTGAGGAAAATATCAACCCATTCTCTCTTGGACTTGATCTGTCATGCTAGGATCTGTGCAGTCCATGAACCAACACTTGCCATCTCCTTGTGTTTTCCCCTCAGAAAATATATTCCAGAAGCTTTGAAAAGATAAGTACCATGCAATCGTTACCTTGTTTTATGATCACTCTGAACTTTAATTTTTGTCCTTGAATGAAATGTACTTAAAGCATGAATTTTTACATAAGGTCATCTCAATACTAAATCTTTTAGGAAAATCATGGTGCTTGCTAGGTTTCAGTTCACCTTAATGGAATTACATGATTGTCATGTCGCATCGCAGGGACACCACTGAGCTATTTAGGGAAATATCAAAGTAAGTTTTATTATAATATTTGAGTGAATCATTCTTTTTCTGTATGCTGTGCACAGTAAATGAGAATATTATGAAACTTGAATGTGAAGTGCCATGGTTTGGGGGATATATACGTTTCTGCTTGGAAATTTTCGAGCCATATCCAAGATACATGAAGCAGAGATTCTTACACAAGAGGATGAAAAGTCAATTCCTTGCACTGGAAAGGTAGACATTTTAGGAAAGCTTTTCTAAAAGTCTAGTAGCTGATGAAATAAGAGGATTAACATCTTGTGACAGATGGCTATAGTTTTAATTGTTGTAGGTTATAGTGGTCATTATTCTTTGCATTTAAACCATATAAGAAGAATTAACTGAGTGGCCCTTCTTAACTGTCAATGGGGTCCTCTTGGCTCTTTGCATTTTAAGTGAGATTAATAAATGAAAACATGTTGTAGAGGCAGGGTGTATTTTATTGAAAGATTCATGAAGTTTCAATGACATTGTTAAGGTATTTAATTAGTCTCATGAAAAAAAAGTAGTGACCCTTTTAGAGAAGCCGATAAGTCATATAATAGCTGTTAGATCCTCTTTATTCCTTGCTTTATAAGATTAACTTTGTGCTAAGCAATTTATGCTAAGTTTTCCCTTTTATTGGTAACCAAAGTTACCTTTGCTTCATGAATAGATTATTGGAGATAACATCATGTAATTAACAAGAGATGCAGAAAAGTAAAAGTACAATTTGTGTAAGAATTGTATGAGAGAGAATGTTAATTTCTTAACTAGGATGGATATTTAAAGGGATAAAAGGAAGGCAAAATAGTGCAGTTCTTTGAAAGGATTAAAGTAACCTTATCTCGTGTTCTTTCAGAGGTGGGATTGCCAGAGTGTGTGAAAGTCATGTTCAATGAGCTATTCACAACTCTAATGAATTGTAGACACAAGTTTGCATTGCTCCCCCTCCACCCCCCCCCCCAAAAAGAAAAAAAAAAGATTGATAAGGTGTTATGCCTTAGCTATATTGAATGATGGCAGTTAGTAAAAGGAGAAATTGTACAACCTGCAGGTGTAAGGAATTCTATGAAATGTCATTCTGAGATGCTGTAAATTTATAGTGCAAGGAGGGGGTGGGAAGGGTAGGGTATTTTTTTTTGATCATAGTAAACTTCAGAAATTTAAGACAATAAAATGCCTGTCAGCACATCCTTTGAAGTATTTCTGTAATGTCTGTGGTTGTGGTCTCTTTGGAAACCCACACAGAACCCTGTTTCAAGTGTAATTTCATTCTGGACTTTATTTCTTGTATTAAAAAAAAATAAACCTATGTAAGGATTTTCAAAGTGAAAATTCCATGAGGATAGATTAAATTCTACAGTTCCACTTGTGACTTAAAAGCATGAAAAAGTACAGACCAAAACTGACCAACTTTCTTTGGTAGTTTAAAAAAAAATGTTGATGTCCAGTGCCTTGCTTTGATTAGGTGCTGATGTGTTTTGGTTTTCAGGGTAGAAAGAATGGCCAAAACTCTGTCACCTTGCAGCCCGCAAAGTCCAAAGCCTTGCTTTCGGTGCAATTAGCTTTAAATCTAGCTTTAAAACTCCATTTTAGGAGTATTTCCTTGCAGTTTGTTGCACAACTTCTAAGTAATCAATCTGATAATGATACTAAGTCAGTAATAATGATACTATATAATACAATAACAGCAAGAAGAGAAGAAAACTTCTCTAGAAACCTACTGTATGTGCTCTGCTGGGTATTTTTCGTATGGGTATTTGGGAACTCAGTCTTTGTAACCATGTCTGTATGAATGTGAACTGGCCTTGTGGGATCTCTCTGGAAAGGCACATAAATGTTTTATATGTTCCCCTGGTGTCAGAGTTGGCCACGGTGTTGTACTGAAATGTAGAACCTCACAGCCTTGACTGATGGCATGAATTTGGAATTCTCCTTTTGTTAGGTTGAAACCTCTTGACTTCAAAATAGATATTTTGAAGACTGAGGGCTTTTTTTTTTTTTTTAAAATAGGAACATTTCCTAGAAGACTTAATAATGGTGAATCCATAGTTAAAATTCTTTGTTGCAGGGGTTTTTGGTTGATGGTGTGTACTGAATAGTTGGTTGTAACTTGATACTGTCCGGATAGAAAAACCGTGAAAAATGGGAGTAACTACTGGGCATATAAAGATTTATAGTGCATCTATGTTACAATATGCTTATTTTATCAAAAACAGACTATTAGGAAAACTGCCGTTTTGCACCTGCTCTTCATTAATTTTTGCAGTAAAATAATTTTACGTGGTCTTTTCTTCAAAATACCAGTGGGTGCTTGGGTGTTATTAGCAGCAAATACTTGCTGAATGTAGAGTTTAACACTAATGGTGAAGTAATCCTCTCCTAGTATTATAGCTTACTATTAAGCAAAACAACCATCCAAAACACCACCCTCAAAAACCCCAAGTAATAGAGAACTGGTACATTAATTTGTATAATTTTTAACACAATTAGAATTCTGCTTAAGTGCAAGTTGAAGTTGTGGTATTAGTATATTCCTGTTAAATTTGAAAAGTCATTAAAATATAATGGTATTTCAGAATAATAGACAAGCACCTCATAACTTAGAAAAATATCCACCATAGTTTACATATTTTCGCTGTAATTAGCAGCTATGGCCAAACCTTAGAGTTTGTTTCACATGTAGTGTATGACATTAATCCATCCACAACCAAATTCCTGCTGGAATTGCCCCATAAGCTTTTTCAGAAGAAAAAAATATCAGCAGTGTAAAATCTGAAAATACAAGTTACCCCCCACCTGTGTTACTGTAATTTTGGTTCACAATTTTATTTCTTTCTTTAGAGATAGTGGAAGCAAAGCTAGTTTAGGAAAAAAAGTGAAGGTCAGTCTTTCATGGAAGTTAGAAGGAAAAGAATCAGTCTAATTTATTACATATATTTTTAGAGGCAAATATTGGTAATTCAGTTTTTGGCAAATAACAAATGTCTTTGCAATTAATTTTGCATGATTGCCCGTCGGTTATCAGCCAAGAAATGTGATCAGTCATATTTTAGTAGTTCTTCAGAATGTCACGTGCATAAAGCTAAAATCTGTTCAATGATCAAATAAGTAGGTATTTCTTAGTGATACTCAATTATCTGCATGGCTTGCAGCTTTACTGTGGTGTGGTTTGTGTCAGCTGTGCTTCTGCAGTTTTGCCATATTTTAAACATTTTGGTTTCAAAAATCCCAACCCCTCTGTTCCTTTGTGTGTGGAGTAAGTGGTAAGGAAGGGTCTTTTCAGCACTAATGAATCCTGAGGTTCAGGGACAACTTGTGCTTCTTGTGTGATGTAAAAAGGTTCTTTGATTTACTTTAAATACAAGCAGGAGAGTTGGTGTTAGGATTGGAAAATATTTGTTGTCTATAAAAACTTGACAACCTCAAGGTTTAACTGGAATCTTACTTAAAATGTGGGGAAAAAACCCCCCACAAATTTTAACCCTGAGGAGTGGGGGAAAAATAGAGAAGGGCCAATAGGAAGAGTTCCAAACTTCAAATTCTTCCTTCTCGCTCTGATTCTCTTGGAGTGTTTTGGAGTTATTTTCACCCAAACTTGGGAGAGATAATTGTATGACATACACAGCTCATAAAACTAGAGAAAAACCCCACCATTTTCTCAATGTACCTTTGTGGGCGTTTGTTGGGATTTTGGAGTATCATCTTTTGGATAATAAGAGTTGGATAACTGTCTTCAATTCCAATAAAAGTATTTAGAGGACAGTAAACATCATCTTAAACTAAGCCAATTGGTTGGTACCAAGAGGAGCTTGAAATCAGTATTGCTTGTATTTTTAAGAGTAAAATGTTGCTGGTTATTTGTTTCAGTAAGTATTTATATAGGTTTTTACATAAGAGTAGTTTATAACCTTGTATTACTCGGTTCTAAAGCTTATTTCATAAGGGTTTAAAGTTTCCTTATGAAGGGGAATACAAAGCTGCTGTCAGCATGTATAGCACCACCAGACTACTGTGGCTTGGACCTGCCAACCTGTGCTGGTTGCCTGCCTCATTTTTAAATCATTCTGGTTGAAATTTTCCAAATTCCTTTCATTCTGAGATTAAAGCAGTGGGAAAATACTGTTACGCCCAAGTGAGTTATTTAGAAATGTTTTATTATTGCTCCATTTTTCAAGGAATAAAATTGACTGCACAGTATGTAAGAGGTGTGTGAAATTCAACATTTTCCGTGTGTTTGCAGTTCAGGGCTGCTTTGGGGTGAAGTAGATCTGGGCTTAATAACAGGGGTATGGTTTGGCAGGAGAGGGAGAGCTGATACAAAGAAGTGTTAACTTTAAATACAAGTAGACTTTTTCAACTTGTTTGTTTGTTTCTCCTTCCCTGGCAGGAAAAAGATGGGAAATTGTATGGACAAGAAAGGCAGGGTCTGGGGTTGTAAATGGGAGCTCCTGATCAGCTGACACAAGACAAGACCACCATCTTAGAGTCAAGGAGCTGGGAGGCTGGATACATGCTGGGATTAGGAGCTACTGAGTGGATGTGGTGGAGATGAGAGGATGTGTCTGAAGAGCAAACAGGGCCAGAACAGTAAGATTAATTGGGCAAAGAATTAATACTGGGGCCAGATGCTTTTGGGGTGTAGGAGAGAAACGTCCTTATTTTGTAGCCTAGTCCTGAGTGAGGGGAGAAACTGATGGATCTGTTGACTAGACCAGGGCAGAATATGTTGAGTTTGGAAGAAGCAGGTAGAGTATGCTGTGGTCATTGCAGTGCCCTTTGGTGCCTGGAAGCAAGCTGATCCAGATCATCACTGCTTCCAGTTCTTCACCTCAGGTGACAACTACATGATCCATATGTTTTATTAGCCCATGTTCCTACATAATTTGTTTTTCTGCTGGCTATTTTTAATACATGTCAGCATGTATCGTGTCTGGAGAAAAATTCTGGGAGAATTTCAGAGCTTCCAAGTCAAGCTCTTTGGAATTAGGGAAAAGCAGGTTGTCTGAGATTTCTTTTTCTGCCCAGCTGCAGTATGCTGAGGTACTATATGCTGTAAATAAGATGGAAGATAAAAACCATCTTGTATGAACACTGTCCTGATAAACTAGTTTTTCCCCTGCCTCCATCGCAGTGACCTTCCGAGTTATCCGGTGATAAACTAAGCACTGAACAGTGAAATACCAGTTGGTTTGCTAGGTGCCTCCCTTGAGGCATCTGTGTGTTCCCCAGGGTGACCTATGACTGTAAGAGCGATGCTTTGAGAAATACCCTTTTATCACCAATGCTTCCAGGATGAGGGAGTGCATTTAACCTTAGTTCGAAAGTACCTCTGGCAGCTCCTGCGTGCAGTAATGGTAGAGGTGCGTTTTGGGAGTGAAGGGTCAGGATCTTAGAGGTCTGTGCTCAGTTGCTCTTCTGGCAGCCAGCCAGCGCTGTCCTGCTCAACACAAGGGAAGGGCAATGCAGTTGAACAGCCTCATTCAGCTAAACCTGAACAGATTTTGATGGGACAAATAAATGTCACTTTCTCCATCCCATATTGCTCCCTCTTCTTCCAGCTGCTGCTGTCTGCAGATGGCCTTGAAATTCAAAGGTGTTAGTATCTTCTGGGGTGGTGGAAGTGTTTTGTGTTGGTAACTGTTCGCTTGGAGAAGTGTAGCAGCTCCTCCTCTAGACAGTATGTGTGTTATGAGGGCTGTCATGCTTGAGCGCAATAGATGTCTTTCCACTGAATGAAATACCCCCATGCTGACTAGGAGCACTGGCAATGGGATGCAGCCCCTTTCATCTCTGGGAATGGTGAAGTGTTTACAGTGATGGCTGTATAATGGCATGAAATAAGTAGTAACGGTCACACTTCCATATGAGAGGTCCTAGTAACTCGTATATCCCCACAGGAAAACCCCAGATTTAATAATGGCTGTGATCCTCAGTGCTTCTCTTGGACTTGTTTGGGCCTTGCCAGCCCCAGTTGTTAGCCTGCTAGTAGAAGACAGTGAAGCAGCTTTGTCTGGTGCTACTTCGGTTACAAGTAGACTTCCGTTTGCAGGGCAAATACCTGTTTTTAATGTGTGAGAAGTTCTTTTGCTAAAATGCAAATAGCTGTGTGATACAGGCAAGATGGGGTGAGACTGCACATGCTGTCAGTGAGAGCAGCTCAGTGAGTAATTGCAATGGCACTGCAGCTTAGTGATGTGGTCCTTCGCTGGTGACTGTGTTTCAGTCTATGGTCTGAAAGCTGTTTAGAAAGGCCTCTTCTGAGCAGTGGCAGATTTTAAACTTTAAGGTGAGTGCCAGATGTAGGCAGAACAGATGCTATCAGTAATTTCAGAATTTGTATGAGGAGGAAAGCAAGGATGTTCTTAGATTATTACTGATTTGATTTGCTCATAATAAAGAAATGCTTGTGAGTATAATGATTTCTGTGAGGCACAGCCTGCTTCAAGTTGTCGGGGTTGTTAACATATTTTGTTAACTTTTGATAGGAAAGAAAAAATTATAATAGGACAAATTACTCCATTAACGTGGCTTCTGCAAAGCTCTGCTTTTGGATTAACAACCTGCTTTCTGCAGTATGTAAAGGCTCACTTCACATTTCAAAAAAACCTCAACTTAGTGGAGGAAAGATAATGTTGCCCTCCTCTTCAGATGCTAAGTTGTAAATATAACTGTTATTCCTGTGTTTCTTTTGAAAGATGATTTCTTTAATTTTTCTGGATGCCATATACTCTTTCCCCAACCCTTCCAACCCCGCTGCCTTTTATAGGTAAAGCTGCTTCACTTCTGTAGCTTCCCTTGTACTAAATGGATGGTGAAGAATAGCACGGTTTAAGAAGAATGAATGTCAAGAATGTCTCCTAAAGTAGACATTCAGATTTTTTTGGATTAATAGGAAAGGAGGTCAATAATTGCATGGATTTCAATAAGCTTGAGAAGAAATGGCATTCCTGCGGTGCTAGTGATTATTAAAACATTGTGAATTCATTTCAGTATATTGTACTGAGGTTTAATATATCTTCCTTGTGAAAGAACGACTCTGTAAGGGCTGCCAGTATGTACAGGTGATAGGAAATAATTCATAAAGCAATAGTATTTTTAAAAGGAAAAAAAGCTACAGCAGGCAATAACTAAATTCCTGGGTGGTAGTATTAATCTTAGTTCTGCCTTATTAAATAGGGCCCTCCAGACTTCCAGCAGCATACACCTGGACCAGTTCCTACCAACTTCTCCCAAGCCCCAAGGCTGCCAATCCAGGACCAGTGGAGAGGGCCACCACCACCGCCACCACCACTCCCTCCTCCGCCTCCTCAGGAAAGAGATCCTTTCTTTATAGCAGGTATGCGTTTTCATTAACAGAAAATGCTCTTTTTGTAAAGTGGCTGTGCAGTCCCAAGTGTGTATCATGATGTGTTTGGAAAAGCCTGAAGGCCACAAGATCTTGTTTGAAGTAGCCAGGTCAGCACATGTCAAAAATTCCAGTGGTCTGGTATCTTTGTCCCTCTGTAACTACCATCAATCTATTTATTTCAACAAATACAAAATAAAATCAGTATCTTAAGTGATTGCTGCAATAAAGTTGTAAATTTGTTGCATTTTAGATAACTGGTACTCTCCATCCACTTGGGTTTCAAACTAGTAACTCTTTAAACCACCTGGGCTGTGTACTGTAATAAAGCTGTTAATGTTAGCTGAAATGATACAGCATAGCAAACAAAATAGGTAGCAAGTGTGTTTGTGTACACAGATACGTGTTTACCACACGTACGTTATTCTCTATGTATATTGTATGTGTTGTAGACATCTTACACATGATATGTAAGACATTGCTTAATATATGGTCAACAAACTGTGTCAATGTTTTATGAGTTCTTGTGTGGTTTAACCTCTAATCCCTGGAATCCTTCACTGATTTTATTAGACTGGAACTTGTAGAAGGTATTCCTAGTTCCAGTGAATTACCAGTTGTGCTGATCTTTCAAGCATCAGTTCCTTTTATGCAGAGATGGTGGAAGTAATAGAAATGTAACCTTGAAGATTGCTTTTAAAGTATCTCATACAAATTTCAGATTACTTTTCTGAACCAAAACAGAATTTTGTGTTTTGAAAGTGTGCTTGTGTCCCAAGGAGGCTGTCATTTAATTGCTTACCCCATTTGCACAGATCCAAGGTTTCCAAGCCACCACTTGTTTGAGCAGCGGAGCCCCCCACCACCGCCACCTCCCCAACTTCTTAATAGCGCACATCCTGTCCCTACCCAAAGTCCAATGCCATTCAGCCAGCCTGGGCCAGCCTTTAATCAGCAAGGACAACAACCCGTGTTTCCCAGAGAGCGGCCGGTACGGCCCAACATGCAACCTCAAGGTCCTGTGGGGATTCTCCACTTCAACCAGCCAGGTTCTGCAACTCCACGGCCGTTCATCCCTCCAAGACAGCAGTTCCTGCAGGCCCCCGGACAGCCCTTCCTCGCCGCGCACACGCAGCCCAACATGCAGGTACGGATGGGGCTGCACCCGGAAGGGGCCCACAGGAGATGCGTGCGGTGGCCGGTGCTGCCACGTAGGCTGGTAGGACTGATGTCACCGAAGTGGAGTTACGTGAGACTAGAGGTATGAGGTAGATTGCTGCGCCTGAAGAAGTGGCTACCTCTCTGATAGCGAGCCTGCAGCCCGGCCCTGGTTTCTGAAGTTGCTTTAGCTCCGAAGGGGCCGGGAGAGCAGCCCCGGCCTGGGCAGCGATGGGGCAGGAGCGCCCTCTGCCGCTCAGCTGCGCCCGGCAGGGAGCCGGAGCCGCCTGCGCCACGGGGGGTGCGGCACCGCAGCTTCGATGGGTTTCGGGCGTTTGGTGCTGGAGCTTTTCCTTGTGTCTGTGTTTTGAACGTGGGGAAATCACCTGAAGTCTGGTGATTTTGGCAGTGGGGGAAACCTCCCCCTAAAAAAGCTCACGGTTTAAGTCATTAGAAAAGGGGACAGAGGGCAGGAACCCTTGCATTTATCTCTGTCCACTTACACTTAAAAACTACAACAATAGTTTAAAATTTCCTTGCATGGCTTCTCTTAGTCTGTTTTTTTACTCAGTGTATCCTTGGTTTAGTTAGCCTGGTTCATAGCTGCTCACAGGTGTCTTGAGGACTCTGGAGGCTGGAGCTACTTTTCGGGAGTTTTATTATTGTTAAACTAAAACCAAATAATCTTTCTCTTCCTGTGAAGGGTCCTTTGCATCCTCCGTTACAGCCTCAGCCACAACCTCAGCCTCAGCAGCACCACCATCAGCAGCCTCAGCAGCACCATCACCAGCAGCCTCAACAGCAACACCATCATCATCTCCAAGGGCCACCGCAGCCCTTGATGCCCATGAGCCAGCCACAGTTCAGGCCTCACATGCAGGCCACACAGCAGCAACCAAATAACAACAGGATGCAGTGTCAGCCACGACAGGGTCCAATGAAGCCAAGGCATGTAAGTACCACATGCATTAGTGTTGCCTTACATAGTTGTGCAAGGGTCTAAGGCATGTAAGCACAGGTTTCAAAACTCACCTGTGTAGTTTTTCGGTCCTATGTATTCCATCCTGCTCTGACAACTTTTTCACCATTTCTTGCTTTTTTTCTGCCTTCATTATTTTATAAGGTACATCCAAAAATATCTTTCAGTTTTTCTTTTCTCCTTCAGTCTTCAGTGTTTTTCTTCATCTGGGTCCAATCAAAGATGATAAAGTTGGCCATAAAAAGGTTTTGGAGGATACATTTGCTTAGTAAGATTTTTAAAGCAGCTGGTAGCCTGTGGTTGTGTGGAAGCCCAGTTCTCTGGCACTGTCTCTTAATTTGAAGGCCTCTCAATACCACTTCTAATAGGCTTCCTGGTTCAGACAGTGCCATTGACATCTTGGGAGTTTCAGTACAGAATGTTCAGTTGCTTGGTAGGGTGGGGTAGCACACCAGTGCTCAAGACAACGTGTCTGCAGTTCAGAGTAATTGTTTAGGTTAGGAAAACAAGCCATACAGTGAACCCAATTTCTGAGAAAGATCTTAAACAAGTGAGATCTAGCTTTGCTTTTAGTCTGCGAAAAATAAAGCCAGAATTAAAATGTTCTCACTTGTCCATTTTTTCTGTTCACATTAAAAATATTGTCCTTGTTTGAAAAGTGGTTTTTCCCCAAACTTAACTAAGTCATGAAAATGTGTAATAAGAAATGCTCTAGTCTGGTTTGTTGTGAAAGCCTGCAGGATTTGGGTTTTTTTTTTCATTTTCTGCTTTTCAGAATACACCATCACAGAACATTATCAAGCGTCCAAATCAACAGCTACAGTCAACTGCTCCAAGGAATAGTAACTTGCGGGAGTTGCCAATAGCACCGTCACATGCTATGGAAATGAGCAACAACAGGCGAACCTCCACCCCAGCAGCTCAGGTCAAACCCATTACCAGCACAGTGTCTGCCACCAAGCCTGTAGCTGGCGTTGGAAACTCACAGGCAAGACCTGAAATGAAAGCTAAAACCATCACACCAGTGGGCCAAGCAAAATCAGAAGTAAAATCTGAACCAGAGGTAAGGCATTTTTTAAAATAAAAAACTCACAGAAAAAAAACCCCAAACAACCCCAACGACCAAAGCCAGTAGCAAACAAAAAAATTCCCACCTTTTAAAAACTTTTCTAGTCTGAGTTGTGAAATAGAAGTGTGCTTAATGTTAACAGTTCACCCGATTATTTTTGGTGCCACTAGAGGCCTCCCTTTTGAATCACACTTTATAATTCAATGTGATAGCAAAAGCAGTTGCCACTAACAAAAAAAAAAGGAAGGTTGGCAGGGTTGTGGTGAATCTGTTTTGGAATCTGTTTTGCAGGAGAAGGGGTCATTACTATGAAAAGGCAGAGGTTGAGTAAAGGTCATCAATGATAGAAGCATCTGAAATACCAATTGTGCTCATTTTTGTCTTCCAGGATTATATAATTATTTTTTTTTCCTTCCAGGTAATCTTATTCTTTTAAGTCATAAAGCCCCTTCTCTTCTGTTTCCAATGATACTGTATGGCCAAAAAACCCACCCCAAGTCTCTCCAAGTAGCGTTTACTTTTTAATCTTCTTCATGCTGTTTTCATTTAGGCTGCCCAGTCTCCTCTTTTGGTCTTCAGCACTTCTGTAGGAGGCTGCAGCTGCATTGTCCGTGAAGTTTCTTGCTCTTGAGGAAGGAAATCTTTCTTTCAGAAAATCTTTTGGCATAAACTTGAGAGCATTTCCTATTGTCCCGTTTCAGTTTTGGAAAAAGAGATAGGTTGCTCTGCTAGTACTCTGCACAGTGCAGAAAGTGACATTCCAGTATTTTGGGCTGTTCACACTGCATGACCTAGTGGAGATGATTCTGCACAGAATCTCCTGCACAGCTGCTTCTGAAAGCTAAAAAGAACTCTCCATGAGCACTGTTAGTTTGAGAAGGTGTGTAGTATTGTGCTGATGTTGCTGTTAAACCTGCACATCAGGAGGTGCTAGAGAAATGTGATGGCTAAATGTTCCCTGTATGGTTTCTGAGTGTCAGGGTATTCTGAGTAGAACTGTAAATCTTGATAGTTGAGTTGAACCATGAATCTTGTCTCAAAGACCAGGTTTTCTTCAACAACTGGTGGAAAGCTTTAATTGTGATAATACTGTCTTCTCCTTAAGCTGCTTGTGATTAGCCTTTCATCTTGTTCTTGAATTAGGGATGGTCATGACTAATTTTCACATATGAGGCACAAAAGAAACCCATAGCTAGCAGTGTTTGACCTCCTGTGCACTTGCTCTGCAATGGGAATATGAAAAAAAAGAAGAAATCCTTATTTCAGGTTTTCAGCTTTTAATTTTGATCTTTTTTTCCCCCCAAAAAAAAGGTTTAACCAATCTCCTTCCCCTTACTTCAGTCAGAAAGTCACAGAAAATGCAGTCAGTGCCTCTTAGAGAAGTCTCTGTCTTTCAGACTGTTTTACTTGCCTTTACTATGTAGATGCCTCCCCACCTAAAACATCTTGTAGTTCTTTTGTAGTTGTGAAATTTAAGGCACTAGGTCTGAAATATCTTTGGCCATGTCTAGGAATATGAATGAGTGGGTTTTCACTCTTCTTAATCAAATGAATTTAAAAAGAAGTACCAGTTTCATATAAGTTTTTACAAAACAGTCTACAAAAGCAGTCTCCTAGTGTTTCCTATTATTAACCATAAATATAAAGCCTTTGTAGATACACTTGACAAGTACTAAAAAGCAGGAATGTATGTGCACATAGAACACTTCTCCTTTCAGAGTAAGCTTGAAATAGAGCCTTGTGCTGCAAGCAGTGGTACAGTAGTAGTTGATCCCTTTCAGCCGAGCCGCTGGGTAGTCCTGTTCCCTGATGCTGCTTGTCAGCTCCCCAGGCAGTATTGCTGCACTTGTGATACTCATTTCCAAGCAGTTAATCATATTCTTTGCTGCTGTTATACTGAGGGTCATTACATTTCTCTCCTGTATTGTGTTATGGGGGGGTTTGTGTGTTTTATTGTAAATAGCTAACTTTGTCCTGTTGTTGTACTTTATATGAAGATGAGAAGTGGTGAAGTTCTGTTACCTTCTCGTGCTTTATTGCTCATAATTGACTTGGGTGGGCTATGTTTCAGGTGTCTTCAACTAGAAAATTAAGACTTTCCTACAGCCTTCCTCCTGAAGAGTCAGTGGCCATATTTATTAAAGGCCAATCATTCAGGAAGCACCAAAAAGTAACAACATTGGCTATTAAAGGTTTTGCTCACCTTCAAAACACATTTGAAAGGTTTGCAACCTGAGTGACTAGAAGATTAAAAACTGTATTTCTACTTTACTAATGATATGCTTGTGTTCTTGTTCCTGTGAGGCTGCAAGGTGCTGACTTTTAATGCCTTTGATTAGATCTTGGAGAGTAACAGCTATTCTAAACTTGAACATTTTCAATCTGAAAAATAATTTTGGGAATGAAATTGGGAAGTCTGGGTGATGAGTGTGGGCCTAATTCTGCTCACATTAAGGTCAATTTAGGGTAAGATGAATGAAGGCTCTATTAAACATTTTTTTAGCTAAAAGGAGGAGGAGGAGAATCACAGAATCCTAGAATGGTTTGTGTTGGAAGAGACCTCAAAGCCCATCTAGTCCCACCCCCTGCCATGGACAGGGACACCCTCCACTAGCCCAGATTGCCCAGTGCCCCATCTGACCTGGCTTAGAACACTGCCAGAGAGGGGACAGCCACAGCTTCTCTGGGCAGCCTGTGCCAGGACCTCACACCCTCACAGGGAAGAATGTCTTTCTAATACCTAAATGTCACCTCCTTCAGCTTAAAGTCATTGCCCCTTGTCCTGTCACTCTCTGCATCTGTAACCAGTCCCTCTCCAGCTTTCCTGTAGCCCCTTTAGGCACTGGAAGGCTGCTAGAATATCTCCCTGGAGCCTTCTCTTGTCCAGGCTGAACAAGCCCAACTCTCAGCCTGTCTTCACAGGAGAGTTGCTCCAGCCCTCTGGTCATCTGCATGGCTATGGAATATAGAGAGGTGATGATAATCTCTTTAGAAGAAAGTGATACTGGAACACCAAATAGGAGAGAAATTAGTAGGGTGCTGCGTGATCATAGGTGTACTGATATTATTGCTTATACTGCACTTAATGTCCCTGATACACTCACTAAAAGAAAACCTTCACATTCTGTTCTCCCTAGTCCAGTAAATTTTGAAGTTGGATTGCTGAATTTAATTTGCAATATGAATAAGAGTTGCTACATTAAGATATTAGAGCAAATATATTTAAATATTTTTGGAGATGAGCTGCCTGAAAGCTGTACACATCTGAATTTGAGTTTTCTTCAGTGTATATATAGGTTTAACTTCCAAATTTTGAGAATGGATCCTCATGTGCTTGGGAGGTGGTTCTTGTTAGTCTTTTTCTAGTTGGAAGATTTCAAGATGGCAGTGTGCTTCAGAGTAGCTTCGTAACCTTTTAATTCTTGTCCTGTTTGTCCAAGAAGGTACAGGAACTGTGTTGTGTGTGGTAACTCATACCTTGCT
The DNA here is from genome assembly GCA_027925045.1 of Hypotaenidia okinawae. Lineage (NCBI taxonomy): Eukaryota > Metazoa > Chordata > Aves > Gruiformes > Rallidae > Hypotaenidia > Hypotaenidia okinawae. Next base: position 10,008,376 of record BSDF01000002.1, read on the forward strand.
AGGGTTCAGGAACCAATGGCATCAGTAAGCGAAATGTCAACGTACGTGGGTGTCTTTAAGATACTTCATGGCTTTGAACACAAGCAGACAAATGATGTGATTTGGATCTGGCCTTGCCTTTTGTGAAGACTAGTGAATTTCTGGACAAAATATTTAACCTCTTTTGTTTCTATTGTTGCAACTGAAAAAAATTAAGATAAACCTGCTGAGTAGACTTTATGTGTATGCCACAGATCAGACCATGTTGAGGGGCACAACTGAGCCTTTTTTTTTTCCTTGATAGCAAACCATAACACTCACAGTGTCTGGTTCTTACGACGACATTTAATTCTATTAGCTTGTAATAAAGCCTGCAGACCTCTGAAATGGTGTGGGGTTGGTATTTTTCATTCACTATATGAGAAGAAAGCTACTGATGCTGGGACATAATTACAGTAGAAAACTTTACACTCTTGTTTTAGAGCATGTCTTTGCTGTTTTTTCCTCAGTCAGGAGTGCCATTCCAAGTGCTCTTGGATCATGATGGACTTGCTGCTTCTCTAACACTGCCCTTTAGACTAGGAAAATCAGCCTGTAGTTTATTTTTTATTTATACCAATGAAATATCTTCTGTTAAAGAACTGTTAAGACAGATGAAATTTCCACTTCAAAACCACCTAAAAAAACCTAAACAACAAAAAACTAACAAAAACGACCCAACACAAAACCCAACCAAAAAAAACCTTCCAGAAAATCAAGGGAACTGTTTCACATCTCTGCCCTTGTTCTCTGTAGTCTCCTGTAAACAGAGGATCCATATACACTACTGTTTCTTCATGTGATGGAGTTTTCTGCAGAAAATAAATGAAGTGTCAAGAGTTTATTGAGGAAAAAGGCAGCAGGAAATGTCCAAATACAAGCTGTAAACTTTGACATCTTTGAAGGATGTTTACTTTCTTCCAGTTGGTTGTTTTTTTGGGGTTTTTTCTGGCAGTGCTACTGCTTGTTGGCAAAATCTGTACTGGGCTTATGAAGCTAATGGGATGAAAGTTGACTTCCTGTGATCTGTACTGAAGTACTGAGCTGAGTCCTGAAAGGAAAAATGAGGATTACACTTGAGATCAAGTTGTCTGCATTTCTATTAAGCATTCATCTAACTTCATATGTGTTGGTACAAGAGTTTCTCAGTTGTCTTCTGTGTTTAATGCTAGTAGTAGTAAATCAGTGTCTACTGCTATCTGCTGGTAGTAGTTGAAATCAGTGTATCTATACTGCACGGACGTATTGGTCAGAGTCTCTCAGGATGTTCAGTCTTTGTCTGTTGGTGAGATTCCCTTGAATGTCACAAAGTACACATCTCTGCTGCTGTATGTAGCCTTTGAATTAGTGTTTTGTACTTCCTAGATCATGACTTACATCTTCCAAGTCCTTCAGAACTGGTTAAATGCTCACATGAGCATACAGGTCCCTGATAATAAAGAACAGCCAATAGAAGAGCTGGTCCTGTGCAGATTCTTGCTGGTATTGAGACCAGCAGTTGAACATGAAAAAAAAATGAAGTTAGATTTGGCACTGGCTCATTGGCATCCATCAAACCTGTTTAGATAAAATGTAGAATATTCTGATCTGAAGCAAAACAAGGGAATAAACTCAAGTGGAAGAGGTTTTATCTGTGGACAATTTCAGTAATTGAGATATTTACTGTCTCTGAAAGTGACTGAAAAATTTATTCATTGCATCAGGATCTGCATAATAGAACATCCCCCTAGCCTATCTGTGTTGTGTCATCCTGCACAAACTGTATTTAAGGCTCTTACCCTTTTACTGTATTCTGCAAGGGCCTTGTTCTTTTTTGTTTTTGCTACAATCCAGCATCTGCAGTTTTCAATTTAAGATAAATATGTTTGAGTTTCCTTCTACTGCCCATTTTACAGCATAGAAGTACCTTCCTGTTACCTGCTGTCAGTGAAGTTCTGTAATATAGTTGTTACAATGATTAGCCATTGGTCACCACCAATGTGGTACAAAAAGTATGGAGGAAGATCAGAACCTGAAGTATATGAAGCATTCTCCTAAAAAGGACAATGTTAGACCTCATCTCAGAGCAGCCTGTAATAAAATAAAATTAGAAATCCATTTTCTTGAAGAATTAATTTTAGTTATTGCTTAGGCTGGAATTCTAATGTGAAGCATGCAGCTATTTCTTGGTCACTCTGGGAATAAACATCATCAGTTAGGTACTCAGGGAAGAAGCGGTTAGATCTGCAGGAAACAAACATTCAGGGTATGTGCATCTGGATCCTATGAGTACAGATACCATTTTACTGGGCTTATGTATCTGTGGACCAACTTCATGGTTGGATCTGTTCTGCTTTGTTTCCTTAGGGTGGGGGTGGTTTCTGGGATGTACCGGGGATAAAAGCATTGAAGTAAATTAATAAACATTGTTGCACACTTGGTTCCAATTCATGTGAAAAATGGCATTTGTGTGGAATATATGTGCAAGAACTGGCATTGCTGTTGACAAGAGCTTGCACTCAGGTACTGTAAATAATGTCATCAAGGATTCCCGTTATCTGATAAAATTTTTAGCATTCTTTATGATGTAACTTGCCAAAATGCAAAGTACTGTTACTTTGAGAGCCAGGTTTTGTTAGGCGTGATGATTATCTCTCGAGCAGAATGTCATGCTCGTTTTCATCTGTAAGTGGTCTCTACAAGTCTCTAACTTAATTTTCCAAACATCAGAAAACAATAATGGAATTAAAAAAGTTTCCTTTGTAACTTTGAAAAACTGCCAGTGAGTGTATCACAAGAACAATTTGCTTTCTTTTCTGTGATAAGAATCTACGTTTCCTTGAGTTTCACCCATTTCATACAGCTTTTCTTAAGAACCCATTGTGCCAAAGTTGAAGAATCTTTAGAAAGGTTATTTGATGATGTGCAATACTTTTAGAAGGGCCAAGGCTGGAATATTAAAGGCATTCTCTATATACCATTAATATTCCAACACTGCATTTGGCAACATTTTGATTCTGAAGAGAGTGCATGAGTTCAAGGTCAGAGAGATTGACTTGTGCTGTTCATTATAACCAATTATTGTGTGACAAATGAGTTTGAGATCAGGCTGAAAATTCTGAGAGAAAAATCAATAGTTCTAATCAGGGCCTTTCAGGTCATTTACCACCCTACCTTTTGTTACTTTGTCAGAAAAGAGCAAGATAAAACCTGTGTGACAGTGAGTTGCCTCCGTATTGTTACTTTCCATTTGAAACATATTTTGATATCTTGAATTATATTAATAGTTTAATTGGTTTTAGAAACTTCTAAATGAGTTCCAATTTGTAAAACTTGGTATTATTTTTCCTTTAGTATTCTGATAAGATTTCTCAACTGCTATTAAAGCTTTTTCTTTTTTTTTTTCCCCTCTTTCTCCTCCTGTCTAGGAAGTAGTATATCTAAGTCCTAAACCAGATTTGAGCTGTCTGTTTGTAATGAATAGCAAATAAACCTTACTAGCAGTTATACTCTGCTAATAGCCATAGTTTGGTATTTGGGGTAATTGAAAAAGCTCTTCAGAGAGTTGTAGCTTCACAGCGTATGAAACCACAGTTTAATGTTTTGAGCAAGTTGGGCATTTGAGAATTTTATGAATTCATGTTTTCCTTTGTAGTACCCAGATGAAGATGAAGAAACTAGATTGTATCGCTTGAAGATAGAAGAGCAGAAGCGTCTGAGAGAAGAAATCCTGAAACAAAAGGAGCTGAGACGGCAGCAGCAGGCTGGTGCTAGGAAAAGAGAATTGCTTGAAAGACTTGCGCAGCAGCAGCAGCAACCTTCTACACAACAGTCCTACATGCAGCAGGACGACGACTCCTCCGAGTTCCCCACCAATGGCAGCCCCTACATACCCCACTCTGGCTTACAGACCAGGCAAAATGTGAAAAACAGACTCCTTGTTAAAAAGCAAGATATGGTATTTCCAAATATCCAACCCAAACCCACAGAGTTCCCCCAAGTCAGCACGAATGTGCAGTATCAAGGACAGCAGATGAAGCCAGTGAAGCAGCTGAGGCAGACAAGGACAGTACCTCCGAGTCAGCCTCAGACGCCACAGAAAGTAGTACAGACAAAACCTGCTGCAGCATCGCTGCCCACGTCACAGACTGCTCGAGTGGCTTCGGTACCAGCAAGGCCCCAGGAACTGAAACCTGGTGTGAAAAGGACTGTCATGCAGCGGACAAACAGTGGTAGTGATGGGCCTCATGTCGGCAGCAAAGTCAGGGTGATTAAGTTGTCAGGAGGGGTAAGTTTCCAAGGCTCATCTCGTGTGTGTGTGTTGTCATGGTTTGTTTTTGTGTGTTTCATTCTGTGTAATCTCAAAATAAAAAATGGGCCTGAGCTGACAGGGGAAGTAGCAGGTCTAGCAGACCTAATAGTCAATATTTTGTACTTTCAGAACCGTGAGTTATTAGCGATTATTCAGAAATTAATGTTTCCTGTAACGCTTTATGGACAGTCAGGTACCATTGAAATAATACTCCTCTTTTAGGTTTAAGTTGTAACTTGAGTCTGAAAGACTTGTCAGTGGAGCTACCTCCTTTTGCTTAAGGTTGATAGAATCCAAGGAAAGGATTTGGATGGCTGTTTTTAAGGTTCAGTTGAAGCCACCTAATTTAGTTGTGCACAGATGCTGGTGTGAGCAGGGTTTCTGTGCTCAGGGGAAGATTGTTTTTATTTTCTTGGGAAGCGTGTTGTGAAATGAATTTAAGCAGTATATTGGAGGGGGATGTTTTCTCTTAGAGGCTGGGTTTAAAACGTTACCATTTCACTTCTGCATCTAAATGAGATTCTCTTATCTTTTGATGAGGGGTCTATTATCTGCAGAGTGTCCCTGGAGCACGGGTGTTGTGGAGGACTCACAATGCTGGTCTTGATGGCAGTTGCATATTTAAGATCTGGGGCTTTGGTTGGAAAGTATCTCTACCGAATTTCCTGTCTTAATGAAAAGACAAGTTAATTTGTTAGGGTTCTAAAGAAACTCAGTTGAGGGACATAGTGAAGGTAGCATTGTCAGGGCAAAGCCTGTCCTCGGGTTTATGCTGGGGAGGAAGGAACAATGTAATGAGGTTTAATGCTGTGGCACATCAGAGGTCGGGGTTTTTCTTAAAGAATGCTTCTTGAATTATTTGGAAAATTATTTAGGGAAACTTGAGAACTGCAGTCATCTGTAATGAACTGAAGCATGTCTTAACAGGGCGGGGACTGAACAAGCCCTTGGAGGCTAGGCTTTACTCTGTAGAAGTGGGGAGGAAGTTGAAACACCAAAGACTTAACTACTTGTTATAGATGTTTTTTCCTACAGATCATAAAACTTAAATACACTTAAAATTTTGAACTGTGTAATGACCATGTGGGCTTTCAGAATATTAATGTAAAGGGCCTTAGTGACTACACAGAGCTGACAAGAACCTGGCTTAGAAGGATTGCTAATTCCTCAGACGTGGTACATAAGTACAGAGGAATAAAGTACAGGAAGCTGAAAGAATTTAATTCTGCTGGGCTAAAAATATTTATATATAAATATGTCTGCAAGAATCCCAGTGGCCTGCAAGAGGTGTGACAGGTTTGTTATTCATGAATAACTGAATAAAGCAATCATGCACAACTTCTTTTCTGATGTGGTAAAACAAAACAATGCCACTCACCACTGTGTACAGCCCTTCATAACAAATGGTTATCAGTGCCCACAGCAGTACTTGCAACAAAGCAGTTTTTATCATAATACTGTATATCACAAAGCCATAAATGATTTGTTCCGGATAAGCCTCATGGTAAGCAAGAGCAATTAGCTTTATTAAATGCATATGTAACCCTTATTCATTGTGTACAGAAGTAGAGTTGCTCTGGTGCCCTTAACTTTGAAATACCAAGTTTTGATGAAGGTAAAGCAGGTTCATAATGCGTGTGTTACTTTTTCATGTTGCCATGGGCATTTTAAGTTCTCCTTCCAACTGGGGAAGAAAAGCAAGTATTGCAATTAGCTGTTTAATGCTGATCAAGATAGTTGATTAATTTTAAAACAGTTATAAGCTGAATCTGTGACTTGGTTTCTTTGACCACACAAGGAAAAAGAAAAAAAAAAAGAGGAGCAGGGGAGCTAATCTTGTCCATTTTGACAGGATTTTAAAAAGGAGTTAAAAGCTGCTTGGACTCTGAATACTGTAAAGATCACATTGAGTTTTCATTTCTACTGTTAAGTCCTGCTACGTGCTTTATTTAATATTTTCACAACTTTCTGCCTCAGCCTTGTTTTTCTGAGCTATTCTTCTGAGCACGTAATAGTGCTTCCCTCAAGCTCCCGGCCTGTGGCCAACAGGGTGGCTGGAATCTATTCTCTCACTTGATCTTGCAATTAAGCAGCCTGGCTGCTGATCACAGTCTAATCACTTGTACCCATTTTCCTTTCTAGAACTCTTTTGTGGGGGGGTGTTTTGAATAGCCAAGTATGGGTGAAATGGCTGAGGATTATACACAATGCAGGTTCCTTTTCCAAGCTTACTTGATTCATGTTGGTAAAGACTTGGAAAGTCCCTTGTCTTTCAGCCTGACAGCCATGGTACAGTGAGGTAGTAGAGCTGTCACTTGGAGCAACTGATTGAGGCCAGAACCTTACTCTCTAGAGCAAATTGGCCTAAACCAGGAGCTGGTAGCAAGGGCTACATTTAGTAGGACCATCCAGAGAGCAGGATTCAGTGGTATTGTGTTGCTGGTGATTTAGTGTAACAATTAAGGAGATGTACTTGGTGTATTGGTGAGAATCATGATGTATAAGTACTGTCAGAAGACAAGAATTGTTTCTTCTCTTGAAGGCAGTATCTTTTCCAGTCTAAGCTTTTAACTGCGTTTGTGTTGCTGGGCACTGCAGTACTACTGAGGCTCTCTGACCTCCAGGGAGAAGTATCCCTTGTTATTTCAAAACCATCTTTTGTGTGCTTCCCCAATATGTTTATGGAATTGTAATTACTAATTAATTCCAAGAAACATTGTTGTCTGCTTTATCTGATGCATGAGATGCCTTAATTTATGGCTTCTTGTGCTTACAGGGGAAATAGAAAATGATTCAGCATTTTCTGTATGCCAAACTAAGTGCATATCAAGGTGACACTAGGTACTGTCATTTAATGATTTTTGTTGATTTTGTTTTTTTAACAAATCCCACCCTCTACTACCCCCTATACCAATGTGCCCACCCCTTTCTAAAACTCCTTTAACTTATGCAGCAATGGCATTACAGGGAGTAGCTTTCCATTATAATTATTCCTTTAAATATTATGTTCTGAGAAAACAAGGCAGTGCTTAATGTTTAGCAGATAAACTTAAATATTTTTTGGTGCTTCTTTTCATTTTTATGGAGGTCCAAATATCTTTGGGCCCAGTGTGCTGTATGGTTTGTGTGGCATGTCTTCAGAGCCATCCTTTCCAGATAGAGCAGCTCAGTGTATTTGCTGAGTATATGTACTAGTCTATTTTACTAAGAAAACACCTGAGGTTTGCCTGGCTTTAGTGAGGAGCCTGAAGTCAATCCTAAAGATACTTATAAGAAAACTCAGACTGTAGAGTATAGGGAAGAAACACCCTAATAAATCACTTGAAAATGTGCTCATAAAGCTATACAGAATGAGGGGGGGCGGGGGAAAGGACCATAGAAATACTTTATTCTGTCTTGAAGGGGGAAAAAAACCTGCAGCATTCCTGACAGGTTTGTCCAACCTTTTTCTGAGGTCTTGTTATTGGATATTGCTTTGGCCATCTATTCCAGTAGATGACCAAACAGGTACATTCAGGAAAATTTTCTTAGTGACCAAACTACATTTTCTTGTTGCGATTTTGAATCTATGACTGTTTGCATTATACTTTGAGAGATGGTAAAGAATTTATATCCTTCTTTGTGGCTGTCTCTCATCTTAAAGATCCCATGACTGTTTCTGAGCATTAATAACCTTCACTCCCTCTTGATGGAGCGTGTTTGCTAATACCTTGGCTGTTTGTGGTGGTTGTCTTTGGGCTCTGTGATCAGTCTGTTGGTGAATAGTTCTATTAGCAAGTGCAGTTGAATTGCTTAAGCCAATGCATTAGAAGTGGGTTTAGTCCTGGAAGAACAGGTTTGTACCAGCTACAGCCTTAAATATTATAAGACTATACAAAATGTGCTGAGTGTTTTTTTCATATAGTTGGAGGTTCCATAGGTAATGTTAGTATCTTAAAATCTCTGTGTCATTCAGTTGTCTTATATTTTTGTTGGGTGATTTCTCTCTAGCCAGAAAATGGCCTGCCATGATCAGAGATGTGTGTCTGTCCCAAAAGCCTGAAAATGCTGGTTCTTACGCTGCACCAAGAACACACCAATCTTTGTCTCTGTGGAAAGCTGCACAGTGAGCTTTTTTCATAAATGCACATATATAAAAATACACAAAAATCTCAGTGTTCCCTGTTGGATTAGATGCAGTATCTTGCTAACGATCATAATTCCTGAAAACCTGAGATGATGCTTCATCTGAAAAGCTTGAAGAAAGATTTGGCAAGTTCTTTGGTTTGAAAAGCCTGTCGCAAAAGATGTTCTCAGATTGTAAAAAGAAAAGGATAATTGGAATGGAAGATAGACAACTTCATTCGTATTTATAACAACTGAGAAGTGCAAGAGATGAATATGGAGTTCAAAATGTGGAAAAAAAATACTGATTAAGATGATTCTTGTTTGATAATGTAACCGTATCAACCAGTTTTGCTTAATGTTTGTACTTGTATCTACTTGCATTTGTATGTTCAAGTTTAATTAAAAATATTTGACTTGAAAGCTCTATAGCGCCTTTCATCTCAATATGTCAGGAATTACAAACACTAAGATTTTTGGCATCTGCATGACAAGTTCTTGAGGGAGCCCTTCTCCCAGCTCCGCAGAAACAACTTGGGAACTCTCACTACATACCATACTGTTACTTTTAAGAAGCAGGAGAATGGTGGTGTGGTTTATTCGTGTCCCAGTATTTGAAGGAAGTATGGATATAACATCCATATTCTGTCAGCAGTGGACTGAAAGAGCTGCAGAAAATGTGATGTCTGAATGCTCAGCTACCATGGTAGTAGGCATTTAGAGTGTCCGTGTGGGCACAGACCTTTTGAGCAAATACCAATGTAAATGGTGTTGAAAAAGGCCTGCAAAATTTCACCCTGGAAATACTTCACTAATGGACATTAATTTTTAAATTTTGCTTCAAAACCAACAAAACAAACCAATCAAAAATACCCATATTAAAAAACCCTCAGGAATCCCTGTGATATTGTGGTTATGAGAGAGTCTTACTATTTTGATGAAACATTTGAAAATTAGCACTAAAACCTGCCCTTCGAGACCTCCGGTGAGGATGGTCCTTGTAGCAACAGATGGCTTGGTGATTGCAAGGTGGGTTGTGCTTTACTGGTTGGGGCATATTTGGTTACTGGGAAAATGAAATACAAGGCCATGTGTGGGCACACTTGGCAACAAGGGGGGCTAACAACCAAACCAGATGCAGGTAGTACTTTTTTTGTTCTGTAATAAAATCCTTGAAAAGGGGGAAGGGATATCTGCCTAAACTGAATTTAACTTTGCTGTGGGTATCTTGGATGTAAAGTGCAATGAAGTATTTCCTGTCCTAGATTGGAGAACGGCTTTCCCCTTTTCTTCAGGAGACTTTCAGGTTGTATTTTGGAGTCCTGCTTCCTCCTGAACACCCAGAAAGCAAGGCGTTGGGTATTGCTTGTTGCTCTTGTTCAGTCTCAAAGGAGAGTTTTTCTGCAGTAGTGTTGCAGTGTGAAATTCATATTGATACCATGTTGGTGTTACAGAGTATCTAGTATCCTGGTTTCCTGATAGAAGATGCCTAAAGGCAACTCTAACACGGCTAAAATGCATTACAGAGAGAAAGGGATGGTTTTCTAATGAAAACTAATTGAATGCCATCTCTTAACTTGTGAGGAGCAGCATGTGGGTTTGTGCAACTTGAACTTAATGTTTCCACAAGTCACCAGTGCATTTGTTAAATAGTATTTCAGGTTTGATGACTTGGAGTAAACCGTTATTACAGAGGTGTGGTTCTGAGCTGGGAGAATCCTGACACAAAGTGGTTGGAGGGAGGTAATGTGGATTTTCCACGTCAAGACTCTACAAGGAGCTTAGGGGGAAGCACGCCAGTGGGATTCAATTTGCCATTACTTTTTAAGCATTAAGGAACATGAAGTAGAAAAACTAGACTTGATGCAGGGAGGGGAAGCTTCAGTTGCACTGGTTTCTGGTATCCAGTACTGGCTTTCTGTGCCATAGCTGATGTCTGACTGAGAAGTGTTCCTTCAGAAGCTTTGGGCTGTCGGAAGTTTTGAGTTGCTGCTATTTTCCATCAGGACCCTTTTGGGGATTTCTCTGCATGTCCAGTCTTGACTAAAATTCTCTGTACAAAAAAGTGTTATCCCAGAGATTTACAACTGAAAAGGGAACTAGGAAACTTTGCCCAAAAACTTGTTCATTGACACCTACAGTTAACTGCATGTCTGTCACTCCTGGTGAAACTTGTGTAGCACAGGTATCTCTAATGCCTTAGTTCTCCTCTCAGGCAGACTAGGAGATTCGTATGGTAAGAACTCTGTTAGTACATGGGATTAAATGGAATTATCTGTTCTTTTTACAAGACATCTTCTCCTGGCTCTTCAGACTTTTCTGTGCCTAATGGCATATGAAGAGGAGATAGTCATCACATCGTGGCTTGCTGAAGCAGCTTAGCAGTGTCTTTTTATCACAGGAAGGGAACTGTGTCTGCATTTTATTTATTGCGTAGTCTGGGTGCTCTTGTTTGAGGTAAGTTTGCTACATGCATGTTTTAGGCTCAGAAAGATAACCCAACATTCCCTGGCGAGCACCAGAAGTGTCTTTTCTGGTGTGAAGGGAGAGTGGTTTAGTAGTTCTGCCACCTCTGTAGTCTGTTGTAGCTTATTTCTGTGCATACTGAGTCAAACTAGATCATTAGCATGCCTTAAGATAGTTGTTAATGAGGAGCTGTCTGTTGACAGTGTATTCTAGCCTGGCTGGAGCCAGGAGGGGTCGTCTTGAATGAAAAAAAAAGAATACACGTAAAGGTTTTTAAAGGCCCTTTAAAAAAGGTGTTTCTCATTGGCATTTGGCAGATTGAAAACAGATCTTCAGATGGTCAGAAACAGTGTTTGGTCATGTCACTTGGTTGTGGGATGTTCGGCAAGGGGTCACGCTTCCTGTTCCCAGTCCAGTCTGTCAGCTGGCCGTATCACAGTGGTAAAGCATTTGGAGCACCAGTTGAAGAGAGAGTTCATTGTAAGGGGTTGCCTTTAATTTCTTTATGGTAATTGTAAGGAGAAAATACTCATATATATCAGATATCTTGTTCTACATGGTTTTGGCTTTACTGTTGTTTCTTTATGTCACATGGGGTTCATAGTTGGGTGTGTAAGTGTCTGTCACCTTTAGTCAGTCAGTGCAGGCTGAGACAGTTGGGCTGCTTCAGCCGGGAGAAGAGAAGGCACCAGGGAGATGTTCTAGCAGCCTGCCAGTGCCTAAAGGGGCTTCAGGAAAGCTGGAGAGAGATTGGTTACAAGGACATGGAGTGACAGGACAAGGGGCAATGGCTTTAAACTGAAGGAGAGAGGGGATTTAAAATTCGATTTAGATTCGATGTTAGAGGCGCTGGCACAGGCTGCCCAGAGAAGCTGTGGCCATCCCCTCCCTGGCAGTGTTCTAAGCCAGGTTGGATGGGGCTTTGAGCAACCTGGGCTGGTGGAGGGTGTCCCTGCCCATGGCAGGGAGTGGGACTAGATGGACTTTAAGGTCCCTTCCAACTCAAACCAGTCTGTGATTCTATGATGAGTAAACTACAAATTTACGGATTAAAACCTATATAACTGATAAGCAGTAATTTCCTTTGTCCTTAAAATGAAGATAAGTTTAGTAACCCAAAGGATGTTTTGGGGTTCCCCTGCGAAATACTGTGATACCGTAGAGGTACTCATTTCTAGAAATACTCACTTAAATTGGTAACAGGTGAGGGGTTTCTCCTGCCTTAAAGGAAATCAATTGCAAGACATTTTTGGATTGAGATTTCCCTGCAAGATTTAAGCCTTCATCACTCTGTGGAGAATTTGAGTTATAGTACATGGAAGAAAAGATGAAAACGTTTTGTTCCTCTGTGTTATTTTTACACAAATCAACCAGAGTTTATTTCCTCTAAGCGCTTTATCCAACATGCGCATCCCTTTACTGTGGGTGATTTTTGAATTAGCTTTATAAAGATTATATGGATAGACACAGCATTGTCGTGGTTAATAGAAACCTGTGCAGTGAGGTCTGTGGGCTGCGAGATCCCTAACAGTGCCAATGACAGTGAAGTATGGCCTTATCGAAAGGAGAATTCATAAGAGGCTGCCCTGGGACACTGCACCACTGTCCTTCTGTGTATCCTGACAATGTTATCTGTCCTCTCAGTACGGAGTATCAAATGTCTGTCACGAGTACAGAAATTAATTTAATGTCACCTGAAGACATGCAATTAATCTTTTAGAGGTTTTCATAATACCTTTACAGAAAGAGTTGCCAGTTTGGCGGATTTGGATTTTGGGGTTTAGCAGAAGATAAGGAAAATTAATTTTTCATCAGGGTTAATACAAGCTAGCAGGGCCACAAAGGCTGAGAAAAATGGTTTGGGAATTTGTCAAGTGTTGTCACTCTAGAATAATGCTGCTTAACGTCTGATAGGTGTAATCAAGAGTTGAGATTTCTATAGAGGGGGATTAATCAATTTGCTCACTACAGAATGCAAGTTGGTGATACCATTCCTTCATGGGGTTTAAGAATGAAAATAAGATTTGATCTGTCAAATTGCAAGCAGCTCTGACAGTATCAATAGGCGTTTTTATCAGTACATTTTAAAGCATTTGTTATAAATAAATTTGTCCTGCTAATGTTGGTGGCAAATAAACTTCATCTTGATTGTGAGGCTGTCATAATGATTATGATAGAGAGTTTCAGCTTGCTAAATACTCATAAAATTCTGCTTTTAGAGTTTGTGATCTCATATTTGATAGATCAGTCTTTGTTTCTCAAAACACAACGCTGACTATATATATATAGTGAGAGAGCTTTGCTATTGGAAAACAGCCTCGATAACTATCAGGGAGCCGCTTGTAAAATTCAGTTGTTGAATGGCATCATTTTTCTTTTTGGTCAGCCCAGTTCTGGATCAAACTGTGCAGACACTTCCACAGTAGGAATCTGAAAACCATTCCCTGTGCAGTTGGAATCCTTTTGCCTCTACCTTTTGAGTTTGGATTAATTACAGCATTTGAAGTTAGCTTGTTCTGGTACCACCAAACAGTCTTGCAGTACTTGAAATTTGAAAGATGAGTTTTATACTTTTCCCTCAACAGAACTCCTGCCACTTAAAAAAACCCACGTTTCCATTACTCTGGTATTAACTGAATAATGGTAAAGCTTCATTCAGCAGAATTCCTTCCTGGCTATATGTTAAGAAGACCTTTTGTAAAACTAGGAAATACAGACCTTGAAGGTCAGAATGATTTGTACTATAGAAATCAAGCAGTAGACGATAACATGAAAACATTCTTCCTTTATTGGTTTGCAGAGAAATAAAGCATGGGAATTCAGTTTTCCACAGAGGACTTAGAGGAAATTTGCAGTATAAAATCAGAGCTTGTACCAACCTCAGGTCTCTGCTGGACCGAGAAGTATATCTACCTGTTTCTGGCACTCTGTGCATCAAATGGTATGAGGCACGTCAAGGTGATGAATAGATACATCTCTGAAAAATGTTGGTTTGCCCTGTATGTCCCAAAATGCTAGATGCAGATAAGAATTATTTTAACAAGAGAAGATTTAAAATTTTAACACCTCCTGTTGCTACCTGTTGCAGTTTGGAGAGGACAGTGATAGAAGCTAATGAAAAATAACACAGAAGATGTCTTTAGAAAAAGCAATGAGCTAGAGCTAGACATTGTAAGTAGAAGAGATGCTAGCAGCTTAGCTTCTGTGACTGAGAGATCTGCTTGGGTAGCTTCTGCAATACAGCTTCAGTTCACTTACCTGTTCGCCGGTAGCTTTGCTGTGTGTTGGATTTACCTTTGGAGCACCAGTTTATTGTGCACCCTGTGAGTGGAAATCTGGAGTCAGCATACTCATAGCCTCATTTCGTGTGTTGGAAGAAGAGAGGTATGATTGTAATGTCCTTGTAGGAGCATGTAACCTGTAAGTAATGTTCTATAGCTTCAAGTCCAGATGTTAAAAGCTTATTGTGGGTGTTTTGCTCGACTTCATTGGTGTTCCTCAAAATGCTGCTAGTTATCTTGGATAGAAGAAGTTTAAAGGACGATGTTGGGGATGAATCTGATTTGCCACTAAATACTACTGCATGGGTGCTCCGTTCTGGCTCAGACAGTGCTTGGCCTTCCTCTGTCATGTCTGCAGCTAGTGAAGAAAGGAATTGGAGCTAAAATTTGTATCTGAGCCCGCTTGTTAGGTGCGTGGTGACCTAGGAGTCATGTTTAATTTTAATTTCCCTATGAAACCACTGAACACTGTCTTTAGTTGAAGCCAGGGCTACTTGTAAGGGGAAACAATGTATTGCTGACTTGCAGGGAACACACCTTGAGCACCAAGCCGCTCACTCGTGGGTCTCTCTTTAGAAATGGTGTTGGAAGTTCATTGCTGCTTCCCCTCTTCGGGTCATCTGGAAGATCAGTAGATGTTCAGAGCAGTAGTATAAAGAAAGGGCTTGATCCAGCTGCCCTTTCTCCCTTCTTGTTGCAGGAAGAAGTAGACCTTGCTCCATCCTGTTTTTTTCACCCTATGGGCTTATTTATTGCTCTGTATAGGTTTTCTTATTTCTGAAACTTACTAATTCATTAAAAAGTCCTGGGACATTTGTAGCATTTCAGGGTTTTGCAGGAGCATCATACTAGCAGTAAAGCCCACAGGTGGCACTTGAGACCCCAGCAGGGAGCAAACCCCATCCAGTTTTTTTATAAACATGAACCAGTGATGTGTGCTTATGCTTTTGACCCCGTTACAGTCGTGCACTTAGTTTATATGCGTTTATTTGGTGCTAATTGGGTGTGGTAGTTAAGTATTGGGTGGTTGTTGGCCTTCCTACCCTTTAATGGGAAATGATTGTTTGCTTCTGAAGTTTTGGTAATGAGTATGTTTGATGTGATTTGTACCTGAGGGCTTCACTCTCAGATGTGCTCCCTATGTGCTGGATCAGTTTTTGGTTTGGAAAGAGATTGTTGCAAATATTTATGGTTGTTTTTCACAGCAGGCAGTTAGCAGAGATTAGATTTTTTTTTAACTCCCAATTAATGCATTTAAATTCCTCCTAGATTTTTTTTTTGTTCCTTGTAGCTTCATCATCTTCTAGCTGCTGTAAGGTTGAATAAAAGAAATTATCTGATCAAGGCATAGTGCTTATGGTGATGCTGATATTGGAACTAATATTAAAATGCGGATTTAATGCAATTCTCCTCGTAAGATTTGGTTTGGGTTTTTCAGGAGAGGAGGAGCTGTTGCTTTTATATTTTTGAGCAGTGATCGAAGAGGGAAACCGTTAGAAGGCTTTAGCATTTCTCACCAGTTACTGCTCTCAAGGCTTTATATACAAAACTTTGTGAAGTGATGGAGCATTGCAGTTTTTGCAGAGAAAAACCGGTACGTGGTTAAAGTGGAAAAACTAAATGCAGTTCTCTGTTGCTTTCTTGCTTTGGACATTGTGGGTAAAAGCCCTTAAGTGGGAATTCCTTATCGCAGGTTGTGCTCATGAAGCAGAGATGGTGCAGGGGGTGAGGAACCTGATTTGTCTGGCATTTAAGTAGCTGATTCTTAAGAATCTGCATATACATGGTAATAAAGAGAACTTGATTTATGGGTGTGAGTAGTAAACTAGTGAGCTTTTAACATGAGGCTAATCCTACATATCACCAGTACCAGGCTACTTGTCTTCAAATGGTAGTGAAGAGACTTAGTAACCAACTGGTCCTCAGTAGATCTTTCTCTTGCTTTTGTTTAATCCCAGTAAGAGGCAATGATCTGTATTTTCAGTCAAGGTAATCTCACTCTCAGACCATAAACCATTCAGCCTTGTATTTTGTCTCCTTATCCGTGAGAAACATGCCAGTATGAAACCCACTGGTTTGTGCCATGTGTAAAGGAGTTCTGACTTGTGAATGTTTAAAGAAAGGGGAAAACCCCCACTGCAGATAAAGATGACTTCCTGGTTAATTTTTTCCCCCTTTAGACATGCTTTTGATGTGAGAGCTTTTGCAGTGTTACCTGAGGGTTGGTGGGACTTAGACAAAGCCTTCCCCTTGCAGATACAGTATTCGCTAGTATGAGTTGGAAAGTTGCAGTCCAGTCAAGATACAGATACTGATGTTGGAACCTCATAATAATATGATGAGCTTTGTAGATACAAACCTACCTGATCTTTTGTTGGGCTCTGCTGTCTCTTGCTTCATGGGATGTTTTTCAGGGATTGATCTGATCTGGACAGCCAGACACAAAGTGAAGACTCACTTGTCTGTCTGTAGAAAGAACAGAGCCGTTTGGGTACAGGCAGCAGAAGGGAATAATTTCTCTTGGTGCTTTCAGCTTATGCTTTTACTGTGCCTGGTGCCATGGAGAGTTGCAGTGGCAAGAGCTGCCTTGGCCGAGAGAGGCATTAAGGTGTTGTTTTGTGGTGCTGGTGATTATAAATACCTATAATAAGAACTTCATAAAACAAAGCCTCGGGGAAGAACTGTTCTGGGTTCCAGTGGTTGAGGAAGGAGACTGCTTAGAAGGCTGCTGGTGTACAAGTTGGCAGAATACTTATGCTCTTCAATGTAAATACCAGGTTTTAACTAAAGAGAGGTTGGAGCTGTAACTACGAGCAGAGTATTTGCCTGGTTCTTTACTCCTTCTACAATGCATAGGTCTCTCCTAAAAGAAGTGTTACAAAATAAGTAACACATTCTGTAGTTTGTGTGTAACCCTGGAAGAATGATTTGCAAACAGAAGGGAAAACACATCAACCCTTTGCATATGAAAAAGCATTATTGAATGTGGTAATTACAGTAAAGTCTGACCGAAGTAAGCTGTACTTCAGGTGCTATGGATTTATTTCAGACTGAGGCAGGATTTCCAGGCTGAGCCCTTGCCCACACCTGCTGCAGCCGAGGGTTGGCAGGCAGACCCCATGGGTGCTGTCTGTGCCCTGAGGAGCTGGATGCGGCAGGAGGCTGCTCAGGGCGAGGGTTTGTAGTGCCTGGACACTGAGCCGCCTGTTGTGTTGTTGATTTCAGCAGGGGGGAGAGGATGCTGGCTTTTTTCACTCAGAGGGCCAGCCCCAGCGGCCTCAACAACCCCCGGAGCCGAAACAGCAGCCAGTGAGGAAGGTCACATTGACAAAGGGAATGCAACAGCAGCAGCACCAACAGCAGCAGCAGCAGGCACAGATCCATTCACCAGCTCCTCAAGGAGTCAAAAACATCCAGGGAATCCATCAACCTAAAAAGGTGATTTATTTTTTGTTTTAGATGCATATTGCTGCTAGAAGTTCTCCTGTCTAGCTGTGTTGCTCCGTTAATAATGAGCGTTCTGTTTGTCAGTTGCTAGCACAGGGCTGTATGACCCAGGAGATGCATAATTGCATATAAACCTTTTAATCTGGAGAGGCCTGTTTGTACCCAGCACAGACTGGAGATGTCTGCAAGTTATTTCATCTGCTGACTTTCTGGCCAGCATAGTATTCCCTGGGGGAAATGTGCGTGCCCTGAGATACCATCTCCTGCAGCATCCAACGTGTTTTCTGGCTTTAAAACCAAGAGTTTTTTCTGAAGTTGTGCTTAAGCTTTTATTCCGGCTGTTTCCTGCGTCCATAGGAGCACACAGCAACTGTTTCAGGATGCTCTTTGGTTGATCCTCAAAGTTGGTATCACTCAAAACCGTTGGTGATCTTGTATAACTTGATTTGCACTCGGGGAGGAGGCAGGGAGAGGTTCATGTGGCAGTGCTGTGTGCCTTCTCTTGCTTGCAAGCTGGCACGCTCCTCAGAAATAGCTGGTATTCTGGCTTTTAAGTTATTTCGTGTTTTTGAAATGTTGGCCATAATCTTCCAGCTTCATGCAAGAATAAAGATTCCTTGCTGATGCAGAGATGTGTGAAAAGTCATTACCCTCCATAGGATTTACAAGTAGGAATCGAGAGACCATGTGAATGTTAACTCGATGTTAAGTGTTAACTCTGTTTAATGTTTGTGGCTGTTTCACTGTTATTTTTCCTCTCTCCCACTGTTCAACCTCTAATTTACTAGAATTAAACCCACACATATCTTGCTCCAGAGCATACTGTAGTGCCAGATCCTAGAGGATTTGGGGAATAGAAACTTTGAAAAAAGTTGTTTTAAAGTTATTTAGCGTTTGCGAGTGCTCCATCCTGGGAACAGACCTAGAGACTGGAGGTGCTTGAAGCACACATTAATATACCTGTGGGTTGAGATGAAAGAAAGGAGAGGGATGACTGGTTGGGGTTTTTTTTTGGCCAGAATTGAAATATGAGGCTGAACATATGCTACCAATGTCATCAGTGTTGAAAACTAGGTTACGTATTTTGGTCTGAGCCCCTCTGCTGCTTGGTCGATCTGTGCTTAAGCTGAGGCTTTTAGCCTCAATGCCATAGACATGACTCAGTACATAACTGGCTCCCCTTTAGAAGAGAGGTTCGTATAAGCAGTGGATGAATATGTTAATAAGTAGCCTTTCAAACCAGCAAACAGCAACAAGCTGGTTTAAATCAACATGTACTTTAATCAAGTCTTTAAGTAAATGGCCAACTTCTACATCGTCTGTCAGACGCAGCGAGCGGAAGCGCCGGGTAAGTAAATCAAAACACTGTTACTTTTGTTGTTGGCAGGTCATTATGCACGGCAGAGGCAGAGGAGTAGCAGGCCAGATGGGCCGAGGACGCTTGATGCCAAATAAACAGAACCTGCGAGTGGTGGAGTGCAAACCTCAGCCCTGTATTGTGTCAGTTGAAGGGCTTTCTTCATCAACTACTGATGTCCAACTGAAAAACCTGCTGATGTCAGTGGGACCCATTCAGGTAGGTCAACCTCGGTTTATCATTTTTGTGCCAAAAGGCTTTCATTCTGGAAAGCTCAATTAATTCCCTGACACTAAATACAATGTGTGTTTATTGGTAATTTATGTTTGAAGGCACCCACACAGGCACTACACCTGGTAGCAAAGACAAGCAGGGGATCATATTGCAGCACAGGAGGATTTTGCTAACAGTCACATTCCTGCTGCGAAAGTCTCCTTCATTTTGGAGTTCCTCTACTATCTCTGTGATTTTCTTACACAATACAGGCTTGTCCATTCTGCTGGGTTGTTAAAGCCAGATGATCAGATCAAAGCAAATGTATTTTTGGTTGCTGTCCTTATTTTTATTGTTGATCGCCTGCACCTACCCTCTTTTCTGACATTTGCCTTCCCCTGTCATTGCAGTCCTGGGGTAGGAACGCTTAATGATCACCGCCCAGTGGACATTTGTGCCATGTAGCACCAACTCCTTTTTCAGATGAAAACACAGCATCCTTTGAAGGACTTACATTATCCTTTGGTTTTTTAGAAGGTTCTCTTTTGGAGGGGCCTTTGAGCAAGGTGCATCACACACTGAAAAATCTATTGTGAAGCCTCTGTTCCTAAACTGCTTTCTGGAACTGAGGGATCAGTTAAATTGACTTCAGGAAAGCAGGAGGTTTTCAAAGCACTGAAGGGCTTAGGAGGCCCTGTCTGACTTACTGTTAGCACACTTGAAAATACGGGTCAATGAATAATGAAACATACAGATGAGGACAACTTTTTTCCTTGATTTTATTTATTTTAAGTTTTGAATGCTCCTTCTGACAGGATGAACATGCTCAGACAGATGCAAGGAGTGAGTTGGAGCTGTTCTGTGAGACTTCTTCACTAGCAGGCAGTATGCCCCGGTGCCTAAGCCGGCCAGTGGGATCCTGGGGCGCATTAAAAAGAGCGTGGCCAGCAGGTCAAAGGAGGTGATTCTCCCCTTCTACTCTGCCCTGGTCAGGCAGAGTAGAGGCGCAGAACTCTTTCCAGGAGATCCCTGTCTTTTTGTACTGAGGAGCCTGGAGTACTGTATCCAGTTCTGGGCTCCCCAGTACAAAAAAGACAGGGATCTCCTGGAAAGAGTCCAGCGGAGGGCTATGAAGATGATTAAGGGCTTGGAGTATCTCCCCTATGAGGAAAGGCTGAAAAAATGTCTCTGGAGATATTCAAGACCCATCTGGACACCTACCTGTGCGACCTGTCCTAGGGAACCTGCTTTGGCAGGGGGGTTGGACTCGATTTCTTGAGGTCCCTTCCAACCCCTACAGTTCTGCGATTCTGTGGTCCTTCTGTAGCAACACAAAGTGCTCTCCTAAAGCTGTACACTCCGCTTCACTTCTTGCCAGTTTAGTAAATGGGATAATGCTGAATAATGCTGAATAAGTCGTCAATTCAGAGAGGTTTAATTTGTTTGTGAAAGCAAAAACACTTCCACAAAATACTTTGTCCCCTCATGTTGGGTAGTACTCGAGGAAATTATTCATAGTTCCAAAGCACATTTATTCAGTGTTTACTTGCTAAATCTTGCATGAGGATATTAGAAGGAGATTAATAGAAACCCTGTTAGGAAATACTCACAATGGAGAGAAGTTATTGAGAATGTGCTAAAAAATTTATTCAGTACTTGCTTCTTCACAGCAGACTGCAAACTCTGGTCTCTCAATTCAATGTCACAGACCAATTTAGAAGGATGTAGTTGTAGGAAAAAAACAAGAACTAGTTTTCCAGTGGGATTTGATACATCTCACTTCCCTACAGAACTTGTATTCTTCCAGCAGCTGTGCCTCTGGAAATTATGATTTCTAAATCATCATCTATTTTCACTTTATCAGAGATCTAGAAGTAGTACTTGAAAGAGATGCTTGAGTTCAACTAATGATGCAGAAGACTTTTGTGCTAATTCTGGTACAGCAGCAGGAGAGGAAAATAACATTTCCTCATTCTTCCTTCCAACTGTGTTCCGTGTAAGTGACTTGCAACAAAGAGTGCAGAAGCGAGCCACTGAAGAGCCAGTAGGCAGATGGAAGGGCTGAAGAGAAGTAGACAGAAGTAGGCATCACGCAGGCTTTGGGGCTTTTGTGAGGACAGTATATGTGAGAGGCAAGGACAGGTCATGGCCCTGAGCAGATCAAGGAGATCTCGGGTAGTGCAGAACTCTCATCTGTCTAAGATGGAGTGTTCCAGCTTGATGAACTGAAAGAGCAGGAATTTGAGAAGGTGGCTGGTGTGAGAAAACAGCAAGGTGAGAAATTCTAACTGCTGCTTTGGAAATTAAGCAAGGTGCCCGGTTCTTAGCTGGTTTGGATGGAGTTCAAGAGGCAATAAGAGGAGGGAAGGGCGAGTCAATTGCAGCTGGCTCCATCTTTAAGATGTAGAATATCCCATCTCTTGCTGTTGTCTGTGTTCAACAAGCCTTTTCTTAATGAACTGAACCAATCAGATAGTGGTTTCTTGAATTTTTTTTAACTTGCTGAGGTGGGTGTGTTAGTGTGTGTGTCAAACTCAGGCTTATGTTTTTCAATTGTTAAAGAAATTTCAAATCTGAATTGGAATGCAAGGAGTTATCTTCCTGCCTGTATAGTGGCTTGAATTGACACATGCCAATTATCCAACACACAAATCCCTGCTTAAAAGTGAAGGTTCCCAAGGTTCCTCTAATGGTAAGCATGCATCTGTCTTCAAAGCGACACGCAAACTCAGCTCATAAATCTGAATATTGCCCTCTGTGTATCAATTTCAGCTACAGTCAAGATGTGAACAAGGAAATGGCTGCTCTGAGGCATAGCTCCCAGAGACAGGGAAGAAATTCTTCCCAGTGATCTCTCTGCATTTGGGAAGGAGAATAGGAATAGATGGTGAGCAGCTGTCCCACCTGGTTTGGGACCTCTGCTTAATCTGGATCTTCCATACTGGTCTGTAGAGCAATTGATCCCACACCAGCCTCTCTTTATGAATATATAGTTTGGCTCCTGAATTTGTTGCAGTGAGCTTATCCTCCATGTACTTTCTTGGGATAAGGATCTTCACTGGCATAACGGAGAGTTTTAACCTTTTAATAGAATAGTCTATAATTGGTTAATGGTGTAAATGAAGAGGAAGAGATTTCTTTGCTTTTCTCAGGACAAAAGGGTTGGATTTCTGGTTTTAGCTTTCTCATATCAGTGCCATTATAGAGATACAAGTACCTTGCACAAACCTCTGAAAGATGAAAACTTCCCTCAATTTATGATGTTCAGTGCTCCTAGCTTTGCCATCAGCTTGCCTTGAGGTGGTGATTCTGTGGATCAGGTTTAGGGAATAGCTGGGCATGCATGAGAGAAGATGGAGGAGACTTTTACAGTTGAAGTTGGAAATCTGTCATTTTTTCCTTCCATACCCTAGAAGTGAAAAAAAAATTCTCATTTCCCATGTATTAGCTTTGAAACACCATCCATTGCCTAATGACTGAAAACTCCCTCGCTCTCATCCATGCTTCATTAAAGCAGCTCTGTTAGGAGAAAAAGGTAAAGATTCTCAAGATACTGAATAAAAGGAAATTTTTTGGGCTCCATGAAACAGCCCCTTAGTCATAGTTGTGTTTCACAACTCAGACATGATTAAATTAGCAGGGGAAGCGCTGCTTTTCAGCATACAGTTTGCAATCAGACTGTTTCTGGAGAGGACAGGCTTTCAGGTACAAGTAGCGTACCTGCAGTAAGATCCAAGTGCTGAATCTAAAATAATTACATGCTATAAATAAAATTAGGCATTCTAAAGTGTTGGAAAGTACAGAAGATTTCTGAGCACACCACCAGAATAGAGCCTCCTGGGGGGGACTGCACTGGAGCAGTGACATTGAGGACACATCCATCCAGAACCACTTGCTAAAGTAGATTACTAATAAGTTGCAAAGGTCATGAAAAACCCAGTGCATTTTGTGGGTCCTCTGGAATCCATGTTTAATATTTATGCTGTGTAAAGAGGCTTGTGTTCAGCTAGAGTTTGCCAACACCTCGTTATTTTCTTTTTATTTTGGATGGTGACAGGTAAAGGGAGTCATTTGCTAGGTGCTCAGATAATTGGAGTACTGAGTGATCTCTGGAGGTGTTCCATCATCATCCTTACTCATCCTTACTCATATTTTCTTGCATCAAATGGCTGTAAATATGGAAACATCAGTGCAAGGTCTCAGAAGATTTAAGATTGTAAATTCTGATGGGTTAAAAACAAAATTACCACCCTTTCCCCCCCCCCCCAAAAAAAAACCCTCCCGTTGTGTGTCAGAGGTTCTGAGAATGTTCCGGTTGTTGGCATATTTTGAGTAGTTGTACAAATACGAGTTTTTCTCTGATAAAGTAATTTCTTGCCTTGTCTCAGAAGGGAAGAACAGTTGCCATGTTGTGTGCTTCTCTTTGCTTTCTTAGAGTGACAGTGCTACCTAGTGCTCGGTTAGGGTAAAGGCAGCTGTCCGCGCTGATAATGTTCAAAACCACCGAATGGCTTTTCGGTTTAAAGACGTGTGGGCAGAAATGAGAAGCACACGTGGATGAGCGCGCCCACAACGTGAGGTTCTCTGTGGGATCCATCGCACAAGGTGGACAGGGCTGGCGTGGTGACCTCTGTGGTCTTGCTACCTGTAAAAACATTTTCAGCTGTTGCAGGAGCTGTGGTAGAAGACACGGCTGGTCCTGCTTCATCCTTGGGGCTGGGGGAAGAGAAGAGCAGCTCTGTAAGGAGCCTGGCCAGTTCAGTCCTGCTGTAGAGCAGTATGTGAGCTAGAGATGCTATCTCGATGATTCAGAGATCTTCCCATCTCTTCTTGCAAACGGAGGTAGAAAGCCAAACGCTTTCAGTGGCACATAGTAGGAAGTCCAAGGTGGCAGAACAGCAGGAAAGAGGGACAGACGGTGGAAGAGATCAGTTGCAACAGCTGAGGATGAAATAAATACATTCTGTCCCAGCCTCTGTCCCTTGGTAATGGCTGGGAAGTGCCACTAGGAAAGATGCCGTCATGAGGCCCCATCTGGGGTACTGTGTCCAGATCTGGGGCCCCCAATACAAGAAAGATGTAGAACTGTTGGAGAGAGTTCAGAGGAGGCCACGAAGATGATTAGAGGACTGGAACACCTCCCCTATGAGGAGAGGCTGGGGGAGCTGGGCTTGTTCAGCCTGGAGAAGAGAAGGCTGTGGGGAGACCTCATTGCAGCCTTTCAGTACCTGAAGGGAGCATACAAACAGGACAAACAGGAGGGGAATCAACTTTTTAAAAGGGTAGACAATGGCAGGACAAGGGGGAATGGATTAAAACTAAAGGAAGGAAGGCTTAGATTAGATATTAGGGGGAAATTTTTTACAGAGGGAGTAGTGAGGTGCTGGAACAGGCTGCCCAGAGAGGTGGTGGATGCCCCGTCCCTGGAGGTGTTCAAGGCCAGGTTGGATGGGGCCCTGGGCAACCTTGTGTAGATCATGGCTGGAGGTTGGTGGCCCTGCCTATGGCAGGGGGGTTCAGCTTTATGATCCTTGGGGTCCCTTCCAACCCATGCCATTCTGTGATTCTATGCTTCAGGTGTCAGGAGACTGTGAGGCAGTGATAATGTATCTGCAATTACTGAAAGGAGGGAAGGGTAAATAGAATCAGATCCTTCTTGTTAGAAAGCTATTATGACAGTTGGACTAGATGATCTTGGAGGTCTTTTCCAACCTTAATGATTCTGTGAATGTGCCTGCTGTGCTGCCACTGGACTTGCTGCAGAGCAGCTTGGATCACACATGGGATATGATGCTGGTTAGGAAAGTTTACACTGTCTATTTGCACATACCTATTTTTAGCAGCTTCGTATGGACTGCCATTAATCCCAGCTCACTCATGAACGGAGTGTGGTGTCTATTAGGTAGTCCATTGACTTGAATGAAAGAAATTATTTAAAGGAGGAAACTTTTATTTCCCATGTGTCTCCTATAATCAAAATGAGTGCTTGCTCCAGTCTCACTCCTACCTGCTCGCTCTCCATCTCCCAGTGCTCTATTAATCTCCCTTTTAACTCCCTGTGTAACCTCAGGGAGTTTTGATGTCAGAGATGTTTGCTTTCTGCAAGTCATCTCTCGCTGTCTGCTCGTGGATGTCCTGCTGCTTTGTCTCGGGGCTCTTGGTTTTGCAAGGAAGCTTAACTAGAGATTATTGTGCTGCTATTCTCATAGAGGCTGTTTCAACATTATTTTGACTAATATTGTAGGAGTGTAGATTTAATTACAGGAGGAACTTGAAGGCATTGCAGGTCTGCAGGCCTAAAGGAATGTCTGCAGAGGGAACAATCCTTTTCTGATGCTCTAGTTGCCAAAAGTGACTCAGTTGCATAAAGAGCCAGAGCTGCTGTGCTGGTTTTTTTTAATATGGTTGAATTAAATAGTAAGTTTCCAACCACTTTGTAGGCAAACTCGCAGTCAGAAGCATGAGTGATCATGAAATACTGCTTTTGTTGCTTTCTCCATTCAGCACAAGATCTGCTTCTTCCCATGGTAGTGCCTGGGGGGGCTGAAAAAGGAGATAAGATCAGTATGAGCTTGGTGCTGCCTAAATCCTTTCCATTTTAAAACACTCTTCCTCAGGTGCAGCCAGTGTTTTATTTTTAATGGTGAGAATATATCAGAATGTAATTTCTGTTCTTCAGAGTCAAATGGGAACATGCCCAGAACACCTCTGACCTCAGATTGGTTTTGAAGTGCCGTACAGTAGAACTGTGCGCCCCAGTCCGTAAAGTAACCAGTCATTTGAAATCCCTTGGAAGTTATTGTGTGTATTGTCAATCCTTTACACCTGAGTGGATCCAGGAAGGGGTTGTCATCCTCTGGTGAATGTCTGACTAGGACAACTTAAAGAGAAGATGTGAATGAAGTTGTTTTCTCAGAGCTGTGACGTTTGGGAGGATTGTGATATTTCAGTTTAGGAATTCACGATAAAAGGAGATTCTAGTGGAGCGCAGAGGGACAACGGGAAATCTCCTGTGAGGGAACATGAGTGTCCTCCCATTAAAGGGGAAGTTGTGTGATGCTCGATAGAGCCGGCCTGTCTCCAGAGGCCATGCTGCATGGGGGCTGGTGGTTCTTGCCTCCCCCAAATGGCCTTACAAAGCCAGTAGTTTACAGAATAATAATCCAGCTCAAATTCCTAGTGAGATGTGATACTTCAGGAAAGACAGACTCATTTCTTTCATTTTAATGAAGACCATAAGACAAAAGACTATTGCATGTTCTTTGACAATGGGAGAACAGCTGTCATCAGGACTGTATAAAGACCTGTCTGATGCTTTTAGCTTCTTTGGGCTAATTAACCATAGGTCTAAAGTGAACGCACTAAGTTACTTTTTCAGAGATCTGTATTGGGTTTTCGTGGCCAGGTTTTGGTAACAGTTGTGGGTAATAATTTCAAATAAATGTCATATCACAACCAAGCAGGTCTATAGATAAAAATGTACCGATACTAGGTTAGGTAACTTGGCTGTATAGAGACTCGTGCAAGAGGAGCTTTCATTTAGTGAAATTTTTTAAAAACTTGTTATAACAGCTTGTCCAGAAGTAGTTAGGCAGCATGAAATCACAAAAAGTTAAATCTGTCTTGGTGTACAGTACTGTGTTGGCAATAGAAGTTAGATATATTGTGGGGAAACAGTTTATACTGGAAACATAAGTGAGCATCTGTTTTTGTGAGCTCAAGGATAGCTAAGGCAGTGCTTCAGGTTTTACTTCAAAAATGAAAGGTGAATGCAAGTGAAGGTGTTTTTACATGAATGAAATACATTAGGCAGTGGTACCAATAATTTTGGAAACGTATTGGAGTGTTCATTACAAGTAAGGTGGCTAATACGGTGGGTGGTGTGATCAGTGAGAGAACATGAGTTTAAAGCACAGCTTTCGGGCAGTTTCAGGATGGCCTCACAGTGAATGAGTGAGCACTCAGACTGAGATTGTTATGGCTGCCAGAAATACTGAGTGTTATCCCTAAAAAAAAAAGGCTGTGAATTATTCAAGAAAGGGGAAAAAAATTGTGTGCTAAACCAGGAAGGTAGTGTGATTAAGGTATGCACAACTAATTAATTTTGCACATATTTTCCTAGCATGTGTATTTGGAATCAGCAAAAGCAGAAGCTGGTGAAGTGAGTCTTTTAAGAAAATGCCTTGAACAACACTCTGAGTTAATAAAATTCCTCAGGCTTACACACCAAAAAAAGGGGTCTGCTTCAGACTGTTGCAGTTAACATCATCTAAATGCAGGATCAGCTCTAAACTGCAAATCATCCTGAATTCAGGGAGACAGAAATAATCCAGTAGGATGAGTATGCAGTTACTTTACTTCAGGTTTCCACCGAAGTGGAACACTGGTTTGTATGCCTGGCTGATAACCCATCTGCTCAGGGTGGGGTAGCAGCAGCTGAGGTCCTACACACTCTGGCAAAACCATACCGATGTGTTCTCTGTTTGACAGTCGGTGGTGTTAAGTGTAACACTCGGTGTCGAGATAGTAATGCAGGGAAATAGACGTGGTCCCAAAACCAGCGCACGAATCTTCAAGAAGTCTTTGCTAACAGGATGAATAATGTTCATATTTGCTAGTCATGATAGATAAGGATTTGTTGGAAAACACAATCCTAGATCAGGATTCATGCTGAGATATTAAAAATGTCTGTCAGCAAAGATTTATATGTTGTGGGCTATGGTGCTTATATCATCAAAGTAATTTAGCTTAGTAATTGCTTGATTTCCTGTTTTCTTTAAAAAAATGAAACTCTTGTTATACCTAAAGGAAGTGTACATACCGTACATACCTAAACTTGCATCATTTTCAATACCACAGTTTTGAGTGCAGTGAAGGCTGAGAACTTCTATTAAAACCATTTGAAGTAATTTTTTCAGACAGTTTCCAACTGGAGAAGTGTTGTTCTCGTAGCATTAGTTGATCCAGTCCTTAATCCTCTCCCTCATTAAAGCCATAGGCACGTGTAACTGCAGTACTTGAGAAGACCCTGATGCTCACAGTCACTGATGTACCCCATGCTGTGTCTTGGGTGGTGGTTTGGCAGTTTGGTTAAGGTCAGATGGATTGGCTTGTTGTTTCCGCAGTTGTCTGTATTAACAAGTGAAATTAAATCTGATTGAGATGCTTTTCAGTAGGCTTACACAAGAATTGATGCCTTTGTTGCCAAAGCAGTTGAGTATTTAAATTGTACTCTAGTTTTTTTTTGATTGCAATAGTTTTTGCTTTGGAAAATAAGGCAGTAAGACAATGTAGGAACAGGCAGTGACATAATACCCAAACTAGTCAATAAACTTTATTAATTCACATGAAAATAAGTTGTCTGTAACAATATTTAGTCAATTTTTAAATGCTAATCACTGAGCAGCAGCTTAATAATTTATTGTTATGGGAGTATAAACTGCAAAATCAAATGTTACTTCTCTGCATCCCAAGAATATTAATGCCTTAATAGCTCAGTTCTAATGGAAGAAAGTCTCTAAATGCAGCTTCTCTTCAGCTGACCACAACAGGGGTCTGGAGCAAGAGTATGGGGTGAATCTCCTGTGGTAGCTGTGAGACCTGACATTGTTGTGAGTATCGCCTGTCAGCAGGAGGGCTGGAGATGGTTCAGGAGAGGGGAGAGAAGCAGGTGACAGCAGGACATGCAGGGTACATTTGAAGGCATGCATCCTTGGGTTCTTTTCTAGCTCCTCTTGTCCAACTGTGCTCTAAGATATTTGTCCTTTCAGTGATTCAGACAGGTTTTTCTCACATGAAGTGTGCCTAACTCTTTGAAAGGAGCAGATTTACTTCTTTAATTGAAATTCAGATTATTTGTTTTTTCAGCTCTTACAAGTATCTTGTTTCTAGATCTTATTTCATGGTTTAGTCTTCAACCATAGTCCTTAGTTCCTTTCTAGACAGAAAAATGATGTTGACAACTTGTATTAGATACAGTTCTATAAATATAATAAAGTGACATCACTAAAGGAGGAGAACACAACCTTCAGCACTTCCTTCACCCACTCCAGCAGGTAACCTCTAGGAGAGCTGAGCTTTATATAAGGTCTTTCTGTGCGCTTTCAGCTGGGTGACTGTATTCTTGCTAAAATGTGCTTAACATTGTCAGGAGCTTTCTGATTTAAAAAAAACCCACACCCAAAAGACATTTGCTAAGTGTTTCCTTATTTTAAAGCTAAATCCCATCCCTACTAACTGAAAAACCAAGAAGGTTCAGTGATGTTGCTAAGCCTTTCCATTGTAGCAGCTTTCAAAAAACTATACAGTGCAAATTAACCTGCTGATGCTTATCAGGTTTGCTGAATTCTTTAACTTTTCCTCAACTTTCACTTTGAAACCACAGGAGTGACTCAGGTATAAAAACTTCTGTGATTTTCCTGGTGAGACTGAATTTTCCTGTCAGTTACATTAAGGTGCAAGGTGTAGCTACTGCCAAAATTAATTACTTCAAAATCACAGATAGGTATGTTACAGAAAGAGCCTAGAGCTGAATTGTCAGGCTTAGATACAGAGAAATATGATTATCAGGTGCCATGACTCTTGTTATATAGGCATCTTATCGATGTAAGTGTTACCTGGTCAGAAAAGATACAACAATTTTAATAGCAAATTTTGCCTGGGCGTTTGACATCTTGCTTAACACACTGCATTAGAGTGAATGAACAGGGAGCACATTGGTTGGATTAAAAACTCTTTCACTGAGAGATCTCAAAGTCTGTCAGCCTTAAAGTGTATCAACAAGTGGGGTGTATGTGGCTTCCCAAGGAATAGCTGTTTGTCTAGAGATACCTGGTGGTACTGTAATACCCTTGATGATGACACAGAGCTTTTGCTATTGAACTTTAAAATCTTGGAGACTGGCCTTCAGAGTGCTGGAGTCACCCAGATGTGGGGGGATGCTGCTGCGTGCCAGGGAGGATGCAGGAGCAGAGAATTATATTTATTCTTAACCATCAAGAAGTTGTAATGAAATTTAGAAAAGTTTCAAGGTGCCAGTGTATGTACATTTATGTGTGTATATATGTAAAATATCTGTAAAGCTCAGTCCAGAGCTGGATTGTCTTGATGTAGACACTTAGGCACAGGAAGAAGAAAGATAGTAATTCTTTAATTCTGCATCCAAAGCTGTAAGAACAACTGGAAGCTGAGTCAAAACACTTCTGGTTTGAAGTTGCTGCAGCATAGGCCATTAAACACCCAAACCTTACTGTGGAATATTGGAGCCACCGTGCCATGGAGCTTTAAAATTACAAATGAAGCCATCAGAAGACCTGTTTTTTAATGCAGTTACTGTGTTCAGAGTCAGGAGAAGGACAGGACCATATTATTTCCACCCTGAACATTCTGTGGTGCTGAATACTTGTTGCATGTTGTCTTCGCTTGTTGGGTGCGTACCTACTTAATGTGTAAAGCTTCAGCTTCTTGAATTTCTGGACCATCTTTGGCAAAACGTGCTATTGTAACTAAAGTGCTGGCTCAAAGCATCGACCTTAATCTCAGTAAGCCCAATAACTTCTCATCACCAAGGCCATGGGACAGCTCTCTGGGATTACCTTGGCATTGCCTGGACTGCCTGATGCAGCAAGGACATGAGTTCTCCAAAGCCCTGTCTGAGGTCTTCTGGAGACCTCAATGTTACATAGGTGGTTTTTTTGGTAGTTACAGGATTGTGAAACGCTGCTCTCATGACATGGGAAGCATATATCGGATGGACTAATCTGAACGGATGGCTGTTGCGTGGTTTCCAGTTACTAGGAGGACTCTGAAGTGGTGACCTAAGCTAGTTCCTCAGGGTTGTGTGGTGGTCAGTGTCTGTCAAAAGCTAGCCACTCATATTTGTTAGAGCAGTGTGAGCATACAGAGTCTAGTTCTGTCCCACTTACCCCATGGAAAGTCCTAATCCTTTAACATACATCAAATGAATGACTCCAGGTGGCTGTGTGTGAAGTTGAGGTCTGTCCAGTTAAATTTTCTTAATTCAGTTGGTGGGAGTTTGGCTGCTGGGTTTGCTTCATCTGTGTGGATCAAATTGAGGAGCTGTTGCCTTTGCTTAATGAGTGTTGGTGTGGGTTTTCCAGTTTGTACAGCTGCTTAGTGCACCAGCTCAGACACCTTCAGCTGGGTCCCTAGCTGCAGTCTCTGAAGTCTCTTTCCACTCCCTGGATATCAGTAAGCACTTCTGAGAGAAGAACTATGGCAAAATCTCGACGGGTTTGATACAAAATTAGTTAAGGGAACTTTTAAGTGAATATTGAAAATAGTTTTTGGGCTTTTTGTCTCTGCAGAGTTTACAGATGCTTCCTCAACAGCGGAAAGCCATAGCAAAATTCAAGGAGCCAGCACATGCTTTAGCATTTCAACAGAAATTCCACAGGTAAATAATTAATGCTGCCTCTGCTTCAGTTCCTTCCCTCCCTTCAAAAGATTAAATCTCTCTGCTCAATGTTTCTCTTAAGCCAATCAAGCTCCTGTTTGTTGGTGACCTTCATAGGACCTCCTTGTCTGTTCTCCACCTCTGGAATTGTTTTAAGTACCAGATTTAAATGTCTTTTAACTTTTAACAGGCACATGATAGATCTGTCCCACATAAACGTGGCACTGATAGTTGAGTGATGTCTGCAGAGAGAAACCCTGACACTACCAGAAGCGTACTGAGGAGCTGCACGAGACGCAGAGGCAAAACCGTGGGGTTGTGAAACCTATCAGCTTAGTCTTTAATGCTGCGTTGAACTACAGAGAGCAGCACGATGCCCTTGGGAAGAGCCGAACTTGAGAGGATCTGCAAAGGTGGAATTTCTGTTCGGTTTGTTCACGTTCTGTTGTAACCGTGTGGAACTACAGAATCTCTTTCAAAACGCTTTCAGTGCACGTAGACACTGTTCTTCGAGACCCGACTGTGTGGCCACAGTGACTTGAGAGAGAACGTTTACATCGAAAGATTTTAAAACTTTCTTCATAGCAAAGAATATTTGATAATGGTTGCTCTTATCTTCAGTGCGAGGTATTTGAGTGAAAACTCAACTTTTCTAAACAAAACCCATTTAGTTACGTTGTATATCTGAGCACAGAAGGTATTCTTGCATAGATATAAATGTGGTCTGCTTCACTGAGTAGCAGTATGCCGAGAAGCTTTGGAGGTGACACTGGAAAATTGTAGTTTTGATCTCTGTAAATATGTTAAGTCTGTCTGCATTTTTCTATTCCAACACAGACTTTCATTTTCTCCTTCCAATTCCACTTATTCCCTAAAACCCTGCGTAGGAATAACATCACTGTGTTTTCCCTTGGTTTTTAAAAACGAGGATCGTTGCCCTTCAGTAGCGTCATGGGGTAGAGAACTCCCACGTTGTAACTAGGTGGTTTTAAACGATGTTGCCAGATATAAGGAAAAAGAAATATTTTGTGATTTCAAAAATGTTACAGAGGACGAGTGGCACATTCCTTATAGTTCTTTTGGGTTAGTGTGTCATGATTGACTTGTGCTTTATTTTGATTAGGTTTTTTTTTTCCTTTGAGTTCTATTTTGTGACTAATGCTGAACCGTAAGAATCCCGTAACCAAAAGGACTTGGTTTGTGGTGTTCCAAATAAATACAGGACTACAAGGACCTTGTGAATCTGCTGGTCAACCTGGCAGTTCCCCAAAATTACGTGCAAACATTACGGAGCTTATATTTTATTCAAAGTAAAATCCGTTTTTCCTTTTGGTTGGAACCATCTAGATGGTGTTGCCAAAGGAACGATTTTTTTTCAGTTACATCTGAATAAACTTATTAAAATGTCATCTTTATATTGGATTCCAGTTTTTATGAACGCTTCCTTAGCTTTTAGGCTGTGAGCTTTTGCTTCATCATTTATTTTAGGAATACTCTTAAGCGCTCCACCTACTATTTGAAAGGGGGTGGGGGGGACAGGACTTACCGAACCCTTATAGGTTTGTTACCCGAGAGACAACAGAAGAACACTATTGGTATGTAATGAAACAGCTGTGAATGGGATCCAAAACAGGCATGCCAAGCATGGAATGATGAACTAAGCAAGTTTATAGTAGCATAGATTTTTTTTTCTTTTCTTTTTTTTTTTTTTCCATTAAGATTTAATGGTAACAGAGTCAGAGACCAAATTGGCTTTCCTAAAGTTTTGGTCCAGATTTTTGATTAAGTAGAAATTACTAAAAAATGACAATTGATCGACAAATGCTGTTAAAAGGCTTCTAGGTGAAACTGCTCTTTGTTCATTGAAATAATACGGAATGATGTGGTACTCTGGAATAACTGCGCTGGGGAAAAAATGGGAAGAATGCTCCAAACCCATTTACAACTCAGTGACGAGATGCAGTAACGTCATGAGAATTCTTGCGTGTAAGTGACCTTTATACCCATCTGTGTCATTCCCCATTTATGCATAATACTTAATACCATCCAGCACAATTACTCTACCTAAAAAGTGCTATTAGTACTTCAGGGTAGACCCAAGCCCAGGACAGACTGAGCCACAGGTAGGAAGTGCCTGGTGGGAGCCGCCCTTGAAGAAGACTGATAGGAGGTGTCCTGCCCCGTGCTGTTTAACTCCTTGCACCGTGAGCACTAGGACCCCTACGCTGCCTCCTCAGGTTATGTAATTTTTTATTTTTAAGGAATAGATGTTGGTCTTTAAAATGAGTCATTAAACAGTTATTCATCCCACTGTTAGGGACCAGCTTCTCTGCTATGAGAAGGATGGGACGACACCTCAGAGAGGAGCAATAATAGTGCGTGCCTGGAAATCTGCGTTAGATGCAAATGCCAAACAGGCCAGCAGCTGAGTTCAGCAGTAGGAACATCTGCAGTTGATCAGCTGTCCTGTCAGAAGCAAATGTTATTGGGGTTAGAGGATTTCTTGGAGCCTAAGAATATGGGTTTGATTCAAAAGTCAAAGAAGTTTGTAGAAATGCTCCTGCTTTGGGTTTTGAATCCATCCCAAAGAGGCTGAGGTTCAGCCAACTTAAGTTTTAAGAATTTTTATTCAGTTGGGGTTTTAAATTTTTCTTTTTTCTTGAAACAAATGTGTGGCTTTGGAATAAAGACCTGAAATTGCCTCGTATCTATTTAAATGTAGGAGGCAATGCCTGTTTAATGACTAGTTGCATCCTCTTTAAAGGTGGTTGCAGTAGATTATTGCTGGTGCATAGGCAGGGTACGTGTGGATCACTGGTTGTGATTTTAGCTGCTTTTTGCAGTGCCTGAGTATCTTACTATATGTGAACATACCATATGTATGTATGTCTATATGCATTTCTCTTATACACATACATACATACTCACATCCTGTGTTGTCACCGTTCTCTAATACCTTAAACTCAGTAGCATAAGTAGCAATTAGGTGAATCGCTGGTTAAAATGTTTGTGTTTTGTTAGTCTCATACCCTAACTCAAACATGGGTCTCTTGACAATGGTCAGCTTGGACAGTTCAGCTCCTTCAGATCCATTCGTTGTCTCCTCCCAAAAGCCCGCAAAGGAAGTAGAGGTAAAGCTAGATGGACATGTTCTTGCCATGTTCTCTTTCAGCACATAGTTAAATCTGAGCATCTTTACGTTAACTTTATTGGAAGATCTGTTGCAACCATTATCTTGTTCTTTCTTTATCGTACATCCAAATACAATGCATAATGCAACAACAACAACAAAAGGCATTTAATGTAGTATGTAAATATTGACCTTTTAAAATTAAAATGTTACTCAAAATGCTTACAGTCAACCACACCTTAGCTACTTGTTAGTTTTTTTGTGTTGTCTTACCTAAGTTTAATGGATACAGTTCCATAAATGTTGATGTGTTTTTGTGTATATCTACAAATTTTTATAAAGATGCTAGTAAGTCAATACATGTATCCTGATCTGTGTATTATTTGTTCACAGTTTTTATTAGCATAACTTTATAATGATTTTAAGAGGAAACTCCAGTAGGTGATTATATGGAGCCAACAGTTTGATTTTGTTTTTTTCCTTCAAATTATTTTGTTTTCATCTTGTAGCACTGGAGAATTCACTTCATAACTGATCATATTTTACCTTGATTGAAAGATTGGATTGGCCGTATGATCTGTGGTATTTTAGTAGAATGTTCTACTTTTAATTTAAAAAAAAAATATATATATAAATCTGTGTCCTATAACTTTTGAGGGGAAATACAGTGCACTGTCAGACCAAGCACGGGGGTTTTTAGGTTTGCTCCGCTGTGCTGTACAGGTACAAATGAGGTCTGTTGTATAATATTGTTCTCAAAAGTTCGGGACGTTGTGGTGTTACACCTAACGCGAGCCGGTCATGTAACACGTTGGTTCGTCGCAATGTTAGCGACTGGTGTGGCACGTGGACTGTGTGGGAGGACGATGTGCAGTGTTTGAAAAGCTCGGTGTCAGGGGTGCTAGGCAGGAGGAAGACAGGTCCCATAGCATCTTCATAGCTGCAGGAGAAGCTGCCATGAAAACGTTTGTCTTTGAGTAGTGCTAGAGAATACATTTAGACAGCAATACTGTTCTTGGCCCACATACATCTCCAATATAACTTTGTGAAAGAAGAGTGATTACTGGCACCTCACCTGTGATACATACCTTCCCATACCTATTTATTCCCCAATTTGATTTTGAAGATTCACTTCAAATTTCCAGATTTCCGTTTAAAAAAAAAACCCACAAACCAACAAAAGTCCTAGCCATTAACGTGCCAGGCAAGCTGAGTGTTATTTCAGCTCTTTGATGTTAGCTTTTTACTGCAAGGATTTGAGAGAGGTATTTTTACAGAACTCTAGGTTATATCAGAATAACTTTTGAGGCTCTTTGTCATTTTTTTCCCTAACATTGTCCAGCTATTTGAAATAAGAAAAAACCCTTTTACTTGGTGCTGAATTTTAAATGGATTTTCTTAAACGTAGCATCTTTGATCTGTTGACCTTGAAATTGTGCAGTTTCCCCAGAAGCTGCTCTAGGTGCATCCCATAGTTACACACGGTAACTGCGTGTCTGTCTGTCTGTGTGGGTGTGTTGCCTTTACAGCGGGGGTCAGAGGGTGGGCATGGGGAGCCTGGGCGGGGGGATGTTCATTCCTTGGGTCGTTTTTTTTTTGTGGGGATTTTTTGGGGTGGTTTTGCCTGATTTTTGTCTAACTCTGGAGATATTTGTTCTCTGGTGTAGTATTGTGTCATTCTTGTCCTCCACATAGTACTGTGTTTATGTGGGTTGTGAGACTGGAAGGTGGAAACCTGGCTTCACCTGCTCACTGTCAAAGAGGCATTTTTGTTCAGACACACACAAACCTTTTTTTTTAAAGTTACTTTTTTTTTTGGTGCATTTTATATATTTATTTTTTTTAGCAGCTTGTTGGATGAGGAGTTAAATGTGAAGGAAACCAATGCTGAACAGATTGCAGAAAGTTAGCTATATGATAAAGGTCATTTAGGGTAACAGGGCTTTTTGTTACCTTAAATCGTGCCTTAACCTCTAATTAATTCATAAACATAATACTTGAAAGTATTTTATCTTCAATTAAAATCAAATCCTAAGGATTTTATGTAAGGTTTTTTTGTAACCTGATTTTTAAACCTGGAGATGACTTATTCACATGAGCCACAGGGTCTTGTGTATAAAACCACGGATTCATATAGGATCCTTAAGTATACCAACTTCTGGTATGATATGGTTGGGAAGGATCATTTTGTTCTTTGTAACACTGCAGGGTTGGGGTTGTTTTTAATTTAAAAAAAAAACAAACCAAAACCAGAACACTTCCATTTTCTATTTCTGTGCTTATTTTGGTGAAAAGTGTGGTCCTTGCTGCACTCAAGGAAACCTCGAGCGAGAGGAAAGTTAACCTCACTGGGTCTTTTAGGTGCTTTCTTCTGGGTTGGATGCACTGATTTTTCTAACTAACTGGAAATGGGCTTTATATATATACACAGTTTTTCAACAGTCGATGTTGGGTTTATTTCATGTAACAGCACTGGGGCTAAGCGATTTTTTTTTTTAATTATTTTTTAAACCATTTAAATAATTTTAAACGGTATTAGAGATTAAGAATATTTTTGTAAAAGAACCTGTGTACAGTTAAATGTGGCTGTATTGCAATGTTGTATGTAGGCACTTTGGAAGATCACAACTGAGAACACTGCTGCATTAATGTTATGTTTGTTCAGTGGCCCAGGATTTCCTTTCTGTGCATATAGTGCTTTTTAATATGCATTTTATTTTCCCCTAGTGCCTGTCAAGCTGACTTTGGAACTTTACAGTTTTATTTCCTTTTACATAGTAACAAACCCATTTTTTGCAGGGTTTCTATTGCAGGTGCTGAAACTTTTTTTAACAGCTTAACTTCTAATCAATTAATGTTTTCACTTCCAGATACAGCAGAGGGGATGCTAACGCTCATTTGTTCACAGCTGGCCTTCCGTACCATTGCATACAATTCCTGTAGATGCAAAGTGCCCTTAGAATTAAGTCAGCATTTTCTTTTCTCCTGCAGTACTATTTTCCTTTGCCCTGTGCTTTACCTCATTTCCATCTCATTTTCCCTCAGTTTTCCATTCCCATAAGGATATTTGTATCCTTATTAGGTTCTTGCTTTCACTCCCTGTTCATCTCTCCAGACCTTCTCCTGAGTGAGTTACACTCAATTTTCTGCTCTATTTTCTGTCTGCATAGGCTCTCTTGAGGATACCTGAAGCCTAGATCTCCCACCCTGAAAGCCCACCGTTCTGTACTACTCAGTTCAGGCTTTGGTACATAAAGCTGAGGTTGCTTTTACAGGTGTCACACCTTGGGAGATGCTGCCTGTCCCAGAGTGCTGGGAAAGCATCACATAACAGTTTTGCTTTGCAGTTTTACCCGTGTTGGAGAATTAAAACATTTAATGTACGTGTTCTAGTGTTTGTGTCAAGCAAAACAGGATTAATGACTCTTTTTATCCTTTTCACTTTTCCAGGAGTTCTGTTCTTGAATTCAGTGATAGTAATAGCACTTTAATTTTTATTTATGGCCACGTAGAAATACGAACACTGTCAAGACAATTCTACCTCCTATTACTATTACTGAATGTGATCCTTCCTAACCTGTAAAGTCTTAAACACTGTATATATTTGGGTGTTTTTGAGAATCACTTCAAATGTATTGCTCTAATCTGGATTACAGAGTCTGTTTATTAGCAGTTCAGGATATAAAACCTACAGCCGACTGTATCATTCTGACTCCACTGGGGGTTCGCCTGCCTCATGTGTTCTGCAGCATCATCCGCGCACGGTGTTTTCTGCTAATTTGAGTGTAATACTGAACCATCCCAAATCCTCCGCTCTTGTGAGAGCTCTTGCTGTCATACCTATTTAAGTGGATGTAAAAATGGAAACACAAAGATGATCTCATGTATGAGATTGTTTTTTACATGTATTTCCCTGTGGAAAATGTCAGCATGTTAAATACATTGTACCTAAAATATGCCAATAAAACTGGATCTTCATCACGCTTCCTCTGTTGTTGCTTGATGTAAAACGTGAACATTAAACTTACCAGAAAAAGTTCTGTTTGCTGTATTGTTTTACCATTTTGGTTATGGTAGCATCTCTACACTCCCTGCTTTTACATCAGCATCGTAGTGTGGGGTTCTTGGAGCTGTGCAGAGTTGCACCAGATGGAACAACGAGAGACTGAGGCTCGGTGATGGTAAAAGGGGTCTTGTGTAGCTAGTTCAGAGGCTAACAGGGATCTCGTATCACAGAGAGAGGAGGAAGACTCTGTAGAAGCTTTTCTACTTCTTTTCAGCCTTGCTGACATGTCTAATAAAAGATTCTGCTTTCAAATACCACCCTTCTTAATTTAGGACGTGAAGAGGAGCTCTTCGCAAGCTCAGTATGCTCACCGTCAGTTATATTCTAAACACCGTTATATCCACATAAGCAAAGGCCAATTCCACTGATGTTCTGTGTATCAGGAAAAGAGGTCAGTATCTGCCACCTTGCACTGCGTAGGAGTTTTTGGTAGGTTGTTAAACTTATTCACAAAGTTAAATGTAAAAAATCTGACTTACCGATGCTGCTATCACTTGAAGTGTTCCCCTGTGATCCAGCTTGTGTGTTTTGGGTGAGC
Organism: Hypotaenidia okinawae; assembly: GCA_027925045.1. Lineage (NCBI taxonomy): Eukaryota > Metazoa > Chordata > Aves > Gruiformes > Rallidae > Hypotaenidia > Hypotaenidia okinawae. The sequence goes on from BSDF01000002.1 coordinate 10,047,702, forward strand.
ACGAGTAGCATGTCACACTTCACTGGGGTAGAGCTCAAAAGACCATTGCTACCTTGGGGCAGACCGATGATGCTCAGAGTTGTTCCTGATAGAGGACATAGAGCTGACCAGACACAGGGACCTTACAAAGCTCACTGGGGTAAAAGGGTTGCCTCTGATGTGGTGATTTTTACCATGAGCGATGTGAGAACAACCATCTTTGCTGACAAAGTTCCAACTTCACTTTCCTCCCATGATTTTGTGTTGAATTAACAGGAGGAGCTGACTGTAATTATCCACCAGCTGCAGTAGTACCTCCTCCTCCTTTACAGAAAGCTCCAAGCAAGAAACCTCATTGAAACCCTTCAAAACCCAAACCCAATGAGTTATATCTCATTGCTCCTTTGTACCTTCTTTCCCTGTCCCTGTAGCCTGCAGTTTTGGGGCAGGAATTGTGTTTTAGGGAGGCCGATGCACCCTTGAGCACAATGTCCACTGTTGCATGAAACTGACCAGCTTAATCACAGCACAGGGAAAAACAAGTATGCCTTTATGAGAGCACAGGTCAGGATCAGCTATGAGGCTCCATACTGTCCTTAGAAGTTAAAATCTCCAGATGATGAACAGGTAAAATGTTTAAGAAAATATTTTTTTTTTGGAATTAGAAGGCAAAGTGATGGAAGAAATCAGTGGGGCTAAAATCTAGTTACTGGAGAGGTGGAAATAAACCTTTAAAATCAGATGTTGAGATGCCTTGTGCAGTGCTTCAGACAGGGGTCTTGATTGACCTTAATAAGTAACAATTTGGGCAGGAAGAGTTGGTCTGTGCTCACTGAGCGTGGTGGGAGATGTGTGAGGGTGGCCTCGAGGAGGAGGAATAGGAGGATCAGCACATCTTGGAGGAGCTGGATGAGATGGAGAATTAGAATTATAGAGGCACTCTGCTATTAATAAATAGAGATTTGTGCTGTAAGAGTTACTGGGAAACGGGAAGGAGCAGGGAATGAATTGCAGATAGCTGACTTAGGGATATGGTGAAGGATGAGAAAAAAGATGACTGTCTCCTTAGGATGGGTGATCTATCAGGCACTTCCAGAACTGAACGATTAGTATGCGTAAGTGAAGTATGAAGACTTAGTGCTGGACTTCAAAATAGCGTCCTAATCAACCACCTCCTTGCTGCACTAAGTAGGAACCCCTGTGTGAATTTTTATCATGGGAGGTTTTTTGAATTGGTTCAGCTATCAAAGATTTTTCTCTTCTGCTTCACACATTGAGCCTTTCAAAGACCCAGGGCTTAAGCTGCAGAAAACATCCTTAGGTGGGTTCAATGAGAATTGACTGGTGGCACGGTGCCACGGCTCCTTGGTTTCAAATGTTGAATATATGGTAAATATTTTCACCTATCTGTGCTGTTTTGAAAAGATCCTGGGGAGGGGTGGGGGGAAGAAATGCCTTCGGCTTCTGAAAAAGTAAAGATGCTGGAAAAACCATTCTGTGGAGTTGCTGTGGGCATTGGGAATGCTGCAGGAAGGACTTGGGAGCTGAGTGTTTCCATTTCTTCTGATTCTGGTCCTATATTCCACTAATTAACAGCCACCATTCATTAAATTACTGATGAAGGAACTCTACTTCCATAAGAAGGATTTTAAGACATCAGCAAGAGGATGGCCTACCTGTGTGATCTGTCCTAAGGAACCTGCTTTGGCAGGGGGTTGGACCTGGTGATCTCTGGAGGTCCCTTCCAACCCCTACAGTTCTGTGACTGAAGAGCCCAGCAGCCTATTCCAGTCCTGTTTTCTTGGGCTGCTAATAAAGTAGGCTGTGCCTTCTGAAACTTAGACATCCCTGGCCAGCATCACACTGTTTTCCCTCCCAGCAAAGCTAGTAGAACAGGTGGAGAGCATTTTTTGGAGGTTTTTTCCTTCATAAGTCTCTGCAGCCAGTCAGGTGCTCAGCACGATGCTCTGTGCTGTCCTTCCACAGCCTTGGTTAACGCAGATCCCACTCTGCAGGGCTGGAGGGTTGAGGAATGGCTAAAAGCTTCCAAAAAAAAAGGTCAAAGGCAGCGATTCCCCTGGTTTTGATAGCAGTCGCATATTCAGGGGGTGGGATGCAGCCCTCATGTCGGAGGAGGCTGCAGGCTCTTCAAGCTGTTTTTTCCAAGGTAGATCCCAGGGAGGTTTTGGGCACCTTCTCAAGGAGGAATTGTCTGTTCAGTGCTGCAAAGAGCAAAATGGGCCCCAGGCCAGGTGCTCCTGAGAGTAACGGTGTTTTCTGGGTCACATTGATGGTAGTAGCGGTAGCTGGCGTCGAGTGTTTTGTGTGCAGGCAAAATCTAGCTCACAAGCATGGCCTCATTGTTAAAAACTGAGAGTGTCCTGACACCTAGCACTAAGAAGTGTTGGTAGGAAGTCCAATTACAAATGACTCGTCATCTGAATCTTTGCTAGGTTTTTAACACAACAGAGGGTCTGCTGTGAATTTCTGGTCTGGAAGGTTGAGTAGTGAGGTGGGTTGAGAGCTGGTTGAAGGGAAGAAGCCAGTTTTGATCAATGGGACAGTCTGGCTGGAGGCCTGTATCTAGTGGAGTCTCTCAGGGCTTATACTGGGACCTGTGCTATTCAATATATTTGATGATGACCTGGATGAGTGATGAGGGTGTACAGTCAGCAAGTTTGCTGGCAACACAGAACTGGGAAGGGTGGCTGACATCCCAGAGGGCTGTGTCGCCATTCAGCGAGGCTTAGACAGGCTGGAGAGTTGGGTGGGGAGAAGTTTAATGACATTTAACAAGGGCAAGTGTAGGGTCTTGCATCTGGGGAAGAACAACCCCAGGTACCACTATAGGTTGGGGATTGGCCTGTGGGAGAGCAGCCTAGGTGAGAGGGACCTGGGGGTCCTGGGGCACAGCAGGATGGCCATGAGACAGCAATGTGCCCTTGTGGCTAAGAAGGGCAATGGCATCCTGGGGTTTATTAGAAGGGGGTTGGTTAGTAGGTCAAGAGAGGTCCTTCTCCCCCTCCACTCTGCCCTGGTGAGCCTGCAGCTGGAATATTGTGTCCAGTTCTGGGCCCCTTAGTTCAAGGACACAGAACTCCACAAAAGAGTCCAGCACAGGGCCACAAAGAAGATTAAGGGAGTTGAACACCTTCCTTATGAGGAGAGGCTGAGGTAGCTGGGCCTCTTTAGCTTGGAGAAGAGGAGACTGAGGGGTGACCTCATTAATATTTATAAATATGTAAAGGGAAAGAGTCAGGAGGATGGAGCCAGGCTCTTCTCAGTGATGGCCAGTGACAGGACAAGGGGCAATGGGTGCAAGCTGGAGCATAGGAAGTTCCATGTGAATGTAAGGAGGAACTTTTTCACTGTGAGGGTGACAGAGCCCTGGGACAGGCTGCCCAGAGAGGCTGTGGAGTCTCCTTCTCTGGAGACATTCAAACCCGCCTGGATGTGTTCCTGTGTGATTTAGTCTGGGTGATCCTGCTCTGGCAGGGGTGTTGGACTAGATCTTTTGAGGTCCCTTCCAACCCCTAACATTCTGTGATTCTGTGAATTTGATTCAGGATGGATTTAGGATTTCTCTGCAGATACTCAGCACCCCTGATATCTATCTGTTCTTTGTCATTCCCTATTGTTTGCTTTTCCTTTTATTCTTGTTATCAGTATTAATCTTATTCATGAACCAGGGCCATCTGCAGAGAATGTCTGGATGCAAAATCTGGGTCCAGGGGAAACACCGGGGTTGTAGTAGCCGGAGCCCAGGGTGCCGTTTGAGAACCCCTGCACTGTAAATATCTCCTATTTTCTATTTCCAGACTGGATTTTTTTGTGTGACAAACATGGGCCTGGCAGCCAAGCCCTGTTTAACTGAATGAAATAATTTATTTGTGTATTTTCCACCTCAAAGACTGACACAAACTGACCTCTCTGCAAAGCAATCCCTACAGCTCCTATTGCTAGAAACCTTCCAGATCGTTTAAAGGTGACAGCTTATTGGAAAGGGCTTGTTTTCATTCACCAAGGTCTGGAAAATTCATGGATCACATCAAAACAGGGAAGAGACAGTTGTTCCTGGGTCTTCCCTGCGTTACTGTTAATCAGCCGTATCCAAAGGGAGGGTGCACATCGCCTTTAATGGGGGTGAGGAGCAGGAGGAATGTAATCATCCCTCATCAGCGAGACCCTCAATCACTGCGCTTCAAACAGCTGGGGGTACGTAACCTCATCTTCATTTGAAAATTTTAGTACCTTTTCTCTTAAACACCTCCATTTTATGCCTTCACCACCACCACCACCACCACCACCCCACACACACCCACACACACCCACCCCCCACCTCATAAATTTTTATGATTTTTTTTTTTAAAGGAGAATTTATGGGTGAAACGGGAGAGAGCGTGTGAGATGCAGAAGAGGGAAAAGGCTATCGTGGTGGTAAATGAGGCTAAATGGTGCTCTGCCACCAGCTGCTCCGAGTGCAGTGATTGAGTCTGATTGACAAGAAATAATTACCCCCTCTCAGAGAGGTGAAATGGGCCCTCGTGCAGTGAATGCTGCTGATGAAGGGGCTGTCCCGGGAGAAGGCAGGATCCTTTCCGGCGGTTTCTATGCCTGCATCTTGGTTGCTTAAGCCCCTCGCGAGCATCCCGTGCTAAGGGGTCTTTTTTCTTGTATGTGGTGATGTCCTTTCGGTGACTCAGCGCATCTCTCCCATCTTTGTGGTCCCAGGGAGGTTCAAATCCTTGACACAACATCCCCTTGCAGGGATGAGCCCAGAGCTGATATATTCCCTGTGTTATTGATTAAAGCCAGTGAGCATCTCTCAGCCCTGATAATTTCAAAGCAAGAGTCCTTGTGCTTCCTACTGCGAAGATATGCATCAGGCTCTAAGAGAACCTTTTTTCTTCTTTTCTAATCAATTGCAGGGAACAAATATAATGAGTGTGTTTTCAGGCTGGAGAGGGTGAATACCTGGACTTAGATCTGGGAAGGAAAGGATGTGTAGCGTCGCACAGCACACGGCCTCTGCGCAGGGCACACAGAAGCCAAATCCTTTTTGGTTTTCCTTTTCTTTTTCCTTGACACACATCAAACCCAAAACATTTGGAGCATGCAGGAATCACAGAATCACAGAACATCAGGAGTTGGAAGGGACCTCAAAAGAGCAGGATCACCCAGACTAAATCACACAGGAACACATCCAGGAGGGTTTGAATGTCTCCCTGGTTTCAAGGACTGATGCTGGGCATGAATGTACAAGAGCTTTTCTTTTTCTTCAATGTCATAAAGTTAAATAATTAAGTCTGGTATATGTCCTTCAACCACACCTCTGCCTATTCCCCAGGCCAACAATTCATGATGCAGTTCCCACAGGCGTGGGGAGAAATTCAGCCCCCAGGAAGACACCTCCCCTCCCAAACCCTCTGCCCTGTCTGTGCTGCTTCTCCCAGCACGGGCAGTGGGAGGGGGACCTCTGGCCCACCTGGGAAGAGGTCCCTCTGTCCCAAGATCATCCTGAGCCCACTTCTAACCCATTTTGCATCTGAAGTGCTTCCTCTTCCTCCTCCTGTCCCTACATTACCATTTTGTGATGGAGGAAAGTGGACCCCCATGGAGGAAGGGGTGGGCAGAAGCAATGCCAGGCACTAGGGAGGAGTGATACCAATTGTGCTGTTGGTTGTGCTGGGCTTTTACCTGTTCCTACCGAGCCCAGAGGTGCTGGGAGAGGGCTCTGGGCAGGGGCTGGTGTGGTAGATGGGCACGCTGCTTGGCCAGGTGCTGCATTGAACCCGGGGGCTGGCAAGGAGAGGGGCACCACATTTCCCACAGGAATTAGAAACACCCCAGGGAAACACAAAATAAACCCCAAACCAGCCTCTTGTTGCAGCTTTGCACCAGTGGTGTTTGTACCAAATGCTCCAGAGTATTCTCCAAAAACTGTCTTTAACATTTGATTATGGAAAGGAGGTGAAAAAACACTTAGGTAACTCTGAGCCAGGGATGCAACTGGGCTTGAAGCCGTCGTGGTTTAGCCTATTCAGCAGCTAAGCCAACTGCACAGCCCTTTGCTCACCCCCACAGTGGGATGGGGGGAGACTGAGAAGGAAAATTAAGATGGTGATGATAACAACGATGATAACTACAGGAGAAGTGATGCACAGCACACAATCTCACCACCTGAAGCTGATGCTCACACTCAGCTGCTTCTTGAGCCAAAGCACCTCCCAACCCACCTCCCAGCTACATAGGAACCATGATGTCATATGGTATGGAATATCCCTGTGGCTGGTTTGGGTCAGCTGTCCTGGTCGTGTCCCCTCCCAGCTTCTTGGGTGCCCCCCACCTTCTCGTTGGCAGGGCAGTGTGAGAAGCTGAGAAGTCCCTGACTCACAGAATTGTAGGGGTTGGAAAGGACCTCAAGAGATCATCAGGTCCAACCCCCTGCCAAAGCAGCTCCCTAGCTCATATTGCACAGATAGGCATCCAGACGGGTCTTGAATATCTCCAGAGAAGGAGACTCCACCACCTCCCTGGGCAGCCTGTCCCAGGGCTCTGTCACCCTCACTGGGAAAAAGTTCTTCCGCATGTTGGTGCAGAACTCCCTGTGCTCCAACTTGAGGCCATTGCCCCTTGTCCTGTCCCCACAGACCACTGAAAAGGGGCTGGCTGATTCCCCCTGCATCCCATGCTTAAGATAATTATAAACATTGATTAGGTCCCCCCTCAGTCTTTTCTCAAGACTGAACAGTCCCAGCTCACTCAGCCTTTCCTCATAGGGGAGATGTTCCAGGCCCTTAATCATCTTCGTAGCCCTTCTCTGGACTCTCTCCAGGAGATCCCTGTCCTTTTTATACCAGGGAGCCCAGAACTGGACACAATACTCCAGGTGGGGCCTGACCAGGGCAGAGTAGAGGGGGAGGATCACCTCCTTAGACCTGCTGGCCACACTCCTCCTGATGCGCCCCAGGATCCCATTGGCTCTCTTAGCCCCCAGGGCACACTGCTGGCTCATGGCCAACCTGTCCTCAAGCAGGACCCCCAGGTCCTTCTCCACTGAGCTCTTCTCCAGCAGGTCATCCCCCAGCCTGTACTGATACTGACAGTTATTCCTGACAGTTAGTCCCTGACCGCTTGGCCACTACTAAAAACATCAGTGTGTTACCAACATGTTCTCACCCTAAATGCAACACAGCTGCTAGAAAGAAAATTAACCCTTCCCCTGCTGAACCCAGGGCACTCATTTACGGGAACTAATTACTAGGGGATTGGGTGGGGGGTTTCTATTTCCCCCACCCCGGTATCTCCAGCAAAGCCTTTGGAGAGTACCGTAACTACCAGGCAGGGAAGCAACCAGCTCTGGAAATGGAACATGCTGCAGCACAGGGCAACAGGAAGGATGATCCTTGCAGGACACATGTCCATACCATGGTCAGGAGATGGCCTCGTTCATGCCCTACACCAGGAAGCTAGTCATCTGTGATCTGTAGAAGCCAAGCACAACACTTGGGAAAGCCAGTTCCTCAGCTCTTGTGCTGGTGGTGGCAGCAGGCTGATACCTGGTGACCTGTATGAGAAGTGGCCAGCTTGAGATGTTCAAACAAAGTAGTCCTGGAAGGAAACATTCGACTTGCCAACAAACTGGGTTAAAAACTAATTCTTGCAGCAGGACACACGAGCCCAGGTACCCCACACGTGCCACTCCACGATGGCAGAAGAGCTCAGACCCCCCAAGCACTGGGACATCGAGACTCAGCCTCGTCCCCCGTGCTGCCCTGGCTGCCCACTGCTGCAGGGCTGCAGCCTGTTGCATGTGTTCAGCCCTCACTGTTGCTGTCCTTGCTGTGGCCCAAGAAAGCCGCAGCAAAATGTGCACATCCTCAGGCCTTTACTGGGGTTCGCCACAGGGGAGAAGGTTCCTCAAGCTCTAGCGTCAGCCTTGCTGATGGAAGGAAGGACTTTTCTGGATGTCTGAGTTAAAACAGCATCCAGCTCACAGCCCTCCTCAAGCTAGGACACCAAAGTAGCAGATTTATAGAGGAGATCAGGTATAAAACAAGAGTTCAACTCAATCTTGCTGCTCAGTTACAGTGTCGGAGGGAAGCAGGAGCCTGGCTGATGTGTGGCACAGGGGAAGGGTAATACAGGGAGAGGCAGGAGGAAAGGGAAGCGACTGCTGCCAGTGAAATCTCTAGCTGCTGGCAGACAGTGGGGAAAACCACAACACACCATGAACCGAGTCCACCGAGGCTATTTCTCCTCTGTATTTGGCAGAGATGAAAATTCCCAGGCCCTGTACGAGGCTGTTTTTAGGACTGGTGTCGGCAGGTGGTGCTGAGAGGCTGGGCAGGGTGACAGAGCATTCCCAAGCCGCCAGCGCAGCCACATCCAAGGGCAGGGGAGAGAAGTCCTGAGCATCAGCCCAGCCTCAAATGGTAGCAGGAAAGAGGCATAAAGCCTGCAATATGATCTCCATCCTGCTGGCTGCTTTTTAAATGAGCTTCATTATACACGTAATTAAAGGAAGAGATCTGAGTGATATTTAGCTGTGTTTTAAGGGTATTAATTTCAAGACTGAGGGCACCTGGAGATTAAATGAATTAACTCACAACTGAATCAGGTTAATTGTAATTTTCTTTACCTGGAGTGAGGCTGAGAAAGGGAAGGTTTGATTTGATAATAACAGTGGGTATATTTAAGAAGAGCAGGTTCTTGAACAGAAAGAAACTCACTGTAAGCAGTGAGTTGGGAACCAGAGAGGACATGAGCAAAGTTGGGTGGCAGCCTGGGCCCCAGGGCTGGTGGGGATGGAGCGGGCACCCTCGGTGGGCATCCTGGGTGGGCAGGGGCGCTGGGACTCAGCCAGCCGCATTCCTGGGGAGGGAAAGGCCCCCGGACACTCCCCTGCCCTCACTGGTTCCTTTTGGCTGCCTGTTGCGTAGTCAGGCTGGAAGGTCCCAGTTCCTCCCAGGCAGGGGTTGGGTAGGCTGTTAACGCCAGGTTTGAACCCGCTGCCAGGCACATCGGTCCCAGGGGAAAAGCAGACACAGAGCCTGGCTCTATGTGCCCAAATGCGGAGCCTGAGCTCGCCCTGGGTGCACCCTGCCCGTCGACTGAAGCACTAACCCAGCAAATCCAACAGAAAATGAAGTGCCAGCACGACATGCAAATTCATCTTAAGTAATTACGGGTTTGCAGTCTCAGCTCTTTCCATCAGCTGCTTCTGAGGGCTGCCCAGGCTCAGCAGATCCTGCACCAGGCTGCGGCACAGACACGTTGCGAAGCCGGCAGGGATGATGCTCAGCATAGAAACTTGCTCAGGGATGGGGGCAGATTTTGGGAATGGGTTTTTTTGCACTTGATGGTTTGGCCAGGAAAAGGTCCCTTCATCATACTGGGAAGAAACTGGGCTCTGCTCTGACCAGTGTGCTCTTTTTCTCCCTGCAGGATCAGCCCAAAATTAGACACTCTAGCAAGTGCTACCCTGTGTACACCCCTGTGGTGGGGTGATAGCCCTGGATAGGAGCAGAAGTGGCCTGTCCCCACCCTCCAGAGGTCATCCCTTCACTTCCTAACCCATGTCATGCCGGCCCTTTCACTGCAGCCATCCAAAATACCAGCAGCCATAAGCAAGGCCTCCCAGGCATCCCATCCAGGCTGTGGCTCTGCACATCCACCCACAGCCGAGTCTGGAGTTCTTGCCTGTCAAACAGCTAAGCTCTGGGTTTGGAGTGCCTAGTTCACTCCTGGGGCTGGGTTTGGCTGGTAGGGGCTGTGGTTTGGGTTTGTGCTGAAAACAGTGCTGATGGTTACAGGGATGTTTTCATCACTGCTCAGCAGTGCTCACACAGAGCCAAGGCCTGTTCTGCTCCTCACCCCACCCCACCAGTGAGGAGGCTGGGGGTGCACAAGGAGTTGGGAAGGGACACAGCCAGGACAGCTGACCTCAGTGACCAAAGGGATATCACATCCTTTATGACATTGTGCTCAGCACATAAAGCTGGGGAAAAAAGAAGGAAGGGGTTGGGGGGAATGTTCATAGTGATAGTGTTTGTCTTCCGAAGTTACTGTTACATGTGATGGAGCCCTGCTGTCCTGGGGATGGCTGAGCACCTGCCTGCCATGGGAAGTGGGGAATGAATTCCTGGGTTTGCTCTGCTTGTGTGTGGCTTTGGCTTTACCTGTGAAACTGTCTGTGTCTCAGCCCAGGAGTTTTCTCACTTTTGCTCTTCTGATTCTCTCCCCTATCCCACAGTGGGAAGTGGCTGCGTGGAACTCAGTTGCCAGCTGGGCTTAAACCACAAGTGCTTGAATCTGTCTGGATACCTTCAGTGTGACCTACGCATCTCTCTGCCCCTTAATCACTGCTCCCACACTTTTAGGTCAGGCTTGTCAGCCCTGAAAATCTGTTCCAACCTGTAAGTGCAAGTTCAACACCACTCTAAATTACAAGTAATTAGCTACAGTGATTTCTGTGAAACCTGATGAAGCTCCTAGAGAGACGTGATGTATTGCTGAGGATGTGATGTATTGCTGAGTGCTTCTTTTTCCACGACGGGTGGGAGTGACCAGTGTTAATGTACATGAAGGACAGGCAACCTTTCAGCAGGGGACCTGTCTCCAAGCCTTCATCTTTCAAAGTTCACAGCTCCTTGGGTTTCTTCCTACATCTCTGTCATCACCAGGCTCATTCTAATCCTAAGCAAAACTTAAACTGCAAAATCCCATCCTTCTTACATGTATGTGCTGCTTCCCAAAGCTTGTCCTCAAATCTGGTTAAACCCCTTGCCTGATCCTCCTAGCATCATACTAGGATTTTGCAAGGGCACACCACATTCCTGACAGTTACATGGAAGTGACTAATGCATGTAGGACTCATTACTTCTCTCTTACCTCTGGTTCCTAATGGGAATAACTGGGTTTACTCCATACATGCCCAAGGAGCACTTTTTATTACTCATTTTCACATCATTGCTGTTCAAATACTTTGGTCACTTTTACTGACCATGGCAGCTCTTGTCTTGTTCACCACAGCATACTGGTACACTTCTGCCCTAGAATAGATGAGAGACATGATCGATGCCTAAGGAAATCCATTTGACTCCTCCTCCCCTTTGCACAGTGATCCCTTCCAGCCCCTCACTGCCCAGCCTGCAGCTCATACACTTGTTCCCATCTTCTCAGGCTTAGGTAGCACATACTAATGTAGCATCATTGCAAACTCTTCTTGGATCAATTGTTATGTCTAAAAATAAAATGACATCACTGACTTTATCAAAGAACCAGTCTACATTAACTGACTCAATCAACCTGGTACTACACATCCAATTTTCTGTTGGGCTCTTGGTCTTTGATGCTTCTTTCATCTAAGCCTGTTCTGTTCTCTTGTGCAACACCAAGGTCAAGGTTATTTGTCTGCAATTGCTCAGATGCCTTCCTCCCAACACAACCTGGTGTTTCTACCTTTGCAGTTGGGCAGACATCTGCCAACACAGCTGATTTGATGTTAAAACAACATTTGAGGAATGTTTTTAACATCATTCTTCCCCAACATGCCATCTCACATGTTGATTCCCTCCTGTTCTTGGGTGGAGAGCAGCAAGGCTTCTTCTTTTCAGGGCATTAAAAAACAAGCCTCATTTCCATGGTGGCTGGAGTAATTTTCTGTACACACCTGTGTCACCATCAGCATCCTCCTCCAAACCATGGCATGGTACTTTTTAAGCTTTACCTCAGTTACTTTGACCCCCTCCTCTCTGCAGGGTGAACGAAGTTACCCTTGCATGGCTTTATCTTTATCTGGATGGTTCAAGACACTTTAGCTTTTTTCCCATGCAAAGCCAAGCTACAGCTTTTGGTTTTGGCATTCTGCCTTGTAAACCTTCAAAAGATGGGTTTCTTTGCTGCTTGGTGGCTTCCCAGCTTGCATCCAGGAGAGCGATCTGCCTGCAGTTATGTCAGTGTCTGCTTCTGCTCTGTGCAAGAGTGCCTGAAGAGGACTAGAAAGGCATTTTCAATGCTTTATTGCTATCACAAAACCAGTTAAAATGCAGATACAGACTGGGAAGATATGGAGCAAATGGCCGTTGGTTTCAAGGCCTCTAAAGGGCTTCAGGATGCATTCAGGCAGCACATCAGGACATTGTTATCACAAAGTTTGGTTGGCAAACTCTTGGGGTTTTTTGCTTTTGGCCCTCAAATATGTTTGGCAGTTTGTCCAGCCCCATTGGAGCCAGGGAGCCTTGTGCTGTTACGATTTTGTGATTTGGTCCCCTCCAGTATGAGGGAAGTCAGGGAGGTTGGCTCCATGTGGATCTCCATGTCAGGAGATGCTGGGGAGGTGGGAGCAGAGGGACCTCCCCAGCCCTGATGTTAGCCCTCCCGCTCACCTGCTCCCTCCTCCAGCATTTCTAAATCTACTCCTGGGTGCCATGGCAGGAAAAACAAAACTCCAGGCACCATTGTGAAGGACCTGCAGGAACGCCTGATGCAGCTTTTATTTTTCCATGTTATTTGAGTAGTTGCTGTTTCTGCACTCCATCATTGCTCCCATTCAAAACCTGAGGAGACCTTTTCTAAGGAACAAGTTGTCAAACGTACTTTCCTTCAGAAAACTTTCCTTCAGCCACAGCAGTGACCCTCTTATAAGTTAACCTAATGCCATCATGTTTCACCTTCTTCAAACGAGTGCCCATGGAGGAGCAGGGTGACCTACTCTTCCATAGACAGGCTGAGCTGGGTGGGCTGGCTTCCAACTGGCTGGCTTGTACTTCTCTGTGGCCCCCAGCATCAGAGAATTTAAATGATCCACTGTGCTACTTTTAACTTGTCTCCCGATGCCAACTTCAACCATGCAAACTTTGCCATGACATATATACAAAATCATCTTAAACTCAAGTTGTTTGGGTTTTTTTTTCTCCCTCCAGGACTTCAGGGTTTCAGGTTCACCTCCTTAATGTCTGCAAATGCTGAAAGCTGGAAGCTAACTTGAAAAAAACCCCAACATAACCTCAAATTCACATGCAATCACATGGCTCACGGAGTCAGAAATTTAAAATTGCCTCTAAGTATTGGGATATTCAAAACAAACAAAAAAGAGGTTTAGAAAAAAACACTCTAAAAAAGTCCAGCTATTATGAACTGTTGTTATCTAAGAGGCCCTGTCATCAAGATATTGCAGCAGCTTTAGACAGATGAGCTTTCTAAAGGGGATTTCTAATTTGTATTTGTTTTTAATTTGAGGTTTGGATCGCAGCAGCAGCAACAATTTGTTTTGTTGTGTATTTATGGCTGCACATGTTTAAAATGGTAAATCTGCGTTGACCTATTAGACCGCAAAAGTGAAAACAGCTTCTGTATTCTCATTCCTTAGCTGGAAAAATAAACCCACAGCATGCATGTATAAAATAAATTATATTTTTTACAGCTTTCAGGTTTGGGACTCAAAGGCTGTGCAAGTATTCCAGATTATCATAGCCCTGGCTTTAAAAGTAAGGAAAGAGTTCTTCACTGGAAAGTGACTCTTTCAAGACAAAATGCATTTTTCTAACTGTTGCCTTTCACTAAAATGGTATAATTTTATCCAAAATGAAAATAAAATTAATAAGGAACTTAATAATATGTCTACATTTCTTTCTTTGGGAAAGAAACGAACCAAAACACAGAACGATGCAGGTTTGGTTTAACACCGATGAAGGTGACTCAATCTAAAAGACATTTCAGAAGTAGCACCAGCTCATCCCATGTTAGCACCCTGCTTCTTTGTACCTGCCTGTTCTTATTGGATTCACTTCTCGCAACAAATAAGAATGTTTTCCTCCAGTCTGTAAGCCTTAAAAGCAAACACGGGTTGAGACGTATTTGACTTAACGGAGAAATGCGAATAGGACCTGTTACTTGACCCCCCAAGATGTGGCTGTGAAGAAGGTGCACCCGAGCCAAAGAGGAAGCCTGGGCTGGGTCTCTCTGGTAGCTGGGTTCATTATTTGGTGACAAATCCATCTTCTTTGGCTAATTTTTAAGTCCTGGACAAACACGTGTATAATTTCACTCATTCAAGTTACTTCATGCCCCAGGATGGAAGAGGCTGAACCCAGAAGATGCTCCCAAGCGGTGACAGGTGAAACCATGGGTTGACAATTAGAACCAGCCCAGGTCTGAGCTGAGTATTTTGGGGATAGAGAGCTGTGGTCACTGGGAACACAGCCTGGTTTTACACTGTGGACCCCCCAAGAGACAGGAGAGTCCCCTAGCATCCCTCATGGGGCTGGCAGCGACCAAGCGGGCAGGACAAACACCACCAGTTGCAAAACTTCTCATTTCCACGAGAAGGCCTTCTGAAACCTATCGTAGGAATGTCCTAAATATTATTTACTGGTAGGAGTGGAAGGTGCTGACAAATCTGGGCAAAAAGAAAAAAAAAGAAAAGCAGCTTTATTGCAAACGGGTGATGAAAGTAGCACTGACCACAACAAGGGAGCAGGTCTCATTACAGCCGCAGCGGCAGGACCTGGGTGAAAATTAGAGGGAAGGCTCAGGCAGCCCTGGAAAGGATTCAAACAGCAATTTGCTGTCGGCATGACCATTGTGGTGAGCTGGCAACAGGGAAAGAGAGCAAGGGGGAAACTATGTGCTTGCCGTTCTTCCAGCAGATGCCAAACCTCCTGGTCTGTAATGGAGACAGGGTGGGAAAGAATCAAAGGGGAGGTTGGAGATGAACTTCTCATATGCAACTACAGGTGTTGGGTGATTGATTTTTTTTTTCCTGTCAGCAATAGTGTCCTGTTTTTTACCCAGTTTTGGCTCCTGGATTGACACACTTCACCTACAGAAGCTGTATTTTTTTAAATATCTGCATTTGGAGTCTCAGCAGAGCTCAGCATCTCCTTCCTGCCCATCCCTCTCTCCTCTGCCAAAGGATCGATGACTTCTGCTGTCTTCTCCAACCCTGAAATATCCCTGGGGAATATTAGGCTAGGGCACATCTTGCTGCTGACTGAGCTTCCCCCACATTGCCTCTGAATGATTACATCCCATTTTTAACCCCCTTTTATATTGATTTTCACTGTAAACCAACATAATTGGGCTGATACATATTTTTAGTTTCCCCAATTGCTGATGAATTGCAACATACTCTCTCTACATTCCCTCCCCCCACCAAGTATGATAGTTTGGGAGGAAAAAGATGACCTTGTAGGGGTGAAGGTCTCTCTCCTATTGTCCAGCCTGGTTGAGCCCAGGGATGAGCATGGCTTAGCCCCACAGGACCACTCCACGCTTGCTACACAACTGGTAGTAATTTTGCCATCAGCTTGTGACTGTTCCAAAGAGTAGGAACAAATGAGTTAAATCACAAATCTAGTGCACTTCCTATCCTGCCTATTCCCAAAGAACAGCACGTCAGCAGTGCCAGAAGACACATGGATGATAAGTTCCTAATAAATTCATTGTGTTGCTTATTTTTAATGGGCTAATAAAAACAATCCCCCTCTTTTAACAGGGTGCAACTTGCATGAAAAGAAATGGTAGAGTTTGGGAAAATGGTTTATCCTTGAATTGTTGTGATGCTTGTCATAAGGCTCATTAATCGCTATACTTTAGCTTTAATTGGGTATTGATTGCATTTAGAGCAGATGAGAGAGCATCATCGTACGGTCGCACCACTCGTGCTGTGTGCTGGCAGCTGCCGAGCTGCATGGTTAACGGGGAATCACTAGAGGTCACTTTGATTCCACCTAAAATAACAAAGCCTATAAGGTCTGGGGCTTTAGTTCTGCTTGCTTCTCTCTCTTTTTTTTTCCCCCCAATGAGGTATTGTTTAAAAAAACAACTCTTTTTTTTTTTTTTTTTTTTTTTGCACACATGCATAGTGCTTGTTTGTAGAAGCTCCTTGGGCTGAATTTTATTCTGGGTGTAAAGAGTGAAACTTGAAAGAGGTTTATAAAACTGTGCCTGTATTCATCGAGAAAATTTGGCCCCGAGTTTCCTTTTTAATATGAAACAGCTCCCATTGGATTTGATGTTCATGATAACAGATGTCGTTATTTAACTCTTGATAAATACTTCTGTTCTGTTAGGATCCCTATAAATAGGAGAAGAATAGCTCCGATGTATAGAACTGCAAGAAGATATTCTAATTTTGCTGCTTATTCTGCTGTACCCAAAGGTGAAACAATTTTTAGGTGTGTTTCATTCCTGGCTTCAGCTGTGGACATTCTCCTGGCTTCAGTGCAGACATTGCCTTGATCAAATAAAAATACTGAACACCTCATGGTCAGGAGAAATGTTTTCCCACTGCGAAGAGCTACCCCAAGGGGAGCCCAAACCTGACTTCTTTTACCTTAGTAAAGTGGTAATTTACCTCCTTGAAAGCCTGTAAAATGAAATCCAACTTTTCCTTTATTTTGGATATCTGGGTTTGCCTGGGCCCCACTCTGCCTCCTCTTGTTCCCTGAGCCCCAGGTGAGGATCCCATGCCCACAGCTCCCTCTGAAATGGCATCACTGCCATGCAGCCATCTGCCAGCTAGGTCCCTGAGTGGGCAGGGTCTGCCTGGAGACATCCTGCCTGTCCCAATGAGTGGCAGCATCCTGCCCATCTCTGGTTTCCCTAGGTTTATTCCTGCTTTGGGAAAGTCAAATCTCCCTTGAACCTCCATGGAGGTGGAAATCCCTTGGTGGTTCCCAGCTCTGGCTTGCTCTGCATACGTCAGCTTCTGTTGCAAACTGTTGCAGCACGGGCCAGGGTCCACCAGCAAGGTGCCACAAAGCTTCACCTTTTCTTCTGCACCTGGTATTGTCCAACACCTGCTAGAAGGGACCCCATGTGCTGGTGGGTACCAGCTGCGTTCCTCCCACAGCAGCACCACCAGCTCAAGTGCCAAGCTGCTCAGCACTGACCAAAGCAAGACACACCAGAGATGATTTGAAATGAAAATGCTTCAAAAGGGCTTGTCCCATGTCCTGTGCTCAGTGCAGAGGATGCTTGCCATTGGGAACCAAGACTCTTGGCAGAGATGGAAAACAGCCCTGCATGCCACGGCATTGGTCACATTTGCTTTCCCTGAACAAGCCCTGTTGCAGCCACACACCACAAAGGAGAGGCCAGAGTGACTCCCTGGTGTCTCCATGACTAAGTTGGGGAGTAGCGATAGGGAGAGCTGTAGTCTGTTCTTGTTCTGTGTCTGACACCTGGGATGGCTCCTGCTGCATCAGGGCTGAGTCACCCAGACCAAGCGCTGGTGCACAGACCTGGCTGTGTCACGCCCACGCCCAACCACTTGTGACTTCTGTGCTTTCCATGAATTGCCCAAAAACTGGTCTTTGGAGGGTGGGAAGTTCCCAGGATCCCAAGGAAGAAGTCAATGTTGGGTGGGTATCAGGGTAAGCCTCTATCCATGCCTTATTGACTTGGAAAGCAGATGGCCTTGGTCTCTTGTTTTCTCTCATGGAAACACACCACTTCTTCCCTTCAACAGTGCATGGATTAAGGGGAAATACCTTTTGAGGAACAGCTCTCCATGCTCTCCATGGTGTTCCCTCAGCCCTCCACAGCTTTTTATCCCCACAGGACTGTGTGTCCCCCTCCAGATCACATTAAGCAATGTGACAAGCACCTTTCCCACGAGCATTTATCTCTTCCCCCTTCCTTTCCCCAGGGGAAAATTGAGTGGGAATAGTTTTAATTAACTATACTGTACGTGCACAGTGTTTATACCAATGCAGGCAAGGCTGAACAAGTGTGCCTTGCTCTTGGAAAGAGAAGCACTGAGGTTTGTGGCTGCTCTGAAGTCCTGAGCTCATCCCACAGTGGAGGACCAGCCCCAGAGAAAACTCTGGCTCTGGACTACACTGGGCTTACCCTGTGTGAATGCAGAGGAAGGGCGAATATGTCAATGTGTAGAGCTCCTTGTTCTGCAGAGCTATGGAAAGTCCATATGTGCCCCACACTGGGACCACTGGATGAGTCAAGGACTCAGGTAACCTAACACCTCATGGGGACCCCCATACTGAAAATGGAGGGCTGAAACCACATTTTGGGCAGGATTCATCTCTAAGTTAGGATACCTACATGCAGATGTATAATTGCAGGTGTCCATGTGAGCTTTTGGTGTCTCAGCTTGCTCATTAGTCCATGGAGATCTTGTCCAGTCAGACCTCACCAACCAGACAGTGCTGTAACTACTTTTGGGGGATCCAAGCTGTTCTTCAGGCCCCAGTGACAGCACTGAAGAGACAGATGGCGACACACACAGAAGCCAAAATCACATCTTAGCTTTGAGCTGACTACTGCCTTTGTGGGTCCTCCCTGTGACTTATGTGTGGGGTGCAAAGTTTCACAACATTTTGAAAACTGGCTGGACTCTTTTCCTAAGATATTTATAAGGGACTCAGAAATCCCTTAGGAAACACACCGATTTTATATATAAAGATGCCTAATTTACTGGCAGTTGCTAGAGATTTAAAATTTAAACACAATTTGTCAACCAGTATATAAACAGGAGGGATTTTCAATAAGCTGACATGTAAAGGTTCTGGATCCTCCTTGGGTTTCACTATGTACACACAACGGGGATCCCTCAGAGTGACACACAGGCAGTAGGTGATATCTGAATCCCCGTGTTCCTCATCAAGTAGACCACATCGACCATGGAAAAGTATCCTCAGAGATGTTTTTCTGCACATCTCAGATGAGGGCAGAAGCAGACTACTCACTCAGAATCAGAAGAAACCCCATCAAAGGTGTAAGGACCAAACCCAGTTCACTTAAAGCACAGCATCACTCTGGCAACTCATTTGCACTGAGGGTTTTTTACTACTTTCTCCTTCAGCTGGCATTCCTACACCTATTTATAGTTTCACTTCACAACCAGCAGTTAATAGTTTCAAAGCAGCCTAGCATGTGGTCACCCACACAGAAGACGTGGCTGACTCTCCTGCACCGTCTGAAAAGTGTTGCCCATGGTATTCAGGTTCTTTCTGCAAGGGACTGGGGGGAACTGTTGGCAGAGGGCAGGGAAGATGCCCCACTCCCTCAGGAGGAGGGTCTTACTGAGGCCACCATGCTCTGCAAGGCTGTGTGTGAGCTCGCAAAGCTGTTACCCACTCCTGAAGATGCCCCACTTTGGGATTTCATGGGATTTCATTTCCTACTGAATTTCACCCCTCTTTGCAAAGTGCAGCTGCATGCTCCTGAATACACGAGTTAATCCTTAGTGTGCTGTAGATCAAAGACTGGTGGTTCATGCCTTCTCCTGCACTGTTGTGTAGTGACAAAGTTCCCGGTGACTTAAGTGGGAGGGAGGCTGCGTCCTGGGAGACAAAACTTAATTGAGTGTAATACCACAGGGCACGTAAAGTAGGACAACAAAGCCTGACCTCATTTTGCCCATACATAACCCTCCTGACATCAGTGGGAGCTGCACATATGCAGTCAGGAGATGACATTTGCCCACTCTTGGCTGCTCCAGGAAATTCCTGCTTGCCTGATAAATTCTGTTATTAGATCGTGCAATATGAAAGTGAGGGATACACCAAGTAAAGCTGAACAAACACAGCTCGGCTCTCTGCCTGTTTGAAGTTGTGGCAAGACTTCTTTTGACACTGGTGGTTGTTGGATTGAGCCCACAGTACACAGTGATTCATAATCATTTTCCTCAATGAAAGCAACCAGGTTGGTTTGTTGTTATTTGTGGGATCACATGATTCGTTATCTGCAAATATTTGAACGGCAGTTGGACTTTCTGATGCCTGTGAACCCCATAACTTCCACCAGTCTTAGTACAAAATGGTTATTCACACAAATATTGCACCAGAACAGACTTGTTTGATACCGGACGTTTGTTATGCTCCTGGTTCTAGAGAAAATTTGCAGAGCTGGAAGGGCATCACCTGGCAGAGCCAACAAAGCTTGCAACAAGCCAGTGACTATTCCAAGAGAAGTGTTCGTGAGCAATCTCAAGACTAATATTTATTTGCATTCATCACAGTCTAATAATTAAAACCAGTGCTTGCTGTGGGAGAAAGCAGGATGGGACTGACATTCAGAAGCAGAGGCTAACTGGATGAGCAATGTCTCAGCTGTCTCTGCTTGGTGCGGGCTGCAGGAGCAGAAGCAGGGCTTGGCAGACCTCTGAATGTCCCAGATTTTTAACCTGGGGTTTCTTAAAACTGATCTTGTTTTAACTCCTTGGTTTCTTTCCCCCCAGAAGAAATACAAAGAGAATATAAAGGAAGATTCTTGGTAGATGGGATGCAGTACTGCAATATTTAGGTAAAATGTTAGCACTTCTGACAATACCAGTTACCCAGAGGGGCGGTAGCTCTCCATTCTTGGAGACACGTGGGACCAGACATGGGCTCCAGCAGCCTGCTCCAAGCCAGTCCCATATGGGACCCAGGACATCCAGAAGCCCCTTCCAGCCTAAAGTGTTGGAAAAAACCTTCATGAAATACTTCTAAAAAAAACTATCCAAAGCCTGAGCTGTACACTGCTTGTAAAATAAGCTTCCTCCACCCAGCAAAACCCTGTGACAGGTCTGTGACATAGCGCCTGTGTGTGATGATAACAAAAGGATGTTGCTGTAATTGCATACAGATTTATCATCTGTTCCCTTGCATCAAATCCCATCAAAAGACTCAAGAGCTGGAACAATACAGCATTCCCAAGTATATTTTTCCTGTGAGCACATTCCCTTTTCAAGGGAGACATCGCGACGTCCCAGGGAGCTGCTCCAGACAAGCACCATCCCAGCCATGTAGCGAGGAAGGGGTCCCCATGCCATCCCCAGAGCTAAGAGCACTGGGCAGAGCCGCACAAAGCACATGGTGCTCCCACAGCATCCCTGCTCCCCTGCCCACAACTAAGCCCTACTGCCCTTGGGCAGTAGCCAGATGCGAGTTTGGTGGCCAAAGGACCCTTCCGCAGTCACGCCACACAGAGCATCCCTTGTCACCTCTCCTCCTCGATAATCTGAATGGACATTTGTTTACACCAAACTGAGCAAATCTAATATTTATTTCACATTTAGGTCACAGGACATCAAAACAAATATTTTTACCCCAAATAGATTTTCCTGACCTTGTGGTTTCTCTCCTGATTCTCAGCGGTGTTTGGCTTGCTCTCACTTGAAAACAGAAGGAAGAAAAGTTATACAGGCTCCTGCACTGTGCACTGGGGTTTGAGGTGACAGTGCAACTCCCTGTGCACTCGGATCAGCTCTGGATGTCACTCTTGATTTTACTGGAACCAGGGTGGGATTATTAAACTCACATTTCCTGGATTTGTTTGCTTCTTTTCAGTCCTGAAAACCGTAATTTTTTAAGCCCAAACACCCTAAATACAAAGTATTAAAAACTGTATTTAACAATCTCAGCACAAAACATGTCTACAGACCTCATTCTGCTCCCACCAAAATCTGAGACAATCCCATCACTTGTAAAGATGCACATTTTTCAATTTATTTTTCCCTTTCAACCTGTTTAGACCAAGGATCCCATGACCTCCATTTCATCGAAAGCTCAGAGATGTGCTGTATGTGGAAAATTACACCTTTTTTATTTTCCATCAGTGAAGTTTGCACTAGGTTTTAAGGCAAAAAGCGCTGAAGAGAGAATTTAAAAAGCTTCAGAAATCTAGTGCTCCCTTATGGCTTGTAGTAATGAGTAAAATAAAAGGCTCTTTCTGATTTCCTTCCCCCTGTAATTGAAATAGATGTCATGCTGGAGCTGCAAAACTGCTGCCAAATTATCACCCAACTAGGTTGATGTACGTTGCCTGCTCCACCTCAGCGTGCTGTGAAATGCTCAGGAGGGCTGACATAAACACTTTTATAGCTTGGTGGAATATGCTGAGCTCCTAACGTATAGGTAATAATGTTACGCACATGTTCATCTATGTACGTACATATATATGTGTGTGTATATATATATATATATATAAAAAATATAGCTAAGCAAACTTCACATGTGAGGGCACAAAGAGCTGCTGACTGCAGCAGGGCATGGCTACCTGGATGTGAAAGCTTTGGTTTACTTCACTGCTTGGCTCAGATTTTAGTTGTACTGTGGACGTGATCCTCTTTTACAGGCACATCCAAACTTCAGTTGGTTTATCTAGCGTTTGAGCACCGGGATGCTGCGTGAAAGACCAGTCAGATAAACATGAAGCAGCCCCAGACTCATTAGGGTCATTTGTCACGTTGGCTTGGATGGGGGAGGATGGGGAGGATGGGCAGCTGCTGATGGGCATCTCTGCCTCCCCACAAACCCCTGCCAAATGAGTTGGCTTTTGCAAAGCCCCGCGGTATTTCGCAGGTAAATGACAGACTCTCTGTGTGGCTCTAAGAGGGAGAAGAGGGAGGTTGCCACCATGACATGAAGCAGCACGGGCACAATTCCTCCCGTGTTTGAAGGGTCCCAGGCCAAACCCCACAGGAAGGAGCACCGGGCTCCCCGTACCTCACTTCAGTGTCACTGGGGAAAAAACTGCTGAGCTGCGAGTGCGATAGTGATGCCGTCACATAACAGACATTTCAGGAAGTCTCTGTAATTTCTTTAATTATTCAGACAACAGAGCACAAGGATAATAGCTTCAAGTACATTCTTATACATTATTTTAACAGTAATAGATATGTATTTAGTCATAAACTATTCTGTAGCCACCACTATGTGTACATTTTATACAAACTATTGCCATACTCGGACCCTGAAAACGGAGGGTGAAATCTCCTAGGCGTTTTGCACAATGTTATGACAGTACATCCTTCATACGAGAGCTGTAGCTATAGGTTGGACTGGTCCATCTAACGAAGCACTTCTAATGCATACCACGGAGGGGCGATCCGGACGTGAGGCGCCGAAGGAAGAGAGGTAATAAATATACGGTGAGAGGGAGGCATATAGTCACTCCAAATACGTGTGATGGAGAACACAGCACGGCATTTCTTGGCTTGGCGAAACAGGTTGATCCTAGTATAAGACAGCACCTTAGCTTCTGTCACACAGCAAAGCTCTGAGCTCGTTTTGGCCTTTCAGTGGAGATTTAACGTGGCAATGTCTGATATGGTCCCTACTGGGGCACATGCCCTACCCGCACAGAACTGTGGACTCTGGTGTAAGGGGTCTTTTTCATCTCTGTTACAATTTAGACCAAAGCCCCCAAGCCAATGGTTTAAGTTTGATCACTGGCATCCCTAAACACCTTGACTGCCTGACCTCTGGAGAAGGTAGGCTCCAAAGGCTTTACAAAAGGCCAGCTGCTGTCCAGAGACAGAGGTAATAGGGCTCAGATGCCCAGACACCACCGTATAAAGGTCAGACACAGCAGAGGCTTCTTTGTTCCACAATCACATTTTTACATGCCCCAAACCAGCCATGTTTGCAGCCCTCAGACGCACCAGCAGACCCCAAAGACATGGAAGCGGCAGAGTATGAGCCAGGCAGTCAGCGGGTCCCCGGCACCCACTGGGCAGTCCACAGTCCTTCACAGTGCCCCACACTGGGCAGGCATTAGGGTGGCTTGGTTCCCATCTTGGTGGTCCACACAGGCGCTGCAGCATGCTGGCAGTTGTACTGAAATCCCACAACCCCACCGTGACCAAGCTCTGGAGAGTGGAGGTAGCCCTGGGCTAGAAGCTGCTGGGAAAAAGAGACCACATCCATCTGTTCAGACTTGACACGGGGTTGCTTGTGCCCAGGGCTCAGCTACTGGCTTCCAGCACCA
Organism: Hypotaenidia okinawae; assembly: GCA_027925045.1. Lineage (NCBI taxonomy): Eukaryota > Metazoa > Chordata > Aves > Gruiformes > Rallidae > Hypotaenidia > Hypotaenidia okinawae. Next base: position 10,071,402 of record BSDF01000002.1, read on the forward strand.
CTCTGGTAGCTCCCAGACTTTCAGCATGGAAGAAGGTGATCTACACTCTCCAGAGATGGCTAGATGGTCTATACTCTCTGGAGATAGCCACAGGCAAGGACATCTTAGGAAGCCATCTGCAGCTGCTGTTCATCCCAGTGGAAGATGTGGCTGTGTCTCTGGAGCAAAAGGACACCTGATGGATGAACATCCTAGACCAGTGGGTAACGGAAACCGAAGAAAAGGTGAGAAGACATTCAAGGAAAGCTCCCTTCCAGCACGGTCCTGTCACAGACGCACACACACACGCACACACAATGTTTTGCAAAATTTTTAAAGGGATCCTGGAAACCCTCCGGGGAGGAGCACATGGCACAGCAGAACCTCACTCATCGGCACCCGGCAAGGATGAGCCCCTCAGCAGGGCTTGGAGCTGGGAACTGGTGGAGAATGCAGCACTGGCCCCACCACTTGTCTCCTAAAACACATCTCCAATACGTGCATCCATCGATGGCTCAGGATGGATTCTGATGTGTTACAGTTAAGAAACATCTCTCAGAATAAACGAACAAATTTGTATCTCTTTTTTGTTGTTGTTGTTGTTTTGCAAAAGTTGTTTTGTACTTTCCTTGGCAGCCCCAAGCCCCACATCTTTACTCAGGCAAGGTGGCCAGTGAAACCCAGTGGCCATCTCCTTCTCCCAGCATCAGCCACATGAATCCCAGTTAATTCACCAATGTCAGTGTTGCCTCCTCAGATTTCCATCTTCCTGGCACCCAAATTAAAGCTGATTAAAATCCTGGTGCTGCCACAAGGTGAAGGCAGCCACTCGCCTTCAGACCAACACATGCTTCAACAGGCAAACTTGATTTAACACCCTCAGAAATCAATTTTAAGAGATGCTTGTCATCTCCAGACTGGACCATGAGGTGGACACAGAGCTGGGGCTGGAAGAAGGGAGCATCACCTGAGCACCGACGGGGAGCCAGGGCTCCCAGTTGTTCATGCGAATAAGTGAGGTTCTACTGTCAGTACAAGAGATTCCAGGTTACGCACGGATGTGATGGGTTCATTTCCTTAATTAAAGTACCAAAATTAGAAGTTATAAGCAACACATCTAAAAAAAATAACGGGCACTCCTTTAGGCATCATGTTTCCTAAACCAATAAGTAAAAAGGAAAAAAAAAAAAATGGGATGCACCAGGAACTCTTAGTTATTATATACTAACCAGACTGTGCATGGCACATTTTATTTCTATAAAACTATTAAAACTATTACAAAATATTCAAAAATACATTTTAGTAAATTTACAGCAGTTATTTCTCAATTTATTAATGCAAAACATCCTTTTCTCCCCTCTGTACAAACTACCGTCTCCATCGTCACAGAATTGCCGCCATGTGCGCTTTTTAAAAAATATTATTTTCTAATAAATTTTTTTTGAAGTTAAAAATAACAGTTTTTTTTTCTTTTCTTGTTTTTGTTTTCTTACGGCTTTTGCAAATAAAAAGTTTGTGTAACAGTCTTGACTTCCATGACCGTGGCCGAATGGTGGTTTGTTTTCTTTTTTACAAAGCAAAACATGGAAAAACGACACAGGAAATGACGTTACATCTGAAACTATTTAAATTAAAATAATATATTCTCGTATTTTACACTATTTCAAAAAACGAAATGTGATTCAGTTAAGTATTGATCTCTCAAAAAAATCTAATTTACAATTCTGTGTATAAAAATATAATTTACGGACCCCCGTGAAGTTTGTCTCTCTTCTGTTTTTTATTTCTGTTTGGGTGTGTGTTTGTTTGCTTGCTTGGTTCTTTTCCACTTGCTGAAGTGAAGGAGCAGTGTAATGGAGAGACTGGAACGTACAGAATTTTGCTTTCTGAAAGTCAGGACACACGTGACATGTAGAAAAATAGACTCTGCGCGGTTTTGCTTGGCCTCACAAAATAATTTTTTCCCCCTGTGAGTACAGTTCACATGATAATAAATTATCAAAGAAACTATTTAAGGCTCTTGAAGGTCCGGTTCATATCATTTAAAACATCTATTCAAAATACCAAAGAAATAAATATCCAGGAGAGGAGGAAAAAAAACCAACAAAACAACCAACCAACAAACAAAACAACAAAGGAACAAATAAAAATATATATATATTTATAAACTAAACAGAACAGAACTTCCCGGGGTCTTTGTTTCCCTTAAAGTCTACTTTGGACTGTCCTACTTAATTATTATTATTTTATTATTATTATTATTTTTTAAGTCTTACTCCGTGCTCTCTTTTAAAAATATGTAATTTTTTCCTCTTTTTTTAAGGTTTTTCTTTTCTTTTTCTTTTTCCTTTTTTTTTTTTTTTTTTTAAAATCCTTTCTCTCTCTCTCTCATCTGTGTCTCTGTCTCTCCCTTGGAGGCTGTCAGGTGGCCAGGTCAGCGTGGGATGCTCTCAGCTGGATGGCACCACCATGCCCAGTGGGTGCAGAGAGTCACTATCCAGCACCCAGCTGCCGATGCGGTAGAGGAGACGAGAGTACCAGTGAATGCCAGGGGCAGAGGGGGCACCTGCCAGGACCCCCCACCGGAGGGGCAAAGAGCAGCCAGCATCCCCTGGAGCAGGCGGAAGGGAGCGAACGCCCAGTGCGCCCAGCTGTGCTCCTCGATGACGGCGTAGCAGGAGGCCAGCACCCGGTTGATGAGGATGGTGCCCTGGGCGGTGAGAGGGGCGTACACCCCCGAAGCCTCCTCCCGCAGTGAGACGCTGTGCACGGCCGCTGGCAGCAGCTGCTGCCCACCCTCGCCCAACACGTAGACCCGTTGGCCTGGCCGGACTCGGCTGGCAAAGAGTGCCCGGCTGCCGGGAGTCCCCTCCTGAGACTGGTTGTGCTGGGGGGCCACGAAGAGGAGGTGAGCGGCTGTCAGCAACAGCTGGGTGCGGGGCTGCCGCGTCTCGATGACGTAGAAGAGCTTGTGGGATCCATCCTCCCGATCGAGGAAGGTGAGGAAGTCACTGTAGAGCAGCCGTCCCTCTGCGTCGGCTGCCAGCACCCGGTCCCCAGGACTCAGGTCTTTCACCAGCTTGGTGCCGCCTTGCTCCAGGTGCACTGTAGCTGAACCAGGGAAGCAGCCCCCTGATTTGGCTGCCACTGAGTTTTCTGTGCAAGAAGAGAGACACAACAGGGTTAGAGAGGGCACCAGCCAGGGACAGGACATGGGGAGAGGGGGGTTTGGGCATGCCCCAACTCAACCAGAAGCAGGGCCACAGGATGTGTCCTTGGTCCCCACCAAAATTCTTCCATCCTTGTCTATGAACTTTCCCCATTGCATTCAATAGGTCAAGTGAGAGTCCCCTTCCTGACAGACTTGAGCAGCTGTGCCTCCATTTGCGTTAGCAGTTATGGGACCCTTTTCCTTTTTAAGAAAGCAGGCCAAAATATTTCCCTTGACCAAGCTGTTCTGGAACGTATCTGTTCAGGAGGAGCTTCCCATCCAGACATGGCTTGCCCTGTGCCCAATACCTGATGACCGATAACTCACAGGCTTTCAAAGCTGAGCAGTTCTGATGGAGTAAGATTCTTCTCTTTTAGGTGAGTGTCCATGCCTGCAAAGCTTTTACTCAAGGAGCCCATCTAGGGCAGCAAGAAGCAAAAAGCAGGAGGAGGCTTTCCCTGAGGGAGCACATGGATTTGCACCTTGCCCCTCTGGAAAGAAACAACAGGGATTTTGTAAGCCCCTATGCAGGACTCCAGCCCTTGCTGCCTCCTGGCAAGGTGGCTGCTGGGGCACATGTCATTTCCTCTAACATCCCTGCCTGGCACCTCCACTTCTCAGATTCATTCTTCTTTCCAACGAAATTACAACAAAAAAGCATCTCTCCCACCCCACTGGAAGAAGGATGCTGTTCCCCATCTGGGGGCACACGGTCCCTGGGCAGTCCCACACCTTTTCCAGACCCAAGCACATGCCTTCTTCATCTCCTCCAGCTTTCAGAGTTACTCAGTGTAGCTACTAAAGGCTATTGCCACTGCTGATGCTTTCCAGCGTTCCTGAGAGGAATAATCACAGGTCTACAGAAAGCAGAAACAGCAATGAAACTTGGAGTCTCTCTTGCAAATCCTTTTCTGGAATCTCAGCCATGTGTGGGGTGGTAGGAGAGGAGCTCTGCCCTGTGCCAGGCTGGTATATGACTTAACCAAGGAACACTGAAGGTGTTCCTAAAAGCTCTGTTTTTCTATATATTGAGCCCGTGTTGTGCCATGGTAGCAAGTGTCTTTGCTACAGCTGCTGGCATACCTCATTCCTCTCTTGCCCTCCCTTGGTTTCTCCCACTTACTTCTTACACCAGTTTAGAGTATAGGTGATTTATCTCCTAAGCAAAGGCAGTTAGATTTTATATTTTGCTTCTGCGGCTGGTACCAAAGCTCTTATTATATAAATAAACCCTTTGAATGCCTCCTAATGACTTTCTCAGGAAGGACAGGAAGGGTGAAAATTAGACCGTTATTGATTTGCTAATGACTTTATCACTTCTCCTTCAGAAATGAAGCAGCGAGATCTCCAAGGCCTCTTCAGGGAGGACATGGCAACAAACAAGCTATATGCTTTATGTGGAGCCCTCTGCTAGTAAACTACACCTTCATACAAGCCGGCGGCAAAGGTCTGGCTTGAGCTTTGTTTGCATATTCAGGGACTTGATGAATAGATCTAGTGGTGTAGCAGCTCTACAAACATGCCAGTGAATTGGCAGAGGTGTGAAAATCTGCTTCTTTGAGCAGTGCTTGTTTGGGTTCTCTAATTAAAATCCAATAAAGGATCAGCATTGTCATTCTGATTCATGTAATAAATGCAGACACTCTTGGAAGAGAGGACACTTCCATTTTTTTCCCAGCTTCTTCTCCCCCTTGTCCCCCCTCCCTATTTGTTCAGGTGCAGAAACCCTATGTGCCAATTCACACACATACTCTCCAAAAAACCCAGGACCTTCCAAGCACTATTTGCACAGCAGAGCCACTTTTCCAAGGCACTCAAGATGTGTATTTGAATTTTAAATGTAGAAGCTTGCTCTAAATACTTGCTGTAGCGCATTATCAATGTCCCTTTTACCACCCCTGCCTCTCCCTCCTCTGTCCTGGTGACAATAATTCAGGCCTTGGGGGAACTCTTCTTTGCATTCCAGTCTCTGGGATCATACTTTTTGCAAACAGAGATCTAAATAAAGAATCTTCCTGCCTGGCATTATGGGGTTTAATCTTCTCATAAGATGCTCTGTCATGAAACGAGGTTTGGACAGTTTGAAATCAGGCTGAGCGGGTGGAATTCAAGCCTGCTCCCTCGCAGCCCGCGTGGTACAGTCACACGACCCTGCCTGACACCCTCTAAATATTGCTCCCAAGCCCGTGTGTGCCGAATCTCAATGAGCAGCTTGGGGTTACTCCCCTCCTATGAAATCACCCGTGGGGGTGGATTAAGGGGTGCACTTGGGCTAAGGTCATCGCACACTACAATCGGACACCTTGCGCTGTAAAGCCCATCTTCGCTATTGAAAGGGATGTTTCGTATCACAGCTGATAGCTTTGCAGGGCTCAGCTTTGGTTAGAAAGGACCAGGGAGCTGAACAAAAGCCGTAGCAGGCTCTCGGGACAAAGCCCAAGACGGGTGGGAGAGGTGCTACCTTGGCTCAGCCCCTGGGGAGATTTGGGCTGGAGCCGGGGGAGCAAGGGTGGGGGGTGGGGGATGAGCCTCTCTTGCAGACAGGCACGGTGAGGCCAGGCCGGTTTCCCTGCCGTGGGGGCTGCTGGTTTCAGAGCAAACGGCTATATTTGTAGAAAGCCATTATTTTCTTTTGCAGCCAAGTGTTTCTTGACACTTCCAGCAGGTTGCTGAGCTAGAGGATGCTATTAAGAAAGACTTCAGTATGCTGCCAGGTGAAAGGAGGTGGCCGGGGGGTGCGGGGAGGGTGTGCGTGGCACTTGCCAATCCTTTTGAACCCCCCCAAAAAGTGTCAAGTGTCAAGAAAATGAACTGGGCGCATCGAAGCTTCCTTGAGAGCTGTTCCCAGGTTGAGACAGCGTGTGGCGTTGTAAGCACAGGGGAGGAGAGGGAAAAAAATTTAGATGGATGTGTATCCCTATCTGGGAATTTCCTAGCGGCTGCCGCTGAAGGGGGCAGGGGACCACGTTTCTTATTTATTCTCCTGGCCGGCTCCCACTCCGAGATTAGAGATGGGGAGTACGGCGTGCAGCCCGCGGGGTGTCTGGAGGCGGCCACCAGTGCTTGTGTTCTACATGGTCTTCGGATGGGGAAAGCAGCAAGTCCCACGGGGGGGACGTGAGGGCGGGGGAGGAGAAGGATGTGCGGCTGCGGCGCAGGGCTCGTGGGAAGCCTGGGCAAGCACATCGCCCAAATAAAACGCTGTCAGAAAGTGCTGCGGCTGGCTGGACTTCCCCCCGCCAGCCCCTTCACTCCCCCCTTTTTTTTTTTCCCTCCTCTTTCCTTCCTTTCCCCCTCCTTGCGCTGGCGGGATCACTAAGAGGCGCGGGAGGGTGGCGGGGGGTAGTACGTAGGCTGCGCCCTCGAGGAGCCCGATGGGGCGGCCAGGGTTGATGGGACCCTGAAGGGATGGGGAGCAGGGACCCCGAGTGGCACCCCGCAGGGGGAAAAGGGCTCGGGACATACACACACACACGACGACACGACACGCTGAACGACTTGTCCCTGGGCAGGCTGACCGCCTTACCTGCTTTGACGGAGCAGTGGATGTGCGCCTTGGACTCGTAGTAAACCCAGTCGAAGCCGGCCTCGACGGCCAGGCGGGCCAGCATGCCGTACTTGCTGCGGTCCCGATCCGAGGTGGTGATGTCCACGGCGCGACCCTCGTAGTGCAGGGACTCCTCGGAGTGGTGGCCGTCCTCGTCCCAGCCTTCGGTGACCCGCAGCTTTACCCCGGGCCACTGGTTCATCACGGAGATCGCCAAGGCGTTCAGCTTGTCCTTGCAGCGCTGAGGGGACACGGGCACATGGGGAAGGGCGCAGTGAGGGGGGTACTGCTGCAGGACCAGACAGCCCCCTTTCATCCCCCCATCCCCCCTCCCGGGCAGCATCCTGCCCTCCCTCAGCCAAATGGGTGGCAGCCGTTCCGTCTCCCCTCGCCACCGCCCAAACGCGCCGCAGGATGGGCCAAACCGGGGCTGAGCATCTTCTCCCTCGCTGCGCGGGAGGTGAGGAGGAGGATGAAAGTTTGGAACACAGGAGGAAAAGGGGGTGAAACACCACAAGACCCATCGGGACGGTACCTACCCCCTCCACCGACACTTGCCGCAGTGTCAAGGACACACACGCACCCACCCCCCACCGCCCACCCCCCATCACCGGCGATGGGCTGTGAGTGTGTCGGTTCAAAGCCACCTGCACGGAGCAAATTCCTGCCTCTAAGTGCCCTGTCCCCTTCCAGAGAGCGAAGTTTGTGCCGAGAACAAACACTCGCCATGTATCTCGGAGTCACGGATTCCCCCCGGAATGTCTCTCCGGGTCTTTTCAGCTTAATTCTGTGTTGAAAGGGGTCTCAATGCATGTTAACAGCCTTTATGCGCTGAAGGGAGGGGTGTTGTGGGGTGTTTTGGTTTTTTTTTCCTCTCCCTTCGCCCATCACTCATTAGAGCCCTCAAAGCAGCATGGGCTGGGAGCATTCACTCCGCTTCAAACATACATCCGCGCTCGCCTACAAAGCCGAGCAAATCCATACAATAATATAGCTCTTAGTGGGAAGATGAAAAGCAAGGGAGGGCCAAGGAGGGAAGTTAAGCGAAGCAGGGATGCTGTGCAAGCTAGGAGAGACCCTTTGTGTCGAGTGAAACGTTTTCTTACTCCGTGGAGAATGACTGCAGGGTTTTCCATCGCCCCTCCGGAGCCGACGGCCTTCCCCGGGGCCGAACCGACCCCCGCAGCACCGGGGGCCTGCTGGGACCGAGCAAATGAAGGGGGCGGGACGGAAGGGAAGGAGGGAAAGGGGGGTTTCAGCGGTGTAGGGGGTGAAACACTGAAAGTTTTGGGGGGGTGATTCCTATCTTAACCAAGATGCGGAATAAACAAGCCGACGGGAGGGGAAAAGGACTCACGGTCCCTCAGAAATAGGAAATCAGCACCGAGAGCATTGAAAAGCGCTTGATTAAAGGTACAGAGTTAGAAACACACACGTTGCCAACTTCCCCCCCCCCTTTTTGAGCGGAAAATAACTCGTAGGTATGCACGATGTATCCCTCTTGATGCAAAAATATCGACGTGGATTAAAGCCCCGTAGTGATGTGGTAAACTGTTCTTCCTCACTTTTTGCTGGCCTGACCGGGATGCTCGGCCTTCTGCAGGACCGTTCTGCCCAGCGTGCTCCCAGCACGCCCAGTAACAGATCGCAAAGGCCCCCTTCAAAGCTCCCAGAGAGGCAAACCCGACGACACTACTTTTAGGGACGTGAGAAGGTTGCTCAACAAGAAAGTTCCCGTGTGTCTATCAACAGTCATAAAAAGCAATTCCAGCAATACACAGGTCCCCGAGAGATATAAAACGCAATCGTGAGCTCACTTTGGACTCTCTGGCCTACCGTTTTATGGAAAGAGACGGGTGTTTGGGTTTCGGCACCCTTCCCGGCAGCAAAACACAGCAGCACAAGGAAGTTGAGTTTGATTTATTGGGGTTTTTTTTCCCCTTCCTCTCTCTCCTTCGCACACCTGAGAGGATGGATACGCTCCTCCAATCATTTACGGGGCGGAGGGAGCGAAGGATCAAACTTCTCAGCTACTGATAAGGCGACAACCCTGAGCGACACGGCGACGTCTTGCCCCGCCGCTGCGCAAGGGAGGGAGCGGGCGCGGAGGGACGGGCAGGGATGCGGGCAGCGCCTCGGGTCTCTTGCCGCTCGGGCCCTGCCAGCACCAGCTCCCGGCTTCAGGCGAAATAAAGAAGAAACAACCTTCTAAAAGACTTTCCTCCCTTTTATACTGCATGAGCTGGATTGTCAGAGTCAAAAGCCGTGAAGCCCAGGCTATTTATTAATTCATTGGGTCGTGTGCCACAAATCAAGCCCAATTCTGTTCAGCCACCGTGAAGCTCAGCAGGGCTGCCTCCACTAACGCTTTGTGTGGAGGCAAAGTTGTTCAACAAGCCCTCTCCTGCCAGCTCCTAATCTCTTCACAAATGAATTGCTTGAAGGAAACACTTAACAGGTACCTGTCAGTGTAAACAACCTGGTGGGCTTCCTAAATGCCAAGTTGATCTCTAAATTCCTCACATCATGCACCGGTTGTGTGCCTGCATTACACGAGATTGCTATTTTATTTCATACAAATTCCAGCTTTATCATACTGACCTGGCCTCCTTATCTCTTCCCCGGATCCAGCCAATGGCTGGGGTGGGGGGAGGGAGGGGAGGAAGGGGGAGCCCTCAGCAAACTGCTGTTGTCACCTGCAAAGTTGAGAACCTGACTTACCTACCTCTGTTTGCGCTTCTCCCCCCTTCCTGGAGTTAATATTAACTAGCGGCTAATGCATTCAGCAACTATTCCGCAAGTTTAACGATTCTGCTCAGGGAAGATCTCTGCATGGTTGAAGGGCTCGTGAAGCAGGCGTTTAAAGGCTGGGATTTAACAGAGGTTGCTGGCAGAGGGAGGAAGGGAGAGAAAGCGGAGCTGGGAGACCGGCAGCGGGACGGCACCTCGGGGCGCTGAGGCCCCGGCCGTGCCCGAGGAAGAGTGGGCAGGAGCAGCCCCGCTCCGCTTCCCCGCTCCCCGCCTCGCCGAGGGGTGCCGGAGCCCGGCTCGGTTCCCCTACTTCTCTCCCCTCTTTGCTGCCGGGTACCCGGCGTTGCGGCCTCCCCGTCCCCGCTGCCCTCAGCCCACCTCCCCCCTTTGTGTCTCAAGCACGGCAATAAGCACTGAAGGAGAAAGGGGGAAAAAAAAAAAGTATTTGTTTTCGTTTCGTTCGTCTGAGGGAAGTTGACAGAAGGTCAGGAGTTCAGATGCTGCCAGCTAATGCAGCGAGAGCGGCCAGCCGCGTAGCCGGCGCGGCGTGCCCCGGGAGAGCCGCGGGGCCGGGGTCAGCCCGCACGCCTCCCCCGGCCCGCAGCCCACCTCTCCCGACCGGCTCCCGGCTTCCCCCCCCACCTCCACCCCCCTCCGCTTCTCCTTGCCCCGCCGCCCCGCTCCGCCGCGCACACGCACCGGCGCAGCCGCGCAGAGAGGGATGCGCCGTGCCCCGGCGGGAGCCCGTCTCCCGCGGAGCCGCCGCCGCCGCCGGGCTGCGGAGGGAAGGGTGAAACCCGAGCCGCCGCGATCGATACGCGAGGGGAGTAAGTGGAGCTGAAAATGCGAGAGATGCGGCTGCCTCGCCGCACGCCCCGCACCGGAGGCAGCGAGGGCGGAGGACCGCGGGTGCGCGGAAGGGCGCGGACCGCTCCCGAGCCCGAGCCGGGCGACCGACACTCGCTCCGCACCCTTGCGCGGGGCAGCGGCGGCGGCGGCGGCCGGGCAGAGACGCGCCGCCGCGCTCCGAGGTACGGTGCGATTTAAGGTGGTCGGGAGGAGATGGTGGCGGCCGCCGGTCCCTCGCCCCGGGAGACCCGGCAAACGTGCGGAAAATCAGGCCGAGGAACGGGGAGAGTTTGGGAAATTCCACCCCCCACCCCCCTTCCTCGCGTCCACTCCCCGCCTAGTCCTTCCAGGCGAGTACTGTTCTAGCACTGAAGGTGGGGCTTAAACGTATTAATATTAAAAAAGCGCTGTTGACCTATATTTGGAGGAAACCCATTTCCAGTGTCTAGATGGCATGTAGTTTCAGAAACTCCGGGATTGGCAGAGCAATTGACTTCACCGAGCTCTCTGTTGAGCGTGAATAATAATTACGAGGTGACTCTCGAAGAGGTTTCTCTCTCCTTTTTTTTTTTTCATAAAATGGTTCCGCAATCTGATTCCACCCGAGATCCAATATTTACCCAGTTGTAAACCTTGTGCCATCAGATTTTTTAAAACAGAAGGTGATGCAATGCCGATAAGTTGCAAGTCCCTCCCCTATGGAAGTACCAGAGCATTGGTGGCGAGCATCCTTAAAGAAATATCAATATATTTACGCTCTGATGGGCACAATCGCAAATGATGGTATTGCAATACGAGCTATATAATACGGAATCAGGAGAGGAATGGTCGAGCCGGCTTCAGCTGCCTTTTGTGAGTGCACGACTGCATGCCTACTAAATTTAGAATACTCTCGCGAGGAAAATAATAAATAATAATAATGAAAGCTAACATTAAATGAAGGGGGGAGAAAAAGGAGAAATGAAATAAAATACAGGGAAGAAAAAAATAAATCAAGTCAGCAGGCGTAGCAACCGAGGACTGCGTTTGTAATAATGAGTGAGTGGCCTGGCGGTCACTATACACTTGGGGTCCTCTGAGCTGTATGCAATTCGTTTGATCAAAGTGCATCCTTGGGGACAAATGCAAACAGCAATCTCTAACGCAAGTTACCGGGAACGCCATGGCACGGTAATGACTGTAAGTATCACACAGATTCCCCCACCAAATATCTAGATAGCTCCAGCCCCTGCTAACTTGTCTGGATAGATGGTATTTACATTCAATGGGGGAAACTAGCCGAGTTTGGAGGGGCGGGGGGAGGAGGGGGAGAGGGAAAGGGGGGGGGGGGCTTTCAAAAATACTAAGACAGATGCGTCCTTTAGGATTGCTCAGAGAGGTTAACAAACACAAATACAGGTATCTCTGTGGCTCTACCTGAGTCATCAGTCTGTCAGCTCCCGTGTTCTCTTCATCCTTAAAAATAATGTCAGGGTTGTAATTTGGGGTTAGTTCTTTAAATCTCTCGGAGTTTCTTGTGATCTTCCCTTCATATCTTCCACTGGCCCCTAGGGTCTTCTCTGCCACATTGGGAATAAACTGCTTATAGGCTAAAGGGGTCAGCTTTTTGGGGTGCCTCCTTTTTCCAATGCCCCTGCCTGGTCCACAAGTCAGCCCAGAGGAGACTAAAAGAGCGCAGATGAAGCCCACCAAGAGAATTCTTGTCAACAGCAGCATTTCGTCCATTGAATCCAATTACTTCAAAGCTCTCTGTGCCTATCCCTGGCTGTCTCTCTAGAGCTCTCTCTCCTCCTATGTCCTTGTCTGCTTTCTGAATCGTATACTATCCACCGATCCCTAGCAAGACAGGTGCTGGAATGGCAGGCTTTAGGTCGCTGATAACGGAACACATCGGAGTTTGGTCGGGAGACAGCGATCGAGAGACAAAAAAAGGGTCTGATTTTAATGGTAGCAAAGCAAGACGCTTGTGAGAGGAGTCTGCCTTTAGTTCTATATTATAGCTGCCAGGGCCGAGAGCTGATTGGCCAAGGCGAGACAAGCTTGTCTTCTGATGTTTTAACCCTCAAAAAGGCAACAAATTCTTGAAAGATTTTTTTTTTCCTTTTACCTGAAGGGCTTGGAGCTGAGAGGGGTGGAGATCGCGCTTTCTTGGGATAACATCAACTACACGCTGGGGATTTTTTTTGGGGGGGTTGGGTTTATTTTTTTGGTTTTTTTTTTTTTTTTTTTTGAGGGGGGTGTGTTTTGGGTTTTTTGGGTTTGGGGTTTTTTTTTGGTTATTTTTTTTCCAAAAACTTTCTTGGCAGAATGATACATTTATCAGCGAGAGGAACAGATGCCTCTGTGAAAGGGGGGGGGCAAGATTAGCAGGCTGCCTCAGTGCAAGTCAAGTTTCTAAGGGCAGTTGTGGTTAAATAAAATGCCGAATTATCGGGGAGCCGTGCAAATAGAAACGTATTGGGGAAATATTAACGCCGGGGGGAGGGGGGAAGGGGGATGGGGTGGGGGTGGGGGGGAGAGCGCACCTACCTAAGTGGCTTTGTAACAGGTTTCTTCCCCCTGTAAAAGGGAGATTGCTCTTCCTCGTCGAGACGCACTCGCCTTTTAGCTGATAAAAGACTAGTTTAAAGGCAGAAACAAGAAAGTCTGATCCTAGGCAGCAGGTATATGAAGTTGGCGTGGCTGATTCGTGTATCACGCAACTGCAGTGTGGAGACATCTAAATGGGTATTTTGTCTTTCTCTCTTTTTTTTTTTAAATTTTTATTTTTAATAAAACCAGGGCTATCATCCTCTTAAAAATAATATTCTATCGTCAGAAGTGAGTGAGAAGTCAACTGATTAAAAATAGATGGTCTCCTGAGCACACTGGGGTTATATTCTTTGTTTCTTTGGTCCACGTCGAAGAGGAGCGATTTAGACTCTTACACCTCCTCGCGAGGTGTCATTAAGTTTTTAAGAAAAGCATAGTGTTGAAAGCATCCGCAAACACAATTAACAGAGATCGATCCAAGCAAAGTGAATGGAAAGGGGATAAGTTTAATGTTAAATTAATTGTTATCTCATGCAGCGTGGCAAGTGATGTCTTTATCCCGATCCCAAAAGCTACTAATCAGACAAAGGTGTTGAGAGACGAGCAAAATTGCAGAGATGGGGCTGATAGAGCAGGTTAGACGGAAAAGCAGAGTCACATATGAACAAACACTTCTCTGCTGGTAAAGAGCATTTTCTTTTGCTCTAAGAAAATACAATTTGTCCTAGGATCAAGAAACTTTCAGGAGTTTTTAAAGAAGTTTTTTGAGTTTTTTGTTTGTTTGTTTTTGGGTTTGTTGGGTGGGGTTTTTTTTCTAAAATACCAGGACGACATGGTAAAGTAATTCAAAGTCCATTCTCTCGGAAAAAAACAAAAACACACACAAAAATCAGCTTTATTCAAGTTTTTGGTAAAAAAAAGCTCTTTGGGGCGAGCAATTAGATGGGAGTTTTCCGGTCTGTGACATCGAGCTGAGTCGTAATCAACTTAAACCATGTGAAAATGGACTTTAAAATTAGTTTTTGAGTGGTAAAAAAGTTGTGTATCCTAAAACTGTAACAAGCAGGAGAGCACAGATTTTCAAGGGGCAAAACGGTCTTTTTCACGCAAACTTCAGGGAAAAGCCGAAAGAAGTGATCCCGAAGCCCTCACACCGTCTCCGTCTGGTGTTCTTCCCTCTCTTTTAGCCCCTACTTTTCTTCTGTGATTTACGTTTCTTTGTAGAGTCCCAGGGAATCACTGATTTCTCTCTCCCCGCTTTAAATTTAAGAGTTTTGCCCTGGCAATGGGCAAAAAGTTAGAAAGGAGCTTGGCTTCCAGGATTTTATCAACCAGTTTAGCTGCAGATACAAGTTGTATAACAGCTAAATACCTGCTCCATGCTATCAAAAAACCCCCTCCAACAACCAACCTTAAGTTTTATCTCCCCGTCTGCCTGCATGTGAGAAGACAGATACAAGGAATATATAATTTATACAAAAGAGGGTAAGTTCTTTTGATGTGGTTGCTTAAACAGCATGACTTGATATAACAGTTGATTAAACAGTGCCAAGGAATAAAAGCTATTCTTAATGGTGTGGGATACTGCAAATCTTTTATCACCCCTCTTACCTTGTCCCCCTCCCCGAGGAAAGATGATCGATATCCCAGGCACTGCACGGGGGGACATGGCAATGGAGAAGTATAGAGAATAAGGATAAACTCCCCTCATTATCAGATCGCCATATGTACAAAGCAGTTACTCAAAGATTAACAGGAAAGGAAACGCAAAGGAGGAATTAATTAAATGCAAGTAATAAATGCGGGGGGAGGTGGGGGGGTGGATGGAGGGGAAGAGGGGGGCAAAGGGAGAAATCAAGAAAAGTTGTAATTGTGGGAAGCTTGAAATCACCCTCCTATCAAATTAGATGTGAAAGAAAGCAGAGCTGGGGGGTGCGGGGAGGGTCTGCTCAGTTTCAGCGCAGGCTGGAGCTGGCCGCGGCCCCGCCGGGACCCGGGCGGGGGGAGCCGGGGATGGGGGGGCCGGGGGAGGCCCAGGGGAGCCGGGCCGCCGCTCCCGTCCGCCCGCCCTGCCGCTCCCCGGGCCTCCGGGATGCGCCCTTGCCTTTCCTACCCACGTTAAGCTTTTCTTTCTATTTTCTTTCAATTATCTCCCCCTCCTTTAACTGCCACACTTTCTGGGGAAAAAACAACCCGCAAGCCCACACCAGCGGGAAAGGTCTACCTCCTTCCGAGGTGCCTCCTGTCCCTGGCCCCGCCAGCCCGAGCTGAAGGGAGCATCAGTGCCCGACGCACACCCACCCCTGCCCGCACGCACATTTCAGCACTAATCACAACACCGAAACCCCCAAAACAAGCGACCACAGCAGCCACCGGCCGGGTGCTGATGCCTTCTTTAAACGGGATTAATCCCTCGGCTGCGGATTATAAAAACCAGTGCTTGTGTCCTGTTGTCCCGCAAGCCCACAGGTCACTCTTTTGCTCCCTGGGGATGGAGGCTGGGGCTGTCCCGGTCCTCTGGGGGGTCACTGAGATGCTCTGCACCCCTCTGCCCATGTTGCCACAAACCAAAGCCACTGCTGCTCCCATTGGGCAGCAGCCCCCAAGGCCCCTTCAGGGCTGCCCAAGGTAAGGATGCTGAGGAAGGCTGCTGGGTGCACTCCACCACCCCTGATCGCACAGCTGGGATCCTCATGGAGGTGCCGCCGGCTCTCTGGTGGGATGGTGCAGACCCCCTTGAGTCATCTAAACCCGTGGTCCTTATGGATACAGAACCACCCCTGATCCCCCAGAGTCCTATTTTCCTTGCTCTCGTACAAAGTTCTCATCACAGCCTCAGGTCCCATCTTTCCTTGCTGACTTTCAGAAGCTCTGCCAAACCCTGTGCCACCTCCAAGGGGTCATGCAAAGGGCCATGGGGCCACCTTTGCAGTGACAAGCAGAATGTGACTTATTCCTTGGAATTTCCATTAAAAAACCCTATAAATCTAAAGCCAGACACTAACAAGTGCTCATAGTTTTCCACCCACTTTTTGTTGGTCAGGAAAATTCAGGAAGCCACGCAGCTGAAGCTTGGTATCACCTTCAACATGCCCTTAGCCTGGCAAGAGTCTATAAGCATTCCTGCTGCAGGAAAAAATACTCTGTGTGCATGGAGAGGCAGAAAATTGTTGCTTTCCAGAATAACTCTGTGCATTGATTTAGCAGTTTTGATATCCATCCACTTGTGGATTAATGCTAATAGTTGGCTTGAATACGCTCGATAAAGCCTTCCATTGTACACACAAAAAATGTAGGCAGCGTTATTTGTAAGGCTACCTGTGTTTTTGTGTGTATTTGCTGTTAACTCAAACTTTACAGCCTATTTTCCCACAGGATTCCTTATAACCTCATGAGGGCAATAGGTAGTGTCTGATGATAGATTTATAGAGCAACCTTTTCTCTTCCAGGTCTTTTGCTTCTCCTTGGATAACCCAGTATTTTCCCATACCAAAAGCCATCAGTAGGGATGATTATCACTGTTTTTTTTCACCTTTCTGGATTGCAATCTATATGCCTTTTCAGCTATTTCCTTCTAGTCATGCGTGGGGCACATCCCACCTGAGGTGTTTCTATCCATGCAGGAAAGGTGGGAGAGAGGCAGCTGCCAGGGGAGCTCAGTATTGTGAGGAGAGTTCGGTGTTGCAAGCAACCTCTGAGGATCTTCCTGGCAGCTTCCACAGCTTTCTGCAGGAAAAATTCCAGGAGTGGAAGTTTGAAACCAGGTGTTAAGTTTAAAAAAACCCAAACCAATAAACCCAATAGGGATGTTTTCGAGCTTTATTTCTTTTATAGCAGACAATTTGATAAGCAAGCCTTTGAAAGTTATTTTCTTGTCCCTCTACACATTGTTTTGTGATGTGTGTGTATATGCGTGTGTGTGAACTTATGTAAGCGGACAGAAGCAAGACATAATTGTGACACATATTTCTCAAGTTTCTCATGACCCATAAAATTAAGTGATAGTGAAATGTAGCTGCTTAAGCATCAGCCATGAGTACAAGAATACCCGATGTTTAGTTTGTAATGTTGACTTGATTTCCTGGTCATTGGCAGGTGACTTAGACCCAATGTTTTCATCACATAGACATTGCTAAGAATACGTCTTCAAAAGAAATATCATATTTTAATTCTTGTTGTCACAAAAATTTTAAACAGCTTATTAATGCTAAGTATGATAATTTGGGTTCTGATTGTTTATCTAAGGAATTTATCTGGGCAACTGAGTCAATGATCATTAGAGATTGTGGGTGTACGAAGAGCCAAAATAGATTGTTTTTCCCATGCAGATCAATACTAGCAGGTTCTTACTCAACTGTCTTGGGGTCCCACCTATTCTCAAATGTACCTCTGAGTATAAAGAACCTATTTATTTTAACAGGCTTGGTCTCATTGCTTTCAGTACCAATGATTATTGAAGCTAATACAAGTGTGTAACATAAAAACTCCCCAGTCTGTGATTGATATATATTAATACTCTCCACACATGGTTAATGGAAGAATTACCTTTTAGCAAGATCCGCATTTTCTGTTCAGAAAAAAAGAAAGGGGGGGGGGTTGAAACATAAATAGCCTTGTGAAATGCAAGTAATGCTAGCTGCCTGGCTTGCACTGTGCTTGTGTTTTAGGGAAAAAGTGCAGAGTCATATTTTGGAATATGAAGTGATAATACATCTCCTGGTCTGCATGATATGACAGCCAGACAGGGGATGCTAAGAGAAACCTGAAGGCATGAGATAAATTTAAACTTAACTTGCTGGCTCTTGCAGTGCGAGGTTGACTTGCCCAAAGTACACAAACCAACAGACTGGATCAAGGCTCTCTGTTTGGGCAGAGATCAGAAACAAAGCTTGCCCTCTAAAGTCCACCTCATAGCCAGATCCAGCCATGGTAACCACTGTATTCACTGGGCCATGGTAGCAGGAGAGGTATGTGCATGATTGTCTTAGTTTTTCTTGTTTCCTTACATTTGCAGACTATTTTTGAGCACAGTTTACATGTTTTCTTTCTTTTTTCCTGGCATATTTACACCCCGGCTTTTTAAAACGCTTTGTTCATGCCAGTCAGTTTAGCAATGCACTTGTTAAAACAGTTCCTAATATATTGTATATGACTGAAAATGACTTAATTGTTCTACTTTTTTCTGACCCCAATAAAAAATGTCCCTGATACTGTTCGAGTCACTCTCTGTTCACAAGCGCCTACATATATGTCACCGGGTGACTTTGAAACACTTCTTAGATACATCAATTCAATTGCTCTTATTTATTTATTTAGATTTGTAATATGACAGTAAATGGCCATCTGAATCAATCTGGGCACTTTGCAGTCATTAATACTGCAGCATCGATATCACATAACACAATTATAGTGCAATAAATTTCCCATATGCCTCATCTGTTGCCCAACCAAAATAAGAGCTCCCCGTATCTATCACATTGCTCATTTATGTCCTTTCTCTCTAAAACACCTTGATGGCGGAAAAAAGGGCACTAAAATGTTCCTGAAAGCTTAACAATACCCTGTCATGGACAAGCAAAGATGTGAGAGCTCAGGAAATTGTGTGTGGGATGCTCCATCAACTAATACGTCCTCGCGAATGGTGAAGGGCCTGATCCTCTGCACATTCGAGTGATGAAGTTACTTATAGTAACATCAGAAAGCCTCAGAAGGACATCTTTCACCCCTCACATCTGCAGCTGGATTGTGTGACAGTTCAGGAAGTCTGCTGGAAATTCATCTCAAACCATGTGGGGCTTTCTAAGCCAAAATCAAAGCTTAGAATTCTGTGTAGAAACCTGTTCAAACTAAGTCACAAGTAACAGTAGGGAAATCAGTGTGGAGTCAGAACTAGAAGCAGATTGCCACACTCAGCATCATCTTCAGTCTCTGGGTTGTGTTCAGAAATCATGTAACAAAATGCCCCATTTGGAGTTTACTCTCCAAGCATAGAAGGAGTGGGTAACTGCAGAAAGACTTGCATTGAAGCCCAACCATCCTCTGTCAGGTGATGATGGAAAGAAGTCTTTAGTGCAGCTTCTACTTGGGCGTGCAACAGCAACATCAATCATTTTTACCTCAAATGGCTTCTTCGAGCATCTTCCCTGGGTGGGGGACACGCACAGAGACTTATTGGGTGCAAAGGGTCCTTTGTGAAATCCCACATCTTTGTGCTCCTGCACTGTTGTATCATGGGCTGGAAGGGGAAAGAAGCTGAACCAATGATTTTGTAAAAGCAGTAGCTTGAAACCTCGGTAATCCCCGAATTCAATAAATTGGAATCCTTTTTCCAATTTCCCACAGGATCCCCTTAGAAAACCCATTAGGACAGCAGACATGACCCTGGTAGGCCTTGATTCAAAGTCTTCTGGATTCAGTCAGAGCCTTTCTGTTGTTTTCAGTGGATTTTGCATCACTTTGAAGTTAAGTCTGTTACATTTGTGTTGCTCAGAGCAAACTGCTCTTGATGCTGTTAACAATTCCTCAGACTCATACATAAAAGCAGAGAGGTAACACAATGGTTTTATAGCATCAAAGTAGCATGCCCTGCTCAGTTCCCCAGTGAGATTTCTTGGCGAGCAACTCTACGGGGTAACAAACAGTATTACCTATTCATGCCAGACTGTTATGTCTCCCTCATAACTGTGGCAGTATTGCCCAAATCTGCTCCAACGTGACAACTAATCTATTGGTCAAATTTGTTTGTAGAATTAATCAATTTCAATCAGTAATTGCCTTTGGGCAATAGTTCAATTATGCCCTCATCTTCTGGCTCCGACTCTCATAAAAACAGCAAAGTAAGTTTCGAAAAGTAATGTGCCTTACTACTTCAGTGTTCAAAGTCAGATGTTGGTGATGCTGCTGCTGCTTGTTTTATCTGTACAACTATGTTTTCTGCACATGGTGTCTTTCTGGGCACGGGGTAGCAACGTTTTGGCAATACTGCGGTGCACAGTGTACCCAGTTGCATGTAAAATTAACATTGATGATAAAGAAGGCCACTTTTGAGGAGTGTGATATATCTCTCACTCTGATGCTGGAGTTATGAGAACTTATCATCCTTCATGACTTGAGCAAAGGAAAATGTTTTTTCTTTTTATTTCAGCTCTTCTCTATGTATATTTTTCTATATAGAAAAAATAAATTAGCAGGAAGTGTGGAGTTTTCTTCACAAGAAAAAAACACACTCCTGAAATATTTACAATAAAAATATCCCCCAAAACCCCACCCCATCCCACACTCTGTTACTTCACTCAGCCTTTCTTTTGGAAAGCAAAATAATCATAATTTATGCATGGAGGCTTGAAAATCAAAGTAGTCACGAAACAGCATAAGGGCAGCTAGAGAGTAACCCACTGTGTAAACAAGGTAAGTGACACAGACGATCGGGCACTGAGAGCTTAGTGATTTCTTTTTGAGATGGGGGAAAATGTTTTGCTGATATAACCTAAGGGAATTTTGAAATCACTCCAAAATGCACTACCTGAACACAGGCAATTTTTGGAATGCATTCATATTATGTCATTATATCTAAATATGCTGAGCAAAAAGCGGGATAATATTTCCCCTTCCTCTATGTTGTTAAAATGAATTCAATTTGGGGCAAAATTACTCAGCCTTAATCAGTATTTTTTGCTATTAGTATCCAGTTGAATCCCGGGGCAAGTCGACTGCAGACATCCATGCAGCTTGAGATCGCTATTTTTATTCACTTCTCTTTATCGTGGCAAAGCTTAGAAGCCATGAGAGAATCAAGCACCCTTTTAACAGGCTACACTCAAACAGATCCAAGAAGGTCTCTTCTTCAAAGAACCTACCCTTCTATTTGTTCTGTTTCTACTTCACCTTATCTGCATGAAGGCTCCTTGAAGTAAGTGGGACAATTTGCAGAATGAGGTATGGTAAGATTTCCAATCTGACGCAGCAAAATGAAACTTCGTAGAAGACCTGAGCTGCTGTTAGTAGGATGTAGTGTGAGAAACACCTCACTTGCCTTGGCTGAAGGTCTCATCCATACATTTTAAAGCTCTCTGGCCAACCTCATTTCCAGATATCGTGGAGGCAATTACATTCAGAGTGCTTCAAAAAGGACTCAATACTTACATAATTGGAGTATCTGTGCTGAGTAGACAGTTTTAAATGATGTGTGAGCTTTAGTAATTTGTGACAGAAAGTTCCACTAATTATCTGGAGCCAGGAGGAAACTCTCCTTTCAAACACCCTGTCCTGCAAATACCTGTTTTGAGGGTCAGCCAACACTAGTCTCTGGGTCTGACTGGAACCAAGGGGGGAAGGATTTTAAACACCCTGTGGTGACTTGGTGGCACAGAGGCCCTTCTTAAGGAATGATTCATGCATTTGCAAGCTCAGGTACAAAGTTGAATTGCAAAAATCCCACAAGTTACTTTGTGGTGACTGCCCAAGGCCGGCATCCTCGCTCATGGTGAATGCACAAGAAGCACTTTATGTGACAATTGAAGCAAGCTCATGTTGCTTAGTAGGTGCAGGAAGCTTGAGGAGTGTGAGTGGCTAGTTGGGGTAGGTGAGCTGCACCTTTGTCACCTAAGTCCTTTTTTTGAGTCTGGAAGTGTCTTAGTGGCTTTTGAAAATATCACTTAGGTGGGAAAATGTTGCCCAAGTTGTTCAGTGAGCCAAGAATCAGGCTGAGGATGGCAAGTCTTCTACAGAGGAAAGAAGCAAAGGAACCCCACACTCACTGTTCTTCAAGTCACAACCACCACATGGGGAATGGATAGCTGTAATTTACATTGCCATTCCCTAATCTGATGTCTCGAAGTTCATTGTGTCAAATTATATTTTCACTAGAGATAAGGATAAATTCATGATTTCTTTAGAAAACATTATCAGTCTCTAAAAAAATCTCCTCTGAGATCTTTGCCTTCTGCCCATGACAGCCACTTAGAAAAACAAGACTTTTTTGTTGTTCTTGCACTGTACACTTTTTATTTCCTGTTGAATACATTTAATATACATTAACATAATTACTTTAATTTATTACCTTAATAAATGTCAGACCCATAAGAAGATGTCAGTGTATTACACTGCACTCATTCTGCTTAACAAAGAGCCTTGAACAAATGATCAGACTAAGAGTCAAGTCTGCACTTCATGTAGGCATTTTTGAGAGAACATTGTGCAATAAAATGTGCATTTGTAATTAAATTCTGCCTTTGTTTATACCTACGCACTTCTGTTGGGGTCCATGCAGTCTGAGACCTGCAAAGCCATGTCCAGCTGTTTGGGATGCTGGAAAGCCTTGCACTGCGAGTTCTATCCAGAGTACTTTTAATACATTGAGTCACACACTCTGAATTTAAGGACAGGGGGTTTTTTTCTTTATTTTTTTCCTTTTTTTCCCCCCTAGAGCCGAAATATATTTGAACCCTCAAATTTGCTATGTAACCCCCTGCCCCCCCCCCCAGATTCTTATTAGCACAATTATGAGATAGAATCAGTAAGGATCCCAATAAGTTTATCCAGTTTTTCTTCTTGTGCCAGATCAGGATCACCTAATCACACTTATCGATGATATCACTACTAAACATGCAGATTTTGGAACAGGTGTGCATTAGAAGCACCAGTTACCACACTGTACATCTTCTGGCATGCTTAATGGAGAGACCAGTGTGGCATCCTTCTTTCAGCCTCTTTGCAGATCCCCCTGTAGCAGGTACTTCATTGGTAAGTGCTGACCACACAGTCTTCTTACAGGAGGGCTGAAATGTTCCTCTATATCCTCGAACTCTTTGACCTTTTATGCAATCTTTTTTCCCTAAGGAAAACATGTAACTTCCTGTTGAGAATAATATATTTTTTAAAAACAAAGTTAGTGAACACGATTTCTGATCTGCACTGGCAGAATTCACTGGAATGAGTCCACAGAAGTCATGTTTAGTTCACATTCTGTCAATAATTGTAAGAGTAATATCCTAACCTGGCATGTTCACATACTATATCATTTCAAAGATTTACCTCCGACTATATTAGTCCAAAGCATTGACAGTCTGTAGGAAGGCAGAGGTCTTCTTGACAAAGCATCTGTACTGTATATTTCCATAAAATATCACAATGACTTTGGAGAGGCCCTATTAAAACGATGAGTAGTTTCTGGTATCTATGCTACAGTATTTAAGATGTGTGAAGTTACTCCTATTCTCGATTTTCTATAGGATATCTGCAAAACAATGACAAAGTGTTAGGGGTTGAGGTCAAGGGAGATGAAAGCAAAACTCCCAGGGACTCTGTTTCTCTCCAGATTGGAAAGGAAAACCAGTGTTTTCTTCACATGTTTTTTGGGAAGGCTATCTGCTGAACAGGCTATCTTATGGACACCTATCTGTACAAACCTGTTTGGTTAGGACTCAGGCCAGATTTTCTATATGTGCACAATCCACAGAATGTCCCCATGAGTTACTGAAACCTAATGTAGTTTATGAGAGAGATTAAATATGTAGTCTAATGAACTGAATTTATTTTTGCATTTGATAAAGACATCCCAGAACAAATATATAGATTTTTCTAAAATGCAGACAACTCAAAAGACCTGTTTCTAAGCAGTAAAGTCACAGAAATATTTATTAAAATCTACAATATTATTTCTTGACATGGAAACCCAATGTTTTTTATTTGACAGAATTTTAAAAATAAATGTTTAAAATTATTATGAGGGTAAGATTTCTTTTTTATAAATTAAAATTATTCTTCTTCCAATTTGCTATTGCAATGATTCAATTCTCCCAATCCATTGCATTTTAGACAAGACAATTTGCACCCTTTAGGTGCCAACTAGAGGCCAACTCCATGCCAGTGCTTGGAGTTCTGCTATCAGAGATCCCAGATCTGATCAGCACTGGGTTGTTTTCCTTCACCATCATTGTGTATTCAGCAATGGAAATCTATGTTTTTATCATATTTTTTTTCCTGAGAACTCTGCTACATTCTGCCTTGCTGGGAAATGCAGAGGATTTGAACTTCAAAACACTTAAAAATGTAATATAATAAAAATTAGCATGCCTGTTTGTTTTTTCCTTTCAGAATGGTAAATTTTCCTTACTCTCAGCTGAAGAATGAAAAGGAGCATTTCCTCCTGCTATAAAAACCTCTTCTTCATTTGTAAACCATCAACTACCAGACTGTGAAGAACCTCAACTAAGGCTGCCTTTGGTATGAAGATGCAGAACTTACTTTGGATTGGAAGCCTGAATCTACTTTTGATCAAAGGTTCTACACAGAGACATTCAACCTTGCAAATGTCAGTTGCACGAACTAAGTGCTGTTGGAAGAATGTAACTTGGCTCAGATGAGGGTCCCTTCTCTTCATGGACAGAGAACAAGCCACTGGTGGTAGTGACCCGTTGGATCGTTTCCTAGGTAGGTGAGTTGGACTCTCTTGGCTTGCTGACATCAGCTAAAATCTTAATTTCATCTTCTCAAGCTCATTTAAAGGCCAATCATGGAACAAGAGACTACCACTGAGAATGAGTTGTGGGGTATCCTGTTTCCATGCATTTAGCTTCTTGCTGATGGCATCACTTGATGCATCCAGGATGCAAGGAGGTGTGCTGGAAGATGCCTCTGTAACTCGTGCAATTTGTGAGCTTTGTGTTATGAAGTATTGTGCTCCAGGCTTTCTTCAGCAGATTTTTGAGGGAAAAGAGCATCTTACACAAATTACTAAAGCATCCCTTATGATGAATGCTCACCACATTTTTGGAACCTATGCTTAGCTACGTCCTCTGTGTGAGTGCTTCAAGCACCTTCAAGTTTCGGGTGAATGCTAAGACTAATTAAAGATAGTTATCTTGGTGCTCTGACTCTTGAGTGAAGTACAGTAGAATTTATCTTTGTATGAGCTTTCCAGTAGAGCTGGGTCGTTAGATTTCAGTCATGAGTGGCTAGCAGCTACAAGATTTTTCTCTGAGCAGAGACTGTCAGTCACATCAGATTTTATTGGTTTTGTGATGCGGATAAGCATCCAAAAAGTAACAGGCTGAGACCAATAAACTAATTTCATTTTTAATCTGTGGCAGATTTGAACGTGGCTTTTATACTGAAATACCAGGGCTCAAACCAGCTGGTTTCACCACATTCTTGGTGCTGCCCCCTCCTTTAACCCACAGTAGCAGAATCACATGTAACAATTTATGAGCTCGTGTTCGCCTGAGAGCTTGTGTGTCTTTGCTTACTGTGCATTTCTATCTATAAAATAATTAGATAAATATGCTTAAATGAGTCAGTGATTATTGAATTGCGAAGCAGATCTGAGTTCAACAATAAAATGTAACGTGCCCATATTGGGATGGGGAGAAGTAATGAAAAAAAGAACCCCAACCAACAAAACTAACATTTTCACATGCCAGAAAAAACAGCTTTCATGTACTTTAAATAAAAGAAAGGTAAGACATGTTTGGAAATAAAGCCGTAGCCATCAAATTCGCTCTTCAAGTATACTCTGTTACAACAGCCTGATTCCTTTCATGATTGTATCCATCATGCTGTCAAAAAAAGAAATCTTATCTTCACTCATTACTAAATATACAAAGAGCTGGGATTTCCACTTGGCAAATGCTCCTGTTTACCTGAAGGCTCGATTTTGCCTGCACTTTGATAAAGTTCATTTGCAGAGATAGACTAAACTTTTTAATCCTTAGACTACTTGAGTTTGTAAACCAACTGCTGCTCTGAAGTAAGTAGCGTGAGCATGAAGTTGCTGTTTAGGAAAATTAAAGATTTTATTATGGAAGAAAGCCAAAGGGCCCATCTGGATCCGTCCTGTCTGAGTTGTGAGTTATAGCTCCTGTTTACAATTGCTTCATAAGAAGTTGTGTAGGTGAGGATGCTTTCAGTAGTCATCTTCCGCCTTGTCTTTGTAAGTTTTTTGTCTTCAGGAAAGGCCTATCAATAATGGAGACCATCTCTTGACATCTGTCATCTCTAGTATGCTAAGAGTCTCTTTCATTGCTGAAGCTTTGCAATAAATGCATCAGAAGAAGTTGCCAGTTTAAAAGACAGAGAATCAGGCCCCTCATGTGCCATATGTGCATTTTCCTTAGTAATAAATGTGAACAACCCTCTCCGAACATCTTGATGCAGATGAACTTCCTGAATCTAAGTATTCCTTGGAGTTCTCTTTCTGTTGCATCCTTTTAAAACTAAACGAAGATTTATTACTGTTGTTATTATTATAATTATAATTATAATAATTATTATTTCTATTATAATTACAAAAATAATGACAGAGAGACCTTGACAGGCTTGAGAGGTGGGCCTCTGCGAACCACATGAAATTCAACATAGCCAAGTGCAAGGTCCTGCACATGGGTCAGGCCATTCCAAGCACAACTACAGGGTGGGAGGAAAATGGATTGAGAGCAGCCCTGAAGATGAGGGCTTGGGGTTTTGGCGGATGAAAAATTGGACCTGAGCCAGAAATGTGCACTTGAAGCCCAGAAAGCCAACCATGTCCTGGGCTGCATCAAATCAGTGTGACCAGCAGGTTGAGGGAAGTGATTCTCCCCCTCTTCTCTGCTCTCATGAGACCCCAGCTGCAGTGCTGTGTCCAGCTCTGGGGTCCCCAGTACAAGACAGACATTGAGCTGTTGGAGTGAGTCCAGAGGAGGCCACAAAGATGATCAGAGGCCTGGAGCACCTCTCCTACGAAGACATGCTGAGAGAGTTGGGCTTGTTCAGTCTGGAGAAGGGAAGGCTCTGGGGCGACTATAGCAGCCTGCCAGTACATAAAGGGGCTACAGGAAAGATGAAGAAGGACCGGTTTCAAGGGCAGAGAATGACAGGGCAAGGGGAGAATAGTTTTAAACTTAAAAGGTTAATTTTCCATTAGATATAAGGAAGAAATTCTTCCTTGTGAGGGTTGTGAGGTCCTGGCATAGGCTGCCCAGAGAAGCTGTAGCTAGCCCTCCCCTCCCTGGCAGTGTTTAAAGCCAGGTTGGATGGGGTGTTAAGCAACCTGGGCTAGTGGGACTAGATGGGTTTTGAGTTCCTTTCCAAGGCAAACCAGTCTGTGGTTCAGTGATACTATAAACCATCAATGAAATCACCGCCTTTTTTTTTTTTTTTTTTTTTGATCTATGTTTAACTGGGAAGTCACAAACCACTCTCTGCCTTGTTATTTAAACAAATACAACAGGGAAAGGGTGTTACTGTAACTCAAGTGTAGAAGTTATTTGCGGAGTGGTTGAGGTGACAATATTCCCTTTCATTAGAGACTTTAATATCCACTTTAGTGGTCACTGCTGTTGTCTGTGTCTCAGGTTGGCAGAGTTTTGTGGCCTGTACATATCTCTATATTTCTACAACCTTTACTGTAGATAATTTTTTCTGTCTGAAACATGTCCTGTTTGATTTTCAGTCTTGGGTCAATTTGGATTTTTAAAAATGTATCTTATTTTTCATTGTAATATTGTCTAGTTTCCTACAGAATTCAGTCCATAAACTTCACTTTGGAGCTACCAACAACTACAGCAACCTGGTCCTTCGTTTTCTGACATGACATTGTCCCAACAGCTACTGCCACTGAGGGCAGTGCTAAAATTCACCTGTATTCAAAAGGAAGAGTTAGACCAACAACAATAAAAAATTTCCAACAATTCTTCTATTTAATACTTCTTTCTTGTCCTTAGTATTAGCTTTTATTTTATAGTATATACCCTCTGTAAAATTCAGTTTAATTCATTTAATGTTCTTATGAAGTTAATCCCAGGTCTGGAGCACTCTTTAATGACCATCTTTCCAAGCAGGAACACACTGACTAATTCAATCACCTGGTTCATTTATTCTTTAAGGTCATGGACATATGAGCAACTCTCACCCACATACAAGTTTTGCCTTCCTATCCTGACCTGATTTCACATGGACTTAATCTATAGGGCAGTTCTTTATCAACAGAGTGGCTTACCCTTCAACCAATGCTTACATATGATGCTATGCTTTTGCATGGTGCTATATCCAAAAGTCAAGAATTCTGATTTGCTTACACATGATTTCTCTGTAGTTATGTCTACTATCTTTAATTAAACAATAGCTTTCTAGGTGTTCCCCTATGGTGTTCCTGATTAATGTTTCCAGTAACTTCCCAGTTTATGAATCAAATTCTGCAATCTGTTATCATTTCTATACTATCATTGACTGAAATTCTTTTTTTGTTATAAGGCTGAACTTCACAAGATCTAGAAGAGTTGGTTGTGTTATGTACACACACACACACACAGAGTGAATTTGCTACTCACTCCCAACTCATCCCCAGCTGCTTGGCAGGCAGAGATCACATACCTTTGTCTTCATAATTACCTGCAGAAGTTTGGGTGGGTGCTGAAAAACCCAGAAAGATTCAAAATGTATGCTCTGTATAGCATATGCAGCATGTCCTCTCTTTGGTTACCCACAAATATCTGGTTGACTTTCAGTGAAGGGTATTTCTTATAGAAACCCTTGTGGAAAGCTGTCTTTTCCCCACCCCCCATAAGCAGGATATTTCACATGGGACAGAAGGCAGTTAGGATGATAGTATTCAGCAAACTTCTTTTAAGAATCCTGACATGAAGGTACTTAACCCAGGCAAGGATTAGAGGGCACCTCTGTTGCACAGAAAATTGCATCATTCTGCTTGAGAGTCAGGGTGGCTTTTTGGCAGATGCAATGGTGCAATCAGACGGTGTTCGCATTCAAAGGAGCCCCAGTATTTTCAGGTATTTCCTGGAGTAGTGCACTTCTGTCCTCTCCCCACCCTGTGACCCAGAGTGGGTATTGCACACTCCTGGGCCCTGCTCATACCTGCCCCGCTGAAGGTTTCAATGAGGAAATTGCCATTACGTAGTTGAGTTGAGAGATGATTTTTCTCTAAAAGAAATGATACTAAGAGTGGCACGATTTCCCCCAAAATTCAGTAACTTGGTTTTTCTCCTGGGTCCCCTAACAGAGGTGAGATCAAGTGTCTGAATGGTCCTCAGTGGCAGAACTTGGCCTGAGTATTTCCCACCATAAAGCATAATGAGAAGTTCATCCCCTTTCCGCATCAGGATGAAAGCAAGACTCAGCAGAATTTTCACAAAAGAAGACCGAAAAGCATACTGGACAGCAGCCTGAGCTTGCACCTGGGATGCAGAAGGCCACAGGAAAGTGTTGCTTTGCTGCCGGACAGCAGAGACCGAGGAGTGGGTTTTATGTGTGTCCTCACAACGGAGCTGTTTGGAGAGTGAATTTTCTTTCTTTCCTGTGAGAACTTGATCATTTGTATAAATAATTTATCACCATAGGGACAGTATCCCACATTTTTTTCTTTATAATCCCTCATTATGTCTTAGCCATTAGGTTATTAAGGCTTTTCCTCTCCCTTTCTCACACACATGCATACCATACACACACATACATACATGTATTTTATTTTGATCAGAACCTTTGTACTTGCTTCATCACTAAATGAGGGCGCTGTCATTTCATTTAATTATTTAATTCTATTTATTTATTTATCTTTTCCAAGGACTATTTTTGCCTAACTGAAGGTTTCCAATGGCAAAATATTTTGGTCAAAACCCTTTCTGAATATGAGAAGTTTTATGCAGTCAGAAAAGAGGAGCAATGCCATGTTGTGTGATCTAACCCTCCCGTGTAATTTGTATTTTCAAAGTAGAAAGCAAACTCAAGAAGCAGCGTGCAATGAGGAGGGATATAAGTGTGCATATATATGGTATACTAGTAAGATTCTCTGACATTTTGATGGCTTGTTTCTCCACAAATTTTTATTATGTTTCTGTGGTTTTTCCTTGGGAGTGAAAAACAAGTAGCTTGCTGCCATCCTGACTGCCTCGTGCAGATGATGTGTCCTCCTCTCTTTGCTGATTCTTTGGGTGAAATACTGCTCTTTGAAATTAATTGTTTTGTTTTGTTTTCTTTGCCACGGTCTTTAATGGGCCCGAATATTTCACCTATATTCTTTAGTCTTGCAAGATCCTCAGGGTAAACCAAATCTTGGTACATCTATTCCCATTGAGTAACATACTCCTTGAGCAATCCCATTGGCTTCTGTGAGACTATTTGGGACTATCCAATGGGAGGAAAAGTACATGAGTCTGGCCCCAAGGTACTTACACACCCCCTCGCTCAATGGCACCTCAGTTTCGGTCAGTGCCTTTGGGTGCTGCTGCATTGCAGCCTTTAATAATCAGTTTGTTTCAATTCTCAGAGTGAAATTTTTATGAATAGTCTATTAGGTATGTGTAGAAACCCAATCTGTGAAAGTGAGAAGATATTCAAGAAAATGTTTTCCAACAGACACTTCAGAGAAGAAAGGATGAACTCATCCCAGCAACTATTTGCTTAGTTCCTGGAGCTTTATGCTTCTACATCAGTGATTCAAAGGTTGTCTGAACTTGTAGTGGACTCAAATGTTCTGTATTTTCATCCAAGAGTTATTTTCTGTCACAGACATATGTGAGTATCCCACTGCTTACTTTGTGATGGTGCTGGGTTCAATCTTCACAGAAGGCTTCTCTCAAGACTGAGAAGTCAGATGACAAGGGATTAATCCCACCTAAATTTATCCCTTGGTACTTAGTTATATAATCTAAACAGGTTGTCTAGTGTCCCCCTGTTGTCAGTGAAAAGAGAGCGCAATGAGGTGTTTATGTCCCTCTACAGTGACTATAGATGGAGCCCAGAGAACTAGTTTGGAGTGAAGTCTAACTTCTCATGGGTTACAGCTAGAGATAAGTGGATTCCACCCTTAACTTCCAAATGTCTCATTTTTTTCCATCAGTGACTTGGGAGAAATATAATATCCACATATACACTCAAGAAGTGTCTCCACTAAAGGAAAATATAATTTTGTTGTAAATCTTGACCTAGGCTGAGGGTATCTCAGTGGGAAGAAGCAGGAGCCGGTCTCTGGGCTCACTAGGGGGAGCTAGGAAGAAACTTGTTAGAATCACTGAGATAATGGAGTTTCTGCTGGAGAACTGTTAAAGAGAAGGTAGTTGTTATGGAGAGTCATCTCAAGTATCTTCCATGCCAGTTCATGGACACTGTGCTGGCTTTGTACTTAATTTTCCATGTGGATTATAAATTCTTGTCCTTTTGATCTTAAGTACAGATTTTGACCACCTTTCCTGATCAAGACTTGACTTGTGTCGAGGAAAACGTGGTACAGGGTAAGCATGTATTTGTCTTTGGAGAAACGCTAACAACAAAGACAACAGTAAATCTAGCTGTCTGTATGACTACATTTCTGTCTTGGAAAGACTTTGAACACAAGATCACTGAAGTCTCTCTAGGATTCTAGGACATACTAATCATGTGTGTGTACATATGTCTATAGGTATACACATGCCTTGTATTAAGATTTCTATTTCTGATGGTGTATCAATAGCAAAAGTCTGACTTTCTCATTTCTTTCTAAATCATACAGGCCAACTCACACTTTGAACTAATGGTATGCCAGATCTACAGTGTTTTCCATGTTGGTAGAACAAGACAAGACACAAATCTTGCTCCTGAGATCACTGTTTTAGCAGCCTGTGCTCTAGATTGCTGAACTCAGATGAGCATGAACTTTTTATGGGAGCAGACCCAGCTCTGCTGGATCTATCTGGTTGCTGTGAAAGTGCATGTCTGCCTGCAAAATTGATATCCCAAAGCATTCTATTTTTATGCTGCGAGTTGCTGTGTTGAGATCTGAAATGCTCAGAATTATTTTCATTGGACAAACATAAGTACTGAAATCATGAGGTTCTGTCAGGCTCCAAGCTCAGTCAGCTTAACGCTTATTTGTGCTTGGCAGACAAAACAGTTTTGAATATTTTAGCTTTTCTTTGCTGGTCTCTGCCCCAATGGGGACAATTCTTAGTGACTTTAATCAAAAGATAGGAAGCATGCAAGCACTACTGGGAGACTTTTAGCTGAATCAAATAGACCCTTCTCAGAGAGATTTTAATGGCAAAAAGGCAAATTTAATTTTGCACACCAACTTGTGTTACTGGGTGCAGCCTGTTAGCTAGATGAATTACCTGGTGTGCTCTGTGCCACTGTGTGACTGAGTGATCCCGATTTACTTCCAGTGCTGGCTGGGGAGCCGAAACCCCGCTCCCTGTGATTCAACTTAAAAGCCCAGATAATTCCACTGTTTTGAAGGAAGTTGTGTTCTGTTGACCTTGGACCTTCAGTTCCCTTCCTGAAAAATACAGGCTCAGCAAGGTAGGTTTAGTATTTGCTTCGTGCCATGAGAAAGGGGGGGTAAGGAAGGAAAGGAAAACCTGGATCATCTCCAGCTGTAAAAGAGCTTCAGGTAGATCATTGCCAGGTTCTTTTCTGCAGATAAGCTTAAATAAGTGTTACACCCAGGGAATGCTACTGTGACCTGCAAATGCCACAGTGTGACGGAGCCCCATAAAAGAGGTACAAATGAGAGGGAAAACAGAGAGAAAGATTGTGATCTGCAGTGGACCAGTTCCTCTCTCCGTCATAATGTGGATACAAGTTTGGATTGATTCTACCAACACTACTGCAAGATTGCAGCAGGACTGACGAGAGGGGCTGTGTTATAAAGACAAAGTAATATATCCTTTTAGGAGCTGCTCTTGCAAATTGTAGTTTTTATATATATATTTTTTTTTCCTGATGTGTACCTCTGCCTCCTGATTATTATTCTTGTTTGTCTGTTTGTGCCTCTGACACAGAAGGGTAGTTGCATAAAATGCAAACTGAAACCACGGCCTCAGTGAGGATTCGAGCAGCTCGGTGAGCTCATCGTGGGTCAGCAGTCAGGCAGAGCTACAGATTATAATTTACAACGGAGTCCAAGCTCTGAGCAGCAGATTCAATTTTATAAGTGCCTTTCTAGTTCAGCCTAGGTAAGAGTCTCTGCAACAGACATCCTCTATGTGTCCTATAAATAGTGAGCGATTAAATGTGTCATTCGGCTCCCTCAGTACACATCATTGATTGCGATGCAAAGCACATACTTGAGAATAGCCAGTCTCACCCCCTCATCAGGTACTGGGGTATTTATTTATCCCTTATTGTTATTACAGGCAAATAAGAGGTTTGACCTGGTGTACCAGAGAGGTGGAAGGTTGACTATTGCATTTCCCCAGCTGTTGCACTGCTGTGTTTTATAATATGTTTATAAATCATCAGCATACTGGCATGTTATTATAGCTGGAAAATTATATCTTCAAGGAAATATAGTCTTATTTACTAAAAAGGAATACAAATAGCTAACTAACTTATCAGAAAGCCTGTCTTAAGTCCAAGAACAAGGTCCACCCAGATACTGATGAATATCAACAGTATTGATTTTATTACTCATACTTTATAAATGACATTGGTATTCCTGAAGACTGCAAACATTTGCTTTGTTGTGCTATTGTCTCGGTCAGAGTGTAAATCTCTCACTTTTGATATACACACGGTGATTATTGTTCTGGTCATTGTTTCGTGACTGGAGGCATTTCAGTGATGATTTACGGGGTTATATGTAGTTGGACTATAAACTTCTGATTGCAATTAAAAACTAGTTAAATGAAAACTTTCAGCTGGAAGGCAGCGTCTGTTTATCACAGCAAGATATGAAGGACTAAAATGTGGTATTTTGGAAAAAAATCAATACATAGCTGGTTTTAGTTTTCTCAAGGCAAAGGAAACTTCTAGAAATCAGTGTTTTCTGCAGATTTTCCAGAAAATTTTGGAATCTGGTGTAGAATTTTAGAAGCATGCTTCTACCTCTCTTGAACAGCTAGAGATTTCTGGTTTTATTACTTATAAGCCTAGTGTGTGCCCAGCCCAGAGAAAGAGACCTTCTTGTCATGTTTTGTCAGAACAACTGTGGACCAACAGACCAAGCTGGGTGCTCCCATGTGCTCCTCGCTGAAGATGTACACTAAATCCTGTAGGTCCTCATGAAGAGAGGAAATATTTGGTATTGCAATGAAAGAGTCTCTTTCTGGTTTTGGGTTCTCCAAGCTAGTTTCTTCAAACATTGTATTTCCATTTCTGTCAGCTAGTAGCATATCCTAGTAGGCCTCGGCCAGAGGTGTTACTGTCTACACATGAAAAATGTTACCTCCAAAATCATAGAATCATAGAATGTGTAAGGTTGGAAGGGACCTTTACAGGTCATCTCATCCAACCTCCCTGGAGTAAGCAAGGACATCTTCACTAGATCAGGTCACTCAGAGCCCCATCAAGCCTGACCTTGAATGACTTCAAGGATGGGGCCTCCACTATGTCAGTGAGCAACCTGTGCCAGTGATCCACCACCCTCATATTGAAGAACAGAGTCCCAGGGCTCTGTCACCCTCACAGTGAAAAAAGTTTTTCCTCATACTGAAGTGGAACTTCCTGTGTTCCAGTTTGTGCCCATTGCCCCTTGTCCTGTTGTTGGGTACCACTGAGAAGATTCTGCCCCCATCCTCTTGACGCCTGCCCTTTAGATATTTGTAAGCATTGATGAGATCCCCTCTCAGACTGCTCTTCCCAAGGTTAAACAGAACAGAATCAGAAGTCCAGCTCTGTTGTCACTGATGGCAGGTTAGAGGTGATAGGGACAGTTATGCAGGCCGAATTTGAATTTTGCTTAATGTTTTTCAGGTGTACAATCTATGTGTTGCCAGCAGCACTGTTGCTATCCAATCCCATGTTGTTTGCTCAGCCTTATTCTAGCCTTGTTGCCCACAGGGCTAAAGTTTTGGCCCTGACATTTACAGAGTTTGTGAAAAGTTATTGCAGGGGCACATGGATATTTCTGATATGGAAACAGATCAAAAAGGCATAGAGAGGGTAAGCTTTCCCATGAGCTGTCTACTGCTTAAGTCTCATAATTCTTCCACATTTTATTCTGCAACAGGGATTTCACACAGGTTGGTGTAATTTGGTATATGTGTGCCGAATACTGATGTCCTGTCTAAACAGTATATATGATGGAGCTGTGTCTCTTTTCTCTCTTTCCATTTTTAGACCACTAGAAGAAGTTGAATATAATCCCCAAATACATACATTCTCTTTTGCTTTATTTACTGTGTAAGCAAATGACAGACAAGATATTGTGCTTTTAAAGGTGCATCCCTCACTCTAATATAGATGCTATATTAAGTCTTCCCTGTAGCACATTTATACTATCCATTCTCAAAGGTCTTTTTAACCTCTAGGTGAATAGGCTTGCAAAGGGAAGGTTATATGAAATTTATGCCTGCTTAGCTCCTCTGTACCTCGGCAACTTTTGCACCTTTTTGGGAAGCTTCCAAAGAACAAAATTTGACAGTTGTTGGCATTTCCTACTCACTTTGTCTGGACCGTGTCTAGCACTGGAATGGGCTTGACAGGGAATGTCGGGAGGTGATTACAAGACGTAAGAAGACATTTTTCTCTGGCTTGGGTTGATAATAATGCACTAGTTATAATGCACCCCATCCTACTGAATGCAAATACTTTGAAATGAACATTTTTAAAAATTTGCTTTTACTTTTGGAGAATACTGTTTCCCAGAATTCTGGTACTGCATATGCTTAAGGGGCCCAAATCTTGGGTAGTGACCATTTACTGATGAGTGTTTAAAAACTTGCAGTGTCTTGTGCACATGCAGAAATGTGAATTTCTTTGAGCACATCATCATTACCTATCACTAGCACACAGCTGACAGTCCTACCACCTCAGCTTTGTCCCTATTGTTTTCTCTACCCTGGCAGGCCATTTTGGTGATCAGTTGATTTTATCTTTTTTCCCCTTCTGACCACTGCAGAGCCAGGAAGGATACATGGCTGCTGCAGTCTCCTTAGGGAGGAGCTGCGCAGAGCATATATGGACTGTGCTAAGTCTTCCAGTTCCTTACACTTAAAGATGAACAGTTGTGTGAGCCTCATACCAATCTGCAGAGCTGTGGCTTTGTCTTTCTGATATCTTTCTTTCTGAATTCCTGCCACCTCCAGAAAATTCAGCATGGTTTCTTCTGAGTGACCTGTTTCACGGGGCCTGAGGATCAAGGCCAGGTTATGAAGAGCTCCGTTACATTGCAATTTAAGTAAGTTTATTGTTAAACTATCAGTTGCATTTGAAAGTAGTTAAAATCAAAGCACCTAAGGGAAAGGAAATCAAGAGTTAGCAGATGGTTACAGGCAGGATATACTTGGAGGTAATACCTCTGAACCCCTCATTCCTTTTTGGGGGCCTTCTCTGTCACGGTGTTATTTATGCTTTGTACTCCTATACCTGAAGCAATGCTCTTTCAATCACTTTGCTATGATGGGAGAGAGCCGTCGAGATGACCTGCAGGGTTCTTCACAGGTTTTAAATGTAAGAGCTAAAAGCCTCCTAAGTTGTAGGGCAGTTTGATGTTACTAACCATCAGGATTTTTACCAAGTCTCCTAGCCCCACTGGGATGAAACTTTAGAAACATTAATTCAACTGGGATTTGATGGCGTTTTGATTATCAGCAATGGAAGTCACCTAAGTGAGAACTTCATTTTTTCCTTCCTCATGAGGAAGGCATAAACTTTGATGATGCAAAGAGAAACATGGCTGGAGCCAAACCTCTCAGTATAAGCATCAGATTGAAAAAAAACCAAACCCCAAAATGTTTTCTTAACCTCCTAAGGTTTGCAAGCCAGAGTTACATTCTCTGTAGCCTGACTGGTGTTTTTTAAACACTAACAGCTGCTGATACAGTAAGACAGCTCCACAGAAGGTAGTTATGAAACCTAACATCAGAGGGCAAGCTACCCCAGCTTGGGGTCTGTGAATGTTGGGCAACCACCTTAAGACTTTGCAGTGACATCGAAGCACAGGGCATCACATATGGGGCCATCGCACCCTTAGACTCAGTGGCAAACAGGTATGTGATCAGTTCTCAGATGGTGAGGATTAGCCCTGTGTTAATTGTTAACCTGGTACTAGGACCATATATCTCCTCTTGATCCACCAAGGGATGAATTGGTGGTGTCAGAGCTCTGCATCTGCGCTGCTGTTTCTGTGGGACTATCGTACAGGCTTGGGCTGCTTTGTAACAGGCATCTCTAGGATGGCTTGAGAAATAGTCTTCGATGGTTATTTGTGATGTGTTTGTACAACTCAGGCCATTTGCAAAATGCAATTTGTCTGGTGCTCTTCCTCTTTTGCCCCAGCATAAATGCAATAGATCCTTCTGACTCCATGGCAGTGAATGTCTCTGCTGCAGCTGCTCTGTTTAGAATGTCTTGATGTAATGAATTGTCCCTGTCTTCTGGATTTTTAGTAACAAATACCGTGAACCGACATGCTAAATGAAGAATCAGATGAGACCTGCTATACAGGTACAAGAAGCTGAAAATTGCTCTTTGCTGTGGCTATAAATGCACCTCAACTTTTCTCAAATAAGTGCTACATGATACTGTTTTGCGATTAGTCACAGGCTCCTGTATAGGCCAGCACAAGAGAAGCCGATGTAGCTAATGAATTAGGCAATAAATAGCTACAAAAGAATAATCTTAATAAAAATGCTAAAAGAGCAATATTGTAAGGAAAGTCTGTCTACATGAATCAAATAGGAAATAATCTTGGAAAAATCTGAAAATGAGTACAAGCACTACTGACTGTTACTCAGAGCAAAGAATTATTGATCCTTGCCTGCTTCTATTGATTTTGTGTCACTTCTGTGATTTAATCATGTTTTCCTTGTTATCTCTTTGCAGTCTTTCTTCTATTGTCTGGTATGAAATCTCAGCCAAGGCCTTTCAGCCTGTGGTGGTGGATCAAAATAACTTTGCCTTCCATTTGCATTGTTTTAAAGAAATGATTAAATAATCAGGTTGAGGTGATCCTTGGATGGGGTTACACAGTAGAAATGCCTCTCTGAAGAGTGAAAACACCTCTTTCTTTTCCTTCATTGGCGACTCAGAAAGATTGTGAATCCCTTCTGCAGGCAATACAATATGCAAACCTCTGCAAAAGTGCCCAACGCTTTGCTTGTGCACTAATCCATCTACATGCTTCTTTTTAAAACACTCTAGTGGTGTTAGAGCTTCCAGCTGCTGGAGTCTGTGGGAACAGATTTACATGCGCAAAACTTGCATTTTATTTAAGCAGTGTGGCCACTGCCATGCAAACTCCTCTCCAAGATAGCACCCTGCTTTTTCTGCAAGAAGTGCTTGAGTTTCACTTTCCAGAAAAAGGCTGCAATGAACAGCAGGATTCAGCCTAATTCTTGATGTGTGATTAGAAGCACACACTTATGTTTGTGTCTTCATTATTGGTTTTGAAGGAAAAAAAAGATTTAGAAAGGAGTATTTATTTGGAAGAACAAATATGAGATATATATTAATGGGTCTGGAGAGTGAGATACATATTAATAGGGCAGCATTTAGATACCTACCACAACACACTGTCTTCAGAATATATTTAGTGCTTTTCCCCCTTCTCAGTTTGGACTAAACTATGTTTTGTGCACACAGCTGGGCACAACTGGCAAAACACTGTAGTTCCCTCGCATGCACTGGAAATTGTTAACATTAGAAGTTCCTTGCTTTCTGGGCCTATTTCCATAATGGACTAGCTTTTTCACTCTTTGTATTAAGATTCCATTTAGGAAGGGTTCAGAGAGGTTTAATACAGAGTCACTGGATTTATGAGTGTGTTACATACATAATTATTATAGATGGTTATAAGCACATCAAAAGGAAATGTAATAGATGTTTGTAAGCTCTGGTTACATGAAACCTGTTGGACTCTAACAATTGAATCACCATTTATTAAATGTACCTTAATAATCGATCATAGCCTTATTATAGCTTTTAACATAATGCTCAATTATTTATTTTTCCATTTGAATCTGGACTTTTTAACCTAATATGTGCAGGGCATAGTAAATTCCACACTGGGAAAAGACTCCATTGCCAGTGAATGGGAATTACAGAACATTATGCAGATTTGCACCACCCATAGGTCTAATCCTTGTAAATATATATGTGTGTGTGTATGTGTATGCATGTGTATGTATGCATGCATGCTTCTCCTGCTCTTTTTTAAGCCTCTTAATGAGGTTGTATTACATTGTAAGTTGTATGAAGAAGAGAAACATGTTTTCCCAGATTAATTCTTTGTAGACCATAATGTTACATGAATCCATGGGACCTTTTGGTATACAATGGACCACACAAACCTTTTAGATCTCTTTGCATCTTTGACCTGTAGTAGAAAGGATACAGTCTTGTGCTTTGGAGACCACTAAACTTCTGCCGATTTTGATGGCGAGAAGACTGGTCTTATGCTATCTGGTGACCCAGTTGGCTTTCCAATGAACATGTGGCAGACAAAAGGTCAAATTGGAGGCAGAAACCAGTGGGTGGAGAAAAAACAACGCATACAAATGCCACTGTGCTACTTGTTGCCCTATGACAAAGATGGTGTGGGAGGATGGAGGGGAAATGCAAGTGAGACCTTCCCTGGGTACTCACAAGTTGTTCTTTGCAGCAGCCAGTGTAACTTTTGTGTTCTGGTTTACAGCATGTGCTCGAAGCCTTCAAATAGAAATAGTTGCAAGTGACTCATTCAAAGTAATTCTTCAGCTATGTCAGTGGGACGCAAGGGTGGCCTTGTGGGTAAAGACATGGCTTTCAGGCAGGAAGTGCAGATTTTATTCTTGCCACTTAGCACTAGTTAAGTCATAAGGAATTTCTTTAATCTTTCCATTTGCCATTTTGTGAAAAAGAGAGAGAAAAAAATGTTACTCCTTTCAGAGCAGTATTGTGAATTCATCTAGGGTCAGCAAAGCATCCATTTGTTGTGTCGTGACTGGCAACGACAGCCAGGGCTCTGCTGCCTACTTTGCTTATGTCAGAGTCCTGGAAAGCTAGTCTGGTTGTGGCTGCTGCTGCTGCTGGCAGGACTGGGGCTTGTGCCAGAGCAGTTTTCCTGCTGGGAAAGGGGGAGATCACACTCAGGAAGCTGAAGACACCATTTCTCCAACTCCTTCCACCATTGCAGATCAACAGACCCATGTTACCTCCCATTTGTGGTACATCCCCATCTTCTCTATCATTATTTCCCATGCAAAAGCATTCCTGCCTCCTTCATGCTCCTGCCCCTCATCTTTTGTCCACCAATATCTGATTTTACTGATAGTGATGAGAAGCCTTTGGCAAATTTAGGTCAAGCTCTTTTGCATGTGTCAA
Source organism: Hypotaenidia okinawae (assembly GCA_027925045.1). NCBI lineage: Eukaryota > Metazoa > Chordata > Aves > Gruiformes > Rallidae > Hypotaenidia > Hypotaenidia okinawae. The sequence continues at coordinate 10,111,478 of BSDF01000002.1, forward strand.
CTCTTGAGACCTTAGAGTTGCTTGGGTAGTTTAGGGATAGCTGCATTCTGGAAAAGCAGATGCACTAGGAAGCTATCCAGTACAGACGTGAGTTATGGACTGTACCTCTCATAGCAAGCATATCTGGAAAAGTGTAAATTAAATAACACTGTGGAACTGTTCAGCTTTGGTTGGGAAAAGATGCTTCATTTGTCAGGACATTACAGCTGCTCATTTTATGCACCTGTGATAAACAATTGTAGAGACCACAGGACAGCGTTTGCTTTTAAACCTCAATCTCCTTTTCATGAGAAGAATGTGGTCACTCGATGTCGAAGTTAGAAGGGTTTGCACTCAGTCTTCACTGGTCTTTGTATTTCAAAGCCTGCAGAGCTCGGTCCTGAGCATATGCAAGAGCATACCTTCTGCAAGATGATTACATAGTGAAACCTGAAACAAAAGTTTTGAAATCAAATCAGCAACTGCACCCTTGTTTATTTGCTTTAATAATATAGAGCTGACAAAAAATGCAGTATTCAGAGCATTTTAGGCACCGTCAGGTTTTGGTGGAATGTAGAGAATAATACCAGTTGATTTACTTTGCACTTAATTCAAGCTGAGACTCCCTTATGACTTAAATTCACTTTCCTTTAAGCATATAAAGAGTGTCCCCTGCATGTCTTCTCACCCTATGTCTCACTACTTCTGAATGATATAATTCTGAACTGGGAGTCACGTAAGCAGAGAACTGATGGAAAGGTTTGCCCTGTTCCAAAGCAGGGCTTAACTTCCTTCTTGTTCCTTGCGTGTTTGATATCAGAGTTTTCAGATGGAGCATTTCAATAGCAACACACTGAGATTACTCCCATATAGTCTACAAATAGGTTATTGACAGTGGTAAAAGATAAAGAAGGACAAATATTTTTGTAGTGCAATAGAGAGTGCAGGTCTATTGTAAGGCTGAAGTCCTCTCATGCAAAGGAAAGTCTTGATATATAGTGAGCAAGCCTCACAGTGCATGTATCTATCTGCCTTCCCTAAAAGGCTCCTGACTTGATGTAATGTCTATATAGTTGCTATTCTTTGCAAGTTCACTTCAACAGCTACATCCTGATATTGAGCTTTGTTATATTATACAGCCGCGCTAACGCTTACACGTTTGTTCTTGCTGATGAACATCTCCTAATATTGAGTTATGTATCGGGTTATTGCAGGAAATCTGAGTGAAGATGTACTATTTCACATGCTTACCTTAAGAGGAAAGAACTGCTAATATCATGAATAATTTCTCACAATAGAGATCCAAGCTGTCAGCTCCAACTATAATATCTGGGCCCCAAGGGGACTCAGGTTTTCATGTGGAGGTGTACAGATCCAAAGGAAAATTTGGCAGTGTTATCTTGACAGTGGCGGAGAGTTCTACTTCCTTACTCCAGAGTTCCGTTAAATACATCAATAGATACACTGTATTATGAATTTTTAAGCATCTCTCTAGAGACAGTACTTAATACAGAATATTTGAGGACTCAGCCACTGCAGGGTTTGTTCGGTGCCTTAGAAATGTTTCTGCTGGGTAAATTTCTGTGGGAGTAGAGTTAGGCCCTTTATTTTAATCTGTCTTCTTTCAAGATGAATGTGTTTGTTCTTAAAGTCCAGGTGACATTGGCAGATTCTTTCAGCATCGCCAGACACCATGGCTGGAAGATGCCATAAATTTGTTTTTAAAGCTTAAGATATTTTTAGCGTTGACCAAGACAAAATGATAAGTTCTACCATTTTCAGTATCCTTACTGTTTTCCTTAAGAAGGAAAATCCAAGTTACACAAAGAAATCATGTCTCTCTTCAGGAGAAATGAAAAGACTGTGTTAATAAAAACATGACCACAGAACAAGACCCTGGGACACGGACTCTTTAAGTGTGTCAAATATTTTCTGCCATTGTTGCAGACTGGAGATCCCTGAAGTGACTCACAGATGTGAAGAACCCAAAAGTGCCTTCTGCCCCACTTTTTAACAGTAGACAGGAGTGCACGGTTGAACTTAATGGCTGCTTAGAGATTTGGTGGCAACCTCTGAAAGTTTCAGAGGCAGGGTGGAAGAGTCCAACTGTTCATAATGTAGTTGATAACTGCAATCGTTCCTACCCTGTTTGCCAACAAATACATGGAACTTTTGTCATTTAAAGAGTCTGAAATAATTAATAATGTAGAATTTGCTTCACTTGCCCTGACAAAGGTCTTGCTCAGCAACCTGAAGTTCAACATATTCTGGCATCTCAGTAGGGGAAGTGAATTTTTTAAATGCATGACTTCATAGTAGAAGAAGTCAGCTCCACCGTTAAGCTTAATATATGGCATTAATTATGTCAGAATTCTTTAAAGCCAGAAAATTCTCCCCAGTGTTATGGTTCAGTTAGAAGAGCTAGCTTTTAAGGCTTGGTAAAAAGACCATTTCAAAACCCAATATCTTATTTTGGTATTAGGCATTGCTTTGTTTTCAGCCTCTGGGCCTGCTGCTCAGCTGATGTAAATGTGGTAGATTTTTTCACTTGCCTGTGCCAGCTTATTCTGAAACTAGCTGCTGTATTTAAAAATAAAATAAAGCACTGATGACTCTGGTTTTGGTGCGTGTACAGAAAGCATGTGGAAATAAGCAAAGAAAATTAACTTGCAGCTAAATTTAAAGAAACTAAAATACACACAGGGTAGTAAGCAGGAACGCACATCACTTCTGCAAGGAAACAGCTTTGCACACTGATGTAAAGATCAGCCAAGGAGAAAATGGTTAAAGAGGCAGCGAGCCTCATTGGAGAGGCTGGCGACCTGACGGCAGGCGCTCAGAGGCATCTCACATATCTGCATGACATCTCTTGAGACAGCAAACATGGCAAGGGCAAAACCATGTCTGCAATTTGCAGGTAAATAATGGCTTTATTTAAGCTAATTTATTACTGAAGGTATTTCTCTTTGTCAGTGTAAGCTTTGAAGGTAGGCCTGAACTGCAAAATCAGATACTGCTAGCCGAGCTGGTATGTTAGAACAGAAACCATGATGCAGACCCTGCCCACAGTCACTGCGATCATCTTGTCAGCTCCGTAGAACACTGCTTCTAGGCTGTGCATGCTTGTTGTGGAGCGGTGGCGTGAACCTCTACCCAGGTTTGCATATGGTAATATCAAACGTTTGACCACTTCCTTGAGTATGCCACCGTCCGCTTGACCAAGCAGATGTGTTTGAACCATGTATTCCAGCTCTTCTTGCCAATCCAGAAATGCACATCTCTAAAAGGTTTGGAGTTTGTTTGGTTTGGTGGGTTTGTTTTTTTTTTTTGGCTTGGTCTGTCAGAATGTGTTTGATAAGATAGTGCTGGCTGTTTAGAGTCGCTTACACGAGACAACCGCACGTGTTTGCTCTCAAATTAAACCTTGTTTCAAAAAGATTTGTAACAGTTGTGATGTTTTTTCTTTCACAACATAAGGAGGCTGCTTCTGTGTTGGAATAAGAAAGATGTCCTATGCAAATAGTGGCTCCTTCATGCAAGGATGAGTAGTCACGTAGTCACTTAGGAACAGTGAACAGAAGCTTTTGAAAGAGGAAATACCTACCTCTCATTCATAAAACATTGAAGTTGCCCTAAAATGTAAGATCTGGATTTGCAGGGGAGGGGTTAGACTCCTAAGCACTATCGATTTAACAGGAAAGAAGTGTTGGTACCTGCACAGATTTAGCATTATGGCTTAAATTAAGCAAAACTTGCCTAATTGAAAGCAAGAGCCTTGTCCCGCAGCAGCCAGTGGGATGTAAGCACACGCCTGTGCTAGACACAGAGGGAGAGACTGCTGAATTGGTGCCTGAGTGAGGGACAAAACTGGTTTATTTATAAGCACTCTATTTATAGCTTTTGCTGTGTTGGAATACACTAATTCATTTTAAGTGCTCTATCTCTGAGAATGAGCTCATAGCTCTCGAGAAGGTGAAGCGCTCTCTCTGCGCTGCCTTGTCTGATGCAGCTCTGCTCTCACTGAACAGGTCTGAGCTCCTCACTGTGGAAAATACTGCCTAGGGGGGATCGGAAAAATAGGCATGGCCCATAACAACCTGTTAAATCAGGAATATACACTGGGAAGGCAACAGTGTGCTTTTTTGCCATTGGAGAGTGGGGTCAGCAGGCAGGACAGAAGTAGCACAGAATCACAAGGGTGGAAAAGACCTTTAAGATCATTGAGTCCAATCGTTCCTGTCCTATGCTAAACCATATCCCTAAGTACCTTGTTGACCCATCTTTTAAACACATAGCGTTCCCAAAGGACTTTGTTGAAGAGACCTTGATGCACGGGGAGCAGCGCATTGTGCAGGACCTGCCGATGAGTATGCATCTGCAGGCTGGAGGGTTGGAGTGAGCTCAGATACACAACACAGCACACATCTTGGAGGCTATCACCTTGCCTTGATTTGGTGGTGTTTGGGTAAAGGCAGCAGAGACCATTCCCTCTTTGAGGCTGGTCACCGAGGTCCAGCATGGGGCAGAATGCTGCCCTGCCAGCCCTGAAATCACCCCAAAATCCTTCATAAAAGCTTGTTTACTAAAGCCTCTCTGTACATTTGAAGGTTTGTCCAGTGGGTAGCAGGGCAAATAGCCTACAGCATGGTCCTTGCTGAGCACCACTTGCTTGTTGAGTCAGTTCAGAGTAGGCTCTGCACCAGGAAAAAAGCAAAGCCTTGGAGTGATACTGGCCTTATGGAAGAGATAATATGGCTGAGCAGAGATAAGCCCTCCACCTCCAGGGAGCAGAAAATATAAAATCAGCTGAAACTGATGTTGGAGGAGACCCAGGGGATTTCTCTTCCTCCCCTTTAAACAGGAGCTGCATGTGAGGCCATTGTCCACATCCCATGTGACATATGCATGAATTTCAAGACACAGACTTCAAAGGACGCACCCCTGGAAGTGGGAGGAGGTGTGTTTCATGTGGGGCAGGCTCCTGGCCTGCATGTCTTTCAGGGAGCTCTGAGTCATTATTTGAGCCTGGTGCGCCTGGCAAAGGCGGCTCTGGGCTGCCCCCACATTTTGGGCTCAACTCCTTCCTCGTTTGTGGTCCTCTCCTAACGGCATCTTGAATTTCCAGTTTGGCCCTCATCTAAATTTGAAACTAGACCAACCAGTCAAAACCCATCCTCAAGCCAAACAACCTTTAAGAAAACTCCACAGTCCTACTTTATTAATGGATATGTTTTTAGGGAAGTCCTTGTCGAGATGCAATCAGAAGCTCCAGGAGAGGACTGGCAAACGGAAGCGGGTGACAGAATTATATGCAAATTTCACAATATAACCACATCTCGTGTTTACAAACCACACAGCCTCACCTTTGAACCCTTTCTCTTAAGCCCTGAGCACATAAAAGTGAGGAAATTAGACATGGAAGAACATGTGTATTCCCTGTGCTCGTTCTCCAGAAATAACGAGAAACCAAAGATTTGAAAGGGACTGGGAAAAATAAAAGGGAAAAAAAGAAAAGGAAAAAACCCTGCTGCAATAGTTTGATATTTATTTTAAAAATATTAATAACAGTTTGGCTAAAGTGGCCTTCTCTTATGTTTCTCTCTCACACATAAAAGAAACATTTTCAGGAGCAGAGAGAATTTTTTTCGTTGCAGCCTGCCCTTGGCTTTATCTGTATTTTCTATCAAGTAACTGAAAACGAAACAAAGATCTCAGACATAGGTACATCTTTAAGAGAATTTGCTCACTCTTAACTTTGTTTGAATGGTTAAACCTCCTCGCTGTTTGCCCTTGCAGCTTTTCTAACAGAGAGCTGTTTTATCAACACTGGCTGCTTAGTAAGGAGAGGCATTTTCTTCCACCTTTCGGCGCAGCTTTCTATGCCACTGTTGGGGGGTGGGAAGTTGACCTTACGTGGACCCTCAAGACAAAACCAGAGGTTTTAAGCAAGTGAAGAATAGGCAAACACTAGCTAGCAGTTGCCATATACAGAGTACACTGCTCAAAAATCTCAGAAATCTCACTGATAGAGCATTACACTGTGACTGGGTAGTGCTTCTCCCCTTGTAATTTAGACATGTGTCAATAGGAGATTATGCCCGTAAGTACCGACCCGGCAAACTCACGTCTAGTGTTTATTATGGATTTTTTTTTTCTGGAGAGAAGTAAAAGAGGTGCTGCAGGTATTTTCCCCAATCAGAGTGCCTTGGAATGGTGAAAACGCCTCTGGAGCTGTTTTGTAAATCTCCTAGCCAATAAGTTTCTACAACTTTTTTTTTAAACAGCAATTTTATAGGCTGTGGGGAGAGTGGTTGTAGGTAGGAGCTCAATGTTAACGCTCAGAGAGAAGCAGATCTGCAATATAATGGTCTGCTCATAATTATTAAGTGGGCAAAAGTCCCTAAATCCAAGTATCTTGGAATCTTGTGAAGTGCGAGAAGAAGATCTGAATTCTTCTGACTCACGGCTCAGGGCTACGAGAAGTCATCAACAGTTAAACAGTAGGCTTAAAAATAAAACTTATACCTGCGTTTCACAGATGTTTTGATTTATCTCAAGTCGGTTGGGAACAGGTTCAAGACAAACTGAATTAAGGTTTAAACTGTAGCAAGAATGTCCACAGACATTTTTGCAGTGATTTAATGGAATAAGCTGGGGGAAAAAAAAGTATGGTGCACTTCCTGGTCTTTTCCCAGGAATGGGTTTGTGGTTGAGGCACTGGAATGGGTTTTAGGAAATCTTGTTTCTATTTCTAGCTCTGCCAAGTCATTTACCCACTCAGTGCTTCTATTCTTTACCATCCAAATGGACATAATTAATCTATCTCTGTCAGGCATATAGCAAGGATGAAACCATATTTGCTTGGAGACTAAATGACATGCATTAGAAGAAAAATATAAACGTGGACAGGCAAAGTGTTTAACATTTTTAACATTGTTACCTTTCCAAATTTTCCAAATCCTAGAAATTCTTCATACTCTGTTAGAAACTGAAATTTCTAACTGAAGGTCACCCACATAAACCAAAGTTTCTAACAGCACTGGTATGTTTAGCTCTGCTACAAGAAAGTGCAGGGAGTTCTGCTGTACTGCAAACGTTGTCCCCCAGCTCTCCAGGAGGGACTGTGGCAGTTTGGTGCCATAAATCAGAGATATTCACACAGATTCACATAAAAAAATTCCAGATCTCTGTGTTTGAAGCTTTCTCATGAGCATGAGGATTCTCCAATGGACTCCAATGGATTTTCACTGTATTTCAGGGGCTCAAGTGTTAGTCTCAACCTAAGACTGTGTATGAAAATAAGTACCTCAGTATTTCAAAAACCAGAATTATTTTAAAATTTATTCAAAGACAAAAAAGTTAAAAAACCCCTGATGCTGAAGTACATCTTCATTTTCATTCCCCAAGCTTAATTTTACAAAGTGCAAAGCCAGCACAGCTTTCTATTTTCTATTATTATTCTTTTAATTGTCTCTATTATTATTAATTTTTTTCAAATTTCAACATAGGCAATTTAAACATCACAGTGCTGTGATCTAGAAAGTGTAACCTGCACTTCATTCAGCTGAGATGACGTAACATGCTGCTTAGACTTGCAACTGCATTTCATAGCTATTATTAATGACGAAATGTGGGCTGGGTCTTAAAGTATTAGGTTAGAGTAATCGCAGGCATGGTTGGGTTTTTTTATTCATTTTCTAAAGAATGGCAGATGACACTATTATCAGGAAAAATCTTTCTCCAAAGACAGGATTGTGTATTGGTAATTCTTATTTTATTTGATCTGCTGATGAAAAGTTTGGAGAGAGATGTCTTGGTACATGGAACCATGCCTATCTGAGGATGGGTATGTGGTTTAATGAAAAGTATCTCAATACACCAGTGAATAAAATAGGGGTTTTTTTCCTATATTTTGCATAATATTAGGGACAGCCATGCAAGCACAGGCCCCACTGTCACCAAAACTCTTAATTAGGGGCCTAATAAAAACTCTTGGAAAAGTCAGTGGGGTTTGGGAAGCAATTAATCTCTGCCTGAGCTAGACATTTACAATAAGTCAGATGAACCGGTCCTTTTGCTTCTGGAAGCAGACAGACAACTGGAAAGCTCTGCATTGTGTCTGAACTGGTTTGGTGGGAATTTTTAGCTTTCAGGTCTTCTACGTGAACTCTTGCTCTTACAGAAATTGCTTTATGGTCTTTGTTGAATACATGAAGGAAATGGGATCTCAGATCTAAAGGGCTCACTTGAAAGGCATGTATACGCACAAACGCACATGCTCAAATACTCACACATCACACACACAGGCAATAAAGTCCATAGTTTAAAAACACACTTTCAGAGCCTTCATTACCACTGTATCGTTAAAAAGATGCTGTGGGCTCAAGTACTATAAACCTTGGTATCTTATCCCTCTAGATTTTCAAAATGGAAGTAATGCCAAGAAGGCCTGCATTTTCTGCTAGCTTTTATTGTTTCACTTAGTTGGGACAATGATGAACAGCAGAACCCTCTGGGGTTTTTTTTCTCCATGTTTTTCACAGTCCCCATAGGCTGGATTTCAGACTGCACTGGGTGGTGCTCATTCAGAGCGCCTCCTTTCAGCGGGATTTTTTTGATTTTTAAATGTCAAATCACATCTATTGATTTAAGAATTTCCCACAGTGGGTTGCTGTTGTTCTTATTGATAAAAAATAAATTGATAATGTCCCCTTAGTGCTGAGTAGTAAAAAATATCTTTTTTGAAACTGAGCTCCATCAAAACACAAATCCCACTATGAATAGAGGACCGAATGGATACAACAGCCATATGTTTATAAATGAGTAATAACCTTTACATCAGCAGAGTCCTTCACCAGGAACATCACAGATGGCGATATTTACAGTAGTTCTCTCTGAAGGGCTGACACCTAGGGTGGGTGAACCTCCGTTAGCACAAGCAATCTTAAAATGGCAATTTTTGACCTTCTGGGCCGGACAACGGAGGAGTTTCATTTTTCCAGAGATTTTTTTCCTCACTTCTGTCATCAGTTTTGCCAAGTTGCTTAGTGACCTTCCGGCACTTGACCAGTTGGCGATTTTCAGAATGCAGGAAAATGTTCCTTGAGAACAATACAAATCAGAGTGCCAGCTTTCCTCAATACCCCGCTTTTGTATCTGTACAATTCAAGACCTGTAGGAGTTGGAGAGATATAATACTGCAGCAAGCATGCCTCTAAACCAGCTATTGAAAATTCATATGTTTTGATGAGATAGCACATAAAACAGTGACTGGCACCAGGCCACAGTCTGATTGCAAATGTTCATATTTGTTGGCAAAAATGAGTCTTCTGTGACCTCCCAAGGTCACCTCTCCAGATTTCTCTCTCTGATTCATCAGTAGCAGTTTTGTCAGTGTGCAAGCACACAACTATGAGCTCTTCTCTTTCTCCTCTGCTGGCCAAGTGCCACTTCTGAGCAATAAAGTTTCCGGAATTGCTTCTGAATATTGCCTGTGACACTTGCCCCATTCCAGCTCCTGCTGCTTGCAGAGAGATGGCAAGAGAGTGAGCAAAAGCTCACCCACGTGAAACATCAGAAAGTCAGCTGTCTGCTGGAATACCACGCAGTCTGCAAAAATGCTGTGAATTTGGGGCATTCTAAGGCCAACAAATTCTGTCCCTGGAGGAGAAGCATGTTCTGAACAAGGAAGGGGATTTGGATGCCTGAGGCACACTGAGATGCCTGGGTTTCTGGAAGATGTGTGAGGTTTCTGCTCTTGTTTGACTGGCCATGTTCTCCCAAGGTCTCTGGTTTCAGCACCCACCAAAGCTGTCTGTGTTCTCAGCAAGCAGAGGCCAGTGGGATCTCTGAAGAAGACACTTCAATTTCCCAAGCTGCACTTTTATTGGCTTCTAGGGCAGGTGCATCTTTCCATTCAATCCTTGGACCATCCCTTTACAATGTTGGTTAGCTTGTGATGCGGTGATTCTTTCAGAAGCACTGAATACAAATTACAAGGGGGTTCCCAAATCTTGGATCTACACACCCATCACCCTGTGGATGAAGACCTTGCCCGGGGAACTAACCATTTTCTGTATTGGTTTCCCTTGCTTCACTGTTGGAGCATCCAACCTGAACCATTCACTGTTGGAGCTGACCTCTCAAGAACGAAAATCCTGACACTGCCCTTTTCCTTGAACACTGGAACATTTTAGCCTAGGGTCTTCTCTGTTTTCTCTCTGGTTTTAAGTTCACTGGATCCTACTTACACTTCCCTTGTCAGTGAAACACCGTTCATTTCTCCTTTGCCATGATGAAGGGCTCAGGAAACCAAACTTTCAACTCGAGCTGTACCTTTTCATAGTCATTTTGTCCACAGTTAATCCAGCTCTGAGTTCCTTACTCCCTCTATGCATCAAGGTAAAGCACTAGCCCTTCCAGTGAAATCAGCTAAGTAGAAACACCATAACTGCCACAGGTCCCCTGATGGTACCTTTGACTCCTCCTGCAGGGTTTCAGATTTAATGACTTGGAATGGGTAGCAGATACTAATGGTTTGCACATCTGTTACACTGCAGCTGGAGAGTGTATTCCTGTGTTAGAGGCTTGTTTTCATGTATGGAAAGTAGATGGACAAAAATAAAGGCTCATTAAATATTGAAAAGAAAGGTGTCTTTTTTGTACAGAATATTCTTGTCTCTTCTAAAACTCAGAATTTATTAAAAAAATATAATATCTTCCTTTTGGTGAGAAATTGCTCTCTCTAGCAAAGGTATATGTCTGTGCTTCTTAGGGTCACCTATATTTTTACTTCATCCATTCCTCAAAGTATTTCTCGGTTTTTTCTTCTGTCTTTTCCTGCTGCCCATTTTGCTTAAAAAACCAAACTCCCTTGACTCCTTGTGTACTAGAGGAAGTAAGTCGACATGCACAAAATGGGAAAAAGCAACAAAATTCAGTTACAGTTTTCCCAGTCACCTCAGGACAGAGATCTTACATGACGCTCCTCCATCCTGTGGTGTTGCTAGATAGTCTGTGGGACTCAGTCACTGGCAGGGAATTCAAACATACATCCCCCCTTTCAGGCTATTCTCATTATTCCAATAAAAAATTTTGCCTACCCCCTAAAACCTTGCAGATATAGAATGTACCAAACCAAACATTTCAAAAAACATCTAAAACTATTGCCCAACAGAAGAGTACATTACTTTCTGTGCTCCTCTGATGAAAAATCGTGCTTTTGCTTTGTATTTTGAGACCTTGCAGTGTTATCTTCTTTGAACCTTCAGCACTCTTTGTTTTCCGCCGCCAAAGTGACACTGCAAGGACGGCTGTCCTCACTAAAGTTCTTATTTTCCTAATCTTAACATCGTTCTCTGAATAAAAAGCACCTAAATGTATTCAAGTAAGTCGCCTTTTCTTACACAGAGTATGAACAGGAAAGAATGAAAATGAAGCCAGATCCTTGAGAATCTGCACTGGAGTAAACAAATGCAACAAAAATATTACCGTTACAATCAACGAATGCTGACTGAACTCAGTGGGAGCTATCCACATCCATCTGAGCACAGGCTTTGACTCGCCTTAGCAGTAAAGTTTAGATGTGAACCTGACCTTGAAAGTTCAAGGGTGTTCTGATTTAAAGTTCTAGTTTGATCTCATCTGCACTCGCAACAGCAGGACAACAACTTCTGTTTTCCCCTCTTTGTTAAAGGGGTCATAACTTGCCTTGGTTTTCCAGTTTGTTCTTTTCTTGGAAGAAAATACAGGAAGAAAAAGGGGTGAGGGTTGTTTTGTTCTGTTTCTTTTTTTACAAGGAGATAAAAAAAAACTATTTTCAGGGTGAAAATGATGGAAAATAATTGGTTTATCTCAGAAAAGAAAATAATGCTTTGTTACAATAATTGGGTTTCTTGCACAGATCTTGGGTTTTTTCTTCTCTGTACAGCAGACAGAAGATGGAATGGAGCTGCCTGTGAACATGAATATAAAGGTAGGTATGCATGGATGTAGGACTTTATGAACTGCATGGGGTAGGAGTCTTAATTACTGTTGCTGAGTAACAGATTAATTCCTTTAGCGCTTTCCCGTAAACATGCCTGACTGTTTATACAGTCAGGAGCTTTAAACTGAATGCATAGCTTGAATTCTGACTCTCTTGTCCACGTGAGCTGACATCATCTGTTTCTTCAGCCCATTTCTGATTTTTCTACTTTGCCTGCCCTTTCCCTCAGCAGGGATTTCTCTCCAGTGTGATTCACAGGACTAGTTTGCAAAGGCTGCGTGACCACAGCAGAGCTTTGCTGGCATTTGCATCCTCCCAGCAATCTGGGGGTAGAATGGGGATGGGAGCCATGCAGTCGGACGCTGAGCTCTGGGTTTCAGTACTGAAAGGGTTAGGGCTGCCTCTACTTCTGCCAACAGGAATCCTCCCATTGATTTTTCACTAGGAGCAAGTTCAGGCCCTTCTTCAGTAAGTTACTGACACAAGTATCACCGTTGATAATGGTGGCCCTGCAGCAGATGGAGCGCTTCAATTATCTTGGGCCTGTGATGAATGAGTGCTATTGACAGCTGCTGCAAAATCCATAGCAGGCTGAGTACTGCACAGACAATTATGATATCACTGGTAAACATATGGCAGGATTGGATCTCTTAAAAAAAAACCCTACAAACTTGGGCTCTGCTGGCCTTGGACTTGGGCCAGAGCCAAGTTCTAGGCTGAACTTCAGCCATACACCGTTGGAAAAGCCCATGGGTGTGGCAAACCAGGGTCTTCGGACTTCGGTATTTGGAGTTCTTTCTGCCCCAGTGGAATGTTGCCGTGGAGTGTCAGTTGTGTTTATTTGGTGTGGGAAGAAGGAAATTTTTTACTCCTATAATACTGCTAAAAAATGTATGTGTGAATTCCTTTCACCCTGTTCTAATTCATCTTAATGCTTCCAGTACTACCTACAGAAGACTGAGCAGGCTAGTCAGATCAAGAATGTCTTCCTCTGTTGACCAAGCTAAGGTGCCAGGAATTTCTATTTATTTTAGCCAGTTGCTAGCAGTTGGTATACTACTCAGTGAAGCAGGTGAGCAGAATTGGCTTTACCTGCTCTTCTCTTGCCAATTCCCATCTCTTTTTACTACAAAATATGGTGGATTTAGGAGTACCCAGGCAGGCGTACATCCCCAGGAAAGGAGCAGTTGATGAACTACGTGTCTCCTCCATAGGATGATCCTTGCCTTGATCTAGACCTGAGGAAGAGAAAGACAGGAGCCCCTCTTGGTTGACCCACAATCACCTCTGTGTCACACCTGGGTGGAGGCAGTGGGGGGCCCTGCTCACTAGCATTTGGGTAATGCGCTGATCTATCTACAGATTGGGATCCAAATTTTCCTCTGAAGCAAGCACCAAGAGCAGATGCAGGTATGGACCGCAGGTGCCATCTGTGCTCCACACAGGATCTTTCCATCCCCATGGCTGGTACCATCCCTGTTCCACTGGCTGCTGAGAAAGGCTCCCTGGATGCAAACTATCCAGTTGCTCTAAGTGGCCTCCTACAAACCACCTCCAATTTGCTGCTTCTGTGGCCACTTAGCCTCCATGGTCTCTTTGGACACATCTGTGACTGTCTCGCTAGTGTCTGGAGGGCTCTGGAGCCCCAAGCCTTTTCCAGGCTCAGTAGCTCACAGAGCTCTGCCTAATGGTCCTTGGCAGACTGCGAGATGATATCTTACAGACCTGATTAGCTTTTGTTTCACTTAATCCAGAAAATACATATAAAATGTAAGTCCTAGTTTTCAGTCTTTTCTTCTGGGTGAGGACAGTATTTCAGTTGCTTTGTTGTGTAGATGCTGTACCCCTTTGGCAGTGTTAACTCTATTATGTGATTAACAAGCACACACAGCAAGAACTGTGCATAATAAATGTCCTGTCAGCTCAGGAAATTAAAAATAAAGGTTGAAAAACTGCTTTTCCCTTTATTTGTTGAATTAAGGTTCTGAGCTGATCCTCCTTGCAAGGGGCCATATTCAGAACTCTGCATGTACATTAGACTACTGAGAGCAAAATTTGCCCTTCACGTACACTTTGCTTCTCTGATCACGTCACATCTCAGTGCCTCTCTAGAAAATGCACTGATTTTTATTCTTGTGGTATTGTCCTTAACACTTATTATCTCATTGTCAGCTGGCAAAGTTATGAGATCAAAGGCTTGAGTGTAGCAGGCAACCACTACTCTAAAATATTAGAAACAGAGCCAGAGTGATCTTATCCAATTCTCTACTGTTTGGTAATTTGGGAGGGACTTTTGGATCCTATTGTCTGCATTGTCATTTCATTCTTTCTAATGCCAACTTGTTTCTTAGACATTATAAATTACAGTACCAGGTGCAAGTGCTTCTCCCCACAGACCACTCATTGAAATACATCTTTAATTGTATCAGATTATGTTTTTATTTTGTTTTTAATAAATAAAAATATGTGAACACACCTACACAAGCAAGGGATGTACGAGCTTGTTTGCTTACTTTGAAACCTCCTTACATGCAGAAAGTTCAAAAGCTTGACTCAGACATTATGCTCTGCTTGGGAGAGGCTGAATAAAGAGGTGATGAGGGGTCAAAGAGGGAAAAAAATCCAACCAAAAGGAGTTCTGTATATGACCACAGTTGATGTGAGGGTGTGTATTTGCACTGGACTCATCAGAGATATCCTTCTTTGTCTAAACTCAGCATTTGGTGTTGTTCAAATACAGGTACCTTATCTTGGCTACTAATATGTGGCGTCTCTTTCCCCTTTGTTCATGGCACAAGTCTTTCCTCTAGTTGAAAACAGGAAAGGGATTACTGACAGGTGAGAACTAGGTTTAAATACCGGAGTGAAAGGTTTGCAAATTCAGCCAGTATTTGAAAGAAGTGCCTTACCAGTTGAGACCATTAGCTCTGTCTCCGTAAAGGCCAAGCCACACTCCATTTCCTTTGGCTCACAAAGACAGGAGACTTTTTGCCATCTAACTGCGTGGCCAGGTTTGTCCTCCTCCCTGCATGTGGCTCATCCTCTCCAGCCTCAGGCTCTTCTTGATCACTTCTTCTGAACAACAGAGGCATGGGTCTAACCTATTAAAATGTATTTTACACATAAGGATGCAGGGGAATGAAAAGGGAATAGCCCACCATTTGGATCTAAATCCTGTCACAGTGGAATTTGAGGAAGAGCATAGTTCATACAGTATGTTTTCAAAAGCACAGGTAAATGCAGTAGTTGCTTTTGCAAATAAGAAAACATTAAAGAAATTCATTTACACCCCTCCCCCACCAACACTCACAAGAAACATATCATTTTCTGAAACCAACTCAGAAAGAAACAAAAGAATTGGGGACAAAACTGGAAATAGATGTGCCCAGAAGACCACGGCACTGCTTCCCCACAAAGCAACGCCAGCTTCTAGTTGGCATTCTACATCATTTCCACAGTGGTACAGGCCTCATCTTCCTCTTAGAGAGCATGTAGGGGCTCAGCATAAATGATTGTGGGGTTTGAGATGCCTACCAATGTCATATGAATAAAAACACCGATCTGGTGTAAAACTGTTCTCTTCCATCTGGGGTCAGATTGTATTTGTTATCATTTAAATTTAAAATGAGGCTAGAGAAGATATAAAACCCAGATATTCTAGGAACTGACACAGCCCCAGGTCTGACTTTGAACAATTTAACGCAGAGACTAGAGTTGTCAAGGGATCAGTCATAGCCTGTAGCTGAAAGTCATAGACTGTGTGCAGGAGAAATCCAAATATGCAGGAGGAAAAGGGGGGAAAAAAAAATCTGTTATATTCCCTTTCTCTGTAAACATAAGATCCTTGTCCTTGTAGAAGTTTTTCCATTTCATCAAAACTAACTAGGAAAAATCCATAAATTGTCCCTGGATATTAAGCAATGTATTTTTCCTGATTTTTTGTGAATTATCATGCAAGGGTGCTGATAGTTAAGATCAACGTTGTATTCACTTGACACTTAAAACACATTGTGACGATGAGGGCTTTTTCTTGCCACTGGTTTTAATAGTCTTATCACTTAAATGGTCACAAAGGGGTTTAAGCATAATATCCCTATTAAGATGTATGAGAGAAGTTCAAACCTCTCCTGATGTATTTTTTTCTCAGCCTGTGTGACCAGATTCAAGCACATTGATCTGCAGAGCACAGACAATCTGGATAACCAGAAATCACAGGCACTTCAGGGCATATTTTTGCCTTCAAATGCAATATCTTTAGGAAGATTTTCTATGTGGGTAACTTAATGGGGAAAATAGACATATGAACTTAAAAGGCAGTTACCTTGTTGCTGAAACTGTTAGTGTGATGACTTAAAACCCAGGAGCTAAGCAAGTGCCTTCAGTTTGGATTGATTGTAACGGGAAGAAGAAATGCCACGCCACAGCAAGCCATGGCCCATGGAGAGCTGAAGCACAGCTTGTTCAGCTCCAGAACAATGGCCGATGGCCATGTAGAGGCCAGTACACCTGTTACTCACCACCTACACCTGAGGATGCACTTGAATTCTTAGCAAGAGCTGGGTTCCTCAAAAATATATGGGGTCTGCTGCAGTCTCTTGGAGGACGTCAGTTACCAGAATTAACTTACTTTTTAACACCTACTACATGAATGATTTTCAGTGTGCTAATAATTTTCTTAGGGACGCAGCCTGAAACCTCTGCAGACCCATACTCAGAGGAGTCTCAGTTAAGCTATAGCTAGTTTCTTACCAGTCTCTGCCAGCCCCCGCGATTGCAAAGGCGATTCATCAGGCAGTTGGTGTGCTCGGCTTGAAGAAACCCAGCTGGGTGCTGCTGGTTGGACTTCTCTCCATCCACATGTCTGGACGTGGGAGTAGATTCATTAACTCTGTGCTTCTGTTGGAATTCCTCTGCTGTGCCAATCTCCTGCCATCTGATCATTTCCAGCAAATCTATGTGGCCAGTCACGTAAAATTACGGAAAAATCTGACAAACCAGGGTAAACAATGTATTAAACTCCCAAATGAAACAATTCACCATTTCTGCAGTCATTTAAATACCGATGGCTTTTCGTGGATTCTGGTAAGAACAAGGTAAGCTTCAAGAAATACATCAGTGACATTCAGAACTCCACATTGTTTTGATGCCTTTTGCTAAATAATGTCTTAGAAAGCATTTCTAAGTGGACTTGATTTTTTTAGCACAGTTTATGGTTCCATAAGCCTTCCAAGCCACTTAATGGATAGCCTCCTCTCTACCCACCAGTAGAAGAATGATACCCTTTTACTTTACGCTGATCAGCCCATATGCTAAAACCAATATTCTCCTTCTATTGCAATCTCTTTTTGCACTTTGCAGCTGTCAAATCTTCTCTAAGTCATTTTTTTCTTTTCAGCAAGCACAAATGCTGCAGCACCTATATGGGTTCAATTCCTGCTTTGCTCGTTTCCTTAACTTTATGTATAACTAGATATTCTCATAACAATGGCAGCAGAAATCCTTCCTCAGCTCACTCTTGTGTCTCTGACAAGGGCCTGTAGCAGGCATTTAGTGGAAGAGTGTAAAAGGCAGAGCAACCATACAGTGATACTTTATCCTGGCACACCCTCCCAGCAGTCTGTGCCTTAGGGGCACCAGGAGCCAGAGATTGTATCTGCACCTTTGCATTTTGTAACGCTCGATGAATTTTTCAGCCAGGAATTTGTCTAATTGCTTTTTCAGCCCATTTAGACTTTTGGCCTCTGCAACATCCTGTGGCAATGAGTTCCGCAGTTTAATTACGTGTTGTGTAAAAACAAAAAAAAATAATCATTTTTTTGGGTTTTAAATCTGGTGTTTGATGATTTTACTCGATACTCTTCCTTGATACCCACTTTCTTGAGTGGCAATAACAAATTTCAAACATACCATCCTTTTCTTACAGTTAAGATACTTTTTCTTCTTATTTACTGTCCTGCATTTATTAACACTGACATATGACAGTTTTTATCAGCTGGTCACTAATTAACATAAAATCCTTCAGCA
The DNA here is from genome assembly GCA_027925045.1 of Hypotaenidia okinawae. Taxonomy (NCBI): domain Eukaryota; kingdom Metazoa; phylum Chordata; class Aves; order Gruiformes; family Rallidae; genus Hypotaenidia; species Hypotaenidia okinawae. The sequence continues at coordinate 10,129,467 of BSDF01000002.1, forward strand.
GCATGTCACAATTATCTTTCGCTTTTAATTTTGCTTTTGGTGTTTGGTTTTTGGTTTGGTTTGGGTTTGGGTTTTTTTGTGTGTGTGTGTGTGTGTGTGTACAGTTGTGTGTTCCTTTCCATTGCTTTTGCTGATTTATTTTGTATCACAACATTTTGTTTCTTTGCTGCACAGTTCCTTTTCCAGTTTGTTTATAAATACTTTGAATAGCATAAGTCCTAAGACAGATCTCTGTGAAACTCCGTTGATAACCCATGGAGGTTCACCAAGGTAAAACTTGGCCATTCCTACTCCATCCTTTCCTACTCTTCCCACTTTGTTACTGGTCCACACAAGAATTTCTTAACCTACAAGTGCTCATTTTCCCTAAGCAGTGTCAGTGAAGGACCTTGTAGAAAATATTAGGGATTTAAGTGAAATATGGGAATAGCCATAGTCCCATGTTGCAGTGCTGTCTTCTTTCTGGTTCCTTGACAGTCTACACTGCAAACAAGTTACTTCACATATTGGGTCTAACTTGGCCATCCAGATGCGAAGCTTGACCTTGGGATGCAAGGGGCAGGGGCAAACTCAGGAATTTTTCAGGGGGACTCCTCAGAATTATGTACTCCCAAGCAACCACCAATCTTCACGCTCAAAAAAAGCAGAGTGCTCAGCAAGTCCTTCAGAAGAACTTGGAAAGACCTGAAAATAACTCTAGCCCCACCTCAGTGTGGTCTAAATTACTGGGCAGGTGGGCATGTCCACTCCACCAAGCTTGTGTCTTATGCACAGACATTCTTCATTTCCAATTCTTGAAGCAGAGAGGCCCTGAGGAAAGGATGAGACTCTCCCAAGGACATGGACACTGTTCTCATGTGTTGCATCAGTTAGCTGTTATCTACACTGTGACTGCCCCACTGGTCAATACGAGCCAGGTTCTCTTGCAGCAGAGACTGTTGACTACCTCTGATTCCTTGTCTCACTATGAAGATATTCTTGCTGTACACTACACCTCTGGGCCATTTTTTCCCCTTTTTTCCATTTTCATATTATGTGCTTGGTTAGAATTTCTGGTTTGCTGGCTTGGCCAAGCCTGTTTAGTTCTGACTTGTGAAACAAATGTATTTTGTTATCAAAGCTCTGTGCTATCCTTCATCTCCCAAAAGATTTTGGCCTTCTACAGAAACTGCTCCCAGGTCCAGGCTGTCTAGCATCTGAATATACAGAGTAACTTCCCTGGAAAGGCAATAGCCATGAAAATGAATTGTTGCCGGATCTGCTGTCTCTTCATGATAAAGAGAAGATAGCAGGGTTGGAAGGGGCCTCCTGCAGAGCATGCTAGGCAGCAGTATGCTGTCTGCTTCTCTCAGACCTTGGGATGGAGTGGAGAATATTCCAGTGGGAGAAAAAGGGAGTGAGGTATGTGTCAGGAGAGGAGAAAAGAGAAAGCCTTCCCTTCAGAAAACAAGGGAGGGGAGTACTGCAGAGACAGCATGTCCCCAAGCATTAGTTTTTGTGTGTATATATCAGTTACTTCTCTTTATGTGTAAGTGGATATGGCTTCCTGGGTTCCTCTTGCAAGCCAGGGGTGAGGCCTGATAGTGTCAGGCTGCAGAAAAGTGGCCTGTGGGACTGGATCCTCCTGTATGCACTTCTGGACAGACTCTACAAGCTGTGGCAGATTCAGCCGGTTGAGTGATACAGATGTTGTTGGGGACTTGGGTGTCCAACCTTTTCCAGAGTCTCCAGCATCCTATTTTGAATGAATCAAAGGCGACACTTCACCTTTAGCCTAGAGGAATTCTAGGAATGTCTAAAATCCTTGGCTGGGCCTTAATTATCTGTGCTGGTCTCTATGAGCACAGGGATATATAGTATAGCCCAAATCCAAGTGGTTTGCTAGCACTGTTTGTGACGATGTGTTCTGAAGTAGAAAGTGTCACCTGCACACAGGTGTCAGTTCTTGGTCCATGGAGATTGCTAATGGTGAAATCATACCTAGTGATTGATTGAGGCTTACAAGGACTCCTAAATGATGCTATAGTAGGCCCTCTCTGCCTGATACCACATGAAGGCTTCATTAAATGTCTCTTTCTCTCTTTCACTTGTGTTCTTCAGATGACGTGTGGATGCTGAAAATAGGATACAAACTCTTCACATAGGACTGTAAAGTACAGGCATCCTCATGGGAAAGCTTTGCCTGCTGCTCTTGAACCTTACTCTTCAGGATGAAGTAGTCCAGCCAGTACTTGTACTTATTTACTAAAACTAACAAACAAAGAAGTTGGATTGGCCCCAGCCAATGTCTGCACTAAGGAAGGTAAAAATCAACCTTCTACTTGTCCTTAATCACAGGACAGACCTGTAATTAAGATTTGCTTCATTCTATAGGGATGCTTGCTCTATAAGTCCTTGATGGTCTAACACTCACAAGAGTAACCAGTTATAGAATCAACAGCAGGAGTAAAAGGACAATTCAGACAGCAAAAAGGAGGAGAGGGGTTAGGCCATATCCCTGCAATTAAGAATATTATCATGATAGTGTCATGAACAAGAACAGACTGAACACATATCCATGAATCTGTGTAGCACTGTGCCAGGTACACATTATTTGATGGATGTGGCATGGCCACCCCAAAAGACTCTGATCTTGGATAGAACAGTGGACCAATGCTACCTGACCTAGAAAACACGGAGGGCCTTTTGGGAACGGATGCAAAAGGCAGTGCAGATCCGGTCTGTATCTCCTGTTGGAAGATGCTCCAGCTATGTACATGAGAAAAACTGTATGTTCTATCTCAACACAGTCCCTGACCCTTAAACATGAAGAACAAAATCCCTCTAAATTCCTTGTTGCCTTCTGTGTGTTACAATTTTTTTCATGCTTGTCTGGCTTGCCTTAATTTCCAGGACCAGTAGGCAGAAGAAGAGCTTCTCACAGCAGTACATGTCTCCTGGCAAACCCAGTATCTATTGATGCTTCAAGCCTGGCCTGTTTCTACACACAGTTCTTGGTAACATCTGTCTTGATTTTTGATCCCTGAGGCCTTCTTAGAGATGCTGACTAAGCAGAAAGACTAAGGACAGATTTTTAGCAGTAGCCAGAGAATCAGAATTGTTCTCCTTTTCCCATCTGAGGTTTCCCCTTTTATCTCTAGGTTATGAAGTTTGATGGGATCCAGTAGTCTGTCCAGCTGCAGAAAACATTCATCTTTCATGCCACCCATTTTCCCAGGCTAGGAACACGATTCTCCTTTGACACTACTGACCAATCATGAGAATAGTTCTGCGACATTACTCCATCGCATCCTCACTTTTTTTCACACAAATAAGACTGTCCCTTTCTTCTTTAGGCATGACAATTTTTGGCTTCCCTTTGACCATGTAATAAGAAACTGCTTCATTACTGCAAATAGACTGATCGTTCTTCTTTCAGAAAAATCTGAAACCCATTGCCAATTATCTTTGTCTCTCAGTTTTCAATAAGCTAAATATGTCTTTAAAATTAACTTCAATTATTTTAATTGAGTTGGAACAAATACCACAAGAAAAATAAAGTAACAAGAAGAAGAAAAGAACCCTATTAGCATGGTGAGTTCTTATCTCCAAAGCACATCCAGCACTATTTCATACCCGGGCTCTAGTTTAAATTCCAGTTGCAAAGCATGGGTAATCAAAAAGTTTTTCTTAACTCATCAGTACACCACATTCCAGACTTTAACTGTCTGGTGACTGTGGTGTCACAACAGCTTTTCAAATTCCAGGCAGCACAGTGAAAAATGTTGGACTATAAATAAACCAGACACTGTAACCTTCTCTTAATTGGATCGCTTGCCTGTCCATCAGCATCATTATTCTTTGCTTTCTTATCGATTTCCTGCTTTGTATTGGTCATGAGTACAGCGAATCCATTCTGGCGAATTTTCAGAAGCCAACACCTTGGCATTACACCCAGAGGAGACATGCTTGGGTGCTCATTGCGTGGGAATTTCTCATGATTCAGCATTAAATGCTGTACCTTTGACACTACGATGTTACTTCAAGTTTTGTTTTTCTCCTGTGCCAAAGGACTTTATCAAAGAAATGTAACAGCTACTTGATAACAAAGATCCTGTGTTCTGTGCATGTGTGTCAGTCCAGAGAAGGGACTTAGGAAGCTCATGCTTCAAGATCTAAGATTAGGATTCTGACAAGGGCATTGGCTACATCATCTGTGAGGAGGAAGGAGCATCTAAAGCAGTGATTTTAGGTCGCAGCACAAACCAGACATTCTGCAGCGGTGAGGACGATTAGTGTTTCTTCCTGTGAGGAGGTGTATCTTCAGGACTGAGATGTCTGCTCTGTGGTCAGAGAGAGAAGACTCTGTATAAACATTTCTGATGAAAGGTAGCACAAATGGCTCTTATTTTCCTCCATGGGCCCCTTTATAAGACATCACTTGTAGATCAAGCTAAATAATATATGAGTGCATGAGTGCAGGCATAGATCGCACCTTCTCAGAGATCATATGTTTCTCTTCTTTTAGAGGTTTCAGAGAAGAAATAAAACCCAGCATTGATGATCTTATTGGTCATCAAGTAACATGCAGTTGTGCCTTGAAAATTAAATACATAATGCCTTGTAGGTGAGGGCAATGAGTTAATCTTGCATTAGACATTTGGATACAGTGAGCAGAAAATATTTGTTTCTTTCAATCATAAACAAGCTTACAGTAGTAAATAAACCTCTGTAGATCTCTCTCTCCCTCTCAGGCTGCCCAATACTATTAACCACATCTTCTACTTTTATGTTAGTGATCATGCTGTGCATTTGAAAGATCTCTTTAGCTTCCTGGCATAACACTTAAGATGAACCTGTCAGAAGAAAACTTAATTTGCTATCAATTGATGAGAAGAAATAGAAGAATAGAAGAAGAGGAAGAGAAGAAAAGAAAAAAATCTTCTTTTTTTGCATGGAGATCTTTTCACCCAACAACAGAGCAGTTCCCCTCTTCATCAGGAAGTCACAGAAAGAAGTATGGGTGGTTGTGATGGTCTCTGCTGGTCTTGGAGTTTGTCAAAGCTCCTGTTTTCCATTCGTAATCCTTGGAGAGAACAAGAAGCTCTGGATTGTACCAAACGTTATTTGTGACCTGCTTTTAAATAACACCAGACATTGGACCTCAGGCTTCAGGGATGAAGGAAGGAATTTCCCTTTGGGGAAGAATTGTGTGCACACACACAATAACAAACACATAAATGCGTACCAGAACATAAAAAATATGGCCTGCAGGTAAAGAAAGGCTCCAGGCAGGACAGCAGAGTGTTCCCAGACGACATGTTGAATCATCCTTGCCTGAGTCTTGACTGGCATGCCTTGTTCATGGGCTCAGGTCATGCTGTTTTCCAGATTTTGGAGTTGGGCAGGTATATTCCATTAAGTCAGATTGCAAGCAGGATCCTTCCTTTCTGTTCCCCAGAAAGTGACAGGGATCATTTGGGTTTACCCAAACTAATCAGTTCTCTGCTGAAGCAGTAATCTCAGGCTATGTCTTCTGTTCTTTGAATGCTATGCAGGAAGTCAAATGAGATAATTTGATGGTTTCTTTTGTCCTTGAACCCTGTGAAACTGTGAAATAAGAATTCAGAACATTTGGCTTGCACTCAGCAAAAGACAAGAGTTGTAGCTGCTGTAATTTAAAGGGAGTCATGTTGGAAATGGATGTAATACACATGTTGGAAATGGATGTAATACACCCTTAAGAACCCTGAGATTTCACATCCAAAACCAATGGTAGAGTGAGGGTGGGGAGCAGAGACAGGCTGCAGTGAAGAAATTCTGGGGTATCTGGAGGTCTGGTGTTTGTTCTTGCCCATCTTCAGACCTCCTGCAGCCTGTAACCTGGCAGCTCTGCTGAAGTCAGCAAAACCGTGCCAATTCCCAGCCAGCAGATAATTTGGCCCTTAATCTTCACACGTGTAAATGACAGTCATAAACATGGGAAAATAACAAGATATTCCAAAAGGTCATGTTGAGAGTGGTGAAAGCACTGACTTGCACAGGTCTCCAAGCAATATTGATAGGAAAGGAGTGTCAGGGAGAATGCACAGAGTAACAAGTGGCAATAAGGAAATATTTTTCCTGGAAAGGCAACTAAAATTAAACCAAACACAGTGATCTCCTGCCCAGACAGGAGAGTTCATCTGGCAGCTCTAACAGTTGGTTCTTTATGGCAGCGTTTAGCAGCACTGCTCTTAAGAGAAATAGCTAGTAAAATATTCACTTTCTCCCTGGGACTTAACACATCAAGGCCAGGATTCCTCATTAAGCATGGTACTTGGTTTATAGTGTTTTCCACCACTCTCTGGTGAGGATAAATCTAAGCTAATGGTGGATTTGAGAAGGCAGCAGTTTTATGATCCAAATACATTGCGTTGTCTATGAATATAACCTATTTTTGTCAGTTACATTGGAAAGAAATAAATTACTCATCAGTCAATCCATTATTATTATAATAAGAGCACGGCACTACTTAATTGCATCAGTTAAGTGGATTTGACTTTGCCAATGCCCATAAATGCCATTACATCAATCCACAGAAATGGACCTGTTGATTTATTAGATGATGATGGACAAAGAAGATGTTGCAATCTCTTTTATAATTTAACCTGTGCTTAAAACATGTAGGTGTTTAAGGCCAATACATGTAGAGTTATTACCACAGAAAGGGAAAGTGAAAAGGGAATTGTAAACCATAACAACCTCTATCAAGTACGTGTCTATTTTGGTATGTGTAATAATCATGAACGTGCATTTATGTAACGCACTGTCTGGTACTTAAGCTGCTGTGGGCTATCATGTTCTGTAAATCCACATTTAATCAAAGGATGCGTGGTGTATGATTGAGCACTGTAAATTTTCTTTACTGTGAAGAAATGCAACTGCAGAACGGCAGCTCCGTAGATGAACTGCAGCTGTGCTGACTATCTAGCAATAATAAACTTCTCAGAGGAACTTCAGGTCCATCACTGGTGATTCATTTACCAAGTGCCTGTTTTCATTTACTCACAAATTTTTAACAACAAATCATTACCCAGCAATGAGGCAAATGAATGCAGTCCTGGTAGTGATATCATTACAAGGAATGAGGACAAAGAGACTGTTGCTGTGATGTGATAAAGCACCTGCAATAGCTCTTCAGTTGTTTTTCCGTGAACCCATTTGTCTACAAGAAAGGCCTTCTGTATGCTGGATAGAGGTCAGAATTGACACAAAAATGGATGTCACTCTGTTCTTCTGTGAAAGTTGCTTCTATTTGCCTTTTGCTCTTCACTGCCTCACTGGAATAATTTGGCTTTCTGGAATTTTTGGGTTTCTTGTCTTCTGCCTTTGTTTTCATGCAAAGACGCTCTTTGAAATTTGCCTGATTGTGTAGCTTTAAAAGATAAGGTTCCAGAAGTCTTCTTCACCAAGAAGAAAGTACAGGTTTTCTCAACTGTCTGAGCTCCATCCAGACACCTGGCTAAAGGAGTCATATTCAATGAACTGCTCCCACACAGAGTGTTGAAAGCTCTTGGTTGAGAAGGTCTTTGAAAAGCTGAAAAGTGTAGCTATAAACACAGATCTTAGTTTGAAATTCCTACTCACAACATCTGTGGGGAAATCTGCATAAATTCTAAAGTGCAAATGCCACTCTAAGTAGCTGACAGAAATGAGAAATGGGTTGAAATTTAATTTGTCTCAATTAATTAAATATTGAGATTTGGTATTTTTACTATTTGCCCTTTCAACTCCCCAGAGGGTATAATATTATATTAGGCTACCCAATAAGTCTTCTAATTATAATGCACCATTTGAAGCCCAGAAGGTCAGCATCTTATTAGAAATAAAAATTGAAACTTTGGAATAATACTGAATGCTGTAGCACCTGTGAAGCTGCCGTGCCTGTGTTATCAAAAACCAGATTGTTGTGCCCATTATTCAAGCTGAATAAATAGATTTCTTCATGAGAAGCTTCCTTGAAGTCAGTGGACTGTGCAGCAAGTCTCCCTTTGCTGTGATTGAAGGCACCAGGCTCTGACCTCAAATAAGGAAAGAGATTTAGATTTTGCTGAACCTTTGGACCATAATTGCACAAGCCAGTAGAGTTCCTGGTACGCAGACAAAGGAGAAATCTGTACAACAGTGAAGACTTCTGAGTTATCTCAGGGAGGAGCAGAATGGTCAGATCCTTTCAAGAGCTCTTCTTTGGGCTGCACAGACTATTCAACCTCCTCCTGTCAGTGGCAAAACAAGGGAAGCCACAATGGGCTTCATGGGCTTCCTCCTCTGATCGCCATACTTACCAATAAAGGCACCCTTATGTTTGACCCCAAAGGAAAGTTTCTACAACCCTACAAGCTCTGACACTGCAGTGACAGGCAACAAGGAGTTTATTCCTCCCTCCAGGGCCCTAAATGTTGCGGTGGAACCATGAGACTTTGAATAAACTCTTCAAGGATCTGCTCAGACTGGGGGCTATCCCTGTTTGCACTCTCTGGACTGAGATTTTATTAGGCTGCTGCAACAACCATATTTTTCATTGACATTTTCAGGAGAACCTCAAGAGGTCTGATGAAGCATGTCAGAAAACAAAAACCCAAGATGCCATCCTATGTGTGTCAGAGGGGGATCTAGATCTAGCGTAGATTAAAAAGCATCCCCGGTACACTGACTTTGGTAGTATAACTGACAGCAGGATTTGGCCCATTGTTTCCTGGGAAAATTAATGAGCTGTAAGAAAAATATCTGACCATCATTTGACTTATCAAAGCCATTGTGACTCCTTCCCCAAATAACATTAAGATGAATCACCTATTATTTGAGAATCGAGAGTCACGGTAGTGACTGAAGCCAAGTTAGGAAAATAGCACTACCATTACTAGCTATGCAGGACTGAACTTGACTTGGAATCTGGGGTTTTGCCTTGACAATACCACAACGTTTGAAATCTTATTTACTTTGTGGGGTTTCTTTTGTACTAACCTACTCACTCTAACATCACATGAAATCTTTAATAGGTGTCCTACATACACGGAATTTATCATCAGCTGCTTGAATCCTGATCTCAAGTGCAATGTACTGGGAGTGCTGCAATCATTGCATAAAATGTCCATTTTCCTTCTGCTAAGGGCAGTCACCCAATTTTACAGTAATGAAGGTGGACCTGCAGGTAGATTATTGGCATTACTTTGGTGATGTTTTTTGTTTGATCTTTATTGCTTTCCCACATTTTTTAAAGTGTCTTTCTGTGCTCTTTACTCTCTCATCGCTTCTGTCGCACAAATGGAAAAATATGGGAACCCTCTGGTGGACAAAATAATATCTGTAAATCCTATTCAGCCTTAATGACCATGATCTAGTGATAAGGTCAAATTCTGTTGAAGTTGCATTATTTATGTTTGATCACTTTCCTCGTCTTCTGTCCATGTGCATTTGTACATACTCTGTATGTCATTATCTCTGTTACACAAAATGCCCTGAATTTATCTAGACAACTTAAACTACGTGGTTTTATTGTGGTTGAAGGTCTGTTGGTCTTTAATTGCTGATCACATGCTCAGTGATTGGGGCATTTCGGTACAATTAAGTGGTGAAGAAATGGATTGAACAGTAATCAGGACTGCCTATCATGGAGTTGTGAACATGCTTTAATACTTTTTGCCTCTATCCTCAAAAATGTATGAAATTTTTCATCAACCCTCTCCCCCCAGTAGGGCTTTTGAGTTTAAAATATAAAACATGTGAGCTATCCTGTGGCTGGAAAAACACCTGGTAAATCCAGGGGTACTGATCAAGGGTTGGGGCTTGGGTGATTGAAATGGGTGAATTGGCACAACCCGTCTGCCTGCTGTGGAGCAGCTTCTCTTCTACACTGCTCTCATGAGCAAGAGAGTCAGGCCTCCAGCAGTGTAGACTTAGATGTTCCCAACTTCTACTGCAGTGATGTTTGGATTTTTTTGACTTGTCAGCTTCATTACATCTCCTAATGGAAGAGCAGGCTTCCCTTGATTTGATTTCAAAGTGCAAGGTAAACCTGCAGAACAGTCTAATTTTTCTTAACAAACTTCCCTGGATGCCTAAGAAGTATTAAAATTCTGCCAGAGACGTATGGACCACAGTTTGCTAATGCCCTCCAGTTTGTCAAATGGATGAAGGTCTGGTATGAATCACCACTTTCCCATTTTGTGCCACTGTGCAATCAATACACACTCATATAAATGAGGATGCACTGGCCAAGGCTCCAGAGGGAGTTGGGCCCCACAGATTGCTGCATCAGAAAGTAGTTGCATCAGATTCTTGTTCTTCTTTGCTGATGCTCACAGAAATTTTATTGCTATGTTGACAAATTTGGCCCACTGCAAGACTTGTGACAACTGCAACAATCAGCATTTCCTGATCAATATGCTGGCTACATTTTTATTCCTTTCTTATCAGGATATTAAATATGTTTATTTTCATATATTAATTTAATTCCTCTCCTGAAAACCAGTTCACTCAGATAACTATATACTAATTTATGGTCATAAAATGACCATCAAGGTATATGCATATAAGTTGTTCACTTAGAGCCTAAGCTCTTCAGGGTAAGGATCACAGATTTTCGCCTTGTAATCCTCTGGAACACCTACCATGACACAGATCATTTATAATGCCAGATTCCACATGCATTACAGTAGCTAACTTGACATCCACTACTTTGTGATGATAGAGCAGTAAAGGGCATTCTTCATCTGCTCTCCTTTGCCATCTGAAATTTAAAGAGTCTAAATCTAAGCAAGTCACTTTTCAATCTCCTTATAGTCAGTGTAGAAAAGTGGGCACCAAAAAAGAATAATTAATCACACATTATGCTGGACATCTAAGATAAGTCAGGCATCTCCAAGGAGTGAGACCAGGCACTGGACTGCTGATCATCTACATGTTTAAATGGTTGTCTTGTTCCTTTAAAGGGTTTGTGTATGTGCCAAACAGCAGTCTCCTAGACATTGCTTAGGCAAGTGTCTGGGGAAAGATGACCCATAAGGTAGTCTTGGGATGGGGCTGCATCAGGTATGGGTCACCACTGCACAGCTGTCTGCCATTGCCATGCTGTGTACCTATAACCTCTATTTCATGCTGTGAAAACATTGGTCTGATAGGCTGCAGCACAGCCCTCGCATGGTTTCAGGCATTTGCAACTGAAAAATATCATGTCCTAGGGCCACAGAGGCAGCAAATGAAGCTCAAAGGAGACCCGGAGCCAATTGCATGGGTGAAGCTAGGCCTTACTGCTTGGTTTTGAGGTCAATCTGCTTTTCATTCAATAATTCCCATCCCATTTACCTAAAAGTAACCAGAGTTTTGGTTTGGGTTTAGAAAGAAGTATTTCTGTCATGTTACTTATATAGTGATTTTTTTATAGTTCTGTTTTATTTAGGTAAATATAAAGAAACATAAGCAAAGCCCAGGAGCAGCAAGTAGGCATAATGGGACTACATCAAAAGAACCAATACTTACTGTCATGTGAATATAACAGTACTATTGTATCACAGACACAGACCTCTTCAAAGTGAACCTGAAGATACTGGTTTCCAAAGGAGCTATGGAGAGCCAGTTCACTCGGCCAGTTCAGCCTTTGGTAGCAGATAAGGGCAGAGAAAAAAAGCAGCCAAGTATTGACTGCTTCATTAATGTGCTTCTTTTACAGTACAGGAAGAAATGCTTTGTGAACCTAGCAGCACATATTTTACTGCTGCCTGACTGTAGTGTTGCAATGAAAAATGATTGCAGAAAAACGGTACCTCCTTGCGCTCCTGGGTACACACGAATGCAGCTGTGAAAGGACATTGCATAGAGTTGGCCTTTTAAGTCCCAGGCACTTAGGACTGGATGGATTGCTAGTTTCTGCTCCTCCAAAGGCATCATTTACTTCATGGAAGCTGGATTGCATAGGAGGCCTGAATTCCTCAAGACCCAGAATTTAGGAGGTGGTTTGGTCTGCCGAATCTCCTCTGCAATCCAAGAGAGATTGAGAGAACTCGCCTTCATATTTAGTCCTCAGATACATTGGACAGCATGGACAGTTAGAAAAAGAACCATCTACACACAAAGTGATCACATACAACCTGCAGTATTTGAGAGTCTACGTGGAACCCTGCAGCACCATTTTTGCAGGTACTTCTGAGAGAGGTCTTGCATATAAAGTCCGTGCTAAGGCAAGCAGAGGGGAAATAGCTTCTCATTTCTCAGCAGCCTGTAGCAAATTGATGGTGTTCTGGTTTCATGGCTTGAGGAGGAGTACATGAAGGCAGAGAACAGTGCTCTGGCAATGTGGGTTATGTTCAGACCACCTACAATAGGTGCCTTGCTTAGTTGTCATGACTGCTATGGCAATTTAGTTCAATACATCAGTGAGCACACCAGATGCCTACAATCCAGGTCTGCTAGGTTCTGGCTCCCCATGCAGACAGTGGAGAGAAGCAGTCAATATGCCTAAGGTAGGCACTCACAGTAGGAGGGTTCAATGAAGCCCCACGAGCGTCTGCCTCATCTGCAGAACTGTATTTCTTTTTACTTAGGGATGCTATGTAATGTTGCCAGGAACTGATTAACATCTGAATCACGTTGTCCTCTGTCTCTAAGACAGATATAAATAGGTTGCAGTAGAGGTAGGCTGTGCCCATGACCACTTCTCTCCTTAGGGAATGGTCTTATCTACTTGCTCAGCAGTGGAGTCTACTCAGGCAAAGTTTCCAAAATGTTACCCTTGTGAAAAGGAATTGTCCTGCTGATCCTATGCTGTGAAATGGCCCTTCTGGCCCCTTGTCTCAAGGCTTTACTGCTGGCAGACTGTGACACGGCTCTCCACCCATTCGACCCACACATAGTTGGACAAGTGAAGAGGTAGCGAAACTGCACCAGCTGAAATTTGCTTTCAGTTTATTATCTATGCAGTGTCGCTATAAAGGTCTGAGCTAATCTTAGATGCATAATGGGCTGGTAGAAAGTATTCCATTTGTTATACAAATAAATATTTGCTTCAAATGTGGTTTCCCAAAGTAGGGTCACCTTGCACGCATCTGCTTCCAAAAATGCATCTGCTTTACAACAAGGTAGTAATTATCCTTTCCTCAAGGGGGTTCAGTTTGAACCTACTATGTGTACTAGACTGCTGGCTAAGTTTTAATTTTGGTTTATGGTGTTTGTAGTTTTTGGAGGCACAGGATCAAACACTTGAAATGCAGTGTTCATCTGATACTACCTACCAACCCCAAATACAGGTAGGGTTTTCTTGGTGGGCTTTTTTCTTCTGCAAGAACAGTCCTTTACTCCTGTACATTTTTTTTTCCCCTGGAAACATCAGTCAGTTGAGTGGATAGATGCAGAGAGCAAGTAACTTCATTTTACTGGTAAAATACCTTAGTGGAGTAACACAATAGCATTATCATCCTTCTTTTTTACTGGTTTTTCTTTTAATCTGTATGTCATAATAATGTCATTAGAGGGTGACTTCATCTTTTTAGCAGGCTATTTCTGCAGTACTTAATGTCTGTTTGATCTTTCATTCAGATATCTATTACCATACGTATCTATTATAAGTTGAAAAGGTTTTTAGTCTGACATAACATTGGAGGGGAAGAAATGTCAGCCTCATTAAACCTCACAGTTCTGAGACTGGAGGTAAATTACTTAATCAGCACATTTTTGAAGAAACATACTGAAAAAATGTTAAGAAAATATGTAGTTTTTCTTTATTTATCTTCTCCCCTCTCTTTAATTCACCTCACAACGTACTTTGCTCTGCTTTCTCTGGAGAGGGGGCCGTGAGTGGAATTGCCTTGAATTAAGACATAAGGCAGTGCCTGAGCCCAATTTCTATCAGACTGAGTGGCTCAGTGAGCTCAGGGCTGGGAACAAGAGGGAGTAGGAGGCTGGGGAGTGACACGGTCACATGCCACAGTCCCATATTGCCTTGGGTAATTCAAAGGATACATCCAAAGCTATCACCCCAAGATGACACCATTCTGCTGTGATAACTTAATTGGGGGTGTGGGGGGGTATTAAGGTGGCAAAACACAGCATGAACTCCTGGGGCCATCAAAGTCAATAAGGAGACTTCAATTCTTTTCACTCCTGATTCATAATGCTGGGCTGACATGTAATTCAGGTGAATTAGGGCCTGACTCAGCAAGGAGCGTAAGCACTTTCATAACTTCCAGTGCACAAACCCTCCCAACGAGGCAGATAGGATGCCCATATGGGTGATGCCTGTATTTATGTGGCTTGCTGAACTGGGGCTGCAAGAACGAAGAGACAGTGATGGCTTTTCTCCCAGGGTTTGTGGCTGTCTTCATCTGTCGGACAATTCTTTGCAGCGGTGCCAAGGCTGACAGTCTGGGCATCAAACAGCACAAAACTGAAGCCTTTTGAAGCAGGGAAGTGTAGAATGCATACGGAAAGGCAAGAGAAGGAGGGGTGCTTGGGGGGGCTGAATGCTCAAAGGCATTCGCATGCTCTGGCTACTGACTCCCATGAAATCTAATAGCTGATGTCTCCACTTTATATTTTGCTCCTTTGAGGGATCTGGCAGGAGAGTTTAGGGGTGCAGAGGCTAAGCTTTAGGTGTGAATTACAGGCATTATGTAGACTGGAACAAGGGTATGTTTACAGATGCCCTGCTGTAACTCCCTGTATAACACCAGGACTCCTTTTCTATTTAGCTTTCAGAGGCATGTGCAGTTGTCTCTTGGTTGTTTTGACTAAAAGAATGATCCTGTGTGTTTTAGTTGGGTCTTCTTTGCTACAATCCATATACAGATGCCATTGGTGGTTTTGTTACTATCGCTACTTGATGGCTTTCTGCAACCGCACTTCACATTCCTGAAGCTGAAAGTTTTGTTCTCTTGGCCACCGAGAAACACTACACTCTTATTCTGGAGTCTCCCTGCATTCCAAGATAGCACCGGTAACAGAGGACACGCAAGGGTCAACAGCTCCTCGGCCAGCAGCACAACCTCATTCACTGCAGCAAAGGGGTTTTCAGAGTTTGGAAATGCCGTAGAGAGTTTTACTTTCTGTGGCCCAAAATGGTTGTCATTTGCTCTTTGTTCCCAGGCAACCCAGGGGGACATAGACAGCTGCCATCAAATATTCCGCACCCAAACTTGTCCCTTCTTGGCACTGAAAACTCTCACTGAGCTCAACTCTGGGGTCTTGAATTCACACCAGGCACCTCTGATTTTGTGTTTGGAAAGAGCGTGTTTGTGTCACTGCTTGACTGGGGGAAAGCTGTCAGCAAGCTTAAAGCACAGTATGCACCAACTTTCGCACTAAATTGTTCCAGAAACACCTTATCCTCTGGAGCATCTGGGAAAATGAAGGTGAGAACCTTTATCAATATGCACCTTAAGCTGTGTGAAGTTCTGCCCTGGATTTTGTTTATATTAGTCCAGTGAATGAGATTCATAGTGGTAACTGAGGTCTGTACTTGGCCATAAATAATATAGACAATACTGAGATTTGGGTGAAAAAGGAGAGATCAGGGTGTTGTGACAAGATATATTGCCTCCTGTAACATTTTTATCTCATTGTGTCTGAGATGTGAAGTGCAAATAGTTGGCATACACTTGGTCTGAGGAGTAGTCACCAACTTTCAGACTTCTTTTTCCCCAGCATCGAACAACACAGGAGCCTGTGAAGTTACCTTTGGTCCCAGCATCCAAGCACAGTCACCTCAGAGGGAATGACCATAACAATGGTGACATATCTCCTCACCTGTTTCCATCACTAGAAATCAAAGATCTCATTTCCAAGTCACCAATAACTATATTCTGGTAATGCTTCCCCATAGACAAATGGGACAGATAATTTTCAGTTCCTTTCCAAACCTATTCCTGTATGGTTTTTTGCACCAGTAACTCTTTTTTTCTCTGTTAATTGTTACTCTAAGAGAAATAAGTTACTCTATGAGAAACAGTCAGAGGGCTCTTGTCCACACCTAACATTTTGTTAAATAATGACTAGAAATGCATGATCTGGCATAAACTTTTCTTAATTTTTGCAGGTTTCCAACAAGTATTAATTTTAAACAAAGGAAGACAAGAAAAACCCTGCATTTAGAATGGCAGCTCTTAGTATCTCTTCAGGTTTTCTACCTGTGTCTGTCCTGGTTTCTTCAGGAAGTTGTCTGTCCCCACAGCAGTGCCAGCAAGTCCTCACAATACTGATGCACCATGTATCAGAAGAAGACTTTTTACTATCGTAGATACAACCTCTTTGGGCAACTTAATCTACACTGATAAAAATCTCTCTCATGTCAGTGTCCTTGTGGAAGACTTTTTTTTCCCCAGCCTAATTTTGCCTCCGCTGATGTGAATTTTCCATCCTGAAGCCAACATAGCTGTTCTAGGAAGGGCACTGCTAGCCAGACCCAGCCTCCATAAATTAGAGTGTGTTGAGCCTGCGTGAGCTGAGCGTCTGGGTGGGGAGGCTTGAGATGCTTTTGAGAGTTGCTCTGCCTCTTTGCAAGGGAGCCAGGAGACTGAAAATGAAACTGATTTGAGGGCACCATGGTTTTGTTCCCAGTGGCATGGAGTGGGGCTGGCAGAGAGTCCAGGCTGGGCTTATTGTGGCAAAGAGCAGCAACAGAGGTAATCTGACGTCAGGAGGGCACACGTGTGAGAACACAAGGCAGAAAACTGACAACAGCCATGTGTACTCATGTACACATCTGTAAATACCTGGCATTTCAGTTGGTTTTTTCTAAAATGCAGTATGCACAAGCCACTTGGGTTGTCATGTTGGCATCAGCCTAGGAGCAAGAGGGAGTCCCGATTTCAAAGCAAGTGGCTCAGTGAAGCCCTTTGGTCTAGGGTCAATCCTTAACCTTTGTCTCTCATTAAAATATCATTCAAAATCGTTCTTCCCACTGGTTATATCATTATGAATGTTTACCCTGCCAGTACCTGGAAAAAATTGTTCTCTGAGGTAGAGCCAAATACCATTACTAGATCTGCAAAAGATTTGACAGTGAAATTAATTAGTTAATCTTTGTAAAGTGCTTTGAAGATGAAGAGCTCACTATGAGTTTTAGGTAATGTTATTATAGGTTAGTGAGTCATTTTGTAAATTTAAGGCAGAGGGGTCTCTTTTACAGTGTCTTATAGCATGGTCCTCACCATGTCTGTGCAGCTGGTTGGTTCTGTCCCATTGCTTTCCACATCCTGCCCTCTGCCTGCACTTCTCTGCTGCCTCCAGTGTTCTGGTGCAAGCTCTGTGGGTCAGGGACCAGGCTGTTTTAGGGACAGATTTGCTCTGGGTACTGAGAATCTGCTATTAAAAATTGCTTTCAGCAAGTTTCATTCTTTGTCATTGCTGCCCCTCCAGCCTGGGAAGTTTGCCACCCGAGCTGGTTCGGGCAGGTGGGTACCTCTCCTCTTCCAGGCCAGACTCGGACTCTGATGTCCCCAGTCTCTCACAAAAGGGCGGCCCAATCCACCCTGGCTCACTGCCCTGGGCCCCACCTGGGTGCTCTCTGATCTGCTTGTGGAGCTCATGGTTGGTATTAAGTCAGGGACTTTCCTTCTGCTCAGTGTTAGTGCAGAACACAGCACACTGGTTCCCCACCAGACTCTGAGATACTGCTGTAACACAGGTAAGAAATAATAACAACCTTTAAACCTCTAGTGCAAATTACAGCCTCATACAACACCTACGTAATTTTGTATAATATTAGCACAGTAACTACCTCAGGAGGACTATATTCAGATAAGAGAATACACAATAATAATCTTTCTATCTGAAACCAGAAAGAATTGTCTAAATTCTTACAGCTCCTTCTCTGGCACCATGTTTTTTACAGAAAAGAAGGCGCACAGAAGGGAAGTGAGGATGTGTGATAAATGACTGAGACAAAAGGCATCAAAAAACAAATTCTAAGGCATTATAGTGATGCAATTTCTCTCCTATAATACACAAGAATTCTTCTTATGCCTGAGTCCCCCTCGCATCTAACACTCCATGATTACACTGGAGGAGATGAGCCCTCTCCCAGTGTTTGTAATCTGAGGTTCCAATCTTGCAAACATTTACATGCATGGTTAACTTTATGCACACAATTAGTGCAATTGAAGTCATGCCACTTGCAAGACAAGATGCAACAAGTGAGTGTATCAAACACTAGGTGGGAAGAGGGCGGCAGACAGATGAAGGGTAGTAATGATAAGATCATGTGGTTACCTGGGCTAACTCTGCACACTCAATGACTCCAAATGCCTTTTTTATTTTTGAATCATCACTTAAAAAGATTTCCCTGTCACTCCATAACTGCTTGTTGTGACTAAGAAAATGCTGGGCTTACTCATATTTGTATAGTATGTAATTAGTGGACTTTTTAATTTTCCCTTCATAGAAATGATATCTCTCCACCACTAACCAACCTGACTTTAAAAATAAGAAAAAAAAAAATGACCCCAAGCCTTTCTCATTTGCTCTACTGCTTTCCTTCTCTCTGTTTGTGTATTAACCTCCCCCTCTAGATACCTTCTCCAAATGAGCATCTTCTAGTTTCCTGAGGCTTTTCTTATCTTTGCTGCAGCTGTCCAAGAGTCAAGATCTGAGGAACAGGAAGGCAGACGTCTCATTGACCAAATATAGCAGATACCTTCTCCTACATGCAGGGCTCTGGGGTTGTGAACCGCACAAGGACTGCTCTTGACAAAATCCTGGCCTTGATCCGTCCCTTCTGGCTCTTTCCAACCAACACAACACAGGGAAGCAGACCATCAAATCTGATGGTGCTGAAATTACTGGCGCATCTGGACTGCCAGGGTGGGCAAGATAGTATTTTTCAAGGACAACCTTGTTCTCATGTTTCCCAGCTCTTTGAGGAGATGCGACAGCCTTTTCATACCTAAATCTCTCCTCCTTGGCAGATCTTCTAGAAAGGCTGTTTCCCCACAGGCTGCTGTGGGGAGCTTTGCAAAGTCAGATTTAGAAAAGTCACCCTGTGCCACTCCACACACGTTGCTGGATACTAGAGGCACATTTTGTGGAACAGGGAAGATGTTCAAAGTTGGATGGACTTGGGAAGACAATTTAGTTTACACGTAACATTGTTATCACATAAATTAGAATAATTATCACATTTGTGTTGTATTTTCATGATATTTGCTTCACTTAAATTGTTGTTATAAAATTATTTTATGAGTTATGTTGCTATACTCTGCGGCAATGTAAGGGAGTTTTCTGAACTCAATGGTGAGGCCATGTGATTTAATTGCCACACTATTTGTTAATTAGTCTGGGTGAAAATGCCAGCACCTGAGTGTGTTTGGAGAGTGGGCGGTGAGAATGTAGCTTTGTGTGAAGTAGTTCCAAACGCCAGAGAGCTCGAATTTGTGGTTCTTATTTCTTGATGTTCTAACTTCTTTAACTCTACCAGCCAAACAGCTAGCATATAAAGTTTTCACAAGCAGAACTTTTCTTAAGTATCTCATGCATCTGAGTGGAGGGATGTTGACCTGATTCATCACTGGATCACATCTTGTGTAGTGCAAGTGTGTTTGGATCACTCTTGGACCAGGGAGGCAACATTTTATGCCACATTGCAGTGGCTTAATATGATTCAAAGCAGAGGGGCACCACCGGGTCCCTCAGATGTAGCTGGAGATAAATTTTCTTGACTCCTCTATTCTTGGGGTAATTTTTAGTGGTCTGATGTATAACTTGCAAAATCTTTATAGAGTCTTGGTCCTCTAGGAGAATCTGGTCAAGGCAGATATTCCAGATAGCAGACAGCGTCACTTATGCATAGCTTCTCTTAGATATGGGTAATGATGTATAATAACATTGGCTTTTTCAGAGACTTGTAGCACTGTTCATGCACCTTCTGATGCTGCCCAAGGAGCTACAGGTCATTTCCCAGGCGTGGATCTAGTTGTAAGAAGCAGCAGCCACAAGGCTGTCAGTCATCTCAACGTCAATATGCCTAGGCCTCAAGCTTCAAGTTCTGTTTTCCATTTTGTGTGTTATTTCTGGGCTAGCAAGTTTAAAGTTCAAACATCAGATGAGTTTTGTATTTCAGGGAGCAGTAAGGGGATGCCACACTCTCATGTTCTTTCTGATGTTACAAAGCACACTACTGCAATCTGTGAGCTGGCAGAGTCACCTACAGCTTTAGATAGCATGGATGAGAAAGTAGCCATGCTTTTGCCATGTTTTGGAAATAAAGGAAAAAACACTCCCTATATAATACATGTTTTGATTACTTCAAGGTTTAAGGAAGACAAATGGATCTACAAAGCATCCCTTTGCTACATTTTAACAGATGATGCAACAGCCTGGCAGGAAGATAACTTGAGAGAAAGGAAGTAACTAACTTGGTGATGGACCCACAGCTTCTTTGGTGCAGTCTGAGCTGCAGGAAAGATCAATTGGTTCACTGCAAGATGAGGAAAAACTCCTACTTGCCAGCGGTCGCTGCCTACTCGAGACCTAAACTGGTTACACACAGATACTAATCACACTGGGAATGCATGTGTAAATACTTGGGGTTAGCTGCTGCTGGTTTAGTTTTCCTGAGTTACTATTTTCAGCCACACAACCCACCATAAAGGTGTGTCAAGACGGCACTGCTAAAAAAACCTCACTAAAATACATCCATTACAGCAATTTTCTTATATCCGCAGGAGTGGTCTTCATTTTAACAGCTGGTAAATCCTGTATGTGCATCATTATTGTCTTCTGCTATGCTGACCACTGATGACAACAGCAAAGATGACAAAAAAAGGGAGTTACTTGCATTTGGAGGTAGGAAAACTGTTGAATTCTGCGCTCCCCTAAAGGTAATTATTTCACTGGCATTTTGGAGCAGAGTCTACTTATATGAGAGGGAAACTGCAAGTCACCTGTGCTTAATAGCTAAGTTCACATTAATTTATACACAGTGGGCTAAACTGTGCCCTCATTTATATGCATGCTGCCCCGCAGTGATTATGCAAGAGGAACTGAGTGCAGAATTTGATCTAGTGTGATTTCGAAAATAGCACCGTGAAGTAAAGTCAGTATAAATGTGGAGGAAGTAAATCCACAGGAGACCATAACCAAGGTTGTAAACCAGCAAGTATGGGTGATGATGCTATCAATGAAAACTCAGCACCTGGATGGGGTCCCTGCCCAAACAGGAAACTCTCCCAAACATGCTCTGGTCCATCACACATACGCAAAGCCGCCAGTAACAAGGAAAGGCAGGATGCTCCTGGGCATCAAGAACCCTCGTGGGTCAGCAGACCTCTGGCTGAGGAGTAGAAAAGGAAGGAAAGAATAGGCTGTTTAATCACCCTGCAGATAAGATAATTGTGGCTCAAATTCAGAAGTGTAAGGTAAAAATTCACTACATGCATGAAACTAAAACTGTTTTATTTCAGGAAAGCTGGCACAGTATTTCAACAGCTTCCTGTGGCTTAGCTGCTATGACACAGTAGGAATAACCTTTCTTCTGTCTGGGTCTTAGGAAGTATTATGTTTCATCCTTGCTGAGTGACCTGCATTTCACAGGTCAGATGTAAAAATTATCCAAGACTCAATTCTCTTGCCCCTCAGCATGTAGAGGGTTCATTAGAAAGAGCAGCGGGTGCAGGGTGTACCTGGTACTTTGTGCTCATTCACCCTTCCTCCTTCATAGAGATGTCCACATTCCCATGAGTCTGATCACTGGCCATGATGAAAGTTGGATCCACTACCTTCAGATAGGGATCCCTTCCCTTCCCACTCCTTCTGGTCAGCCTAAGTGGTTGTCCCTTGACCCTTCAAGCACTGGGCTGTGCAGGGAGCGAGCCAGCCAGACCTCCATTGGCATCTGCTACATGAGGTGCAGGCAGTACTGCAGGTTCTGTCCTTAATAACAACTCATGCTCCTCCTTGTGTCTATTAGTCACTGCCAGCAAGGGCAGCAATTAGGCTGTGCCTAGAAAAGCTTAGGGCTTTCTATGAATGGTTGGCTGTGCACTAAGCTCAGCATTATTTTTTTCTGGTTTTGTGTGGCATTTCTGTTAGGGCCTCATGTAGGACAAAGTCACTGAATTGCCATTCTGGGCTGATCCCAACTATTTTGAGTTGCATACACAACACCATGACACAATCACACGTCACAATGACAAACAATGGTGCTTCAGGAAGTATTTTTTATGGGTACTGTGCTCAGATAATTTTTCTGCCATAGTGTGCTACACAGTTTCCAAATTGGAAAATAGTCTGATGGTGGAATAATATTTCTTTTCCAATCCTTCCTTATTCTCAGGCACATAATTAGTTTTTATGGGGAGATAATAACATGGTAGCTTATATATAATTATAATGTGTAAAGTTTGTAAAATTTAAAAAAATCCTTTAGAATAAGTTGAGAAATAGCAGCAGAGCATTTAGAAAATTTTTCGTGTTATTTTCTTGAAATTCAGCACCAGCTATGAGAACATGGGTTAGGAGTCAGGAGTCAGGAGATCACACTGTGGTTTTCTTCAATATAATTGAAGAAATGGTAGTTGTAATTCTGCAAATACTGAAACATATGGGGAAAATTTAATTATTTAAATGAAGATTCAGAAGAAAACTGCTGCAGAGTTGAGGGGTTTTGCTAGCATCCCTTATGGCTTTTGGAAAAACAATGGAGATTTTTTTAAATTTAAAATTACTAATAATTTGGATTTTTTTTGTTTCTTTGGTAGCACCTAAAAGATCACAGACATTAAGCCCAACTATTTTCATTATGTTGCATTTCAAGTGATCTGATCACATTTCTTTTACTAAGAAATGGGATATCTTTCAAAAACTCCAATTTCATTTCAAACTGCACTGTCATCTTCAAACAGCACAGTTATGAATTGATTGTCATTCCTGGTTTTCTGTAGATATTTAAGGTTATATTTAGCACTTAACCATGCAGATGGGTGTGTGTGTGACTTCCTTAAAAACTATTGAGATGCCTTGTTCCTGACAAGCTGTGTAGGATTTGGGTGTCTAGAAACCTCTGAAAATCCTTCCTCCTCACACTGGAAGAACCTCGAGACTTTTAAAGATCTGGCTCTAAGGACAGGATTCATCACATCTAACACCACCTACCAAGAAGCCTCAGTGAACTACTGCACTCATGTCCTGAAAGGGAGCTCATCCCCATCAGAGGGCAGGGCATCCTCCCCATGAAAGGCACCCAGATCAGGATACGGTCCCTCACTTTGTGGAGGATTCTGGCGCTTTCCACTGACACCCAGGGCAGCTGAGTTCCCTGGCTTAGACGAGATGCTTAACTTTTAGAGACCTAGTTTATGGCAAATTAATCCAACACTGCGGTGAGGTACCAGATTCATAGGTACAAAGCTGTTAGAGGTACACATCACTAGTAGCTAGCATTGCCTGCATCTATATTTTAGGCTTAAAGGGTTAGGATGCAAATTCATTGACTTTTATTCTTCTCCTTGACCTTGATCCAGCTGAAACCTGTGGAAGAACAACAGGTTGTGCTAACAACAAAAACTCCCAGTCCAGGCAACCTCCTAGGTGCTGAAGGTTTTGCGTAAGATCACTATGGGAGCTTCAGGCAGGTAAACAAGTCACAAGGTAGCTTAGGTGTGTAAAATTACTGTGAATCTCTTGAATTAAGTCCAACTCATCTCCTTTTTATAACAACATAGGGCCCCATAGGCCCAGGGCTGTGCTGATGCTTTTCCAGCAGAAGCATTTTTCTGTACGGAAAAGCTCAGTCTGACCAGAAAGTTCTGAATATGATTTCTAAAGCTGTGTGAGATCCCTGGGTTAATTGCAGGGCTTAAAGGAAATGGCACTATTTAAGCTGCTACACTACTAGAAGTGGAAGCTCAATGATACCCAAATATAGGTTTGCTAATTATTTGATATGATGGATCGGTTAACAATTGTCTTGCGAGTAGTCAACAGCCTATATTTGCTACACACCGGTCCGTACATTTGGGGCTAGCTTCCTTCCTCACCTTTCCTGGAATGCCAGCTATGATGAGCAAGCTATTTTCAGTTTCTTATTAGGAAGCTGCCTTTGGACCAGTTCCTACACTACTTAGCATTTTGCCTGAGTAGCAAATTCAGGATCTGGCCCTAGGAAACCTGTTTTCTTGGCACTTTGAGCCAGTTCTTTATTAGTGTAGTTACCTCCAGTAATCTGCTGTGTTCTGTCTGCAGTGGCCTGTGCAGAAACCTCTGGGAAGATGGAGTTGTTGTGACACTTGTCTCATGAAAGAGCTTCTCCAATTCTTCACTTTGAAGGTCCACTAAAAGGTGTGTCTGTGATGACACATCTGTTCTGGTATTTTTTATTTTTTTTCTTCTTTCTCATATAAAAAAATACCATGATATGTTCTTGTCGCTGTGCCAGGACGTCACTCGATACATGTAGAGGAGAAACAGTTTAAAGCCACTTGACTAACAGCTTCCTCTGTCAAATATGACATTAGAGTTATGATTGTCTCTTTTTTATCTCTTGACTTTGATGACAGGCTTATCTGAGGTAGTGAGACAAAGAGCGGGGTTGATTCAGCCTACCATGCTGTGCAGGTGAGAGTTTTGAGATCAAGTACAGCTGTTCGAAGGGCAAGTCCTAGTGCTGAATGACAGCTGCTTTCATCAGGAGTATGTCTTGTTTTTTCTTTCTTTCTTTCTTTCTTTTCTTTTTTTTTTGACAATGCCAAGAAATTCAACTGAGGCTTGAGGAATGTAGAAGCTTAAATATCAAAATGTGACTGCTTGTGTAATAATGTCAGTCTGAGCTACTGGCTCCTTTTGGTATTCTTAGATTGGATCAGATGGCCCTCTGAAAAAGAAATCAAATACGTTATTGCTGATTCTGGTCAGAAGGAGTGAATCTGTTTACCGAACCCATGTGTGTAGATCTGACAGGGTGATGTATCATATCCACTGTAATGCTGCATGGAATATTAACGTTTCTGATTTGTTGCTAGCAAGGAGCTGCAGGTCGCTCACTGCCGCGCTTTTCACTCAGTGTTTCCCAAGATCGCGCTTTTCACAGGGTTTCGCAGAGCAGTGTGATATACCTTCCTTCTTCCCTTCCCCCATCACTTACTGCCTCTCCACCCCACCTCTCAAAAACAATTGTTAGTGATTTGATAAGTTAATTACCCCACTCTCCAAAAGCCCTCAGATAGAGCACGTTATCGGGACATTTGACGTGCGGCTATTTTTAATTTCCATGTACACTCACATATGCAGATGTAGCATGAGGTTTTGTAAAAAAAAAAGTGCTCAGGCTTTACTTCATGAACAAAATCTACCATGTAAGCAAGCAAAGAGGTATGTGCTTATCCAAGTATTTATCTATGCCTGCAGGTATTTGAAGTGTGTGAAGGAGTGCAGGGTTTGTACATGCACTGGTTGGACTATACATACATGTTATTAAAAGCTGAATATACTTAGGGCTCTCCCTCACTCACTCTGCCTGTCCTGGAGAGGATATATTTATTTTTAAAGCTCAGGTCTTCTTGTATTCCCTGAATAGAACAACACGACTTCTTCCCTTGTCCTTTCTTTCTAGTTGTCAGCTATGTCACCAGTGTAATCTCTTCCAGAATTGTCAGGCGTATGACCGTATTAATTATTTTTACTATTTCCTCCTACTTTTCCTCAAAGGCCATTCAGGCAACCTAACTGCTTGGAACTGAGGGCTCCTGGCCATGCAATGTTGGAAAGTCTTGAAGATAAAGATACAGCTTTTTTTTTTAGAATAAACCTGTCAGCCAGGTATTTTTTCATAGAATCATAGAATGTATAAGGCTGGAATGTACCTTTAGAGTTCATCTAGTCCACTTCCCTTAAAGTAAGCAGGGACATCTTCACTGGATCAGGTTGCTGAGAGCCCCATCAAGCCTGACCTTGAATATCTCCAGGGATAGGGCCTCCACTACCTCTCTGGGCAACCTGTTCCTGTGATCCACCACCCTCATATTCAAGAACTTTTTCCAAATATCCAATATAAACCTCCCCTTTTCTATTTTAAAACCATTACCCCTTGTACTACTGCTAAATGCCCTCGTGAACAGTTCTTCCCCAGCTGAATTTTCACACCAGCTTTTTCTTCCATGAAACATGTAGGAGCATAGGCGTCTATCCTAAGTGAAAACAATCTTTCATGTCAGTCAGTAAAGGCACCAGAAATATGAAAAGTATTTGTAGCCACTGCGGTATTTCAGTGTATGGTACCTTTGCAGCTATTGATTGATATTCACTGAAACCTAGAGAAAGTAGGTTCTATTAATATCAAATCTACCTATTAAGATCTATTAATATTAAAGCAGGACTGAAGATATCATGTGAAGAAGCCCTTATCCAAGTCAGAGGAATGGACATATTGTAGCAGTGTCTAATATTTATACAAATACCCATTGAATGAGGAGGGGAAAAAAAGTTGACAATTCTTCACTTCCATATTTGCATTATGAGTTTATTATGGACCACTTATATTGTAAGAAATTATGGACCTTGAGGATTATCAATTATGGCACTTGAGGATGAGACACACAGAAATGTTTCTATTTCTGTGTCTAAAAAATGACATCTCACCATTTGCCACATAAAGGGGAGCCTGTGGAACCCTGTCCTCAATTTGGGGGCCATTAGTGCCATATGCCATAACTTCTACTTCTTGCAAGGGATATATAAAAACAGAGAAGCATATGCCTCATTTTGAAATTCCTTGGAGAGAGAACACTTGGCTAATTTAACTTTATTTTAAACAGGAGCTCAAGAGAGCATCCACCATGCAGTACTGCAGTGAGACAGATTTGCAAGATGGTTGCATGTCTAGAGTTGTAGATAACCAGTGCAACACAATTTTAGTTCCACAGAAATTTGAGGTATTGGGCACTTAGATGCTTTTGTAAATCTCAGTATTCCTCTATTTCCCCTTCTTGACATGTAAATATCTTTAAAAATCTGTCCCCTTCTCTCTTCTTCCATCAGAGACTTCCAAAATGAGATCCTTTCATTATTAGAGCCAGAGTCGTAGCTAATTGCTACTGAGGAGCTTTTCACTGTAGCCAAAACCAACAATAACAAGCAATAAAAGTCTAATAATCTAAGCAATCGACTGTGTATTGAATAATTCTTCTGAGAGCACAGTGCAAATAGCACAATTCTGGGCATACTAAAGAGAGTGAAAGATTAAAAACCGAAATGAGCACAGAAAATGTCTGTCACGTCAGATACATCAACTCTGTCAGTCCAATACATACACTTAATTAAAATGGTTCAACCATCTGTCCAAGAGGGTGCATGGGAAAACTTTAATTGATCGTCTCAGTTTTTCTGAGTGATCAGGAAATAGGGCTAAAGCTAGCTCCTAGCTCTCCTGGAATGGATTTAAGAATTATAAAACTGACAGTTGGGGAATTTTCTGCTTTAGCTGTTTTAAGCCTCTCTCATTTATCCCCATATCTTTGATAGAATTGGACAATTCAAAAATATAGAGGCACCTTAAAAAGCCAGAAAGCAGGTGAATGGCATCTCCCCCCTGCCCTGTGACAGCCAGGCCTTGTGCCCGAGGGGCCATTCGCTGTGAAGAAGAGTAGGTGTTTTCCTGCCCTCCCTGGAGGATACTCCAAAGGCAGCTTTCGTTTTCCACCAGGGCTCTCCAGGAGCTCAGTGAACAGAAACAGCTGAGAGGACATGCAGAATCCTACATTGCCTTAATGGCCTCACCCACCTCTTGATCCTGCCTTTGCTCAATTAAAAAGACGCAGAGTCAGAGTTATATTCAAGCTGAGTGTAGCCACCCCACCAAGAGCTGTGCCTAACTTTGAGGCTCCTGGGGTGCCATTCACTGCTCAAAAGATATCTAGTCTGAGCTGGTCATGCTATGATGTCAGTGAGAGAAAGGCCCCTTTAGAAGATGGTTAAAACTGCTTTCTGCAAGTGTCTGTCCCCATAAAGCCAGTGGGAAGGGGCTAGTGCTGCTGAAGACCTCCAAAGAGATGTCAAGGTCGTATAATTGTCCTTCATCCATGCTGAGCTCCACAGCCACTGGCTTCCCCAGCTCTTCCTGCCTGTTTTTTTCCCAAATTCAGTCTTAGGATTACAACATAAGGTGGATTGTTTATCTCCTCCTTTGCAACCTCCACTGCCCTCTGCCATTTACCTCCAAAAAGTCAGGTTTTTCTAGTAGCCATCCTCCCAGAAATGTCCAATATGATAATGTGACCAGCCTGCGATTCTGTGATTCTATGATTCAGGGGAAAAGTGTTATAGATTCTTCATAGGGAAAACCTCTGCACAAGAAAAAAGTAGCAGTGGCTATTCTCTCTTGCTCTTAGGAGAATGTTTACCAGGTGGCCCAGGTCTCCCCATTAGATACTCTATCATCATTCCCCAACCTCTGAAATAACAACTTCCACTGATGAAGGCAAAGAAAAGCCTCCACAGAGAAATCATTGAAGCAGGGATAGCTGACACTAGAAGCAATCCCTTCTACAATCACCCCCTTGAGTCCTTCAAAACCAGGATGGCGAGAGCTCAAACCCTTATCCAGGGCCCTCTAACCAGCCTCTGTGCTGTTATCGTGGCTGCCTACTCTCACCAAGACACACTGGCTCCAGCAGTATTTTACATTCCTTGTTGTGGGATGAAGCTTATGCCTACCCATTGCTTCACTAACACCTAGAGGAGACAGCTGAGCAAGTTGAGCAGCGGCAGAAGCGAAGTGAGTGCACCTTCAGCCAGCTCAGTAGCCTCGGGAAATAGCACGGTTGGGGCACGCCCTGCTTGAGCAGCAGGGTGGGTGAGAATTAGGCTTATGGAGTCTGTCTCTACCCCCTTTAGACCACTAGCAATTGTCCAGTGACAAACAGACCCCAGGAACCTTTTGTATGTGTCTATGAACTGGTTAACAGCTGGTTAACATGCACACAATCTGCTAGAGGGAGATGCATGGGATGGTATTACCATGGGGAGCTTCATCAAGTTGAAATCCACACCAAGACTTCCCCGAGTGCCCTGGGAACTCAGCTGTTCCTGTGGTAGTCTGGTTCAGGACTTCAGGTCCAGGAGGAAGTTTTCAAATATTTAGTATGTATATGCAGGGAGTTCAGGGACTGTCTGATGCCAGGTGATGAGCCATGGGCTGGAAATAGCCAGTGATCAGAGCATTTTCAGATGTGTTCCTATGTTGTGGGTTATAATAATGTTTTTTACAGGCTTATTCCAGTCTTGCTGCGAATGTTTTGTGAAAGTCTAGGGAGGTAGCAGTCAGGAGGTCAGTTTGTGAGAATAGTAAGTCATGAACTGAGAGGTTATGCTGGGCTTGATTCTCTGATGCTCCAAGTAATGTCTTTTGATATTATTGACCTTAGTGCAGTCTCTAGCCTCCCCATCCATTCTCTCCTCTTCTCCCACCCTCCACCCCTGTTCTTCCTTGCTCCCAAGCTGAAATCCCTGCCCTGAGTGCAAAGGCTGCCCTGACCTGTGTGACCAAACCATCTGTAGTGTTGCTAACAAACGAGGCCAGAGGACTTTCACCAGTGCCCTTACCATCCACTCTATATCTTTCTCATCTAGAACTCCATAAACAAATCCCGCTGTTGTCCTGTCCACAGGCTCTCCCTGCATGTGGTGTTCACTGCACCAAAGGCCAAGAGGTTTAGGTGCAGATTAATCTGTGTTTGATAGAGAGCAAATTCCACCCCTGAACATCAGACCCTGTGCCTGTTGTACTGTCCCGTCAGCTCTCAGTGGCAGTCCAGTTCCTTGTTTTTTACCTTGGTGGGCTTTTCCCAGAGGGGCCATACAATCTATTTGTGTTCACTGACGCAAAACCCTATCTTTTAGACACATCGAGCTTGATTTATTACTCTCCTAAACTAATTTTTTCATTTAATTTCAGGACTATAACTGTGTGATCTGTTTGGAAGCTCCCGTTTCCATTGACAGTAGCTGCTGCTTGCTGTAAATTATGCTGCATTATGAGATCGCATTTTTCTGATAAAAAATAATTGTCACCATCCCAGTCTTCTGGTGTACTGATTTAGTAGTTAAGCTCTCTGGGTAAACTGGGGAGAGTTTACAAGAAGACATATCATCCTTAATATTTAAAATACACTTTAAGATGAATGACTAATTGTGTCAGAATAATGTCATCTGTGTGTTTGCTTTATAAGTCTATGATCAAAGACAGACTTCTAAGATATAATCTAAGCTCACTTAAATCCTAATGAGAAATTACATGGGAATGTTGGTATTTCAACAATCCACAAGAGTAGCAGAGCTCAATTATCCCAATGTCATGAGGGATTTGTTTGGATAATTGAGACTTCTGATCATTGAGACAATGTTCATTGTAACTAATAGACATGCAGCGATAAATCTCTATTTTGAGGAAGAGAGAACTGTGGACATCTACGACTTTGGATAATCGAGTTGCACTGCAAACCCAGTTTGGATTCCCATGGATCTTTGTGATTAATAAATATGTAACAAGGCAGGCCTGGAACTCCTCTGAGGGATTCGTCAATTGGTTCATAAACACGATCAAGTTAGTACAGAGATAAACAGCTCCACCTGTTACCAAGCCCTGCAAAATTTATCAACTTGAGATTAACATCTCTTTGCCTACCCTTATGATGAAGTTCATAATTATGAAAAAATGTATCGTATATTACTCGCAAGTCAAAACAAATTCTATTCCTCAGATTAGTGGACCAGCACAATTACACAAGTCTGCCTAATACTTTCTCCTTGAATTAATTACCAGGGTGCGAAAATGTACTAAATTCTTTGTAAGGGTGAAGTCTTTTTACACTTGCTAAAGACATTTCTTTCTGTGTCTCTCTGAGCCAAAGTAGGCACTGGGGCCAGCTGGACAAGATTCACTCCATGTGCCCATGGTTTCAGAGTCATCCCAAGATAATAGAGAACATGGAGATGGGAGCAGAGATACAGGCAAAGAGCTCACTGTGTTTCTATCTGAAGACTGTGAAAATAGGTCAGGTAGGTTTGTTTGTCAGTTAATGAAGTCTGTAAGAATTTTCCCATTTCTTCTTTAGGAGAAAGCTCTTGCAATGCCTAATAACATCTGACTGGCTGAGAGAATAAAGCAAAGGCTGAAATCTTTAAAAAGATTTGTGATTATGCATAATAATTTTAAAGAGCATTTTAGGATCACAGCTCTCATTGAGTATTAGTAAAGGCTGTGTTCAGAAGTCACCTCAACATTTCTGAGAACTCCATTTTAAATTATGGTGATTTTAACATCCTTTATTAGTGTTGACAAGCCGACAGTGTAAAGAACAGAACAAATCACAGAAAAATGAAGAACATCTTTCTTCCACTCTATAAATCCATGACACCTGCATGTCTTTTGTACTGCATGAACTTCTGGTAGCTCCTTCTCTGAGGTAATAAGAAGATGAATACGAATTACTGAAGGAATGAAACAGCTTGCATACAAGCAGAGACTGAATAGACAAGGTTCCTTTTATTTGGACAAGAGTAGATAAAGAAAGGATATGATAAGAGATCTAAACATCCATGAATGCTGTGAAGAGCATAAAGAGGAAATGATGATTCACGATTTTCATAATGGCATCAGGTTCAACATTAAAAAAGGAAGAATATTTTTTTGCACGACAGAAAAGTACTAACCTGCTGTGCAGGATGTGGTGGAGTGTGGAAATGCAGTGGGTTCAAAAACTTTAGAAAAAAAATCCTGAGTAGACAAAAAGGAGAGTGATGGCTATTAAAAATTATGATCCATGTGCAAATCTGGTTCATGGAGACCTTTATCTACTCATTGCCAGAACTGGAGATCAGGTGACATGATAGCATTATGCTGTACTTTCTTTCTTGAGAACTTTCCTGAATATCCACTCCTAAATGCTACTGGAGGCAGCAGGATACCTTCCCGACCCTGTGGCTATGCCTATGCTAGCAACATGGCCAGGTCAGGTCACAGGCAAGAGGGCTGACACATTTCATTTATCGGTTTAGTCTCTGGTATGGGGTTGGCCTATGAGAAAATGTCCTTACCAAGAAAACATGCAGGGATAGTTTGGGTTGTACAGACCAGCAGTTATTCAGAATAAGCGGTTTCAGTGCAGCCACCTGCTTTAAAGGTGAGACTATGTCTTTGTGGAAAGCAAGCTGGGAAGTGATAGTTGTCCTTAGAGCCCAGAAATGGTTCCTATCCAGCTTAATTTGCTAATGCAACTGTAGACAGCATGGTTGTCCTTACACGACTAACCACAACAGAAGATCCTATAAAACAGTGTGAATGATGACTCTGAATGTGACCTTCTGAAGGTTTCTTTCTTAAGCATGAACTGCAATGAGAAGTAGAAGATGTCATCAAAAACAAGTCCAGAGATTTTAATCTATAGACAGGCCACTTCAGATTTCCTAAAAAATGACCAGGTGTCAGGAGATAAAATCAATGAAGTGTGAATGCCTCCTGCAGATGAAGGCAGGAAAGGGCTATTTAGAATTTGCTCGACATTTTTAATGAAGAGTTGGAAAATAGATGAGTCCTGAACATATCTTCTAAGTTCTTACATTGATCAGTTTGGAATCACAACTAAAATCACAACTTATTGACTGCAGATCCGTCTGGCTCCCTGGTCTGAGGCTCGGAAATTACCAGGGGCAGTATATGTCACAGCGGCTGTGCCACCCTTGGAATTAACTAGTGGAATCTGATTTGCATTATGTACCACTGTACTCTTAAGAATATGGGCAGACATGTGAGACAGGACTTGTTCCCATTTGATTGATCTTGGCTGTATACTATTTTGGAAGCTAAGTTCTTTAACCTTTATCCCATTGCTGCTTGTTGTGATGTAATAGTAGAGCTCCTAAGTGCATTTCTTGTCAGAAGCATCTTAGATCATGCACAGCTTAATTGAGTTATTAAAAAATAAAGTTTCTTTTCTTACTTAGTTTACCTTCCATACTTAAAGACTAAGTTCCACTAGTAGGAATCAATCATAGTAAGGAGTCATTGGCTTCTTGCCCTGGTTTACCTCATGGAACCACAGCCCACCTTCTCTGGGTGTGCTTCCTGGGGGTCTGGTCAGACAGGATGGATTGCAGAAACAGGCTAAAGGCATCACTTGAATTCCCAGGGTCATACCTGGGGATCTTCCCACTACTCCTTGCCAGACTCACAAAGGCAGATTGGTGAGAACGAGGGGAATCGCTGGGAACTCACAATGACACAGTCAAAAAGAATTCCTTTTTTTCTTTCCACAGTCTGTGTGAAGAAAACAATGTCCCACTGGTGGGTTCTGCTGTTTGACTCACCTTCCATTTTCATATTCCTTTTCTTCTAAGGTGACCATACCATAGATCACATACTGCAACATCTCATTCATTCTTTATGAAGGGCCATGGAGGGGTATATTCTGATGACATGCAATGGTGCTTCAGATTGGAATTAGCTCCTTCAGTGTCATCTATGTTCAAGAGATTGCTGAGACAGACCACCTTGCCAATCTGCCAGAGCCTGGATCCTTGTTCAGTCAACTCAGAGAGACAGATACAAATTCTGAGTGATGAATTTAACCTAGGTGGTCTGATTGCAACCTCTGCTTCTCTCTGGGACCTGAATAGAGCATAATATATCCTTTTCAGTTTATGATTAATAGTGTATCTTAACTTTTTGGCTTGCATTCAAAATAATGCTCTTTTTGCTAGATTTTCCCCTTTTCTGTTCTAGTCCATTAGGTCATAGTGGAGGATACACATCACCCTAGAGATGGCAGCATTAGTTTCCACTCTGGGGTCCATAAGAGGCTCATCAGCAGAAGGCACCAGATACTATTAAGCCTTCAGTTGTCATGGCTACCTTCCTTCCGCCTCGTTCATAGAATTCCCTTGGGAGCTTTAATGGAGAAGACACCAGAAATCTTGCATTGCTGCAACTTCTTTTTAACAGATTGTGAGATCCCTGGGCTTCTTCACCTTCCCTGTGAGGGAATTTCATCCTCAGATTCCCATCGGTCATTCACAACAGGAAGCAAAGGATGAGTCTTAGCTAAAAAAATAGCTCTGGAAAAAGGTGGAGGAAGGAGAAAAAAGGCAGAAGAAAATGAATGAAGATAGAAAGGCATTGGTACAGAACAGTGTAATGATAAGGAGCATGGAAAAGTTCAGGATGTAGGAGAGAAAATGGGGAGCAGGTTGAAAGAAGAGCAAAACAGATCAGAAAAGACAAGAGTAATGAAAAGTAGATCTACATTTCCATTTCTGGAAGTCTATAGCACACAACCTAGGAAGAGTTAGGATTTTAGTACTATGCAGCAAAGAAAACCTCTTCTCCAAAGCTTCAGGAATTGGCTGAAGTCTGGTCCTAGACCTCTCTTGTCCATTGACAGGCACGTCTCCTGCCTCTTGAGGAGCTGGCTGCCTGGTATTAACTGTACAGAAACCTTAGAAGAAAAGCAGGAATATGGGCATTTGGTGCAGAGGACATAATGTACTGCAAATTTACCACTTAGACTAATCCAATATAATACCTTCCTATACCTTTATCATGTCTGTACAAAATGCCTGTGATGCATTTTAGGATTTAGTAACAGAAAAACACTCTAGGTGTTTTTATTCAGTAATGAACTTTTACAGGCTACATGGGTTAGCTAAGTGGTATTCAGTAGTAATGTGCTACAGATTCATCTCTTTCTAACACGCTGTTCTGAATTCTTCATGTGAGGGTCATCTAAGTGGTCAGAGAACATCTATGGTTCTCATTTTTAGAAGCTACAGCAGATGCTGTTGCTGCCTTTATTGTCGGTACTGGCACAAACTTAGACTTCTGCTTTCCTGAGATGAAATTTGAGCTGTCATGGCTCTTTCTCCAGCAAAAGCACTTAAGATACAGGAATCCTTAAGCACTGATGTCACTGGGACAAGCTCTGTGTCTATGTATGCATTGCTTAACCATGGTTCATAGGCAGCCAGCAAGCCCAGTCAGTGTGGATTATCTCTCCATCTTTCTCATTGACCAGCTCCTAACCTGATTGCCTACTACCTTTGCAAATGGTGGAGTTACTTTGGACTAGGTATGAGGAAAGCTTAGTGTAAGACTAACATGGTCACTTTAAACAGGATACTGATGCACTGAAATGTTTCAGACAATTTTTTTCCTGAGGAAAAGCCCCTCCATTGTGCATTTAACTTACACATGCGGCATCGCTGAACAAAACAGTGCCTCTGAGTGTGCAGGACAAAGAAAGAATGTGCAAACCTATTTTTAGTCTTAATTTGGTGGTCTATTTCCTAGGTTTGTTCTGTGATTGAATAATTTTTTATTTATTATTTATTAGAATATTAGCTAACAGCCATATATTTTCTTCAGATTTGTTTCCTCTTCAGATGAAAACACAGTCTGCTCCCTTTTTCTCTTAATGTATAAACCATTTGCTACATGTTTACAAAATGATATCAAGTGTAAATCTGGTCCCGATAAGCTACCTTGACAAGGAAATAACTTAGTATTCAGTGTTCGTAAGAAGGGAGGGTGGGAGAGAAAGAGAGAGAAGGAAAGAGAGAGAAAGGATAAGATCTGAAATGAAATCAGCACAATGTGCTCCTTTAGGATTGGTTCTAGAGCAGATAAGCTTTCTATTCCCCCATAAACAGGTCAAAGAGTCTCGGCATCAAAACTGTATTTACCAAAGTTTTCTGTCAGTCAGTGAATTGATCACACATACAGTAAACAAACCTTTGTAAATATGAAACCAGATTAGCATTTTCAGGTTTTTCAAATGCAGCATTTTCTTTAAAATGGTTGGGCATTTTTCTTAGACATTTAAATCCTATGCAAATAGTTACAGCAAACACATGAATCAGAAAAATGCACTTTCAACTGCAGTGACCACTCCTTTCTGTATCTCCTTTTATTTGAAAATAGGCAAACACAGCACTGAGTTATTTCTATTTACTTTTTCTGTTGAATATTTTTAGTGGTTTGTACTGACGGAGGAAAAAACTGATGTTTAGTTAAAGTTGATACAACCCACAAGTGGACATGTCAAAACAAGCTATAGAAAGTTACTTTTGATGTGTTTTATTGAGATATCTATGGTACTTTCCAATTACTTTATGCCAAAAAAGGTAGCTCTGCTCAAAAATTATTTCTTTTGAAAACCACAAATACAACTTGTCAGCCTTTTGAATGTGCTGCAGCATATTTAAAGGGATCCTTCTTAAAGTAGTAATTGTCTGCTGCTGGGGGAGGGGAGGGGAAAGGCAAAAAGTAAAATAAAATCACTTCAGAAATCTTTACATGAAGTACAGTGTTTCATTAAGGTGATGATATTAAGTCACTGTGATTTTGTGTGTGCACATACATCTGGTTTTGCCTTCAGTAGCCGCACTTAAAAGCTGGATTTAAAAAGTGGCAGCCTAGAGAGCCAAGTTATTAGCTCTGTGATTGCTGGTGCTCTGAGCCAAAACTACAGAATATTTGATGACATTTGGATGTCCTTTCTATTTTAGGATCCTTCCTCTTACAGCAGACAAGTAATACAACCTGAAAATTTCCAGGATTTTCTTTCCTCCTATTTTAACCAGACCCTAAAACTGGTACTGAGAGGGGAAAAAAAAAAAAAGAAAAGAAAACTCCTTCTTTTTCCGTACACAGAGATATGGTTTTCCCCACCTTAAACATACATGATTTGAGTTCAAAGGCTCAGCTTCCTGAGTGATAGTGAAGGTCTGTTGTTTAGCCAAAGGATCAAGAGGATACTGGGCTCTGAGATGTCAGAAAGCGTGTCTAGGCAGGGGTGGGAGGTTTCTCACTGGAGGTGGGAGGGATGAT
The DNA here is from genome assembly GCA_027925045.1 of Hypotaenidia okinawae. Taxonomy (NCBI): domain Eukaryota; kingdom Metazoa; phylum Chordata; class Aves; order Gruiformes; family Rallidae; genus Hypotaenidia; species Hypotaenidia okinawae. Next base: position 10,166,284 of record BSDF01000002.1, read on the forward strand.
AACCCTGATACTTAAATGTCCTGTCTTATCCATGGCTGCTATAACCACAGGGTGAGAAAATAGGAAGAAAATCCTAATAAAATGGCTTGTGACTTTTATAGCTAGAAAGTGTGTAAGGCTGGCTGCCTGTGCACTCCCCTCCTGCCGTGGTAGAAACCTGCAAGCATTGCTTGCCCTGCCCTTTAGCAGGCACCAGGAGCCACAGGAGAGCCACCCTCACCCTGGCATGCTGAACACCTGCAGCCCTGCTCAGTACCTCTGGGGACATCCACAGCAGGTGCCACCAGGGCTGTAAGAGAAGCTGGAGGTGATGCCCAAGGAAGCTGGACATCACCAGCCCTCCAAGAATACCAACCACAGCAGTGGGGATGCACACTCAGGTTAGAGAAAGGAATAGATGAGAGGCTCCAGGGGAAGCTCTGTAATCCCTGAGGTGCAGATTTCTCCAGGGTGAAAGACCAACTCTGTGAAAAAAGTGAATGGCAAAAAGCCCTTGAACTGCCCAGGAGTGAACTGCCTGAGTGAATAAGCCCAGTCAGTCTACAAAAACTTGTGATTAGAGCTGGACAAAGGGTTTGTGGTTACTTCAGGAGGAGACATGTAAATATCAGTCCATGTAAAGCTTCCCTAGTTTATACAGGGCTGGGAGCAGTAACTCTGCCACCCTGGCATTACACTCTTAGAGCAGCTTTTCCATACCATACCTGTCCTCGTTACTCATGTCAGAGAGCAGGCCACATTTCTGAGACTGAATGTGTAGGTAGGCTTGTATTTATGCTATACTCCAAGAGCAAACCCTGACATGAATAATTCATCTGTACTGGGAGTTTCCTGACAAAGAAACTGACTGGTGTGTATATGCTTAGTCATGATGGGGGGATGAGGATCCCAAAGCACAGCCAAGGACAATAAAGATTCCCTGATGGAAGGCCAGTGGGCGTTACACCATACAAACCAGTAATAAATAGTCTGTGTCCTGAAGATCTTCCTACCAAAAGAGGTATCAGACAAGGAGAAGGGAAGTGACGGCTTGAAGGTGCAAATTAACTCCATTAAGATCTGTATCTGCCATTTATGCCCACCCATATGCAGACTCCCAGTTTCCATAGGAGAAGCCTAGAAGGCTAGAGAAGCCTCTGTGTCCTCCCATCCACAAAATCACCCCTGTGAGTGCCCTCTAGAAACATGACGATGGCTAAGGTTCTGTATCTATATATATGTGTGTGTCCCCTTGAGTGATGAGCCCTGTTTTAGAAAGAACTGGAAATAGCTAAGACATGAAATCCATCATTGTAGGAGACGGTGGAGAAGGCTGAGAAGAGGAAAAATTGCAGACTACATTAATTTTTACAAAACATTTGCATGTGTTTTGATGAAACTATTGCCACAATATAATGCAGCCTCTGGTAACTCACACAGTTTTTAGCGCACTAAGATGTTGTCACTTTTACTGTTTTCATCACTGTTTTATTCTTTTATTAGCTTCCTTGTGTTTTATGTTTTGATAGATGTTGGTAGCTCTCCCCTGTTTCGTGCATCAGAGCCTCTTGAAACATAAATCTGCTGGTGTAGAAGATACAGTTAGAGATATTACGATAGGATTAAGAGCACTTAATACAATCATTCATTAAAATACTTTTTCATTAAATAGCAAAGTGCACGTTGCTTACTTTTATCATTTGTTAATTTTTATTGACTGTATTACTAAATATGTTCACGAAGAAGGTTATGGTGGGTTTTGTTGTAGTTGTGGCATTAGAAGAATACAAACATCTCTGGAAGAAAGGACTTAAACCTTGATAAATGAATCTGTGTATGGCATTACAGCTAAAGGAGAGTGAAACACAGCCTCAAACATATTCTTAAATAAGAATATCTGAGGCTTTCCATCAATATCTGAGCAATAAGGGTTTGCAAAACACTGATAGGTGCACTATTCCCTGCAGTGAATTGTGACTGCTGACTTCTGTGAGTAGGGACTTTGTCTAGAGTTAGGATTGGGCCTACCCTGGCTCCTCATGGTAGAAAAGCATGCCTGCTGCAAGATACTAGCTGTCAAAAATGAGTAACCTGCCAGCATATGGGTGAGGTTTGGCTCCTCTGTACAGCAAGGAATTTCGGAGGACATCGATAGTTTTTGACAGTAGAAGGAACCAGATCAGGTTTTAACTTGACTGCAAATTAAGAGCTCACTGGGCGTAAGAATACTCCTGCAAAGAGCAAATAGCCTGAGCAAGAAGCCATGTGTGCCTGATCTTGCAGGGAGCCTATTAATGGAGTCATTAAAAAAGTCGTGCTCTGTGATTGGTGAAAATGTGGCCTGTGACTCATGGGCTGTGTCAGTGCAGCATGTGGTTCTCTGCCCACAGCTAGCTTAGCCTGTGTGCTTGACTTGTGTGCCAGTGTTTAGCTGCCATTTGAAAGCCAGCCTACCTGCCCAGTTACTCTGTCTGTCTGCAATTACCCCTGGCCAGCCCCACATGGGTTTGGGATAGCCAGGAGATATATTGCTCTCATACCTGCTACTGTGCAGTCTCGCAGTCAGGACAGTAGGTAGATCCAGTTGTTAAAGCCAGCTGTTGAAAACCACTTCTGATGCCTCTAGATCTCTGCAATATTGACTCCTTTTCTGGGAGTCATGCCACACGACTTGGCTCAGCCAGCGTTTCCTCCTTCTCGCCTGTTTTCTCCAGCTCAGTGCTGGAAATCCCCACTCAGCTTCCCTCTCCCCCAGCCCATGCCCCCAGGGCCAGCCTGCATCCATATACTCTGGGTGATAACTACCACCCAGCGTTGGGGTGGGCATGGTCCATGTTTCCTCAGCAAACAGCAAACTCATGTGCGTTGGCTCTGTGTGCTCGTGTTTGTGCAGTGCTGATACATCCCCTGAAAGGGAGCATGGGTGAACTAGACTGGCCAGGAGCTGCAGCGACAGGGATTTCATCAGATGTGAAGTCCTCACATCTGCTTATTCTCTATTGTCCTCTTCCATCTGTTTTATTCACTGCCTGGTCTTCTGGATGGTGAGAGGGTCAGAGGCCCTCCCTTAACTGCACATCTTTATGCACATCCATCTGTTATTGTTACAGCTTTTGATAAAGCTTGCTCTTGATACTTCAGCATGGGCAATATAAAATGTTGAGAATCTGTGAAGCTACCAAAACCTGGAGAAATTTAAATATTACAAGCATCCATTTGGGACATTTTATGTGCTGCATGGTTTCAATGTGTTTGAGATACATCCTTAAGTCTTAAGAGCTAAAGAATTTATAGAAAAATAAAATGGGTATTTTGGAACAAATGCCTTATTCTGGTAGGGTAAGCGTTAAGAAAGTCAGCGCTGATTATGAGACATGAAACAAAATACAAAATATGGGAGATTCTACTACATGCAAAACTTCAAAGCAAGTTCAACTGGAACAAGAGTTTTTTATTTGATGAATGTCTTAAAGCTTAAGACAAGAACTGATAAAATTAATATTTTTTCTCAGAAATATTAAAAATATTTATTATTTTTCTGAAACAGAACCACATTCTTTTGACTATTTGGTTTTTAAACCCTAAGTAAAAAGGAAAAGAAATATCAAAACTAAAGCAAACTTAAAATACAGAAAAGTCAAGATAAACTTTTAAAATACAGACAGAAAGTTTGTTTGATGCGAAGTGTCTTTGATCAAAAATGTTTAGGGAAGCTTTGTTCCACCAAGCAGCCATGTATTTGTTATTCCTGTTATGCTCCACATGTTGGACCGGGCCCTATTGTTGTCTTTATATGGTATAAGCACACCTGTATATGTTAAATGCTAGACAGTGTAGTGAAGTATTTGTGACATGTTACCAGTGATTGGGCATATGCAGAATGGAGTGGGAACATGCAGAACGCTGATCATTCCAGTAATCTCCACATACTCATGCCTGTGTTACTTTTATTGAACTTTCAAGTTACACTCTTCCTTTTCAAAGACACAAACATAAGAACTGAGAAAATCTGAGCTGTCTGCCTGCATTTATCTATTGCCCAGGGAGGTGGAGGAGTCACCATCCCTCCGGTCTTCAAGCAAAACCGTGTCTTACTTGCTTTTTCTGCTGCAGCACAGGGCCAGACATGAAGGAAATACTGGCACCAACTGTATTTTTGTAAGACTTTTAAACCTTTCAAGTTTAATTTTACTCAGTAGTCTTCCTCTGAGTTGCCTGTCTGAAGCAAAGCGGAGACATGTGGAAAGGACATGCCTTTGCATCTTCACACGTACGTGCAAGGAAAGCCTGTAGCATGGGCAAGAACCTCACTGCTCCCAAACCCAACTGCCTAACAGAGCTGGTGGTTATGGGAGACCACAGACATGTCCTGTTCTAAGACTCACTTTCCTCCCAAGGCCTCCCTGCTGGTAATCTACCACAACAGATGAGGAAAGAGAAGACTTAGGTTATCTGCTCACGAAAATGTGAGAAAAAAATGGCTGACTTTTACTTACTTTTACTTAAAAAGGAAAATTGCAAGAGGTAGATGAAACTGGTGATGAGTGAGGGCGGATAAATGTCAGAATTTTTCCCTCATCCTTTTACAGGCCGTAGAGTAAGAGATGGGAGAGGACCAAGGACACACATGGTCCTTTGTTACACCTTGTCCAATGCAGTTGCAAAGAATGGGAGAACTAGTTATAGGGTCAGTCAACAGACTGCTGGCCACCTCTAGTGGTCGCTGGGAGTTGCAGGTAATTCATACTTTCTGGAAACATGCTCTCAGTATGTCTTAAGGCGTTTGGCACAGGCTATTTTACTCTCTGAAATTTGGGAAATATCCAACCTGCCTTGCTTAAGGTAGTGCTTCTTCTGAGTGGGGCAACCCTTTCTTCGGTTTCTCCTTGAGCAAGAGGAGAAATGGTCCTGAAAGTTACAGCACTCATGAGTTTTCATAGAATTATGTAGAAACATAGAATGATCTGGGTTGGAAGGGATCCCAAGGATCAGAGAGTTCCAACCCCCTGCCACAGCCAGGGCCACCAACCTGCAGGCATCATCTACAAAACGTTTCCCAGGGCCCCATCCAACCTGGCCTTCAACACCTCCAGGGATGGGGCATCCACCACCTCTCTGGGCTTCTTGTTCCAGCACTTCACCACTCTCTCTGTAAAGAACTTCCCCATAATATCTAATCTAAACCTTCCCTCCATTTCCCCTTGTCCTGCCACTTTCTACCCTTTTAAAAAGTTTTATGGGTATAAGAATGAAATTCTCCAATCAACAGAAGTCTGCCATTTCCACCCATTGCATTATGCTTGGTAGGAGCTCTGCAAGCCCACAATATGGAAGCAGCAAGGTGGACAGACATTAATTTCAGAGATTCTTCCAGAATGCATCAACATGACTGCACTTAAAAGAAAAAAAAAAAACCCAAACCAAAACCAAACAAGAAGAAACTAGTGCAAAGGAGTACATTCACAGCCTATGGGAAAGTAGGATGGTCTGAAAAGAATTGTCAACTTTGGTGAGAAAGACTGCTGAACACAAGAAAAATGTAACTTTAAAATACGCAACCACATGATGTCGGGTATGCTTAATGGAGGGAAGGCCTATATTAACCTGTTTGAATTGCTAATTGGGGATTTAGTTGGCTAGATTGGGGGTTATAAGATTAAGGCTTTTATTCTGTGTTTTTGTTCTTTTCCAAAGGTAGGAATCCTCTATAGATCCCCGCTCTTGGGAATCTAATGCCCTCAAATGCACAACTCGGCAGCCGACGAACAAGCTGATAAAGCATTCCTTGCAGATACTTAATGGGTACATTCTGTATCTCTGTCTGCATCTCTCAGTCTATCTTTATTTTTCCCCTTAGCATCCTTGGAGGAAAGTAAGCAAACAAAACAAACTAAAAGAACTATCTCTTCCCTTCATATTTATAGCTGATTTTCCAGAAGTAATTTCCATTTATGGGAATAATGCTTGAAATTTCTTGTGTTTCAAGGATTGAGACACCTACTTTATTTCAAGTTTCTTCAACTGATTAGGACAAAATGGAAAGAAGCCCTCAGGACTCTGCAAGTTTTGCATTACAGCTGTACATCAGAACACACTGGGCTAGAAGGAGGATGAGGCAGCTTTGTGCAAGGCAGGTCTGACCTGGCAGGATGCTTCACACATTGCCAGACAAACTCCATCACTTGCTACATTCCTTTCTTGGGCACCAATACTAGAGTTCACTGGAGGAAGTACAGTTTACATTGCTCTCCAAAACCTACGAGCCCTCACCACACTTGTTGCAGTACAATAACTGAAATAATAACAAGGATGTAGAGCAAAGGAGAGCCTTTATTTTTTAAGACGGCGAGGGGCTGTTGTTTATTGTAAAGTTGTTTGGCTTTGTGCAGAGGGAAGCTGTGAGGTTGTGTTATTTGCACAGCTTCCAGTGAAGAGCTATGATGTTTTGAAACTCATTCTTTAAAAAAGGCAAGTACAAGAAAAATGTATTATGTAATAAAATGATTATAAATATCCTGAGTTCTGAAGTATATGCAGAAACCCTCCTCAGAAATCTTGTTAAAATAGTTAACTGTGTTTGCCCAAAAGTCACAGCAACATATCTTCACAATTGTTTCTGTGGATGAAATGTTGGAACAGACATTTTTATCACTCAAGGAAAACCACTGTAAATTCTTTGTTTGCTGAAAATGAGGTAACTGTCCTCAGTCAGAAGGCAATAAAAAAAAAATCTTCAGGTAGTTTCTTATTTGCTCGCACAGGGATCTTCTCTGCTGGGTACAAATAACTGCCAAACTCATTTGTATCTTGCTGCTTGTGTACTTAAATTCCCCAGTGTTTTGCAATTATTTAAAATATTGTGACTATTCTTATATTAGTAGTGTACTCCTGACTCCCAAATTGCCTGTTTACACCCATTTTGCACCTGTAAGAATGTTTTTTTTTGTGGTGCAACTGTAATTATGAACTGGATTTAAGATGCTAACAAAGCTACATCTCATGTTTTTCATATGGGCTCCAAAATCTTTATTTTCTGTTGTGAGGGCATATTCCTACCCTGATCAGAGCCTTAATGAAGTCGGAAAAAGACAACAAATGCTCAGGGATGCACCAGCTTTTATAGTAGATCAGGGACCCAGCAGGTCATGGCAACCTGCCCACTTTTAATGGGATGAATCTCATAGGAAATTTTGCGTAAAATTCATTGTCAAAACAGTGCCAAGTCAGGTCCTTCAGTTATAACAGAAGACCCAAAATATGGCTCTGCAGGGAGCTAAAAGCACGATAGCAGATGATGCTGCTGCGTAGCTAGAAGTACTGCACGTTGTGGTGAAGAGCTGAGAGGGGTGTTTTTGAGAAATTATTGTTAAAAATGTGCATAACGCAACAGTGGAGAGAACTGGAGAAAGTTTTGAGCATGAGGAATACCATGTAGATGAAGCTGATAAGATAGTTCCAGAGCTGGCGATAGCAAGAGGAGGATTCTTGAGTGAGAAAGAGTTTTGATTTCTTTTGTTATTCAGGCTTTTTGGATTTAGAGGGTCTCATAAATTACAGTGCAGGTAACCTTGGTGAGGTGGAGTTTGTGCTTCTTGAAGACTGAAACAATTGCCACATTTCTACTCAGCCAAATGAGTTGAGAATCAAATTGCTACTCCTAGAAGACAGTTGTCTTCACTGATCCAAATTTTAAAGCGTCTTACAGAATTCACTCATCACCCTACATCTGTCCCCTTGTCAGTTGGGCTTGATCAGTATTTCTCGGTTCCTTTGTAGAGATTTAAAAGCTTCCCATTCTTCCTTTGAAATGTGGGAATAAATCGCATATTGGGTTTTGCAAAGTAAGTGAACGGCCCCTTTCAACTAGTCAGCAAAAAGTTTCAATAGAGGAATTAAGGCCGATGGAGGAGGAAATGTGATTCTGGGCTTAAAAGTTGTTTTTGGTGCAGACTTCTAGAAACCTAGTGCATACATTCATTGTGTGAGCAATAATGGAAAAGAAATGTCTTAAACAAATACCTTTTGTAGGATAAGTTTAATGCCACAATCATATTACTTGGTTTGACTGCAGAAATGGGAATGCAAATGATAAACCTTTCCCAACAACACTAATCTGAGAGGAGCTCTCTGGGAAGAATAGCATTTGAAATATTGTACACAATGAAATATTGTGTCCTTCCCTACCCCCAAGGTTGAGGTCTTCTTCCCTTCTTCAGGCAAGTGGCACTAGTCGGATTACAGTGCAATCATAACAACTAAAGATGGAAAAAGCTATTGGGCCATTTAATCTCTTCCCCTGCCAGTAGAGGATTACTCCTGAAGCATGTTCTTCAATGCCTTGTCCAGTTCTGGGTGACTGGAGAAATAGGTTTCCATCATTTTTTAGGGAGATTATCTTTCAGATAAGACCCCAACGACCTATGTCCTAACTACTCTGCACGAATCCTCAGAGCTGGATTCCTCAAAGTCAGGCTTAAATACAGCTGCACGCATGCATTTGCCTGTGCTTATTTTTAAAATCTAACTTAGGACTGTCACAGTGATTTTGATTAAAATTGTTAACAGTTCTTTGGCCAAAACTCCCTTCACACCCACATCTGTATTACATGCAAAGGAACTGTTTGGACATTTGCTTTCAACCCATGTGGAGTACATACTAGATATTCTTCTGCAAATTTTTAATTTTTAAGGAGCTTTTGGTTGTTTTCAATCCATGAAGAGAGTAGTTTGACTAAAAATTGCTATCTAGTTAATCTGGTATAATTTCCTCTTTTTAAGAGCCTTAGATAAATCCAGGGTTATTTATTGGTTTATCTGTCACTTTTTTATTATTCTCTCTATGTATTCAGATTTTTTTTCATTAAGATTTTTTCTGTTATTTCTTCAGGGACTTACATTTCATCCACCAAATAATAATTGTAAGGTTATGGCTCTTTTTAAATATAAAGCCTGGTAAGACTTTCTGTTTTCCTACTCCTTAAATGTACTTCTGCCATACTATTATTATTGGTGTACATATTATTACTAGCATACATTCATTCTTGCATGAGTAGGAATGCATGTAGGGCCAACAGTGCCATAACTTCTCTATTTTATTTTAAAGCAAGTGATCAGAGAACTCCAATTCTGCAAAAAAATAGAAGTTCAATTTACTTTGAACAAAAAGAGAATAACAACATCTGTAATATAAGACACAATGAAATAGCGGCTCCTTTCTCCCTTACTAAAGAGGGCTGAGGTATTCCTCCCCTCTTCAGGCAATGGAGCAGTCATATTATTAGCAAATTAAAATAATGAAAATAGGGGGAAATAGTTAATGCAAGTATGAGCTGTCATGTGTTTATAGACATGTAAGATCAGGATGTAAATTGATACTGTACTACTGAAATTTTGATGAAAGAAAAAGGTGATAGGTACTCAGGTTTAACAGGAATCTTTTTTATGATGCTTGTGGTTTTGGATCTGAATCTGTTGATGTTTATTAGAAAAGGGGACAGGCCCATTTTTTTCTATGATAGAAATTATTTTTAAAGAAGGATTCAAAGGGAGAAGTGAAATATGATTGTGATTTAGATTGCACAGGCATCTTCCTACAGACATCCTGCCAGTGGTGAAGTTCATATGGACTCATGGTAGGAAGATATCAGCAAACTGTGATGGTCTTGCATGTTGAGTGCCCAGAGCTATGTAAGACAGGGCAGAAAGGATGAAAAATGCAAGGTCAGTAGCAAGCCAATTGGGTGAATTCTTTCTTTCTTTTCTTCTTCTTTTTTTTTTTTCCTGAGATGGAAAAAGAAACTAGACATGAGGATGAAAGTGATCACCAGTCTCCTCTAATCAGTACCTAAGTTGAATATAGTTTGTCCATGCTGATTCTGGATCGTTAGTTCATTTCTTTGACATTGTAGAATATTCATGAACTTAAATGATGATTCAAACATTTGCAAATTTCCCCTAAATCTTCAATAAAGCTTTTTCATTAAACATGAACAAATGTCTAAACAACTTTTCACAATTTCCTATTGCTAAACATCCATTTATCTGATATAGGGTCTATTGTTAAAAGAACTCTGCAGCATTTCGGTGCACCCTCACAGAAATTTCAGATAGCTAAGATCTCCTCTGCAATGTTGAATGTAACAATTTCCAAATGCTGAAAACCAAGAACAGAAAAATGGGTGCCAGCGATAGGCAGGACTGGTTGGTTTCATTACAAGCTGCTAAGACAGTCTAAACACTTGTGTGTAGAAGCTAGGTATGCAGTAGTAAACAAATGGGAGTTTTCTTTGGCCCGGAGGCCAGCTGGCGTGGCCTGGCATGGCTCAAACCCATGTGGCTTAATTTTCCCCGTCCCCCAGAAGGGTAGCTGCATCCCCTGCTGCTTATTGGCAGTGGTCCCTGGTCTACACCAACCCCTGAACTATGCCCAGACCTTGTCAGGGAAAAACAAGACGCTTGGCACAGGTCAAAACTGTGCCACGCGCCAAGCCAGCAGCTTCCCAGCATGGGTGATTGCTGGCTGAAGTGCAGGCGTCTCTCCGAGTCCTGCTTCGCTTTCCAAAGCAGGCTGCAGTCCTACGTGCCCAGCCTCATGTTAAGCTGCACATGCACAGTTGTATTGATTGCAAAACTATAAAAGAATAAATAATCTGCTTTCTTTTTTTGAAGCCGTGACAACTTTAGAGGTCTTCCTGACATGAGGTAACAGATAGTAGGGATACTGAGGAGAGCAAGCAAAGTATACAAAAGATGCAAGACATCATTTGCTTTGGATATATAAATAGAAAGAGAAACGCAGTCAAAATCACATTAAAGCAAAAAAGCTGGACGTAGTTTCTCTCTTCCTGAACTGTACCTTGCAGGAGAAAATGTTCCCAGGAATGTTAATACATTTTTCTCAAATCTGCTTGAAAATACTTAGCAGGTCTTATTAAGTCAAGGATAAATTTAGTTATCCCCATAGCTAGTTTGATCTCAATTGCATTTTTGATTGGTTAATTGTAATTGCCATTTTTATTTTATTGTAACTCTAATTGGTGCAAAGTTTCTTTTAATTTAGTGGCATCTAACTTACCTTGCTGTGTGTTTTGGTTCTAAGCAATTTCAGTCTTAAGCATACTTAATTCCCTTCTGAGATCCTCCATCACTAACAACACAAGATCAAATAACCAACTAATTAAAATTTATGTCCATCTTCTATTGAAGTCATCATTCATATCCCCTTGAGTAGGTGATTTCTGACTGTGTGATCCCACAGGAATATTTTTATGTCTACAGTAATATGTGAATGTGGAAATGTGAAGTTTATTCTGTTTTATTCCTGTGTAAATGGAATAGGTTTCAATTAAAGGGTTAGGGTTTGGTTTGGGTAGGGTTTTTTTTCCAGTTCTCGGATATACTGTGCAAAGAAATAGCTAAATATTCCTTGCTGCAAGGAAATTGTGTAAAAATCTATGTGTAACATTTTCTCATTAAAAATGTACATCAGATAAAATAAACTTCATCTTCCAAGAGCCACCTTTTCCTGTTACTCCCTTGTAGGCACAAATGTTTCACAGGAATTAGGGGTGCAGACCCTTTCTGTGCAGTCAGTATGCATCTGAACATGGCATTTGGGGTGCTGGGTTACTGGACATCCTTTCTGTGGGTGAAAAATGACCTTAACTTGTACTTAACAACAACCTTACCTATCTGGATGTGTCTACATTTGCAACCAAAGGAGGGCTGGGGCTCAGACTAGACTAATGTTGCCTACCATCCGTGCTGTTTCATACCACCTTGGCACCCCACTAGATATCTCCTAGTCCCCATCAGGGGATGGCATGTGCCTGTGGCCATTCCCAGGTGGTGGTACAAGTGAGACTGCAAACTTTCTGGTTCCCTCCACCTTGTAAACACTAGTCCAGCACTATCCCATAAGGATTAAGTGCATGCTCACATTCCCGATGCAAACAACTCTTTCCAAAGGCTTCACGCTATGAAAACGCCAGCCTGATGGGCAGCAATGCAGCCCTCACATAATTACAACAACAGGGAAATCCTCCACACACAAAGCATGATCGCTGTGTCTTAAACCCCCCATTGGCAGCACTATATGGTCCACAAGAAATGCAGGACCAAGTGCTGTGTAACATGGATTTCACTAGGTCATGTCATCTGGTCTTAGGCAAGGAGGGGGAATGGCCCTTCCTCTCTGCTGTGCAGCCTCTGGGTCCTCGTTTCGCCGTTCTCCCAGCTGGAGGAAGCCATCTGAGAACGGCTCTATGAATGGACAGACCTCTGAGCTGACCTCTAAATGGAAAAACAGAGTGCTGCAGAGGTGCCTCCTGTCAGTGAGAAATGCTGATTACTGTGGAAGAAATTAGAACAGTACTTGGACCAGAGTGTCTAAGAAAACAGTTGCACATGCAAAAGTGGCTAACATAAAGCAAAGGGAATTGTGGCTTCCTGATAAACTGGTCTTCAAAAGTGGTTTTGAGCTAAAATTGTCTGATGATGTTTTCAGCACTATTATTTATGCCACCCTGTGGTTTATTTACTTCTATTTAGGTGCTTTCAATGTTTTTTATGCTGCATTTCTACTGAGCCAGGTTCATTTTTTAGCACATCCAGTTAGTGGGAAGTCTTTCCAACAAGGACAATTCCCAAGTACACAGTGTCCTCAGTCCCAAGAAAATAATAAATAGTTACTGTGGGATTGCACAGGCCTTGGAGAAAATGTGCACTGCTGGTTAGTGGTCCTCATGATAGCTAGAGAGTATCGAAGTCTGATTCATAGTTCTCATAGATACATCTCCCACTGATGATCCAGTATCTGCTGCTGAGGTCAGAAAACTGGGAGAGAGTTGTGTCCTCAAGTTATGCAGTAGGTGTGGGAGACCCAAGCACACCACCTCTCCTCAGTCTGCCAAGGACAAGTACCTTCCCAGGGAGAATGAAGACATCCTAACCTAAAGGTCCAAAATAGATTCTTTCCATCTGGAAGTAGGACTACAGCGAAAGTCCTGCTGCTTACCTTCTAGACACTAAAGTTAGCTGAAGTGAATCTGACCCTTAATAACTTGCTGGCACATTGCACCAAGACACGTTTGCCTGGATCGCTGCAGATGAGTGTAAGCTCATGCTGTTGGTGCTCTGCACTACACTGGTTTTCCCCTGATGGCGTGTTTGTTTTAGCACAGCTCAGTACATCAGGCAGATACACCCAGCCACCCTGGGAGACCAAACATCATCATAGCAGAGCACCCATAGAGCTTTGAGATCTCTGGGCCAAAGAGGTCACGCACCTTCACATCTGGCTCTGGACATGTAATGCAGCCCCTGGTGTGGGGTAGGAAGGAGGAGTGGTAGGATTGGCTGCTCAGGGGAAGGAGCTGCACCTCATGTCCAAATGAGGGGTGCTCAACAATACTAAAGTCCTTCCCTCTTGGATGAATCCACATCTGCATGCTAAACCTGGCAAACCACTCAAAGCTGAAATGGAGAAAGGAGTGGCTTTGCCAGAGGTCTTGCACCAGAGCAGTGGAGAGATAAAATACTATGCTCTGGGGTCCCACTGCTGCGTGCTCTTTTCCTCCATGGCCTCTGAACTGAGGAGGTGAAATGTGCTTTAGCTCCTCATGGATCTGCTCCCCCTCACTGCTGTCTCTTGGGCCTCAGACTGCTCAGATTCCCAGGGCAGAAGAGAAGGGACCTGCAGATGTAACCAGTGGGTGTGTAGGAACAGACACTAGCAGTGGTCTGGTCTCCATTGTAAAGTTGGCTAGTTACAAAGAAGATGCACAGGTCTTGAAGATCCTCTGACCCCACAGACTTTCAACACAGGGATTTCTAGCACCAATGGCAGAGGGAAAAGTGTGAGGGTCTTAGAATAAATAACTTATACTGATGATTGCTAGTCATCTGCTTCCTAAGCATGCAAATTTAGTTCAGAAGTTACTGTGAGATTTATGGAATTTAGGCAGGAGGATATGATTGAATGCTTCTAACAGAAGAGAGAGGACGACACATACCATGTAGTGGTCCTAGGGATGTATTTCTCCTCTGGCCTCCTGTGTGGGGCCATAATTAGAGATCTGATTTGGCATTATTGCATGATTTATTTCCTTCAGTTCTTGCTTCCACCAAGTCTAATAGATTCCTCATGTTATTAGATAACCCTCTCTGTGAGCTGTTGTATAGATAATGGTTTCATGCCCCAGACCCAGAGCTTTAATTTTCACGAGTGCACTTAAAAAAAACAATCAGCCAATGAGTTATTAGTGAAGTTATTAGTCTCAATTGTGTCACCATTAAATAATTTAGTCGCTTTCTTTGCTACAAGAGCAAACTGCTGAGTGTCCTCCTGGTCTCCTGGCTATGGAACGAGCCAAATGATACCTTCATTATTGCATCAGAAGGGCTATCAGCCCTTCTGGGTGCCAGCGCTTATTTGGCCTGACATGTTCAAGGCTCAAGCTTAGCACTTAAGCCAGTACTCACATCCCGTAGAGTTCAACTTATTTAAGTAGATGTTTTGTTAAGTAGGTATGTCTTAAAGCACTTGCTTCGTTTTAAGGGAAAGCAGTGGGGCTTTATGGCATTTTGGGTGGTGAGTGTGTGGATCCTTTTCTTCAACCACAGCAGGTCCCCAGAAAAGCCACTCCCAGCTACTGGCATGGACTTTTATGTTTTGAAATTGTATATCAAGTTACCTGGGCTTTGGGAGTCTGATGGTATCAGAGCCACAGTCCACTGAGAAGTGAAGGGCATTTGATGCGTAATGGATGTCGTTCAGCAGCAGGGCGAATCAGGCTCTTAAGCTTTTACTGCATCTTGCAACTTGAAAGTGGAGAAGTCCGAGTTTTATTTAGCTCCATAAAATATTTAACCTCAACAGCGATGGAGTTGATAAAAATCTGTTTTTTGTAAAAAGCTTTTGTTTCAAGCCTATCCTTTTTATGATTCTCAGAAAAAAAAAAGCAATATCTATTATTACCAGAGAATGATCCAATAAATGTCTTGGGTATTTCTGCCAAACTTCTGTGCAGGTTCCTAATGAGGGAGATATTAAGTTAAAATCAATGTGGGAGTAGTTCTTGTAGACCAGGGGAAAGTGTGTCATTATTTTTGCTGGCCAAATATAGTATCATCATCCATTAACTCCCTAGCTGAAAAATATCCTGTATCTCACTGGGATGCTGATCAAGTCATGTTCTTGTATATGATTTCTCTTAAGGCATGCCTAGTATGTATTTTAGCAATAAGTGTTATGGCAGGAGAATCTCAGAGCACTGGGATATTTTATGTTGCTAAATTTTACCTGTATCCTACAAATCTCCAAAAATAAAAAGGAAAAAAGCCATGACAAAAAAAAAAAATCCCTAACATTTGGTCTGGGCTACCAGTAGTAATTTAACCTATTAAATAGACCATTCTAAAAATTTCAAAACTACCGATATTATCTGGGAGGGCAGATGCAGAACCTCAAGAAGTGTAACAAGTCTGAAAGTACAAGAAAAAAATCATCATCATGAGGAAATTCAGGTTCTGGTGTTTAAATAAGTTAAAAATATGAAAAGACAATATAATCTGTGACATACATGTTTTTAAGAAGCTGATGTTTTAACTAGAGCTAGACAATTTTTTTTCCCTGAATATTTTTTATCCTCATAATACAGCTTGGGGTTGTCTGAAACTATTGATGGATATGGGTTAAACAACATCAGTAATTTTATCTGGAAAAAAATAATTTCAAAAGCATGTTTCGGTTCTGCATTGAATGAAAATTCATTATGGGCACTACTTATGCTCTGAAGGAAGAATTTAAAATAATTGCTCAAGAAAAGTCCCTCCTCTTTTCTCCTCCTTTCTTCAAGATTACTGTCCCAGTCTTTGGTTTTGTGTTTCGAGTTTGGACACACCACTGAAAACATAAGTTTTCACGTGGCTTTATACTTGCTCACACTGGTGTAGAAATGCTATTGAAAAATTCATCTCTCTGAGCATCTTTAAAGCAAGATATCTCAAATCTAAAGCTTCTGCTCATTTCAAGTACAGGGGGAATCACTGAGAGAGGCAAAAGAATTCTAATCTACTGTGTTTGGTATTTTCTGGTACTGTGATCGCCCATTCTATGGTCTTCTATGTGCTCCAGGAGCATTTCATTTAACAGAAACAAAAGCCATTTGGAAAGGCCATGGCAAGTTATAAGAAGTGCATTTGAAAGATGTACCAGTTGAAGGTGTGTGGGAGCAGCCCTGCTGTGGAGCCACATGCAGCTGTGGTCAACAGCAGCGTGGGGGACATGGGATACCAGGCACTGTCAGTAGGAGACACCATGCCCCAGACTCTTCCCTCTGCCTTCATTCAAACTGCTTGGAGAAGTGTCTCTGGCAGCTACCAAAGGGTCTGTCCTGGAGGGACCTCCCTGTGTGCCTGGTGGTGGCCAGCTCCTGAAGGCTGCTGCCGGGAAGGGCTTCCCTGCCGACCAGGGAAGGGGACCTGGGCATGTACAGGGCAGCCCTTTATAGTTAAGCCCCTCGTTTGATAATGAGCCACTAATGGAGAGAATTAAAGTTGGCAGGCGTTGTCTTGCAGCTGTTCTCCACTCCCTCCCGCTGAAGACAGGCTTTGTGGGAGCTGGTCTGCCATCAGTATACACTCCTTCCCTTAGGCTCTGCCTTCTTGCATCACACAGCCTTGGCCCTGTGGCTGTCTGTGTGGCTGAGGCACCCAAATGACTGCATTTATCTGTTTCAGTGTCGTTAGAAGTCAGGCAGACTAATTTTGAAGCTTGGATGTCTCAGAGTTTCTGCCAGAAAATTAAGTATACTATGAACTTTACGTTGCCTGCTACTAGAATTGCTTAAATTTCTGTTAAATCTTTGTCATTTTTTTTTCCTTACTTACATGACTTTTGGAAAAGTCCTTTAAGTCATATTGTAACATTATAAATCACCTGCTGAACAACTGGGATTCAAGGTGGTTGATTCCTCACAATTTCTGCAAGATCAAAGGTATGGCTGTCCTCCAAAAGCTGTGATGCTTCACATCAAAGTTCACAATGAAAACTATCTTGATTTTCTTCTTCGGCGTTTGGATTTGACTTCGTGACAATAACATTTCAACCAGCGTGTTCGTTTGTGAGAGGACGTGGCTGTGCTCATTACCATGGCAAATGCATAACCAAAGGGAGCAACCCTGATTTCAAATCTTCTGTTCCTGGAGTTTGTGAGTCTGTTTTAAAAAAATAAAGTGAATGTCTTTAGCACTGCTATAAATATCCCTGTAGTAAATGCCCTGAGTATCTTTCAATCCACGCTGATCCTTGTAATCACAGCCGCATTGTTCTGGGCATGTCATTGAAAATGCTTTTGACAGAACAAATGATGATCACCTGTGCTGGAGTTTGTAAAAAGCCTAAGATCCAATCTGCTATTTCATCAAGAAAAAACAACATTCAGTTCATTTCTTTCTCTCTTTCATGTGCAATGCTTTTCACTGGGACACACTGTTTTTTTACTAGCTCTTTTGTTTTTCCCGTTCTTCTCCATGAGCCTCACAAAACAAATAACTGGTGGGAAGTTCATAAAGGAATTGCTTTTACTTGCTTCAGGTGCTGACGGCCTGGTGTGGCTCATTAGGTTGGGTTTTTTTCTTTCTTAACAGAATAAAAAAAGTTTAGGGACTGGACTCTGCTTTTCTTGAAAGTAAGAATTCTGCAGATGTGCGATGGCTGATATTTGTGTACCTATCCTTGCATAGCAGAACTAGACTTTAAAGTGTCTGAAGTTGGTATATTCAGGGAATATCAGTCATAAATACTTTTATGTCTGACTCATGTAAGCTGGAGTTGTAACTTTCACATTGCCATGTGCCTTTATATTATTGAAGTTTAAAAGAATTTGTTTCGAAGCCTAATGTTTGGCTCATGATGAAAGAAAATCAAGCTTATTCGGAGTTACGTTAAATAATTACATGTGTAACCCTTTAAATGCTAGATATGCAAATAAAGTGTTATATACTCACTTATATAGTAAAGACTTAAGGCCAAATTTGCCATGTCTATCCTCCCTCCCTAATCCCGCTCCTGTTTCTTCTTCTGAAGTTATCTGCAACAGAAATTACCCCCAGCAAAAACGGTTTGATTAGATGAAATACAATTTAATTCCTGAAAAAATGTTCCTAGCAAAAGACCCGGTTCTGTACCCAACATTATTCCTGACATCATTGGAAATTCAACTGAAGACTCACAGGATTATTCCCTATTTCTCATGGTGCTTGCTGTGAACTCCAGTACTGCAGACTTTTCCAGGTGGGAAAAGGTACATCCGAGTCGCAGATACACTTATGCTGGTGAACAGTTACAGATCCCAAAGGCAATTGTTGCTGTTTCTCACTGAAACAGACACACCAGTGATTTTCAAAGGTACTTAGAAGGTATGATGCTGCACTTGACCAGGGACATGTGCAAAATATATATGACTTCAGCAACTTTTGGTACAATAAAGACAGAGATCTCCCAGATAGAGTCCAGTGGAGGGCTACAAAGATGATTAAGGGCCTGGAGCATCTCCCCTACAAGGAAAGGCTGAAGGAACTGGGGCTGTTCAGCCTTGAGAAAAGAAGAGTGAGAGGAAATTTGATCAATGTTTATAAATATCTGAAGTGTTGGAGACAAAGGGAGATGGCCAGCCTCTTTTCAGTGGTCTGTGGGGACAGGACAAGCGGGAGCATGGGAAGTTCTGCACCAATCTGCAGAAGAACTTTTTCACAGTGAGAGTGACAGAGCCCTGGGACAGGCTGCCCAGGGAGGTGTGGAGTCTCCTTCTCTGGAGATATTCAAGACCTGTCTGGATGCCTCCCTGTGCAACCTGTCCTAGAGAACCTGCTTTGGCAGGGGGTTGGACTCGATCTTTGGAGGTCCCTTCCAACCCCTACAATTCTGTGAATCTGTGAACTATTCTCAGTCTATATTAGTTGTTTCTTGTGTTACCTGACCTAGCAATGCTGGTGTTATTTCAGAGCTAAGCATAAAAGAAGGAGCTAAAAAACTTAAGTCCTGCTAAAGGTCTAGGCCCACAAGAGTCATCCAAGGTAATTTATGAACTGCTTGGATTTATGCCCTCTGCTCTGACCCCTCTTAAGGTTAATACACAGGATTATCTATTTAGGATCTGTCATTTCACTCAGACCATTAAAAAAGAGAGTCACACTACAGAGGGACAAGTTTTCAAAATATTATGAAGTCTTTTTACGAGATTTTGTTTGTATGCTAACTTTTTATTAACTTAATTGCTGTCCACAACTAAAGAGAATCAGAAAAAGAATTGCTTTTTTTCACAGGTTCAAACACTTCAAGGAGAACAGCAAGCTTCATTGGATTAGAGAATTTTTGGCTTCTTCACTTCCCTTAACCAGGACAATTTGTTGTCAAAATATGTTAGCAAATATAAAGACTGGGACAAGGAGCAAAATTTTCTCTAATCTCAGAGAAGATTGAGTTTAAAATCTGGGCTATGATTCAGATCTAGTTTTGTTTGTTTGTTTGTTTGTTTATATTTTTTTTCTTTCTGTTTATTTGATCCAAAATTATATCTCCTTACAAAGGCTTTTTTTTCTGGCAAAACTCCAGTTGTCTTCAGTTTGGTTTGCTGGAGCTTGTGTTTATGTACCACAAAAAATGTCTGTCTTCACTGAAAGCTGTGCCAGAATGAAAATTGCAATGTTTGACCTTTATGTACAAGACCAGGGATGGGCAGGAACTAGTTCAGATCAGATGTAGAAAGAAGTTTTGTCCTTACATAATTTTAAGAACACTTAAACGTATCAGTAAGTATATTTGTATTTTTCCTATTTTTAAAACATTTGGGAAAGATTAAAAAAAGGTAGAGAGCACTGTATTTTTGAGCCACAAACAAAACTGTGGCACTGTGAGGATTAGAAACGAACAAATTTATTTTTAGGTGCTTGTTACCAAGATGCTACTCCTTTGTTTAGATCACACGAAGATGGCCATTGCTTAACTTAGTCGTTCACTTTCTAAATATTTTACAAAAGGGAGTAAACCACATTCATTTTTGACTGAGTGCTGTTGCATGCAAGGGCTCTCACAGTTTGTTTCTAGCATACCAAAAGCATTCTGTTAATGAAACATTTCAAGGCTAATGAACCAAAACTTTGCACCAAACAGACAGCGGCTGCAAACGCTTTCTTGTCTGCATTTGTCAGAGTTCATGTTTCAGCTGTGCTCTCTGCTCCACCCACTCCACACTGCTGCAGATAAAACAACATCTTGGATTGACAAGTCAAGTCTGCAAGATGAGCTTTCTATGGAAAGGTTGTAGCAAGTCATGACATTAACTCTTTTGAGGCAAATGTGCTCTTGAGTTTTGGACAAATTAGTTACTGCTGGGGGAACTCAGGTGCTGTCCTGTTCCCCTGAAGTTTTAATGTCCTAACGATTAGACTGAAATAAATTCCAGAAAGAATAATACAAAAGCACGCAAAGAGGTACTCTATGTGTGTGGTATGTGGTAATGGACTAGTGGTTCTGCCTATATGAAATCCACAGCTGGCTTTTGGGAAGATGGTTAGTTTGGCAATGCTGGTACTGTTCAAGGCCTTTCACTATGTTTTGAGGATCTAACTCGTTTGGGAGGAAATGTTTTATGGGAATCGCTTCCAAACTGTGTCATGACCAAGGCAATCCAACATCTTCATCTTGCAAGTCTAGAAGCAGCAAAGTTGATATCCACAGCAAAATCATGATTCAAGGCTAAGTGCTTAAGGCACTACTCCAGGGATCTATGTTCACTTCTGCTTTGTCTCTCTCTCTTTTTTTTTTGTGGCCTCAGGCATTGTACTCTTAGAAGACTTTTTCTAGCTGTACTATGAGGCAAAGGCCCTGCTTGGTTTTGGACACCCCAGGCAACACCCAGAATTTATGCAACATGTATCATCAATCAATCTGGAATTATCTTCCACTCTGAGCAGAAGTAAGGTTTCAGCCAGTCACCTTGCAAACACATCACGTAAGACAAAAGTGTAGGCAGAAGATGGGAAGGTGTGGAAACAGAGATTATTCTAAATCTTTTCTAGATCATGGTGAAGATAACTACAGAGTTGAGGTTGTACTTAATTCTATTCACAGTTGAAAGTCGCCTCACCTTGTGAAAGTCCCATGAATGCAGGATCAGGTTTGCGTTGTTGCTGCTGCCCATCTCAGGTCACCATCTCTGCAGTGCTCCTTACCTAAGCTGTTGTCAGGAATCCAATCCATCTTGCTTAGAAGGGAAGCTCCTGTATATGTGAACCCAAAAACATATGTATTGACACAAACAGTTGCTTATTTTGATGAATGCAGGATCGGTAACATGATCTAGAACAAATACTCCAAGGAAGTTGTTGAAATCCTAGCATTTCATTGCTGTCCCTGTTGTTCACACAAGTCAGTGGATTGGCTGCTTCAGAAGAAGGCAGAGGCCTACGTCAGGTATTTTATAAGATGCTTTTTGAACAAGGTCTTCTGTATCAGCGGGCTGTCGCAGCAGCTTGCCACAGGACTGAAGGCAGATCAAAAGACACCAGCCATTTTCTACCACCTACAAGGAACAGGATTTGGTACACAGATATTTGAGAGAAGAGCTAATCAGGAAGAAAGGTCTGTGGTAGGTAAGTGGATCCCTCTGATAAAGGGAAGACTCACAGCCTTTATTTGGCACAGTGCCATTATTCTATGTATTCAAAAAAGGATAATTTTATCAGCACAGTTGCAGGTGAACACTCTGCATATCATTGTCCAACTGTGATTACATTTATGTTGCTTAAATAAACCTATTCCTTGGCCATTACAGTTCATTTTTCTAATAAAGTTACTTATAATACCAGAAAAAAAACCCAACCCCAAAATAGTATCTTCTCAAAAAATAATAGCTGTGTATAGGCAATAGCTACTATATTTTTAAGAAGAGTCATTGTCTTTCAGGCAGCTGGAAAGGTTATTCCTACCGAGTTTGAATCTGAGATAATCATCTTCGCCAGCCACAATGAACAGGCCCTGTCTGGAAGTAGAGAGACAAAATCTTTAGCCTACTTTTCTCCCGGGAACATGTTTGAGTGTGGTTTTTGGTTTGGTTGTGGAGTTCTCTGATGTGTATCAACTGAAATATAGGAGTATTTTTTATCACCATCATTTGTAGATGTGGTCCAAGTTAGCATTGAGTAAACCTACTACCTGCAAAACGAAATATGAATAAATTCACCTGCTTACTCTGTGCTCCTGTTATTCAATAGCTCAATTTTTTTTTTTTGCAGGCTTTTTGCTTGATTAACATGTGAAGTATCTTTAGTGCAGAGTATATGCAGATGCAATTTAATAATGACATTTTCTTTAACTGAAACCACTGAAATCCCAGAAGCAAAATAGGTTGCTGTCATGTAACAGGACTGGTATCACATGGAATAGCAAGCAGGCATCACAGCATCCTATGCATGCAATAAAAAATCTCTTCAGAGGACATCCAATGTGATCTTCTGAGTAAATGCTTCCATGATATATCCTTCAGGAGTGAAAAAAAAAAAAGGAAATCAGAAAATAGCTAGGAATTGGTGTTGCAAAGCTCTGCTCACTGGCCACCCTCCAATTCTTTGTGTCTTCCACAAAGCCTCGCAGGAGATACTCCTGCTTATTGCTAGAGATGACAGCCATTCCTACCAGGCTACTGCAGCAGAGAAAAGCTCAGAGTAAGTCCTTTTAATAACTGCTGTGTTTGGAGAAAAGAGAGAAAGATCATATTTTTTCCGTTTTAGTTCTTTGGTGGAACAACTTATCTGAGCATGGCAGAGATTCTGGGTTTTTTCATGCTACTTTGCTTTATGCCATTCCCATTATCATTCTGTTCCCTACATTGCACCAGCTGACAAACCCCAAAGTGAATAGGAATTCAGATACCAAGGGTAATACTGAAGAGATGCTATCCTGTCTTGTCTGGTACAGCTTTCTAGAACTTGGACATATTGGTAAAATCCTATTCAATACAATGAAAGCCGTTAGCTCCCTTAAGATAGGGATTAAGATCTGAAACAGGTTATTTTATGTTTCTTTATGAGAACTTTCCAGGGAGTACCTGGATAGGACATATCATACAAGGGGATTCATTTTAGCAGAAATAAACTCCTGTGTTTTGTAAGTGTACAAAAGCACCTTGAGGTTTTGTATGGGAGCCCAGAAATTGAGACAGAGCAACATAGCCAGTTGCTGTCTGGTCTTTCACTCTTTGGAGTCTTGCTTAAGGCCTCCAGTTTCAAAAGGGAGTATTGATTTTGGGTATCCAACTTGAAACTCCTTAAAAGTAACATGCTTTAAAAGTAGTAGTAGATTGAAAGAGGGTACCCTCAATTCCTGCATGTTTGGCCTTTTCTAACTGGCTCAAGCTACTTGGAGTGTTTAGAGACATCCAACAACAAAAGGTTTCCAAATTTATTTTACTCATAAGTAATGGTGGATGGCACAATGTAAATGTACAACAAGTAATCACAAAGCACCTTTTACGTGTGCATGACTTGATGATTAATCCTGAAATCACGAGTATTTTCAAGATGTATTAGTAGAGATGTAGAATTTTGGTACATTTCAGTGGCTTTCTGTGAATTCCTTTATCATTTTGTGTGGTAAAGGCATAAAAGATCAAGTGCATTGAATCATTTCCAAACACTTCTCTGTAAGAGACAATGCATGAAAGTAATATTTACATTTTTTTTAACATAAACATTGCAAGAAACCCAAAGAGTGCATTTTTCACATTTAAAATAACTCTGCTTCATTACATTGCTAAGTCAGTTAATTGACGAAAAGGTAGCTGACAATTATTTGATACGTGAAAGACTTTTTACATATTTTAATTTTTTTATGATATTCTGCTGTGAAATAGGAGTCCATAATTACCTGTCAGAGCCACCGACTTACCTTTTTTTTTTTTCCAAAAGCTACTCTAAAATAAAGTACCACTGTCATAATAGCTATTCTGCTTTTCTCTCTGAAGTTCTTTCCCACTTGGAAGAATAATAGGTATTGAATATAATTCTATAGAAGCAGCTTCTGTAAGGCTAAAACAGGTGTTTAACTGGAAACGAATAATGTTTAAAAAGGATTAAAATTGAAACAGGAAGTATTTTGTGCCAAAAATATTGTGCTTAAGGTTGCTCATGATCTCAAAGTTAATGTTTCAGACAAAGGTTTACTTTCATTTGGGTGGAATGATTTCTGTATCTTATTATCCTTTCAAATACCTACATAGAAATGTTAGAAAGCCCAGCCAAATAGGTGGACACACCCTGTATTTTGGCAATTTTGTGAAAGTGACACCTGGACAAATATCTGGGCAGCCTAATCTGTCAGCGGTAGTGAAAGTCAACCAGAAAGGTCAAAAATGCTGTAGACAATTGTAATACTTTGATTTAATAATACGTTCAGCTTAAAGTTGTGGGGAAGGCTGGTTGAAAGAAATGCAATGAAAAGTGAGTGGGAATTTGAAAAGGCAGGGGAATGAAGAAGATCCTATTTTGGTCAGGCATTGGCAGAATTTCAGTGCTGTCTCTTAGCTGCCCGGCCATGTCAACTTGCCCCATGGGTGTCCCAAGGTAAAGAACGCAGGCCTGACCATGTGCAGGTAGGCGCACAGTTGTGAGGCTTCTCCTTGATGGCTTTTAATAGGTGGAGAGGCTTATTTCTATAGAGAATGAGACCAGGTTTTGAAAATCAAACGTATTCTCTGGAAAATATGGGATCGCTTTTATGTGCACAGCTCTGGCAGTAGGTTCTGTTCCTTCAACATCTACATAGTGATTTTCATGAACCATTGTGTTTTATCACCATAGAACTCTACTTGAAGTCCACAATGAAAGGAAAAGTTGGTGATCTTAAACTGTCAGTGTCTTGCCTTGACTGAGGTTCCTCCAGAGCTAGAGAGTGATGAACACAGAACATGCCTAAATTATCCTAGCTACCCTTCACATCCTGTAGGCCTCAATACCTATAAAATATCCATCAAGGTTTATCCTGCTCTACTAGGACGTCCTTTTTTCATCTGAAGTGACGCTTGATGGAAACATGAGGACACATTTTACAAAGTGATGTCTGTGAAGCAGCCACATGATTTACCTTTACCTTGTATGCTGTTGTCAAGCCCCTGGTTCTGTTTTAATTAGCAGACTATCTTTTCAGATTATAGGTAATGGGATGAAACTAGTGGTTTTGCACAAGAAATAGATTTTTTTCTTTAATAAGATATTTGACATAGCTTTGTCTTTGGCAAACCGTGTGATATTTGGTCTGTGATGAAGAACACAGCCCAGGCCTGTTTGGCCATATTTTAAATTTTTGATTGAACTTGATCACAAACTAAAATGAAAGGAGACATGTAGTCTAAATAGTAAAGCAGGCAAGAAATACTGTTTCTGAAAACTGAACTGCTAGGACTGTTTTTACTCTGATCTGGCCTTTGACCTCAGAGATGAGGTCAGCGACTTGGATGCCATGTTGTCACAGCTGGGCACAATGTACTGGGAGATCTTATTTTGAATTTACTCCTGCCTGTTCCACTCACCCCCACCCCACCCCAATAGGTACTTTCCCTTCCTTGTGTTGCACAGCTTGGTATCCTGCAAGTGGACAGTCTGGTTCCAGCAAAATTCTGCATGAGTAAGACAGTAATAATCTTGCTCTTAATTTGCAGAGAAGCACTGCTATGGGATTGCTCATGGAAGAGGAGTTTTCTGTGATCAGGATGCCTATTTTGATGTGGCAGCTTACTGGTAAGAATGGAAACCAGTTAATTTTTTGAACAGACGTGATATTATGAACATGCCACATGTCCCAAGAGCTTGGCCTCTGCTTCCCAGCATCCCCAATGGTATGTTGTGATTTCCTTCGTAGGGTGAAAACCACATTTCAAATACTTCCATTCCAGCTGTTAAATTTAGGGATATCATGACTGTTTCACACCTGCCAAGCAAATGGACATTGCCCTTCTAAATGGATGTCTAATTGGGGCGGTTTCATTTGCATGCATTCTCAGTTTTCAACAGGTGGCACTAAAGAGCCAATAAATGATTCTGTTCCCAGACTCCAGCATGCAAACTCCTGGGCAGGCACTTTTATGTGTGTTTATCTATTTAAATATGGTATTATAATTCCAACATAATTAGTCATCTAATTGAATTGCATGACCACATCCATCCAAGATGTACATTTGCATGTACACTTAATTAGGATTTATCTAAAAGCACTCTTTTTGTTCTCTATTTCCTACAAGTTAAATTACTCATGGATGGATTAGATGCTGATTTCATTTTGAAAATGTTACAGTACATATACTTGGAGAAAAATAAGTCTGCAGAATTGGTAAGCAGCAGGCAAACAAAGAATTCTTTTCTTTTCTGTTTTTTATAATGCTATCAAAGGCCAATGCTCAAGACGTCAATGAGGACCAAACTCAATGGTCAATGAGGACCAGACTTTCTGTAGTCCCAGAGAAGTAAGAGTCTGTAGCATCTTCTTTAGAGTCCTTCATTTAACATAAGCAGGATTTACAAAAGCAGAATGGCTTTGCACATGCTACTAGGTTACGATCTTCCTTCAGCACAATTTTTACTCAAACTCATCTGTTCCTCATGGTTGCAATGCATTTATGAACTTGCGTTCCTGTAAAAATAATGGACAGGAAATGAAACTATCAAAGACATACTTGAGAAACAACCATGTTTTCATACAAAATATTTACATCCATCTCAGCTGGAGGAGCAAACGGAGACCCATGTTGAGATGCGTTGTGCTACTCCAAATGGGAACATAAATACTAGAAATGTCTCAGAAATAGAAAATTGGCTTTGAAGGAGTGTCCAAACCGATGATGGAACAAAATACCTCAGAAACAGAAAGGTCATTATGGCTTTGGTTTCTTCATTGTTTAAATAAGCTCTTTTTCTTCAAAATGTATGCTTCATTATTGGCTGCTATAGGACAGTAAAGCTCTCCTTTTACTCTTTCTTTTGTCATTCAGTTGCAACAAGTGCAAGATGTACTTGGTCACTTCCATGAGCATAAGCACAATTAAAAAAAAAAAGAAGAAAACTTTGAAAGCCCAGCTGAGATATATATATGAAGAATTATAAGTTTATCTGTGTAAAACCAAACAAAACCAGCCATTTTATTTTGCAGGAGGGGTGTGTTACAATTAAAATATGTTGTGTTTCAGTCCTCTAGCTTTGAGGATGGTTTGGTCCTGCAAGCTGCATAGAGAACAGGGAAAATGGTACCAAAATAATCTGCGTTGAGAAATAATTTCACAAGTAGGATAGAGCACATCAACGTGGCAACACCGCAGTGTAAAAGGGAGGAGCAGGCTAACAGTCCCCATTTCTGTGTGGTCTTTGAAGTGACCTTTGCTTTATGGCTCTTTCATTTAAACAAATGAACTCCTGTACCTCCTCTATGAGCTCTTTTAGTCCACGGCTTCTCATAGACCTCTTGTTCTGTGAATGGCTTCTGGTGAGGGAAGTAGTGCGCTGGTTTAAAAGGGTTCCTCCCTGAGATCTCCTCTTTTCTCTTCTACTTCCAAATTGCTTTTTCCTTCCTTTTCTTCCTTTTTAAAATTTTTTTTTTTTCAGTTGGGGGGGAGGTACATGTATTTTTATCAATATTTTATTATTTTATAAAAGCTTGCCTATACTTCCAGAGAAGTAAACAGTGAGTCTCCAAGGGGTATGGTGGCTGCTGATCATGTCTTTAGCAAGTATTTCTGATCTGGGTGTTTCTCTCACTGTTACTGTTTTTAGCATCCTAATAGTTAGGCCAGATGGATTTTCTGCTGGCAGAAGTACCCACTGTCTGACTGAAGTAGAGTTTTTTTGCATCTCAGAAAGTTAGTGGAAGGAGATTTCTTCCTACAATTTATAAGGTATCAGTAAGTACTGTCCATCTCAAGCTTTCATTAAACAACCCTTTGCTAATTGCAATGTGCTTAGTTTCAGCCTTATCCTTATGTTTATGTCTAAGTGCTTTGTTGAACAGAATGCAAGCAGACTAAACTCTGCTGTATTGCAGATGAAAGAACTACAGCCAGACACAAACATGTGTGTGCAGCATGAGCATGTGTGTGCGTGTGTGAATTTAAGCTGTGACAACTGATGGACAGGACTATATTCACAGATACATATTAGAAAGATGATTACAGCTAAGGCAGAATTAGAAAACTTTAGAGGATGTAACAAAATTGAAAGAAAAGGACTAGAAGGAAATTAATCTTCCTTAATGTCTAGGTCATTTAAAATTTAACAAGGGAGAGTTTTGTAGTGTAGTGTAAGGCAAAGTTTTCCAGTGGCCACTGGATCTGTCTCCCAATAACCTGCTCTCTGCCCACTTTTTTAAGCCATCTGTTCTCCCATCAACTTTAAAAAAAATCGTTATTTTTGCAAATACGCTGTTGTGTATAAAAGTTATGAGCTGCATGACCTCAGTGGAAATGTTTGTTTGTGACTTTAGAGAGTAGAGTGTGCTCTGCCAATAGCCCATTCATATCCAATGGTGACAGCTGCAGCAGTGCTGATGACATGTAATATACTGTATGTGGCTCTCGACGCTCCATGAAAACATGAAAGGTCCAGAATCCTGTCCATATTTCAACAACTTGCCAGAGCTTCTGCTGAAACAGTGGACTATAATTCAAGCATTTGATAAATGATTGTAACAATCTAACAAGTCAAGAAACTCTACCTAGGAAACTGTTTAAAAGGATAGAAAAACTACAACACCACGCTCAACTTTTGGAAGTAATTGACTCCTACTGTGTTATCTAGTAAAAGGGATTGAAGTTCTGAAAGTTAAGGGTGTAACGCTTTAATTTGTCTGGAAAATGAAGAGGTTTTACTTTGACAGCAATTTGTTATCTGCAATTTAAAAGGCAAGTCAGGCAATAATTCCCCAGGTGCTGACTGGCAAGAGGTCAGATTGCTGGAAACAGAAGGATACTGAAAACCAGATGAGAAGGAGGGGAAGTCAGTAGTGTCTTTACTAAAATCTAATTAGGAAATAGCATCTTTTCCTCTGCTCTGGAAAGAGCAGAAACTATCAGTGAAATATCAGCAAACAGTTTGGCATCTTCAAAGATATTAATTAAGTAAAATTTGGAAAGTGCTTTGAAGATGAAAAATGTTAGGGAGTGCTAAGTATCACTATTAGCAGGACCAATGTGTCAACTGATGTTGTCTGTCTGCATAGCATTGGGCAAACACTTGGGTAATTAAGGTCAAATGAATAGCCTCGCCTGGCCAATTTATTGGATAAAGTGTGTCTTGTTGCTAGCTGAAGCAAGATGTGTTATCTGTGTAACTAACAGACTTGAAAAGTGAACGTCTATGCCAAACATATTTCACTGCTTCAGGAGCCACCAGTAGCAATAACTGGTTCTGACTTTATGGGCTCATGTTACATGCTATACACAGGACAGTGAGCAATTTTTCATAGCATTTAGCAGTTTCTAAACTTGTGATTAGAAGTTTGACATCATACATGCCTCCATTAAAGACTTGCATGCTTTCTTGAACTAAGACAATATCTCATTCTCCATATCTAATTTTTCTAGCTTACCAATATTTTAAAACTAAAACATTTATGGGATTAGTTTGGCAAAGGTTGAGGTAGTGAAGGATTGCTATTGCTGACCAAGAGGTGCTATTCAAACCTCTATCTATAGTCTGCAACTGCACTTCAGTCCTCATGTTATTATTCTGGAACTTCTTGTCATGGACAACTTGCTACAACCTTGAGGTTATAAACCAGAGGTGTGCCATAAGCTTTTGTTGTGATTTTACTGTACCAAATGGAATTTGCATAAGTGACAGTTAAATTTCCTAAGTTTCAATGTTCATTTGACTTACCTTAATGAAATCCACAGAGAGCACATCCCAATACACACCACAGCTGAACCACAAGCAGCCTGACTACGGAT
The DNA here is from genome assembly GCA_027925045.1 of Hypotaenidia okinawae. Lineage (NCBI taxonomy): Eukaryota > Metazoa > Chordata > Aves > Gruiformes > Rallidae > Hypotaenidia > Hypotaenidia okinawae. The sequence goes on from BSDF01000002.1 coordinate 10,196,250, forward strand.
GAGTGCAGCTGGGCAGCGCAGCAGCCCTGAACACGGGTCTCAGTGATGGGCATAGGGTCTGGTGGAACCTAGCCAAGAGCAGCAGACCAGGACTCACAGCCCAAGACCTGGGGAGCATGATCCTGCAGACACCTCAGTATGAAGACCAGGCTTCTCAAATGTTTGGTTCTGTTTCAAAATCAAGTTTAGGGTCAGATTAAACTGTCTCACATAATAGATCAGAAAGCAGGAGGAGCACTTGTACCCCAGCCTTCAGTCTCAGCTGCGGAGAGCCAGTAACAGCAGATGCAAGGTTGCTGCCAGTGCTTGGTATTCACTGGCTAGTAGTAACTTTAATCAGCTGAGAAATTGTTGCAGATACTGCTTTCCAGCTGCAGTGTGAACAACCTTAGCATGAGCCGGTGGGGTCAGTCTAACCGCCTGCTTGGCTTGTGAGCAGTTGCTTTGTCGTTGAGCTGCAGACTGGAGCCTACATTTCATAACAGAGCAGGTATTCCTGATCATCCCTTTCCATTAAACATATTTTCTGGTTTATTTTTAAAATGGCAAAAGTCTCCCCAACACATTTCCCGTAGGAGAGCGCCAGATGAGCATCGCTGAGGTAGATTCAGGCAGAATGTCGTCACTCTCTGGCAATAAACAAAAAGCTAAACCAAGCCAGCTCTCAAAACCTGTGGAGTTTTTTTACCCAAATGTACTGTTGCCCAATGGATACTGTGCAGGTGAACCGTGCATTCCTGTGTTCTGCAAAAATTTGGAAGTCTTGGATGCCACAGTGCTGAAGGCAAACACGGCTGCATTGGCTGTGGCAGTTCTGCACACACGTGGCGTAATAAGAGTATCCCCAGGGGCCAATAATGCACTTGAAACTGCCTTGAAAATTAACAAGAAGAACAGCTTTCCATTTAGCATATTTGGTGATTGAATCAGAATCACAGAATTTTAGGGGTTGGAAGGGACCTCCAGAGATCACCGAGTACCTCTTTCTTCATATCACAGATATTATAGCATGTACAGAGGAAGGATTTAAGATCTAAACTATGTGTCTTGCTCAAAATTACTTTAAGAATCTTGATGACTCTTGATGGTTTTTAGCTATGGGTGTTGGGCTTCTCTCCTTTCCACCACAGATAAAAAAATTTACATCAGTGAAGAAGAAAAACCTCTGGAAAATAAATAAGAATAATTAAACCAAATGGCAGAGCCACACACTATTAATATCTCCTATTGTCTGTGTCCCAATCCCACGGGGAGCTATAGCCAGCTACCCAAAGGATCAGTAGCTCATTTAGCATTTGTCATACCCCAAGGATGAGTCAGTCTGTGACTTAACTAATCTGGCACAGTGTGCTTTCTGCAATGCCAAGTTTGATCAGACTATTTCAGTGGTTCAGCATTATAGAAAAGAGGCACTAAAGACTAAAAGTGATGTTGACTCAGCCATTTGGCTCCTGCCAGTGAACATTAGTGATTTTTGAACTGCTTAGACTCCTCTTCTACTGAAAATCCATTTAGACAAAGTAATTTACATGCATTGCTCATTTACATATGATGTCTGCAGCCTTTGCCACATTGCTACAAAGAGATGCAGTTCAGAATGCAGTTGTTTCTCTCTGCCCTCATACCGCACAGAAATAATTTTGTATCAAATACTTGCTTGATATCAATACTCAGTAGATATATTTTGACACATGACAGAAGATAATGGGACTTCCCATGGAACGTGGAGAAACAGAATATTTGAGTAGGAAGAAGAGGGTGTTTTCAATTTGATTGATTAAAAATTTTAGCTGGTACATCAAGAATGTTTCGTCTCTGCAGTTAAATCAAAAATGGCCCAGTCAAGGCTGCTAGCAAGTAACAGGCTATTAGCTCTAACACATTAGGGAAAAAATCCAGCTGCATTGAAGTCAGTGGTAAAACACACATGGATTTGCATGAGATGTGAATGTTGTCCTACAAAAGCAGTAACAACTGAACAAGTGTTTCAGCACTTAACCCACAGACAGATTTCACCGGCCACAGTGAAAGAAAACTTCAGGCATCTAGAATTCAATGTGGGCTGCAAGTATTCATGATGTCCTCTTAATATGTGAAGGTTTTCCAGGAGCTGGGGTCTGGGTCTTTTTAAAAAAGCAAAGCAAAGCAACGTCTCCCCAGGCTGCAGCCCTAACTGGGTTAGGGCAGCAGGGAGCTCAGCCAGGTCCAGCCTCCCTCAATCTCAGGGGATCAAATCCATCTGATCCCAAAGAACACGAGTCACAAACACCAGCTGGCCTTATTGGTGCTCTCTTACCTCTCCTTTTTGACCTTTTACTAGTGAAAGCAGTACAAAATTCATGCGTGTGTAAGGTGGAGGGGAGAGATGAGACAAAAGCTAGACATGGCAAGTCTAATGCAGCAATTGGGAACTAAGTGGAGAGGTCTCAGGTTTGGTTCTTTGCCCCAGAGCTTTCTAAGCTGCTAGAAAAACTACAGAATTGCTCTTATTTTGAGGACAAGAAATGAAGATCCTGAAAAGTTACAAAACCTCACTTGAGGTCTTACTCTAAGGCAGTAGTGAGTTAATTGGACCTCCAGGCTCAGCATTTCTTACTCACTGGCCCTAAGTAAGGTAACACTATCAGCCTTCTTCCAGTTTCATGCTCAAAAAGGTCTTCCTGGACTATGCACTTTAACAGCCCCATAACAGAATGGGCAGGTGATAACTGTACTAGGGGACATTTTGCAGAGGTGTTGCCATTTCTTCCAGCCTTATCATACTATTGCAGCAGGCACTCAGCTGCTATGGCAATGGTCAACAATATACAGCCCTGAGCTAGAGAAGGATGCTGTAAGAGCAACTTTCACCACCTCCTACTTGTCATTTCTTTAAGTAATTAGAGCCCCATATTTGTCCTGGCACTGCTCACAGAGCCTACATTTACAAAATGAAGTTGTCTATGAGGCAGGGCACTCTCAGCAGGCCATTTAAAACTGCAGATCTGAGAGTGCTAAGCACCTAATTTTGGATGGTGCTGAGCAGACCTAGATGAGCTATTGGGGTTTTTACTCTAGTAGGTTAAGGGGTTTTATAAAAGATATATTTGCACAAATATCTATCTCTAGATCTCTCTCTATATATAGATATATCTCATGTGAGGGTATTTGAAAATTGAAGATAAATATCTTTGGCTTCTGAAGGAGAAAAGAAAGTAAAATAGCACGACTTTGTTGTGCAAAGTCAGTTGTCAGGATTCACCTATGCTCAGAGCAGTTTTCTGCCTTACTGCCAGGCTACGGGAGAGTTTTGGGTGAGAAGGAGCAGCTGGAGCAGGCTTCTCTCTCTGCTCCTCATGCTCTGGGTGTCCACTGGCTGCAGATTTGGGACATCTCCCAAAAGAATCGAGAGAGAGATGTTCTTATGGTCTTTGTCTCAATGACCAGTCTTTTGCTGAAAATGGAGTAGTAAAGGAGAGACTGAAGCCCACTGGACTACATCTAGACTTGCTTTGGATGGGAGTGCTTCCCAAACAAGGCCATGGCCATGCAACTACTCCACTGAAAATGGTCTCTGAATATTGCTATTAATTTCCTCCATCTTGTACTGAATCCGTCATTTTGGATGTAATTCATGATATAGGAGTGAAAGAAAGTGAAGGAAGGAAGGTAGAGAGGGGAACATGCTGGATACTGATAGATATTGAGCTACCAAAACAGGCAAAAAAGACAGTCCCATGGGCTTCAGTACTTCTTAAATTTTTTTATCTGTATTACAGATCTCAGAACTTTGCTCCAAAGACATACAGTACTCAAATGTAAAATTTAAAATACAGCAGTAATATATTCAGGAATTCTCCAGTGCCACATTTTTAAAGGACATAGACAGGCTACAAAGGCTGTTTTCTTCATGTGCAAATTAAAGCAGAGAGCTAAATCAGATTAAGTAAGATTCTGCTCACATGTTAGGATGCCTAAATATGTGTATATTTGTGTTTATTCACACGAACAAACAGGCTAAGCTTCCACTGTAGTCAGTGAAGATCTAATGAAAGGGATAGTCGATGCAGTCTAAGGAGCCATTCCTCACCCTGAAGTAGACACCTATGTGGTCCTACATATATCTGATGAGGATTCAAAGCCGCAGTGGTGGAAACAAGTTAGTACTAAATACTCTCAAATAAAATATTCCACTTAAATGCCCAGTACACTGTAGTATTCCAGAACATTAAAGTACACAAACTAATATCTGAACTCTTGGTCTCAGGTCAAAGTAGAAAATCACCCCTGAAATGCCAGAATTACTTCCAGAGAAACAATGCTAAAATACCTGGCTGTGTTGTTTCTGGAGTCATTTGTAAGCTGCATTTATTCTTGGCAAACTTGTTAGTGGAACAGAGGGATACCAGCCCAGACAACCTTAAAACATCTTCTGTTGATTTTCCAGGGGGAAGAGTTGGGGAGGGGGTGGTGGTTTTTGGAGGTACATATAAGTTAAGCTTGGCTGTGTCCGTATTAACCCACCTTCAATGTCAGCCTAGGCTACATTACTCCATTAATTAGTGGAGTCCATTGTATAAGCATCTGGCCACTAACTAGCAGAAAACACATTAAAGATAAAGATGGGTTAAGCTCCTGTGTGAAGTTCCTAACGAGAAGAAAAGTGTATGGGCTATATTCCATGTCACAGAATTACCAATCATTTGAACTCTCAAGTGCCCAGTCCCCTCCTTTGATTGCTTCAATCCAAATTTAGCTTAAAAAAACTCCAAAACAACAAAACCCCAAAAATCCTTCCTTAATTTGTCCAAAATGTTTGGTCTCGACTTTAATTGCTTTTAAATCCTGTCAATTAAAGTTTATAATGGAGAAAACCCATTAATAGTGAAATGAATCCCCTTGCGTTCCAAAAGTGTGCAGTAAGTCTTCTCACCCAATTGTAATAAAATTTGTTGTGGCATAGTTTTGGGGATCAATACAGCAGACCACTGTCAATCAAAGAATTTTCTACTTTCTTAAAAGTTAACAGACTTTTAGCGTCTTTGTGTTGGACTGAGGACAGTCTGAGTTACCACAGAAGATTAAATCTTTAATTTTACATTACTTCAGCCATCTCTATAGAACAAAGTGGGCTTTACCTGTTGAATATGAGGCTTATGTGAGCTGAAGTGCTCTTGAGACATTAAGAGGCAGTCTTGAACAGTCTCTGAGATTTAAGCTGAGGGGAATTCTAAAGGGATTACTGCAGCATTTTACATAAAACGAGAAATAAAAACAGACTTGAGCAATGCATGATCATAAACGCATTCCTGCTGTGATCAAGAGTCCTGTTCCCATTGCTGTTCTAAGACTAAAGCAGGAAGAACTGTCAAAGGGCAACCATACTTGTAAGGATTTGTACAAGTCCAATTTATAATGAAATTAAGGGGCTGAGTAGTTTTGAAAGATTTGTTAAAAAAGGGAGATGCTTTTCGGTCTCTCCAGCCCAGAGGTGAGAAACACAAGCATTGCTGGAATACTGTTTTGTAGAGGAGGCACGCTACTTTCTAAGAAAAGACATGGCTAACAACTCATACACAGATAAGCAATTTTAACAAAAAATCACGAAGATTTTAACTGTTGGTTACCCTTTTCTGAAGAACACATGAGGAAAAAAACTGTGAAGAAATATCTCAGAAATAAAATTGATACTGAGTTCCTTGTGTCTCCCTTTGCACGCACAGTGTATGTAAAAATAAGGAATAAAAAATAAAAGCTTTCCAGCTGTGATATATACATTATACAACAGTTCCTTTTATCACAAGAGTGGCATAAAAAGGTAGAAAATGTGAGGAGGATTGATCTTTACACTGTTTGTACAGAGAGAGGAGCCTGTGTGCATTTGTGGGCATGCGTAAAGCACACAACCACCAACACTGTACTTAATAAAGAGCGATTAGGATACAGCACCAGGCAACTGTCAGCAAATGCAGACATGAGGTTCTTGTCACACATTCACTACCAAAAAAATGATATTTGCTTTTTGTGCCTGCAAATTCTCAGGGGGTGAAATCCAGGACGCTGTTCCTTTGTCTGGTATCACAGCTATAAGTCCTCCTGGTCCTCAGGGACAGTAGAAAGCACCACCTTCCAGTCTGGGTCTGGGATGACCACATTTCCCAACAGTACAAGCAATACATCTCAACCATCATACAACTCAAAGCCACCACAATGCGTCACTTACGTATTGTTGAGCGTAACCAGAGAACTTCAGGGCAGTCCCTCTGCCCAAGAGAATTGCTTTCCCTCAAAATAGATTTGGGTTGAATGGACCATGGGTCCCAGGACAAGCACAATCTGGTGCCGTGTCAGCAGAACATGACAGCATTTGTGTGGCCTCTGACGAAGGATCAGATAGACCAGCAGCATCCACCTCAGGACCAAACCACTGTCCTTAGGCAGAGCACAGCACAGCCCCCCATCCTGGTCCCCCATCTTTCCTAAGGACAATGTTGTGCAAAGTGTTGAGTGCTTTGAGAGATAGGCAAGGCCAAGGTTCACTCTTTCTTGGTCCTTTTGACCATCCTTCATGTCATAACAACTATGCAGAGATGCTTTGCTCCACTGGGATGTTCACTGTGATGTCCAGAATTCACTTAAGGTGTAGAAAAAGTTATTTCTGCCCATTATTTTTTCACCTAGACAAGCCTTAAGGTTGGTCTTCAGGCTTCAGTGATGATCCTGTGTTTGCTCTGGGTTCCAGGTTCCAAGGTAATCAACTAAACCTTTGCCTATCAGTCAGTGCTAAAGGTCTAGCCCCTCCTATGGGCTGCAGCACCAAGCCATAGCTTTATTATTTCACTGCTGGAAAGCAGTAAAGTATGAAGTCTCTACTAAGAAACAGTGTAAATATAAAATTGTCCATTTGGTTATGCCAGCGTGATGAGTAAAATTTTCCTGCTCTCTGGTAAGAATGCCAGTAGAAATACAGACCAGCTTCAATTTCTGGAGGGAGAGAAATCTATGAAAATCAGCTTTCAAAACTGGTCTGAATGGAAGTTAATTTTTTCCATCGCTAGACAATGTGATTACTAAATCTCAGCAAACATTTACTTAGGTGAATAACAAGGAGAGGTTTCCATCTCTATTTATATATCTAGAAGGTAGAAATCCCTCTGCTGAGATCTATTCTGTTCAATTAGAAACAGCATGAAAGGAAACAAGGATTCTATGATCACAGAAAAGAAGTATTTGATAATTGTCATACAATAAAATATAGAATATGAATAGAGATCAAGCATACATTGTGAAGCATACTCATTATTATAATAAACTTTTATGCTGAGTCTTGCTCTTTATTACAGCCTCACCATATAAAATACACATCAGTTTCAATTAGAGTAATTGTAAAAACAGATGGCCACCTTTGAACAGTATCTCATCTGTGCAGTGTACTACATGGATAAATATGTCGTTTAAAACGTTCATGTTATGTATATATGATTTTATCCCAAACTAAAATAGCTAAGAAAGGTGGTGGTGCAAGCAAGCCAAGGAAGACCTGTGCTTGCAGTGAGAAGTGGTGAGGTTTGTGATGACCTTAACTCGTGAAGATGCGCGTTTCATACTGGTGGAAACCCCTGTGCACTTCACAGAGGAGCATGGTCCATGCCTTGTGAAACTCCATTGGGCTCCAGGACTCCAGCTGGTATTTGTGACCTTCATGAGGTTTTTTCTCCCAAGTGGAAGGATAATGGACTCCTATGGCACAGGAATGTCTTGTTGTCCATAGGATGGCCACACTGATGGGGAGCAGCAGCATGGAAGCAGCTCATGGCCTATGTGGGAATCCCCAGCAGGCAGCATCACCTTCCAGGCACGCAGAGTGTGCAGCCTGTGAAACAGTCTTGTGGGAGATAAATTTTGTCCAACTTCACAATCAGTCACAGCAATGAGCAAAAATATAAGATAAATTGGAGAAGCCGATTAATCTGATTTCCACTGCTCTTGAGCTCATGACAAGCTTCCATAATGCTGGGCATAGGTCAGACCAGAACAGTGACTTTGTTTCACCCCCCTACTGGGGGAGCAAGATTTAGATACTGAATTAGAAGTGTGTTTAAACTAACTGAAAAAAGAAGTTAAACACAGCAGGTGTTTAACTCTGCCACAAGTCAACTGTCCCAAAGTACTGACCTCAGAAAAGAATGATGTCATAGCAAACAGAAAAATACTATTTGTAGCCTTCTCACCACATTATCTTTTTTTATCTCCTGTTTTCCTAACAACTCTGCCTTTTCCAGAATTCCTGGTTATCTTCGTCACATGATGGGAATGGAAATTCTGAACGGCTGCTTGGGAAGAGTATTGAATCATTATCTTACCATTGATCAATGGCTATCAAAAAGTTATTTCCTATTTCTCAGTCATGCCACCTTTCAGACAGAACAAGCATTTGCCCCTGAGGAGATAGAAACATATAAACATTTGACATCAGTAAATATTTAAAAAGAACTAGGGTATTCCACAGTAGTGAGGAAAACATACCTGAGAGCTGCCGAGAGCAGTAAGCACCTCATGAATTTAGCTGGTGATTCTGACATTCTGCTCTAAAGTCATCCCATTGTGAGCTGAAGATTAGATAGCCCAGTCTGGGCTGTGTTTATTTTGTTATGTTGAAAAAGATATCTCAGTTGATTAAAATATTTTTTATAGATTAAAGACATTTTTGTCATTTTTAATGACTTACTACTAGTACTTTATAAAAAGTATTTGAGATTATGTTGACATATGCTTTAAAACACGAAAAGCTTAAGTGGTATTTAATGGATAACTTATTACAAAGAAAGAATTCTCGAGACCTGCTTTACCTTTAATTCACATTGTTTGGATGGAGCGCTTTTTCACACGATAAAGCACTATGTGTACAGCAAGAAGGAGGTGATTCGTGTGGCCAGAGAGCAAATCAAAGTCACATTACTGCAAACAGGGGAGGGCTCCAGTGCTGTTGTATGTTCAAGAGAGCTCAGAAATGCAGAACTGTATCATGAACATCACATTCCACAGAAATCACCCTGGGTCTCTGTGGACTATGATGGAACCACACCAACATCATCGATATTACCATTGTCTTCATGTTCTTGCCTTTTTCCTCATCAATTAGGGGCTGAAACTGGAATCATGGTCTCACTGAATGAGATTGCCTTCCTGGCTCTAAGTGGTTGTGATTAAAAAAGACAGGAGAGAGAGGAGATCTCAGTGGGTCTCACTGGCAAGAGTTGTTTCTTTGTGCACAATCAACAAAAATCAGTTTGGGGATAAGTATATTGAGAGCAGACCCAAGGAAAAAGACTTGGGGGGCTGGTTGATGAGAAACTCAACATCTACACTTCCAGCCCAGAAGGTCAGCCATGTCCTGGTCTGCATCAAAAGCAGCGTGACCACCAGGTCAAGGGAGGTGATTCTGCTCTCATGAGACCTCACCTGGAGTACTATGTCCAGCTCTGGGGTCTCCAGTACAAGAAAGACATGGAGCTGTTGGATTGAGTCAAGAGGGGGCCGTGAAGATGCTGAGAGGGCTGGAACACCTCTCTGGTGAAGACAGACTGAAGGAGTTGGGCTTGTTCATCCTACAGAAAAGAAGGCTCTGAGGAGACCTTATAGCCTGACAGCACCTGAAGAGGCCTGCTAGAAACATCTACTACATCTCCATACTGCTCCTGTCTTTAATGAGGGCCTCTGGAGCTGTTGATTTCTCTGTTCCAAAACAGAAAAGCCAAATATGGGTAATTGACAGCAATGCAAAAGCTGGCAGTGGTAACAACTACATTTCTCTAGGCTAGGCCAAATCCACTTTGTGGCACATTAGGCATTCCTTAAATTCTGTACTGTGTCACCATTGCTTAGAAGAATAACTAGCCACTTAAATTTGGAGTGGAGTGACTTCCACACAAGCCTGAGGCCCTCATTGCATGTACCCAGCCACTCCACAGTCTGCATGTAGCTACCTAATAAATGTGGGGCTCTTAAAGGAAGTGAGGGTTTCCTGGATCATTTCCTTGGATTAAGGCAGTTAGCTTCAGACTCAGTTCAATATTATGTACAGCAATGAGCTCTCAGGATGTCAAGCTGAACATTGTGGACAAGATAACAAGAAGTCAAGACACTTTTTCTAATATAGAAGCCTAGGTTCATCTCCAAAATAAAAATGTGCTGGGAGGAATCTCAGCTAGGCTGTTGTTTCAATTTGAGCCTTGCAACCAAACATATCATACTGCAATGCAGCAACTTCAAGTCACAGCTTTTTCACAGTAACAAAGCCCAGTTAAACTTATAAGAAAATGAAAACAGGAAGCCTACAAACCTTTTATCTTTTAGATATCTTTTTTGAGCACCCTCAAAATTTCAGAGAAAATGAAAAAGTGAAAGAGCTACTTTTTGCTATTATGCATATTTTCATTAAAGTTTAGGTGTTACTTAAAGTCATGGAAAACATGGAAGAAAAGGGTTGCTCGTATGTTTTCACTGACACAGAATATTCTGATCCTAGTATCCCCAGATCCTAGTATCACTAATAATTAAGACTGCATTATAAGTTGAGGGTCTTAATTAGCTTTTTCTTTTGATATCCGTCCTTGCTTGTATCAGATGGTTGCTCCACCAAGCTGGGGGTCTTAAGGCTTGAGCTTGTGTTTTGGTTCATTTTAAATACTAGAGACTGTACAGAGAATGATTTCAACAGTAGATGGCCAAAAATCCTGTACAAAATGATAAATCTAGGATGGGTAGGCTTTTTGTATCCTGTTGCCAAGCTGCTTGAGCCTGCACAGTCTAAAAAAATCTTACAGTGTACCTGAACCTCACTGTGCCCTCTATTCAGACCTAGCCACAGAGTATGCTAGAGGTCCGGGCAAGCCTCAGTTCTTCCCCGCTGTGATCTTGGGATAGTGGCAAAACATGGAGTCTAATACAATGATCTGTACCCCAGTGCACATGCAGCCAGGGAAAACCAAAGTGTTACATACATCTGGGATTTCTCCATCTATTCTGTTCATCGAGTATTTCCCCTCTCTGTTTCCATACTCACAGCAGCACTGCCCAGGTAGCCCAACCAGAGAGGTCAGGAAGGCTTCCATGTGGACCGTCATGATGGGGTGTCTGATGTACCCGTTGACAAATCTTTTCAATAGCTCTCACACAGACTACATCGATCCTGTCACCCAACGAGGCCTGTTTTCCTTTAAAAATCAGCACCAGGTCCCATCAATTTGCATTATTTCATTACTCACCACAAAGAAGGCTTCCGGCAAGGCACTTCAACACTCATTAGATAATGGTTGGGAAGCATAAGTAATCATTTAAAAACTTATGGGACTTTAATCAGCATGCCATTTAGGCAGGATTTTTATGTTGCCTGGTAGGAGAGCGTGCATAATGGGGCCTCTTCAGAGGCATTTTTTACAACAGATTACTCAGCATATAGCAAAGGATATAGTCAGTATTAAGGTGTCTGAGCCAAAAGAACTGGGCAGGAATGGGCAAGCTCTACCAATTCATGCAGATAAACTCAGTAAGAATGGCTTTGTTTGTGGGCACCTCGCAGGCATTGCTCTTGTGTCACGACAGCTTTGCTTGCACGGGAGCAACAGCTCTGGAGACCAGTCTGCTGAGAATTACCCGGCACAGAGATGAGCCCAACCGAGCCCTGGAGGGGCACAGGATTTAACAGAAGGTAGGAGAGGAGTTGCATCATGCTCCCACGTGTTAGTGAAAGTCAGACAGACTATGCCATGTTGCAAACAATATTGCTTACCTCTGTTGTTTAAATAAAAAAGGCCAAAAAAAGGCTACATTTCCCATCTGATGGATAAAGAAATAGAAGCAGAGGCAACTGAATTGTTTAGGCTTTGCCACCAGTTTACAAAACAGAATTTAGATTCATCTTTTCAAACTACCTGAAAAAAAACAATAGTACAGACTCAAATATCAGTTTAACCCATCTGTATATCCTATGGGTTAAACAGTCTTAAAATAATAAATTTGAATATCAATAAATACTGACATTGCATTAAGAACCCCATGCAAGCCTTGTGCCGTAGGCTGAGCAGTACACTGTCAGAATGAGTTCTAAGCGATGGGGATCTGCATTTACCTCTCTGAAGGCCTATCTTAAATCATAGAAACCCTCCATCTTTTTTTTTTTTTTTGACAAGAGAAAATAACCCTAGAAATTCTTTTTGGTATAATGTTACCTATGTGAATGAATAATATTGAATAATATTACATCTGTGCCACCATGCAGTTAGTCTCTAAAAGGAGGTTCAGGTTCCCAGTCATGGACAAGCTATTACTGACAATTCCACTTTTTCCCTCAGTCAGTTTAACTTGCTCACAACACATCAATCTCTTTCCCTGCTCATCCTTACTAACTTGTTGTTCGTGCATCCACAGGAAGGTTTGAGCCTGCCTGTTGGCTTCTCTCTGAACAATGTCCTGAACGAAGTTTGATACCAACACTGATTTCAGGACAAAGAAGGGAGATTTTTTTAAAATGTAAACTGGAGCCCAATGCCTAACTCTGTCATGCTGTTAGAGGGAGCAAGGCACGTTACTACCCTCTGTGCTTTTAAAAATCATCCTTGAGAGCTGTTTATCAGATTAAGGTTTTAGCACAAATAGTCTTGCCATAGTCTGTCCATTTAGATCACCAGGAAGGAGGAAGAGCTTGAGTTTTTCACTTGCATTATCCTCAAGAAATGTTCATGGTTAAAAAAAATTACATATGGAGTCTGTGTTTAAATCTACATCCAGCACTATGCAAATATTTGCATGCTGTAACTTAACTCAACATAAATCAGGGTTCATGTCAATGAATTGTTTGATTAATCAGTGGCTTAATTTGTGCATCAGAGTGAGAGAGAGAAAAACAATCCAAAACATCTGTGTGATTGATTTTCTTTCCTCCAGACCAGCCCAAAGTATTGTATAAATAACTGCCTTCTATTGTGGTTAACTTCCGCAAAAGATAAAGAGGGAGGCCAGAGGCTTGCTTTTCCACAGTCCTCACCTGAACGCTGGTAGATCGGGGGCTGTGAAAATCCCAGTACAAGCCTGGAACGGCCCAAGGATATTGAATGTTGTGCCACTGATTTTCACAAGTTAGATCAAGTTGAATGATTTGGACCAGAGTACCTTCAAAATATGAGTTTTCAACAGCTTTGAAATGTTCTCCAACTTTGTGCTCTCTGGCAAGGTAAGCTTCATTGTACAAGTACAGTGACCATCAGGAACATAAAGATCGCAAAAATTACTATATTTGTTCAAATTAAAGATACATGTAGTGAAGGATGATGCTCTCGTGGCCAGCAGCAGATGCTCTAAATGCAAGACAAACACCCAGTGTATTGAGTAGTTAATGCTAATCAGTAAATGGACACTTAATCTCTGTTGAGGACCCTGATACTTGCTGAGTCCCAGATTATTCATTGTATGGCTCACCTTGGTCTAGGTGTGTCCCTGGAGACACCAGCCCCTACTTACTTACTGCACTATTTATGGGCATTTTGAGTTGGGCTATGAATGCTCTATTTGCAAAGCAGGTTGGAAGTGTGTGGCCCGGAGATGCCCTCTTGCTCCTTGGCAGTGAAGCCAGAAGACAACCTCAGGATGTGGATTCTCCACAAGGCTGAACAGCTGAGGTAAGCAGGATTATCTGTTTCACACTTGGGCTGACTTTATCCTCGACACTGCACATGAATGCTTATCGCTCTTCGTATTTGCCATTATGCACATTCAATGTGGCAGATAAAATAACAGTGTTGTATTTATTAAAGCTGTGCGTAACCTCTTGCGCTACAGTCAGCTGTCCCTGTGGTTGTGGGTCGATGCAAGAGCAAACCTCCAGTACTGCTACACATGATTCCCCCGTCACACCGGGAATCAAACAGTGGGACATATGTCACAAGTCTGTGTAATGGGAATTTGAGCGTAAGCGATATCCTTTTCCTGTTAGACTGAATGAACTGAAAGCTCTCGGAAATTTGTCAAGTGATAAGAAATTGAGAAATAAAGGCTGGGCACCTGGAGGCACGCGGTGTGGAGGAACAAACAGGTTTGGGTGGGATCACTGAAGGAGCCTCAGCGGGTCCCATGTCTGCCTTTCCCCAGGACTCTGCCATGACAAGGAGAAATGCAACATCTCTTGGCTGTGGTATGAGGTGGGTAAAGGAGAGTAGTGAAACCCCCTCCTACTCAGGAATACACTCAGTACCGCTCACCAGGTTTGTCTGGGGGCTGCAGAACTAAGAGCTATGGCAGGAGAGCCTTTAGAAGTCAGAGCACTGATCTGTGGTCATTGCTTTAATCACACCATCCATGTACTCAAGAAATGAGACAAGTCAAGAGCCTACAGGGAGGGATGGCACTTAGCATGTTAAAAAAATATAATGTTCAGAAATACCATTACCAGCTCAGAGGTTGATTTCACTTTTTTGTGTCTTTCCTCTCTGCTGCCTCTTTTCTTTGCTTTCTTCTGCTTTCCCAACTGTGTTTTCCACCGAAAGACTTCCAGTGTTTGGACAGTTTCAGATTGAGGCTGACAAACCCCAGAGACCTGTGGTGTAAAGGAGGCATATATAAAATGCTGTGTAGCAAGTTGTCAGCCAGGGTTTTCTCTTGCTTAAAAAGCCCTTCAGAACTGAAGCGTTGACTGTCCTTTGCCAGATACTATTCAGTTTTAAAATAGTGGTTACACAGTAGGAGCTCTGGTAGAAACATCACTGCATTAAAATTGATGCAGACCAGAAAAAAAAAAAAAAGATGGAAAAACACAAGTTTCCTGGCTGATGTAAAAAATTCTTGTTGCTGGAGTTTTGCTATGACCAATATGAAAGGAAACACCATCACAGAGGTCTAACATGATGTGTTTGGTATAGTGCAAGTTTTAATGTTTGGTAAGCACTTAAGTGACAGACCAGTCAGAGATGACATAAGAGCCTCATATCTGTATGACCTCTCCTGGAAGTCTTCTGGAAATGTATAGGATGGTGTTTTAATGCACCAGGAGTATCCAAATCCCTAAGGCATTGCTGAAAATTTCAGTGCTATATAATGCTGGACATCCTACCCACAGCAGCCTTTTCCTGCCACAGGATTAGAGATTCTTTCAGAAGCAGAAACTTTGGTTCTAGTCTTGCTGCTTCGCACACCCCAAGGAATTTGTCAAAGCCATATGTTTAAATTTAAGCTTTAGATTAAACATAGGTGAGAACTTTTCAATAAATTATATCATCTGGCAATGTAAGTCACAGGTTTTGAGCTATAACACATTAAATACTAAAGACAACATCAAGAAAACAGAACAGACAGACCTTTGCATATTGAAAAAAAAAACCAAAATAGATAAATATGCAGGCAGCGAGGTTTGTACAAAGCTTAGACAGCCACTATTCTCCAGGTGTTGTGTTTGATGACAGTGATGGGGTCCCAAAGGAAGAAGCAATGTTCCTAGACATACTGGAGGACTGTTTCCTTACAAGGTTTGTTTAGCAATCAACAAGGACAGACACTGTTTTCACTGTGTCCTAGGAAGTGAGCCAGGTATAATAAATAAGAAGTTGGTAAACATCCAGGGTCTCCTGTTCACAGTATCATCAGAAAAACTCCTGGGGATATGTGCAGAAATCAGCAGCACAGAATATATTGGCAATGTAGGAACAAAGAATGAGGTAAAGAAAGTTGAGTGATATCGCCAGAAGAAACATCTTGTAAAAGTGGAAGACATAAAAGAGAAAGTTAGAAGTGATTTCATTTCAACAAATAAAAGTGATGTTACTTTTTACATGCAACATAAGGAGCAAATTCTAAACAAATTTGTAAAGAAAAATATCAATTTTATGCATGCAAGTTTTGGCTTGTTTACAAGCATTAGGTAAACATGGCTATAGATACAGGAATCAAACACAGGCTTGAGGCAAATGCACACTTTTTTTTTCTTTCTCATACAGTGACTAATGACAAGGTCAGCAATTGAATTTGCACTAATCTCTGTGTAACATCAAGGAACAGTTATCCCTTTACTCCTGTTTGGTAAAAATAATTGCATTTTTTTCACTGCCTAAAGCAACCACTGACATCCTCCTTGTCTTTATATACCTGACATCTTTTTCCAAGTCCTTTGAAACTGTTGGGGTCTTTGCTGTGTCATAGCTATGGGTTGATTGTGCAGGAGTCCCCTTTTCCATACTCAGGCTTATTCCATCCTGTCTGATGTTCCTTTGCTCCTGACTGGGATGGGGAAAGTTCATTTCATCTCTTCCAGTCTACCAGTGAACAGCCCTATCATGTCATTCTTTATCTGCTTTCCCTCTAAATTAATTTCTTATCATATGCACGTCAAACAGAAACGTTCCTTGTTCCTACTCATCTTGTTTGTCTTTCTTTGAACTGCCTTGTTTCTGCTGTGAATCAGTTGTGAGACAAAGACATTTATCTCATCTAGCTTTAAATATGTAGAAGTTAGACATAATCTACTCTGATTTAACCCTTGCAAAATCTCTGACTAGTCTGGGGGGTGGGGGGTGGGGAGGGGGTGGGGGAAGCACCTTAAGAGGGCAACTTTTTCGTATCTGTTTAGAAAGATTAGACACTTCTCTTTGGTTCAGATATATTCACACCTATCACTGCCTGATGTCTTGCTGGAGATGCCTAAAGGAAAATGTTAGTGCTGTAAATGTCTAAAGGTAAAGATGGATGTAAGGCTTCTTCCTCTTGCTGATGAAGAAGCCACCCTAATCTCTCTATATGGTCAAAGGAGATTAGCAAGCAGTATGGAAGTTTTGATACAACTCTTCCTCCTAAAGCAAAATAGACCAAATGAACCATGCACAGACTTTGTCTGCAGACATCTGTTTAGGATCACCTGCAGCAACTGATGAACTCAGTGACACTGGTGTGGAGCTCCAGTACAAGAATAATGGATTACTCTAATGAATTATTGCATGAGAAGAAGCATTTACCTGGCAGACCAATGGGAGATTTCCAATAGAGCTAGCTAGACAATATGGAGGATTCATCAAACACTTTCAACTGCTTTTGGTTTTTGTTTGCTATGGATTTGACCCCACTGCCTACTGAGAAGATATTTTATGCTGAAGAATTCAGTATGCCAACCAGATCTGTTTCCTGAGCAATTGCCATTAATTCCAAATCCTGCAAAATGTGACTATGGCTGCACACAGTATTCTGCTAAACAGCCATGCATGGCCCAAAGCAAATTTGCAGCACATTTGGCATCCTTAGAGAAAAAAAAAAAGCACACTTTTTCTATCTTTAATTGGAGGTAAGGGATCCTTGTAGAAGCATGTATTGTAGAAAGAATGGGGAATACCATGAGTACCAGTAATACCTTGCATAACAGTAACAAGTTAAAAGGGAACTTGTTTTTAAGGGCTCCCATAGCAATAGGCTCCGCATCACATGAGCAATCCCCTCAGCCATCTGAAAATAAACCGCGTTTAATTGACTGGATAAGCAGATCACATACGTTAAAGCTAGGAATGCCCCTTCAACTGTAACTTTGAACTGTAGCTTGCACACCCTTTGGCAACGCATTTACACAGAAACGTGTGCATCCCTTGGCTATAACAGTAATTTTGGCTGCAACAGCAACATGTATACCCTTTGGCAAAGCTCTTGCACAGAGGAGGAGAAAGCCTTTTTGAGAAGTGGAGTGTTTCCTAGTTAAACCCTGGCTGTACAACACACTCACTTTGTTATTGCAAGACTATATTTGAAAACACCTTCCATCCCCCTCCAGCAAAAAAGTACTTTCCACCATGTGCACCATCAGCAAAGAGAACAGGGGTAGTTTAGGCTTCTTTCGGGCCGCAAACCAAGTTCTGTTCACAGCTGTCATTGGTGATTTATAACAACGCCACTCAAGTCATAGGAGTCACTTAATGCTTCCACATCACCAAGTAAAATCAGAACTTGACCATTTCATCACATCTACACACAGGCAAAATTTCACTCTGAAAGGGAGCATTTATTTCACTGACCCAGGGAAACTCTTCGCTCTGCTCTTCTCCCATCTAGGCAAATTTAAATAATACCAGGAAGGTTTCTATGCAGCAAGTAAGCAAACACTGAAATAAAATCCTCAGAAGCATAGAGACTTCTGTGCATGCTGTCGCAAGCATAAATAATTCACTACATACCTTTTGGAAGAAGAGCCATTAAACTTGTGACAAGCCATACTAAAATCTATTAGAAACGTGTCTCTCTTGTGTATATGGGTGTAAACAATCTTTTGTTTAAAAATGCGTTCATTGTAGCAATGAACCAGCCAATAAATTGAGCCAAAGGGCAGACTCTAACTTGGCTCAGCAGTTGTGAATGAAGATGAGCCAAGGAGGAGCAAAGGACATTGCAAATGATCTGGCACAGGTTCCTGGCAATCAGTGATCACTTCAGGTATTTTTCTTTCAAGGTGTGTACAGGCACATCCAGTGACTCACCTGTATTTATATACAGAAAGCCAAGATGGACCCATACCTTGGCCCTGAGCTGCACCAAGTCCTGTATTTATAGGCTGCCTTGTTCCAGTAAATACAAAGCAAACAGGAGAGCTGCCTGTTGCATTGTCATCTTTTAAAAGTGAGTATTTTTTCAGCTGATTGAAAGTCTGTAGCATTGGATTTGACTGGTGCAGAATAACTGTCTCTTTGTAGGGACAGAGCAACCAACCAACAGGACAAGGAACCCGTTGCCCAGCTGTGGTTATGATATTCTTGCTCCACAAAACCTACATTGCCTTCACTCTTCCCTCATTGACTCTGCTTTATCAGTCGGGGATGTACATATATTCCTGTCACTGGTTATCTGCAGCGAGAACTCAGAGACCTTAATGAACTCTCAGCCTATTATCTCTGCGAATAGTGATGAACTTAAGTGATGGCCTTCCAAGAAATTAATCATTGTCTCTCTTGTGTCATGCCCACTGAAGTTACTGGGATTTCAACATATTTGATGTAGTCTGCTTTTCATATTCCATTACCCCTCAGGAATTCCCTGTCATTCCCTGTCCTAGACTCCCTTTCAATGTCTATCCAATCAACCCATAGGCCTTCGACTGACATTGTACAACAGCTTACTCTCTGCCTAAATTCACCTTGCTACCTTGAATAATAATGGTGTGCAAAAGGAGAGATGTGGTAATCTGGTATTTTTCATTCCTGCTGGTTTTGTAGGTATATTTGACTGTCATTTTCTTTTGTCATTGCTAAAGGAGAATAGAGCTGGATGAACATGACAAGTGGAATTGTAGAAGCTTAAGTAGAAATACAGATTTTCCATAAGCCTTACTCAGGATAGAGTGGAAAAGGAAGTTTTTAGGGGTTGGAGTGCTAGGCTGCATTACAGGCTCGTAAGTCAGGATACCATCCTGAAGGCCTTAAAATAAGTGTATCTGAATGGCTCACAGAGTCTAAATCTACAGCAATTTTCAATCATCTGGGGAAATAAAGGTAAAAATACCAAGTGGATTCATGGAAACAAGGTTAACAAGAATGGAAAAAACATTTTTCCGACTGAAATGAAAGAAAATCAAGAGGAACCAAGAAACTGCCAGTCACCTTGTACTTTCTGTGGTCTGGGCACTGTTCCCTCTAAAACCCCTCAAATTGAACTCAGTGCTTTCATTAATGAAATGTGAAGAAATCAGGTGGTTTGGAAAGAAATATTTTCTGATCAGTCTGTGTCTTTGTTAGTCCTCCACTTAATTAAGACTTCAAATTCATTGGAGAGTTTCCATAAAAAAGACCATCAGGATGAACAGGAGCTACAAAATGATAGTCACTTTAGGTGAGTGGGTCATGTACTGGACAAAAGTATGTTAAGCTCAGAGATACATCTGCTAGAAGACAACATGTTCCTTCTCATGTTGTCTTTTGTAGTCCCATCATAAACCAACTGACCACCTGAGTTGAAGTCTCCTGCAATGGACAGCAGATACCTTCTTGTACAGAAGACTTATAAATAATGCCCACAAAAACAAGGCATCATCACCAGAACACCTTATGCTACAGACTCAGCTTGAAAACAGTACCTGACTAATGCTGCTTGTAGAGTTTGAATGAGGATAATGAGGTAGTTCTGCAACACATGTTTACAGGTTCTTCCTCTACAGCTTGAAAAGCAACTTGAGATAAAACACAAGGATGTCTGCCTGAAAAGGAAACAAATTGGCGTATTAACTGTGCTTTCCTGGCAGAGTTAGCAGGCTGAGTACGGGGATTTAAAAAAAAAAAAAAAAAAGAAAGAAAAAAGCAGGAATTAAAAAGATGAGAGGGTTTTTTTTTATTGTTTTAGATGTAAAGATGGAGTAGTGAAAACTGTGATGCGTGGCTATATTGACACTAGAAGTGTTATGAACATTTATTTCTGTTTTATTCCCTAGAGACAAAAAGGTGAAAATATAGTTATTCAAAGTCTTTAGTCTATTCTCCTTCAGTTTTTCTGTGCTTTTGGCCAAAAAAACCCCTCAGGTTCTGAGGAGTTCATTTTCTAGCTGAAAAGTCAAAACTTTTGAAGCTTTCCTCTTTGGTGGAAAATTGTTTGGCATTAAACATGTGTGATTCAGGTTCCCCCACTGGTGATGTACACCACATAGCAAACCACCACATAACCCTCATGGCTGTTTGGTCATGAAATGACATAGGGCTCTATTTAGAAAGCTGAAATGGACCACACTCTGCAAGAATTTTTCTAGCAATGTAGATGATGACCTGAGACACATATGTCTACAGCATAAACATCTATGTTTGGGTAGAAGACTTCCAATCATCTTGATTCTTTCTGAAAAGATAATTCAGCATGAAAAATTTAGTTGAAAATCTGCTTTTCGTTCCAAAGTAGATTTGATGCAAAATTTTAATCAGCCTTAGTAAATAGTCTCCTTGCAGCAGGAGAATGCAACTTTGAATATCCATGGCTGATATTGAGCCTACTTTGCATAAAATATTTACTTTTACAAGTGACTGAAAAGTTTTCCTCCATCTAGGCATAAGACTGAACCTGGTTTTCATCAGCTTTGCTATGAATTAACTCCACCACAAATTCTCAATTGAGATATGAATTTCATGGTATCTTTAAAATACATGAAATTTTCCTAATTCTTTCACATAGTCTCACATTAGAACAAAGAGCTTAGAAAATTATATCTGAGTGTCTGAGAGAAGACAGAATCAAGAACCTCTGTGTTACATCTTACTTGAACTTTACAGGGATGTGTTTTCTTTATTTACTTAAATATAATTACTTACAGGGAACCTTACGCACAACACCCCTGAGCAAAGCAATGTATTTTGAGGGCACAGATTAAAAAATTACAATTTACAGGCAACAGTTTTTATTTTACAACTTTGCTATGAGTTTTTCTGTATCTATTGAAGGAAGCGATTTTTATTCCCCTCATTCTACTTTACATGTTTATATGCAAAATCAGGAATTACTATGAGTAGAAACCTAAGATAACACCTAAGGATCAGGCACTTAGCTTAAAGTCTAATCTAAGGCTAAATTAATGTTTTATTTCAAAAATAGCTTCATTTGTCAATGACTTCTTAGAGCTTAATCTCATTTCTTTTGCCAGGTTGATGACAGTAGCATGGCTATATACTGGATTGTTGAACATTGCAATGCCAAAATCCTGTCTTTAGTCATGACTTCAGTCCTCACCTGTGGAAGAAGACAATGGGCAGATCTGTAGACAAAAAGTTCAGACAGGTTTTGAATGAGAAGGTGAAGAAACTATGAACGAAATCACTCTAGAAATTATATGATACTTACAGGGCTCATTAAAAGATCAGATATATTTGCTTTTCATTCTTGAAATGTATGTTATTCCTAAAACACCCACCTGAATACCCACAAATACTGAACTTAGCAATCAACAGATGTCATTTCAGTTCAATGCAATATAAAATATACTTTTTCACACATTATCACAGTATTTAAATAGGTGCTACTGCTGCTATAAATCTATCTTAATCATTAAATCAAAGTTCTCTTTGCATATACAAGAGATCTTGAAAACTGCCTGAAAGTTTGCCAGATCTTTTCCAAAATATGTAATCTTTGTAGAGGTTATTGTCAGAGCATACTAGTGTCTTGAAAAACCCCAAATACTTTCTAAATCTTAGTGCAACAGACAGAAGAATATCCATCCAAGGTTCTCTCACAGACCTGACATAGTTCTGTCTAAGTTACAGGTAGGTGTTATATTCCTTAGTATGCAATCTGTCAAGTGACAGACATTGACAAAGATTGTTTCTTTATTCAGCTTTTCTTCTCTCAAGAAGCTAGTTTCAAATTATTCCTAGGTACTTACAGGAGACAAATAAGCTGCTGTGTATTTTTGCTTTGGTTTATATTGTTAGAGCTTTCTCATCTTTCTACTTCAGTCTCAGCCAGCCACATCTTGCCAGGTTGGGGAGGATGGATCTGCACCTCTGAAATACAATTTGAAAAGGCAAACCAAGTTAATGGATCACAATGGGACGGTGCTAAGTCGAGCCTTGGTAGATTTGACTGCAATGCAGTCACCCACGTTCAAAATTTCTTCTGCCTGAAAATTCTGATTTAAAGAGGTTTACCGAAGCTCTCAGGCTCTGCTGTGTACCTGCAGTGGATTATGTTTGTACAGATTCATATAGCCAAGACAAGCTCAGATTTTGTCCCTGACCTACAGTCACTGTCAGATGGTAACAGGGTGGATCTCATCACTGCGTGTGCAAGCTAATGAGGGCACAATTAACTGAAGGTAACACTGGTTATATCATAAGACTAAGGCCTTATGTGTTGCAGGGTTCTTCTGCCCATGGTACTTGATCATAAAAAATCTTCACTGGCAGTGTACTTGTGGAAAGGGTCTGCCACAAAGTTGATTCTTTCAAACATTTCTAGACCATTGTTGATGCTGCAAAGGGGCAGCTCAGAACCAGCCCCACTGCAGCCCGTGGGTAAGACACACCTGGTTCCAAGGATGTAAAATAGGCTGAAAATATAAGCACACACTGGAGTACTTTCCTATTTAGGGATGTTTTTTTAGTTGGACCATTGATGATTATTATGAAAGCAAGAATCACACAGTTTTTGATAAGGAAATGTACTCATCAGAAATATTGCCATTACATTATTACAACTAACATGACTTAGACTCAAGCCCTTTGATGATGTTTGTTACAATACAGAAGGTACTTCTTTACACGACACCGGATATTGCAGGTCTTGATTGCTGTGGCTGAGGGCTTAAGGCATTTTATAATGAAAGAGTTATGATTTCAAAAATCCCCCAAATTATAAACAGAGTATCCTGGCTCCTGTTTTGCCTTTGAAGAGGGTAAAATTGTTTTGCTTACATAAGCCACTAGGAGTAGCTCCCCTGTCAGACTTCACCTGTACTCATATTCACCTGTGTTTACATGGTCTCCTTTTCACATTCATCTGTGTTTGTATGGTCTCTTTCTGCATTGTGTCCTGTGATAGCATCTCCTTTAGCAACAGCAGTGCACTAGGGATCACTGTCCTGTTCCCAGAGTCTACCTGACCTCTCCAGGAGAACGGCTAGGCTTACAGAGGCTGCTCTCAAAGGACTGATGCATGAGTCCATGAGATTCATGGGCTGCTGCTTTAGTCCCTGTCCCTATCAGGTCAATATAGAAGATAAAAAAATCACAGCTTTGCCAGAGTCTTATTTACTTGTGACTCTTCCTTCTGTTGTCTTCTTACTTTTACTCTATTGTGTTTCCTTTTCTAATGATACATTTGTGATTCAAAGGGAAAATTTTGTGACTTACATACACATGAATGACTTTTGTCCTCATCAGACAGGCTTTTTTAGTGGAATTGGGAAGTTGGGACCAGCCTGACTTCTTCAGGAAAGCTACAAGGCTGAATCCCTCAGGTGAAAGTCAGTGGTGTGAGCTATGGACACCACATTTGGATCTGAATTCCCAGCCTCTGAGATTTTGCACCCCATTTCTGGTCAGTCCATTTCTGAAATAAAACACTAGGATTTGCCACCCTTGTCTGCATCCAGGCCACTTTCTTAAACCACTCTTTTTTAAGAAGTGACACCAAAATAATTATCAAATTAACATCTACCAAAGAGACTGATGATGCACCAGCTAAGACACACTGTATTTTTAAATTCTTGTTAGTTTAGTTGACTCCCATGAGGTACTCATAAGATGACTGTCCTGCTTTGGCTGTCTCTTTGTCTGGTCATGCAATTATAAAAATGAGTTTGGTTCTGGGCACATAATGCTCACAGAAGGGAGAGGAGACCAGGAAAGTGTTTCAGAGAAAAGAACAAAAATGATTAAGCACTGTAGTGATTGATTTATGATGAAAGATGAAAAGAGCTCACTATGTATCGCTAAAGGGAGACATGCTGAGTGCCTATGAGTAAGCGGAGGGTGTAAGCACCAGGGAAGAGATGAGGTGATTGCAGGGACCTGTGAAGGAACATGAAGGAAAATCTGGAGCAAAGGATATGCTGGTGTCTCCCAGGAAAAATTCAAGAGGGAGACTGAGGGAGTGACCTCTAGGTAAGACTGCAAAACCATTGCTGCAGTATATTCTTGGGACAGTGACACCCTCAGAGAGTATTTCTAATCTTTGGTATGGACTTGTTCAAACATTTGACCAAAAAGGCTTCCGGTTGTGAAGAAAGGAAAAAGAAAACAAAGCATTTTTCCTATGATTCAAAAGAAACTGCAAATTTGCTACTGTGAAAAACATGTGGTTGAAAGATGCCACAGATTTATCCCATCTCCATTGCTCTTTCAGAAGCTTGCATAATTCCCTTTCTATAAAATACTTTTTCTCAGGGTGACCAGAGGGAAAGCAAGGCTGAGAGTATCTGAAAATAATTTTTGGCTAAGAGAGGTATGCAGCTTTCTTCTGGAAAGAAATTCTTCCCGTTTACCATCTTGTTAGCATTTGAAAAGCAAAGTACAGAGTCTGTCAAAAGTATATATTTGTTGTTCAATATATAATATATGCATACTGAGAAAGGATGAAGAGCTGCTACATGTGACGAGCAGCTCACCTGCTGAGCTTTGGAGGGCCTCCTCTTTTCCTTTATTAAAAAAGAATAACCCAGGAAATTAATAACTCTGTAAACAGACTTCAGTGCTACGTACTTTCATATGCCAAAGGGTACAAGAGTCAGAATTAAAGTTAAAAATAAACCTATCTGTGCCCAGCAGTGAACAGCCAGAAAGCGTATATGCATTATGAAATACGATAACATATTGTCTCTGAACTAATATTTTTTCTGTATCTTTAGGTACACAGGAATAGTAACTTGTGGTTGTTCTTACTGTTCCCCAGATTAAGGACAAATAGAGCCAGGGAATGTCCTTTGTACAATACTTACCTAGTAAAACTCTATTTCAACTGAAAACTCCAGATGACGTATGTAACACTAGTGAGTGAAACATTTCTGGGCAAACTATTTACCCAAGTTGCATAGAGAGAAGGAAACTTATCATGTAAAAACATCTTGCTTTGATATGCTAGAAAATGAGGACAATGAAATTAATTCAAATACACAAATATGGGAGGAGGCAAGGTGGGGCTAACAGGTGATACAGAAGTTAATCTACAGTGTTAAAAAAAAGAAAAAAAGAAAACCCAACAGCACAATGGAAAAATAGATTCAGTGCCATGCATGAAGGAAGCAAAGCTTTCCTTGTCTATTGCTTATCCTTACTGTTCCTTTGAGGTCATTTTTATATTTCATAATAAGAGAGGAGATAAACAGCACCTACAAAGACAGGTGCAAGTCCTCTGCTCATACTCTGAGCTGTTGGACATGAACTGGCACCAACCTGGGAGCCGTGTAAATGTGTGGGCAGCAAGGCAGTGATTTTATCAGGACTGCCAAATCACAACCAAGGACGCACAGACAGATTACCCAGAGATATATTGCACCTTACCTCTGCTTTTGTCTTTCTCTAAAGTGACACTTCAAAGACCTTGAGGGAATGCCACTATCATAAGTGTGCCACGTGTTGTGAGGAACTTTGTGTCTCCAGCCCTCAGCTGTAAACAGAGAATTTCGCCCCTGCTGCACAAGTGACTTGTGAGGATTTTGTAACTTGTATTTTGGAAGATGTCAGAAGCCAGAGTGGAGGAAACCTTTCACAGAGCTACATGGCATTGTTCTCTGTGCAGTCTGACCAACAACATTGTGACCACATCTATTTTTGCTTGGAATAAAAGTTGGCAGGAAAAATTGACACATTTATTTGCCTAAATGCTCATGATACTGGGTAAGATGTTCTTCATTCTCATTTTCTCTGTAGAAGCTGAAATCCTGTTCTCTAAGAAATGAATTCCAAATGACATCACGTACTGGCAGGAAAACTTGTAGGCCTCCCTTCCCACTCTACACTGGCAGTGGAGCTGACACATCTGTTGGTGTTTTGGTCGAAACATTTGTCATCCCAGTTATTTGCACAATATAAATGTGTGTTAGCTATGATTTTGGTTTGTGTCTAACAAACAAGTGTACAATTTGGGGCCTGCTGTCAGTATGTAGGATTATGTCAGGGAAAGAAGTGGCAAACCCAAATGTTTCTCCTTTGTAACAAGAGCACAGTCGCAGGGAGATAAGTGAAAAGGTTTGGCAGGTGCAAAAGCCAGCAGTGATGAGACAGGGATGTGTTTAACCACGCAGCGGTACCTACCTGACAAGGGCTACAATCTTTTCCCAACAGTTAAAGACAGTCTTTATGTGTCAAGAAGACAATACTAGAAAACGCATGATAGGACACATAAGATATGGACAGCTGCCAGGCCGCTGAACAGCTGTGTGGTGTATAAGAATTACTGCAGCTGTATTTAAACTAGAAATTAAATCTTCCTTTTTTTTTTTTTTTATTTTATTTAATGTGTTCAGGCTTTTTACTTATCCAAAAGGAAACATTAGCAATTACGAAATGTTTATTTCCCCACAAGACGTGATGTTTTTGTTTCTGCTGTCTGTGAGCTCTGATGTTCAGGAGACATTACTGCTCATCCTTGACTATGTATGTAGAGCAAGGGGATATTTTCTTTATGTGCTTCGGTTTGTAGGAGCAAGGTATTCAAACTGAGCTTTGCACCACTTCAGGAGCAACTTGAAAAGGAATAAGGAATCAAGTCTCTCCTGGTGTTTTGGAAACACTAGGAAAGAATATGATACCAGTGTGTGTTCAGGATCCTTATGAGGCCAAGAACTTCACGGTGGGTTCCCACAGCATGACTGATCCTACAGGCTTGGTGGTTATGCAGGAAGTGTAGCACTATTTCCCCCACTTTGGAGATGCTTTCACCATGTTGGTAAAAATAGTTTGCTCAGATTAACTGGCGTTGGGGTAGATGTAGTTTTGCCAGTTTTCCAACCTCACCTACTCCTTTTCAATGTATATTCTTTTTTAAAAAAAAATTTTTTTTTTAAATAATATACATTGAGAAACACATGAAGTCAGGAGGAAATACCTCATTTTGAACTTCCTCTCCCCTTCTCTGTAGTTCTGCATAGGTGGAACAGAAAACAGGGGAACACACAATTTTTTCTAGAGAAGAAGCTAGAAGAACCCTGTGAAGTACATAAGTACATAACACTGGTAATATTAAATTCCTCAAGGAACAGCTTGTGGTGTGTCTGGCTGTTCACCATGGCCAGTTGACGAATAGGATATTAGATGTCTTCCATGGTGTGGACATAATGTTGCTGGCTCCCATGTAAGCTGTCAGCTTTATTACTCCTAGAGCTAAACAAGATAGTAGTAGGTACCTGTGGTTTTGGAATGAAAATTCTTGGGTTCTCCCTACAAAGCCACATCTACGGTGTGTGGTTTGGCTGGCAACCGTGGATTCTGATTTGTATGCAACCCTGTGGACACTTCTAATTTAAAGTTTGTATGAAAGGCTCACTCTGCGGCCACTTTTAATTACAGGAGATTTCCGGTTAAGTTAGTCAACAATTTTTGTTACATTTACATTACTAGAGTGAGAATACAGAGACATGGTAAAGAATTATTGGACAACTGCTGGAAAAAGAATTTCTATAAAACTTGGTAAGAATTTGAAAACATGTAAAATTTGATGTGATGTTTTATTGTAAGAACTAAATACAGAAATCTTTATTTGATAGGAGTTACCCAACTTCCCTTTTCTGTTTTTCGTTCCTCTCCTTCTTGTTAGGATAATAGCCATTGTAAGGGAGAGGAAAGGGTTAGGGACATTACAACCTGGCCTTAAAAGGGATGAGGCATCCACAGTTTCTTTGAGCAACCTATTCCAGTGCCACACCACACTCGCAGGGAAGAATTTCTTCCTTATGTCTAATCTAAATCTACTGTCCTTCAGCTTAAGGCTATTACCCCTTGTCCTATCACTACATACCCTTGTAAAAAGTCCCATAAAGGCACATAAATTTTTGTGTCATAACATCCATGGTGAAGAGACCTCAAGATCACTACCTAATGAATAGTGAACCCCTTTTTTTCCTTTTTTTGAACACATCTCCTATTAGCTTCCAGGAAGGATGTCATACTTTGGTGCTGATGCATTCCTAAACACTTATTTTTAAGAAAGCTGGTCAACAGACCACTAAAACAAATTCTTCACCAATGATGACGTTTTTACCTTGCGATGGAGCACGACACACTTCATTATGAGCTACTAGGCATCCATTTGTTCTGCAGAGGGGTAAACGGTCTCAGATGAGGAAGATCAATGGAAGAAAATCTTAGTCTTTGGGTTCACAATCTAAGAGTTTTTGCAGCCTGTTTTTACAGACTCTCTCACTTTGGCCAG
Source organism: Hypotaenidia okinawae (assembly GCA_027925045.1). Taxonomy (NCBI): domain Eukaryota; kingdom Metazoa; phylum Chordata; class Aves; order Gruiformes; family Rallidae; genus Hypotaenidia; species Hypotaenidia okinawae. Next base: position 10,225,080 of record BSDF01000002.1, read on the forward strand.
CTGTACGTCGGAGACACGGCAGAAGCAAAAGGAACTATTTAGTCTGGATTGGTGCTTGGTTTTCTGGAGTAAACCCATTGAAATTTAGAATAATCTTTGCGAATAATGCCTAGTGAATCAGGAAGAATGGCAAAAAGTCTTGGATATATACATGAATAGAAAACCTATAAAAGATTGCTTTTCAATAAATACAATATTTTTCTTTTGATAATTTCAAGGGGCTTTGTTAGGGCTCTAATCAGTTCTTTGTTCTCCTACTGTAATTAGCTGATCTTAAGGACCTGAAAACAAGTTGCCACAAGTGTTAGGCTACTTAGTAATAACTGCGCACCTTTTTACCCATCAGTAAATGTAAGATCATTTACTCACAAGAGGGGGAATTCAGAAAAGGGATAGGCAACCTCAAATTACCACACATTTATAACCATGTAAAAGTCTCCCCACAGGCAGTTACCACAGATGAGCTAAATTACTGCAAATTCAGACTCTAGCTTACATCATATTAACCGCATTATGTGCCTATCTCTACATTTTAAAACAAAATATAATTTCTACCCAGAAGACATCCAGTTCTCATATAATTATGTTAAACTGAATTGTTTAGACAGCTGGAAACAAACAAAACATCAATTTTTTGTTAACTTAAGAAATGTGTTGATTCCACTCATTTTCTGAAGAAAGTTTCAGCTTCAATCACTTTCCTTTCCTACTGGCAGATTAATTTATATTTTTTTCCCCAAGTGATTCTTTACCATCTCAAAGTGAGATCTTTTTTTTCCTGCTGAAGCCAATGGAAGAATATCCTTTGATTTCTATCAGAAATTCCTGCCAGCTCCTGAATATGCAGAAGCCATCAATATTTTCTCATTCTTCTCCTTACAAAAACTGGTACTACAGATTTTTAAGGGTTGGGTTTTTTTCTGTTACTCTAAGGTGTATGGAATTTAGAAACCTTTACTGAACAGTTTGCAAGGAATCAGCTTACTAAAACTTCAGCATAAAACCTGGAATATCTGAAGAAAGACAGGAATTTTTATTATTTATTAAAAAAAGACTGGCAAGAGTTGGACCCCACTGAGGATCTAAGAAGGTGTGGCACTCTTTATACCAAAGAAATCTAAAACAGGACAAAACTCCAGAGATTCATGTATCATTACTGAGTCAGATGCTGTTAGAGGATCAGACACATTCATTTTTCAATTGTCCCCTTTCCAGAATGAACAAAACAAAAGGTAAAGTAGAGACCAAATCTCACAACTCAGGATTGTGGGTTCAATTAGGGCTGCATGTTGTCTTTTTTCTTCTGCAAAGCATGTCATCTGCATGTGAACCTTTTAATGTCTTCCTACCCATGACCATAGCTTCTGACTGCAAATCCATCCCTTGCTTGGGAAGAAGGACACTCTCTGCTGGGTGGGGGTGGTTGCTCCACCAGCACAACTAAAGCATTTCACACCATGAAGCATTAAGAAATAATTCGTGTATTTTCACAGCCTGTCTCTAAAATGGGTTTTGCATTGCTCAGCTGGGACATGTTAGTTGTTACCAACAGGTAACCTATCATCCTTATTCAAAACACTGAAGAGAAGACCGGTCAGATACTGTTTGGTAGTTGTTGTTGACCCATGTTGCCGTGATAAAAAATAAGTCTGAACTTCATTATTCTCCAAACTACTTCCCCATACACCTAAATGACTTTGAATTGACTACTCTCACCCCTTCAGTTAAATTAATCCTTGGTCAATATTTTCAACAATCTCATGTATTTGGAAACTCTTCAGTTATAAGCATCCTCATCCAGTGTTTATTGCATGGGCCATCTCTGTCTTTTTTGTTACATATTTTTCCACTCCTAGGAGAGAATGATTTTTAAAACAAATCATAAAGTTGTTCAGACTGGGCAGGAACTAGAGAGGTCTCTGCTCTAACACCCTGCTCAGAATAGTGAGCACAGCCTTCAGGCCTCCATAAAGCTGTATGAATTCAGGGATTTGCAATGAAAGTTACAAAATTCAGGAAACTTTGGGCATTTACTAGCATCTCCATATAGTCATTGCCTGGCTAATGGCATTTTAAAAATAATACAGCCTCCTGAATCATAGATAATCTACCTGTGTACTTGCCAATCCATTTGTTACTTTGATTCACTTTAATAACCCCATTTTTGCTCTAGGTTTTGTATTTTACTATTCTCCTGCTGTCTCCCTCACATACAGGGAAAGAAAGAAATGAATTAAGTAGAATCAGTCTGTGCAATCAGAGCTGAAGCCTCCTGAGCTGAAAAATGACTCACATTTATCTGCTGGCATCTCTCCTCACAAATCTCCTGCAGCAACATCTCTCAAAGTCTCTACTAATTGAGCCATTTTCTGAGCACTAGCGGTGAATGGGAGCTACTGAGATGGAGACCAACCAGCACATGAAATTTGTCATTACTGGGAACTGCAGTTTCCTTAGATTTTTGAAGAAGGTGTATTGAAAGTGCAGTTGAAGAAGTGTAATTTACTGCAAGCCTGCATTAAGCACTGACCTTCATGCTACTCAGTAGTGAGCCAAGAAGCAAAGATGTTAAAATACAATGGAGGGCTTAAATAGAAGTGACCATAATTAAAAATATATACTGGATTTGGGGAAATGCCTGGGTATGGTTTTAATACAAATGTTGTTGTGCCGCTGATATTAAGATTTAAATCCCTCAGGTTTCAGAAATCAGACCTACACACATGGTCTAGTTCTCAAGACAGCTAAAAACATGTCCCTGCACTTCTTCTGCATTATGTATCCAGCTGCATTGCCTTTCATATTTCGTTTCTGCAAATAGCTTAATTCTGTAGCCCCGTTTTTAGTGGTATATTAGCATGGATTGGCAGGTGGTCATCAAAACCCCTTTGTGTCACAAAGGGCGCTCATGACACTAAAAACTTGTGAAGGATGGATGGATGTACAGCAAGGCTGCTTCTCACTGGTGTGCAGACAATTCCTCCCTGCCCTGACAGCTCAAAGATCTCCAGAACTGCCAAGTGGCAGCTGGTGCCTTTTCTGCTAGAAGAAAAATCACCATACTGTAAGGAGTGTGAAAATCAAGCTGTACTGAAGAGTATAAAAATTGTTCTGCTGGGTTAAAGAAAATGTCTGTTTTGCCCAGAGCTGTGCTTGGTGTCTGTAGCTGGTTGTAGGTGCCTGCAGAAAGTGAATGAGAAGTGCAGTAGTTTTCTCCGAGCTGCTCCCTCCCAGCTCTGCTAACCTGCTGTTTAGAGACCTCCTGTACCTGTTCCTTGGTGTTTGATGGATTTGGGTAATTGCCTTATTTTTAGCTGCTTTGTACATTTTTCATCCAGAGAATCCTGCAGCAGCATGTTCCACTGTGTAACAAGTTGGTAAGTGAAAAAAAAATCAAATCCTTCGTTTTATTTCTTTCGAATGTTCTGATTAGTGATTGCACTGTCTGCCTGTTAATTTCTGTTTTACTAGTGAGGAGGAACAATCACTCCGATTTACTTTTCCCATGCAAGATTAAGAAAGGTGTATTAACTTTACAGCTGGAATTTTCTAACTTAAATGATTTTATGAAACCATTATTTTTGTTTTTCTTCTTAGCACAAGCAGAAAAGCTCCTACTCAATCTTACTGTTATGAGTTCTCTGGACAAACATGTTTATACACATTCTGGCAATAGTTTTTTTCTTCAATTACGCCATTATAACTTAGAAGAACAACTAACAAACCTATATAGGGAGAGTCAGAGGAGAAAGCGGACAAAGTTTGTCTATACTCTCAGCAGATTTCCGTGCTCATCTGATCCATATCTCTGATCATGCTGCAATTTATCCCACAGTAGCTGCAAGGGATATTTTCTACATCACTTGTAATACTGAAGGAAAAAGTCCTGACTCGTTTTTAAATATACTCCACCTTTCTTTTTATGACTCTGTGTATATAAATATTCAGACAGCTACACACCCCCATAAATGGGAAAAAAAAAATAAATAATTTTTCCTCTTTCATCGCAGTTCTGACTATGATGTTTGCATTTTATGTCTTTGGGTCTCAGTTTCGCTATTGAATCTCATAGTGGAGATGATCTTGGGTTCTGCAGGTGGATAATATTTGGATTGATGTGAATAGAATCGGATCCATGTTTTCGTGCTGGCACAATGACATGATCAGTCCTTGGAACATTTATTGGATGCATGGCAGAAACTTTACCTGGTCTGTGAAACCCTCCTCAGACGTTGCCTGTTGCAGTTTCCTCCTGACTGGATTGATCCTTTTCCCCATGCAAATGCCTATACAGGTGGAACCTCTCCATGCAGTGATGCCATGGGGGATAAGAGGCACTCAGCTGCAGGAAGAGTGAAGTTGAAGATCTGAAAAACTCTGGCATTTTTCCAGAGAAGCTGCAGTGAGGTCTGCAAGTTCAGTGGTTTTGTTCTTTCCCAGCTGGTGTTTCTTTCAGATTGCTGCATTCCTTCATTATTTCTTCCTGTTCTAAGAAACAATTTAATGTCTGTTTGGAGCTAAAGAAAAGAAAACCATAATGACCTGAGATGCTTGGAGAGAATCCTCAGTATCACTGGTGCTTTTCGTCAGCTATATGCAGTGTTGATGTCAGTTGCTCATCACTGTCCATACATCTTCCCACCAGCCAGGCAATTTGGGCTTTTCCCCAGGTTCTTTTCTTGATGACTGCAAAAACGGGCCCCTGTGACTGCCCCACTCATCTTCCACAAGTCTGGTGCCTCCATAACTTTTGACCTGGGTGGGATCCAGGGTACAGTTGAAGGATAGGATTGTCTTTGCATGGTGATGCCAAACTACATCTCCAGGACCTTTGAGGAGCAGCTTTTCAAACTCATCAAATGTATACACGACACGAATAGAGATTTGCTGCTTGGAACACAATCGAAGGCATTTACTGCTGGTGCACAGCAGAGAAGCAGGACTCTGCTTCCCCACTCACTGCGCAGAAAGCTTGGCATTGCAGATTGACTCTCTGCTGGCAATAGAGACATCCTCTGCTAATACATTACGTAACAGCCCATGTTCTGCCCTCATTTTTGTTTCACTTAGGTAGAAATGTTATCAACTGCACTGACAGTTGGATACTTTCTCTAGAGATCAAACCTAAGATGAGCATGAGGTTTATTATGCAGACTACATATATAACACGGTTTTAAAAGAGGGTAAACGAATTAAAGACTGTATTATTAGCCCACATTCAGGGGACTAGACTTGTCAAAATTGGTTGAATATCCAAATTAAGTTGAAACTAATCCCTGCATGAACCTCTAAAAACCTGTTCCAAACAAGCCTTCATAATAAATTCTTTGTGCCAGGAAATATGAATTAAATTGTTTTAAAGCAATAATGTTTAGGTAAGTAAGAAAAAGTTTCCTACTGAGAGATATTTTATTAACAAAATTAAATATTATAAAACCATATTATTAAATTCTGTCAAAAAGGTATTAATCTTGTTACTCTGGCATTGGTACCTCAGTTCTCCATAATTATGGATTAGGATTTAAAGCAAAAATATAGTGTGGAAGGTGTTTTACAAAGTTCATGAAAAAAAAAACCCAAAAACTTGAAAGTATAAACCTTTAAACTCACAATATGTCATTCTATTAGTATTATTATTAACTTATTAAGACTTTAAGATCAGCATTGTATAAAGCTCAGTATGAATACAGTCCCTGCAAAAATGAGTTTATAAACTGGAATCAACCCCAAGGATGGATTGGGTAATTTAAGATGGTAAAACATGGGGATATCTGTGTCTGCTGAGCTTAAAGAAAACTCCTCCATTCTGTAACTTTTATGTGGCTGCTCTTGCTCCCATTGTAGGAAACTAATAACATTTTTAAAGGAGAGAGGGTCAGGGAAGTGGATTCCATTTGTCACAGGAAAAGATGCAAGGAAGAGACACAATTTCTTAAGACAATAAGCAAGTTTAGAGTAGAGTAGAGTAGAGGAGAGGAGAGGAGAGTAGAGTGGAACAGAACAGAATTTCAATTGGAAGGGACTTGCAGCAATCATCTAGTCCAACTGACTGACCACTTCAGAACTGACCAGAAGTCAAAACATATTATTAAGGGCATTGTCCAAATGACTGAAACGCTGACAGGCTCGGGGCACTGACCACCTCTTTGGGAAGCCTGTTCCAGTGTTTCATCACACTCTTAGTAAAGAAATGCTTCTTCGTGTCCTGTTTGAACCTCTGGACATAGCTTTGAACCATTCCCATGTGTCCTATTGCTGGATCCCATGGAAAAGAGCTAAGCACCTTCCTCTCCACTTCCCCACCTCAGGAAGCTGCAGAAATGTCACCCCTCAGTCTCAGTGTCTGTAAACTAAATGAATCTGAAGTCCTGATTCTCATAGGACATGCCTTCCCAACTTCTCACCAGCTTTGTTGCCCTCCTCTGCACACATTCAAGGACCTTCATGTCCTTCCAAAATCGTAGCCCCCAGCAGGTTCCATTTGCCCTCTTGATTGCCAGGGTATACTGCTGATTCATGTTGAGCCTGCTGCCAATCCGCAGCCCCAGATCTCTTTCTGCAGGGCTGCTCTCCAGTCACTCTTAATTTATACTTGTGCATGGCATTACTCCATCTGAGGTGCAGAATCCAGCATTTCAACTTGTTAAATTTACTCCCATTAAATAGCCAATATATCTAGATCAAATGCTCCAATATATCTAGATCCCTCTGCAAGGCCTCTTGTCTTTCTCTCTAGATATTCAACAGCACCTCCCAGTTTAGCATCATCAGCAAACTTGCTAATGGTGCATTCAAATCCTGCATTCAGAAGGCTGATAAATGTATTGAACAGAATTGAACCCTGAAGACCATTGGTAACTGGTCGCCAGCCAGATGTAGTCCCATTCATTTCAATCCTTTGAGTCCTGCTCTTCAGTCAGTTCTTCATCCAGCACACGGTGAAACTAATTATTCCACAGTTGGACAACTTGTCTAGAAGGATGCTGTGAAGGACAGTATCAAAAGCCTTACTAAAATCCACAAAAAATACATCCACCACCTTCCCTTCATCCACTAAGCAAGTGATCTTATCATAGAAGGATAACAGACTACTTAAGCAGGACCCCATATTGACTGTGCCTGATGACTGCTTTATTATTTAAATGCCTGTCAGTTAGGTGGGCAGGCCTAAAGTAGTCTTGTCCTCCAGTCAACAAAAACACATATCTTGTTCCACTCTCAGAAATGTTTCCAGGATAGATGAATTGCCTTTTGGAATGCCTCTCTCCCTTTCATTGGCTGCGTAATATGCTCCCTGGGGGAGGCTTTCCTCTCTTAAGGAAAAAAAAGTGCATTGCACATAAGAAAAGACTAAGAAGTACAAGCAAAGGAGTGAGAAAATGGATAATTCAACAAAAGATAAAGGTCCCTCTGTTCCTGCATTCCCCTGTCAGTTGGTCACTGAGGGACCCAAAGTGGTGGTACCAGTTAAAGATTCTCTAATACCTTACATCAACATATGGGTGGGTGTCTAAGAACCACAGGAATACAAAGACTTAATTGACTGTCCAGTGCACCCAAGAACTGCTGTGGCATGACAGAATAAATTCCATGATTTCCATAAACTCTAATTTTATGAGAGGGAAGGAGTTTTAAAATTACACCAAGAGATATTCTAGATAGATCATAAGTTTTTAAGACCTCTGCAGATGAACTTTTTCACCAAGGTAAATTGCTCCTCATGATCTTTTTTAATTCCTCCACTAGAACTAGTAAAAGCATTCTGTAGATTTACTACTTTCCCTAACTGAATTATCTCTGAATGAATGTAGTACGTATGTGTTCCTGTGCTACTACATGTACTTCGTAACTCTCACTCTTCCCTGTAACTGATTGTTATTGGATCATAACCCTCAAATTCAGTCAGCAATTTTTGCTATTATCCACATCATTTATTCAGATTATTTGTTGGTAATATGGGATGGTTGGGGTTTTATTACACCTTCTTTACACTCTAAAGCATTTGAATGCAACCACTATACATGGGACGATGCTCAATCACATTTTGTTATGTCTGGTGTTTATTTTATGGTAATCCACTAAGACAAGCAGAAGAAACTCAGAAAATGCCTAATGAACAGGCGGTTTTCAGTTATTTTTCCACCAGTTTTACAGAACACTAACTTGGTTATAGATTCTTTCCGTTCCAAGTTATAGCTTTGTAATCAAATCAAAATAGTAACTTTCTGGTCGTAGCTAATTAGTCTACGTAGAAAGAGTTACATAGTTAAATAATAGAATCATAGAATAGTTTGTGTTGGAAGACACCATAAAAACCTTCAAGTTCCAACCCCCTGCTATGGGCAGGGACACCCTCCACTAGACCAAATTGCCCAAAGCCCCATCCAACCTGGCTTTGAACTTTTCCAGGGATACAGCATCTACACATCTGGCAACCTGTTCCAATGTCTCACTACTCTTATCATAAAAAATATTCTTCCTGAAGTTCAGGGGAGTCAGCTTACTGCTTGCCCTCCTCACTGCCCTGAGGATCTTGAACTCCATCATTTCATGGTCACTGCAGCCAAGGCTAGCCCTGAGCTTCACATTCACCTTGCTGGGGAGAACAAGGTCCAGCATGGGACCTCTCCTCTTTGGCTCCTCTATTACTTGAAGAAGGAAGTTATCATCCATGTAGTTCAGGAATATCACATCTGTTCCTTGGACATCTAGAGAAATTCAGACAACTGTGTTCACTGAGGTGGGAAAACCAGTAAGTATTTAAATCTGCAGTGAAATAGTTGAGATTACATCCTTAATACCTGACAGCTCTGAAGTCTTTGGAAACTTCTGCATGGATAACACACGACTGCAGAAACCTACACAAATAGATGTATATCTGATTAGTCTTTTTAATATTTTTTTTCCCTGAAACCAAGTTCCTGTTACCTATTCCAAATTCCCAGTGGTCTTTGACAAGTTCAGTGTACAGTCTTTGCTGTAATATAAAGAGCTGCCAGCCGAAGGTCTGGGATCAACTGCAGCCTTTCCATTCAAGGGTGACCTATTTTAATGTACTATTTATTACTTCTTCCTGTTGTTTGCTTCAAATGCCGGGCACCTCTCTGCCCAACCTCATCATTTAGATTACAGGATATTAAATCATTTTACTTATACTTAATTGGGTGAATTTCAGAGAGAGGAAATGGAATGGGATGATTTGAGTGTCAAGGGTTCAGTGAAGGTCTTTGACCTTTGATGCAGCTACCAAAATTTTTGACACCGTCTAAAACATTTTTACTTGTTTTTTTTTTTTCTTGGTAGAAACACAGGAAAAAAGACCTGTTTCTAAAGCAGGCTCTTTCCTAAAAAATGTGTCTCTGCATGTTGTATACAGAGAGAGAACTCATCCTAGCTTGAATACACAGCTTGATATTGTTCAGATCAAGCCACAGTTTAGCATTCCCTTTTATTTTTTGTAAATGCAGCTACAGGGTATTTGGCTTTATTTACATTTGTTTAAGTTTTCTTCCCTGGGGGAAAAAATGGTATTGAAACAATAAAAATAAATGGTCTTTTCTGAAGATCTTTACATCATCTCATGTTTTAGCACTTGTTCATAGTGGTTAAAGACCTGTCAGTGACTCCATAGGAAAAGGGAGTTGACCCTATCCAGCTTTATTCACTCATATCTTTTGCAAAAATTAGTTCTGTGGGAATGGCTGGATGTGGCAGCATCTTAAGGAAAAAAAAGCTATTAGCATAGATCCAAAAGTCAAGAAGTGATGAAAGTCAAGCAGATTCCAGAAGAAAAGGAAACTGTAAAATGACATGTACAACTCTTTTATGTCTGGAAGACCAAAGTGAGCAATGCAGCTGGGACGTGGAGAAAACACACATGACAGCAGGATCTGGATGGGAAAGATAGAAGAGGAAAAAAAATAACTCCAAATATTAAAATCTTACTGTGAGGGTATTTTACTGAAATTTTATTCAGTTTGGTATAAAGCATGTTTTCTTCACTACTACCTTCTTTAAATATGCTCCAGCATGTAACAGATGGAAGCTGAGCATCTGTGGCACCTTGCAATTACCCCTCTGCCGTAATGAGGTATTCGCACTGACAGAGAAAGAGAGAGAAGGGAGGTGTGGGGCAAGCTATGGATATGTAGGATTTAAAAAGACCTAACCTTCGGATATAGCTGAGTCAAAAGTCATGTCAGAATATATAGTAGGTCTTCCTAGAATTAGGAAAACATGTATTGTTTAAATGCTTAGAAATAATTACTGTGCATATTGGGTTTTTGCTCTCCTTTTTAATTTTGCATTCAAAAAATTAGAAAAGAGAATCTTCTATAATGGTAAACAACTCAAAATTATTTTTTTTTCTTTTTTTCTTCCAAGAGGCACAAGTCCTTGGATTTGTATTTCCAGTGCTAATCAGTTTACATTTACAGTATCAAAAAACCTTAATTGAATTTTCCTTCATCTCCATAACTTCATCTCCCAGACTTTGTCTCTCAGACCTCTGCAACCAAACCTGTCTGGCCTTGCTCATTTAGTCACTCCAAGTTATGTTGTGTTTTCCTGTTCTTGGGCTTTGGATAGTCAGGAATTTTGCCACCGTAGTGGCCTTTCATTTTTCCAGACCATTGAAACAGAAAATGAACAAAAGTCAATTGCTGCGTTCATCTGCATGGTGCTGTGACTCCAGGCTGGGGTGGGCCTGGTGCTTTCCAAGGCAGCACGGCTTGGAGAGTCAGCACTCTCTGACATTCCCCAGGAGTGACTGTATGGTCACATCTTCTCTACTGCATCTAACAGTGCTAAGGAACAGTTCAAGCACCAAAATTTGGTAATTCATATAGTGAAATAGTCGACAGATCACAGAATTAAGGTTGGGAGGAACCTCTCTGTTCACCTTGCCCAACCTCCAGGCATTGTTTTTTACTGAGCTGATTAAGACTTTTCCAAACATTTCCTGGGTATGACATTGTATGGTCTGGTAGGGCCAGAAACTGTTTCAAATAAGGGGCTCTGCATGCAGTCACCCCCGCTCTGGAGGCTAGGAGAAATTAACAGTGTGAATATGGGCTCTTGCACATCACCTGAGCTCCATGCTAGAGGGTTGTGTCAGTCATACTTACTTCATCAGTATGAAAGTAACTTCTGTTAACTCTGTCGACACTGATTATTTGCCATCTACGAAAACATATTGCTTGATGTCTACACTGGCTTTGCAGTACTATGCAACCAGTCATCTTCTTCCATCTTCTACATCGTTTGAAGAAGGAATTTGTTCATGGTCATGCAGGATCTTCTTTGATAATCAAAATAAAATTTCAGATATAGGTTTCAATTATCCAATACGTTGTTTTCCTCAGATAGGAAAAGAAAATATACTGGATCGCACTTGGGAACCACGTCAGTGCCTCTTGCTCCTGCCCTTGTGTTAAACAGGTTGCCAGATTTAGGTTGAGGAGGGAACCTCTCTATGCCCCAGGTAAAGCTAGCAAGGAAAGTCAGGGGGTTTTTTGGTGTCCTCTCCAGTGTAGGCTGTGGTCATACAAATCACCAGGATGATTTAAACCCTAAGCTCGTTTTTTTTCTGATCCATCTTAACAGCATCAAGCTTTGTGGCACAGATAATCTTTAAATTAGTATTAGGTGGTTAAGCGATTGCATCGAGGCATGCAAAGCTTGACAGACAAACCACATCATGGCCTGGATTTGACATGCAGGTTGCTTGTCTGTGTAATTCCTGGTTTGTGTTCTCCTCTTTTTCTGTTCCCCAGGCACCCTAACCCTCCATCATCACCAGCAGAAACTAAAATATAAGCTCGTAGGGGCAGCTGCTACATCTTTCCTGGCTCTGAAAAGTTCTGCGTTTATATATAACCCTCTGTATGTTTTTTTAATAGCAGAGATCCTATATCTGACTTATTGAAAATACATACAATTTCTTGTGGTAATGTTTTAATTTGTTCTTCCTTTATTATTTTCCCAGGGAAAAATCTTTCCTTTTCAGTAGTGGCAGGGTTTCTGTTCATGCATTTTTCCTTGAGAATGTTTCTGGGGAAGAAATAGCATTTTACATGAAGAATATTTTCAACCAGAAAAAGTTGCAATTGATAAAAAAACCCGCAATTGAGAACAGGAATGGAGAGTGACATTTCAGTAGGAACCTGCAACTCCTTGGTTTGCTGTGCCAAAATTCAAGATCTAAATAAGTTCAAACTTTGGGAAAAGAAATTCAGCAATTCGTGTCATGCAGCAAACTGATACATTTCTCCCTGGAGTGATGCTTTTCTGACATTGCTGCTATTAATAATAGCCACTGTGAAAAATGAGCAACTTAGCATTTTTCTTTATTTTTTATAATGATAATTTCTAGAAACTAATCTAGGTAGAAAAGTATACCAGGATAATGTCAAGTTAATTACGGTATTGCTTAGTGTAGTACCATGTAGAAATGTCCAGCTGCCTTTCAATAAGCCTGCGAAAGAGTAAAACAGATAAGGCAGAACGATGTGCTAGCAGGGCTTAACTGCCTTGAACAGAGAGAATTATTTAGTCTGAATTTGGGTACCACTGCATGAAGTTGCATAATATGGTGCACAAACATACCCTAGGAGTTTTAGTGGCCTAGTTAGGGTGGAACACTGATACCAGCAGAGTTACACAACCAAACCAGGGATGCAGACAGTTCCCACAGCACCATTTCTCCAGAAACATGCAGATGCTCCAACTCATGTATTACCTGCCCTCTCAGAAACATGTTAATCAAAATGTGCTGTGCATTCAACACCATGCAGGATGGCAGTTGAAGCGGTGCTGCATTTATCTCACAGGGAAGCCTGGTTTTGTGAGCTTTCCATCTTAAATGTGAATGGCAAGGCAGACGACTTCAAACTGGATCTCCTTGGGATTCACACCCTTTTCTTCAGCATGAGCACCTGCATTCCCCTGCAAGGCAATTGCTTTTCCTGAAAATACATACTTTCTTTGGCAACATGGCAGCTCTTTCGTACTTGCAAATTTTGCCCTTACAATGTTAGCAGTATTTCAACAAAGCATTTAAAATACAGGGCATAATGAATTTATCCCAACTCCTCTAATTAAAAGTAATATATGGCTGAATCTGTCAGTATATTTTTCTTTTTTTCCCTGGAGTCAGGTAATTATTATGAGACTGACAATGGTTACTGATTTCTAAAAAGCTTGTCCTTGAAATTACCTCAGGAATCCATTTCTGTGATATGAATTCATCTTCAATAACTGTCAACCAAAGTGATCAAATCTACTAACAGTGGATTTTTAGCTTCTGTTAAAAAAGTTTGCTATTAGTGTTTTTTTTCTGCAGCACAGAGTATTTTCAGGTTGTCATAATGACTGTTACTTGTTTAAAATAGTTAAATTCTTTCACCTGTTTGCATTAGTACTCTTATTTTGGCATCATAAGCACCTGATTTCACATGTAGTATAAACTTTTGTATTTATGGTTTTAGAAAACAATTTTGTTCCACAAGTTTGACCAAGATTTGAATTTAATTGCAGTGAAATGAGAATCTCATGGGTACCAAGATGTATTTTCCATAGTGGGTGACTCCAGCTCCAGTGTGTTGTCGTGGTTTCACCCCGGCTGTGGGCTGAGATCCACGCAGCTGCCTGCTCCTTAAAGTAAAAGAGCAGGGGAAAAGGGAAAAAAGGGGGAAACAAGGGAAGGGAAAAGGAAGGGACAAATAACTCCAAAACCAATAAACTAAGAGGCCCGTGGGTTGGGATAAGGATAGTTTACTAAGATAACAGAAAAATAAAATATAACAATGCTAACAGGACTTTAGAGCAAAAGAATATGAAACTATTGATACACAATGCAGTTTCTCACCGAACCACACAACTCAGGCCGTACCACCCAGAGCTGTCCCAGAACCCGACCGTCCCCCCAAGAAGCACGCGTCCCGAGAGAAAGCACGCGTCCCGAAACCGCCCCTCTCCTTCTTCCCAACAGCCCCCCGTTTTATCTAGGCAGGACGTAATTGGCATGGAATACTCTCTTTGGCCCCTCTGGGTCACCTGTCCTGGCTTCGCCCCTCCTTTCTCAAGAATAGAGAAAAAGAAGAAGCTAAGAAAGTCCTTGACTGCCTGACTGCAACTAAGAACATCAGGGTGTTATCAGCACTGCTTTCATTTTAACTCCCAAACACAGCACTCCATCAGCTGCTACAAATGAAGTTAACTCTGTCCTGACTGAAACCAGGACATTCCACCCCTTATTCCATACCATTTACGTCATGACCAGGTCCAACCATTGTTTCAGACACACACATATGTATTATTCCCTTAGTCTATGGACCATTCATCTGAGTTTTGTTGAGTAAATGATTTAGTCCATGATTTTCAGGCTTCATTCATTGTAACAGTCTCTCATGGTGTCAGTATGCGTCATTGGTTCGTTGCATGCTGCATCTCGGACTCTCGATCGATGCATCTGACATGGTCCATGGTCATAGTCTGTGAATCAAAAGTGTTCATTTTCAAAGGGGAAGAGGAAAAAGTTCTTATGATGGCAGGTCTTGGTCCCATCATCGTGGCAGTCTTCCTTCATTGTCGTGTATGATTCCAGCTGTAACTCCATTGGTAAAACAAACAACAACATACAGCAATTATAGTAATAATGAATATACAGTAATGGGTTATTTAGTACTTATTATAATACAATTTCTACCTTACTAATTACATTGGCTATTCTCACCTAAAATCAAATCCCTTTGAGGTACACATCGAACTTCTCCATCCTTCTGCATTACCCACCAAGTACTACCAGGTCCTTGAGCAAAAACAATTCCCGACATAGGTTTACCTTTACCTGAAGCAGGGATGACCCAAACCGTCTTCCCTAATATACTCTTCATATGCACCACTGGGACTCTGTCTCCTTCTACAGTACGTGGAAATTTTGACTGGGCAGGGCCAGCCCGATTGGTAGAACCTCTAGAGTTAACTAACCACGTGGCTTTGGCCAAATGTGTATCCCAGTGTTTGAATGTTCCACCACCCATTGCTTTTAGGGTAGTCTTTAAGAGTCCATTGTATCGTTCAATTTTCCCAGAGGCTGGTGCATGATAAGGAATGTGGTACACCCATTCAATGCCATGCTCTTTGGCCCAGTTGTCTATGAGAGCATTTCGGAAATGAGTCCCATTGTCTGACTCGATTCTTTCTGGGGTGCCGTGTCGCCATAGGACTTGCGTTTCAAGGCCCAGGATTGTATTCCGGGCAGTGGCATGGGATACTGGATATGTTTCTAGCCAGCCGGTGGTTGCCTCCACCATGGTAAGCACGTAGCGTTTGCCATGGCGGGTTTGTGGGAGGGTAATGTAATCGACCTGCCAGGCCTCCCCATATTTATATTTCATCCACCGTCCTCCATACCAAAGCGGCTTCAACCGCTTCGCTTGCTTAATTGAGGCACACGTCTCACACTCATGGATAACTTGTGCAATAGCATCCATGGTTAAATCCACCCCTCGATCTCGAGCCCATCTATATGTTGCATCTCTCCCTTGATGACCTGAGGAATCATGAGCCCATCGAGCTAGGAATAGTTCACCTTTATGTTGCCAGTCTAGATCTACCTGAGCCACTTCAATCCTAGCAGCCTTATCTACCTGATGGTTGTTTTGATGTTCCTCCATGGCTCGACTCTTAGGTACATGGGCATCAACATGACGTACCTTTACAACAAGCTTCTCTAATCGGGCAGCAATGTCTTGCCATAAGTCTGCAGCCCATATGGGTTTGCCTCTACGCTGCCAGTTGTTCTTTTTCCACTGTTGCAACCAACCCCACAGGGCATTAGCCACCATCCATGAATCAGTATAAAGGTAGAGCATTGGCCACTTTTCTCTCTCAGCAATGTCCAAAGCTAACTGGATGGCCTTCACCTCAGCAAATTGGCTTGATTCACCTTTTCCTTCAGTGGCTTCTGCTACTTGTCTTGTAGGACTCCATACAGCAGCTTTCCATCTTCGGTGCTTTCCCACAATGCGACAGGAGCCATCGGTGAACAGGGCATATCGCTTCTCATTCTCTGGCAGTTTGTTGTAAGGTGGTGCTTCTTCAGCGCGTGTCACCTCCTCATCCTCTGGTGACATCCCAAAATCTTTGCCTTCTGGCCAGTCTGTGATCACTTCCACGATTCCTGGGCGATTAGGGTTTCCTATTCGAGCCCGCTGAGTAATTAGTGCAACCCACTTGCTCCACGTAGCATCAGTGGCATGATGTGTAGAAGGGACCTTCCCTTTGAACATCCAGCCCAGCACCGGCAGTCGGGGTGCCAGGAGGAGCTGAGCTTCAGTTCCAATCACTTCTGAAGCGGCTCGAACCCCTTCATAGGCGGCCAGTATTTCCTTTTCTGTTGGAGTATAATTGGCCTCAGATCCTTTGTAGGCCCGACTCCAAAACCCCAGCGGTCGACCTCTAGTCTCCCCTTGTGCTTTCTGCCAGAGACTCCAGGTAGGGCCATTCTCCCCAGCTGCAGTGTAAAGCACATTTTTAACATCTGTCCCTGTCCGGACAGGCCCAAGGGCCACTGCATGGACTATCTCACGCTTGATCTGCTCAAAGGCTTGCTGCTGCTCAGGGCCCCATTGGAAATCATTCTTCTTCCGAGTTACGTGGTAGAGTGGGCTCACAATGAGACTGTAGTTTGGGACATGCATTCGCCAAAACCCTATAACACCTAAGAAAGCTTGTGTTTCCTTTTTGTTGCTTGGTGGAGACATAGCTGCTATTTTATTGATAATGTCCATTGGGATCTGACGACGCCCATCCTGCCATTTTATTCCTAAAAACTGGATTTCTCGTGTAGGCCCCTTGACTTTACTTTGCTTTATAGCAAAACCAGCTTCCAGAAGGATTTGAATTATCCTTTTTCCTTTCTCAAATACTTCCTCTGCTGTATTGCCCCATACAATGATGTCATCAATGTACTGCAGGTGTTCTGGGGCTCCACCCTTTTCCAGTGTGGTCTGGATTAGTCCATGGCAAATGGTGGGGCTGTGTTTCCACCCCTGGGGCAGACGATTCCACGTGTATTGGATGCCCCTCCAAGTGAAAGCAAACTGTGGCCTACACTCTGGCGCCAGTGGTATTGAGAAGAAAGCATTTGCAATGTCTATTGTGGCATACCACCTGGCTGCCTTTGACTCCAATTCATACTGGAGTTCCAACATGTCTGGTACAGCAGCACTCATACCTGGAGTGACTTCGTTTAGGCCACGATAATCCACTGTCAGCCTCCACTCTCCATCGGACTTCCGCACTGGCCATATGGGACTGTTAAAGGGTGAGCGGGTTCGGCTGATCACCCCTTGGCTCTCCAATTGACGAATCAGCTTATGGATGGGGATCAGGGAATCCCGGTTAGTGCGGTATTGTTTTCTGTGCACCGTCGTTGTAGCAATTGGCACTTGCTGCTCCTCAACCTTCAACAACCCCACAACAGAAGGATCATCTGAGAGTCCAGGCAAGGTACGCAATTGCTCAATGCCTTCTGTCTCCAAAGCAGCTATTCCAAAAGCCCACCGGTACCCTTTCGGGTCTTTAAAATAACCTCTACGGAGGTAATCTATACCTAAAATGCATGGAGCTTCTGGGCCAGTCACAATTGGGTGTTTCTCCCAGTCCTTCCCAGTTAAGCTCACTTCAGCCTCTAACACAGTCAATTGCTGTGAGCCCCCTGTCACTCCAGAAATGCTGACAGGTTCTGTCCCTACATGATTCGATGGCATTAGAGTACACTGGGCACCAGTATCCACCAGAGCCTTGTACTCCTGTGGGTCTGACGTACCAGGCCATCGGATCCACACAGTCCAATAAGCACGGTTATCCCTCTCCTCCACCTGGCTGGAGGCAGGGCTCCTCTATTGTTGCTGCTCATATTGGCTGCTCACTGGTGCAGCCTTCTTCCTGGCAAAATCGCGTTGTCTTTTACCTCGCAGCTCATTTACTCGTGCCTGGAGGGCTGAGGTGGGCTGCCTATGCCACTTCCTCATGTCCTCACCATGGTCACACAGTTCAAACCACAGCTGCTGTCGCAGCGTGTCTCGTGGTGTGCACCTTCTGCATCCTCCCTTCTGGGATGATGGACGCTTTCTCCCAGTAGCTGCAACCTCACACAACGATACGGGTTGGGAGTTGCACAAATTTTTGTCAAGTCGTTCGACCAGCTTCTCTACCGCTGCAATCACAGATTGGGAAACATTGTCCTGATATTTCCGGAGTCGGCAGGACACTTCACTTACAGTTGGTGGATACATATTATCCCAGTCTATTGATGCTAATGAATTGGTGTGCCCTGCTGGTGCACTTCGTACAACCTTACGCCACATATCTGCGGTGCATACAACTTCATCAGGGTCAGAGTGCCATTTGCCCAGATCATAATAAATGATCTCCCGTACAGCTAATTCTCTCAGGTACTGGATAACTGCCTCTATGTTGTTACACTTGGGTGACTGACATGTAATATAGTCCTTTATGGGATACCTTTCCTCCACACTTGACAGTAGTCGCCTCCAGAGGCTGAGGGTTTCTGGCTTTTTCCCAATTTCCTTGTCAATGCCTCCTTCTCTAGCTAGGGATCCCAACTGCTTGGCCTCCCTGCCATCTAATTCCAGACTATCGGCCCCTTGATCCCAGCATCGGAGCAACCAAGTGATGATGTGCTCACCTGGGCGGCGGCTGAAATCTTTTCGAACCTCACGCAGCTCACTCAGGGTCAGGGATCGTGTGACAACCTCTGATTCTGCCTCATCCTGAAATGCCTGAGATGGCCTTGCTCTATCCTGAGGGGCTTGAGATGGCCCTGCTTTATCCTGAGGTGCTTGAGATGGCCCTGCTCCATCCTGAGATGCTTGAGATGACCCTGCGTCATCCTGACATGCTCCAGATGGCCCTGATTCATCCTCATCCTTCACTACACGAACTGATTTCCTTTGTTTCCTCTTTTGTACGGGAGCAACAGACACTGGCGGGGGTTGGTTTTTTGTTTTATCAGCAGTATCTGCTGTAGGGGTTGCAGTAGCTGCTGTAGGGGTTGCAGTAGCTGCAGCATCAGTTGGACAAGTTGCAGTAGCCACAGTGCTAGTCATAGTGGTTACAGTAGCTGCAGTGCCAGTCGTTGGGGTTGCAGCAGCTGCAGTCTTTGCTGGTCTGCTTTCATTCTTTTCCTGCTGACAGTGCTGACAGTGCTGCCTGTTATCAAGCAATGTTTTGTAAATAGTGGCCAGGGCCCAGCACAGTGCAGTAAGGTGTGTATCTCTGGCAAGCTTAGAGCAATTTCTTTTCAGATATGCAGTCACTTTTTCAGGGTCTTGTAACTGCTCAGGAGTGAAACTCCAAACCACCGGAGTTAAGAAAGTGCCTAGGTACTTGCCCATGCTCTGCCACTTGCCCTGCCACTCACGATTATCTGGCCTCACAGAAAAATCTTGAGTGGTATTCATAAACCTCTGCTTAATATTTGACAACAACTGAACCGTCTGCACCAAACCGAGAAACAGCAAAATGCTAGTTTGAATATCCCAGGGATACTGAAAGTTTTTAAAGACTGCTAGCAGAGCTGTTGTATTTAGCCCAAAGGAAAAGAAAGCAGAACTCCCACCATGCCAGCTGCTGTTACTAAACCCTCCCTGTCCAAGGAATGGACAGGGCAGCAAGCTCTCATACAAATACCAGCACAAGTTCACTATTACTGTATCATAGACTGTTAACATAAAATACAAGAACAGGGGAAATAAATACCACAGCCTCATGATCGGAGGCTGCTTAAACAACAATACTTATCACAACTTTGTCTTAATTACTATAGGGTCAGAGCTACCGTTATCCCAACCTTTCGGGCCCCACGTTGGGCGCCAAAAAGACTGTCGTGGTTTCACCCCGGCTGTGGGCTGAGATCCACGCAGCTGCCTGCTCCTTAAAGTAAAAGAGCAGGGGAAAAGGGAAAAAAGGGGGAAACAAGGGAAGGGAAAAGGAAGGGACAAATAACTCCAAAACCAATAAACTAAGAGGCCCGTGGGTTGGGATAAGGATAGTTTACTAAGATAACAGAAAAATAAAATATAACAATGCTAACAGGACTTTAGAGCAAAAGAATATGAAACTATTGATACACAATGCAGTTTCTCACCGAACCACACAACTCAGGCCGTACCACCCAGAGCTGTCCCAGAACCCGACCGTCCCCCCAAGAAGCACGCGTCCCGAGAGAAAGCACGCGTCCCGAAACCGCCCCTCTCCTTCTTCCCAACAGCCCCCCGTTTTATCTAGGCAGGACGTAATTGGCATGGAATACTCTCTTTGGCCCCTCTGGGTCACCTGTCCTGGCTTCGCCCCTCCTTTCTCAAGAATAGAGAAAAAGAAGAAGCTAAGAAAGTCCTTGACTGCCTGACTGCAACTAAGAACATCAGGGTGTTATCAGCACTGCTTTCATTTTAACTCCCAAACACAGCACTCCATCAGCTGCTACAAATGAAGTTAACTCTGTCCTGACTGAAACCAGGACATGTGTTCAGAGTTCTTTGGGGCATAAAGGTGGCCCAATCCCACAAATGTTTATATGTGTAAGGACTACTGGGAGAAATCCTTGTCCCTCTGAAGTGAATGGGAATTCAGAGCAAAATGTTCATTAATCCTTTTGGGTGCTTTTGAAAAACTGAGGCTAACCTGCCAGAGAGAGGAGATGAGGAGATGAAACACCTTAACAGTGCTTTATAACATAAATAGTCTTGTTGTACTAAGTCACAACACAGAATTTATAGAACATATAAAGAAAAGAAAGCTTTTATACATCAAATGTACAGGTGTAGAGAATGCCTTAATTTTTAGAAAGTACTTATCTTTTGATATAAAAGCTGCACTCTAGGAGATGCCAGGGTGTGGAGCTGGGCTCCCCTGCAGTGTACATAGAAATACACTATTGAATGTATTATATGTATTATATAAAATATATCTACTTCCCCCCAAAAGAGAAAACAAAACCAACCAAATGTCAAATGAAAAACAAGCAAAAAAAAACCCTACACACAAACAGAAACAGTCTGATGAGACAGTACTAGGACTCAAATCCAAAAATCTCCTCCTCCTGGTACAAACACAGTATCATAACAGATAGGCTATGAAATTTCCTGGGCTTCACTGTACTTGCTGGTACGCTTCTCCTTGGACTTTCCCTTCTGATAATCAGTATCCTGGATTTCTGTCAGTCAGCTGGAGAGACGTGCCTATCCAGACATGCCTAGGAAGATAAGGGCTTGAAAAACCCTTGGGATTTGCTCCAAATCTCACATATGTCTCCAATGTAGTCCAATAGAGAGATAATTCCAGGCCGACTTGAACATCTTTTTCTTACTCTTAATCTAAGTGCATCATAGGCATTGTACTTTAATTACAAGGGATTTCATTACCTCTTTAGGTTCTGCCTCAAGTGTTTAATACGTTGCACATCTTCCAAGGGGCCATATCATAATGTGTCATTCAATGGGAGGGTTTCAGTTATTCCTTTTATCCTTTTTTCTCCTGAGCTTTTCCATCTATCAAATTGGTCTTTTGCTTTGAGTTGTCTCTGAGTCCAGTTGAGTCCAACAGCATGTGAGAATGAAAGGTGGATTTATAACCCAGTGCAGATCTCTTATGCCTAAAACTACTACAGGAAAAATTATTTTCTGCTGGGTGGTTGAAGACAAATAAGAGTTGTTACACCTATAGCCTGCACGTACACAGCTGAGCTTAGGCAGCCTGAGGATTACCTAAGTGCTTTATTTCCCTTACAAAATCCCAGCCAAACCATACCATCGATCATTTCAGTCCATGCACTGATTTTCTTCCCATGAACATCAAGACAGAGAGGATGCAGAAGGGTGTACCAGAGTATCCAACAGGCAATCTGGTGGAGGACAGAACATTTATCCAGGCTAAAAGCAAGTTGGGACATCTCTAGAAATTTGGAGTTAATGTTTATCCTTTCTACAAGGACCTGTGCATCCCTCTTGACACAATTGGTTGGTAAGATTTTCTTCTGTATTCACACACTTCATCTTTTCTTTAGGCTACATGATTGAAATCTAGATCTTTAGAATAACAGGTTAACTGTTTGTAGACTGTTATAGCAGTAGTTCTGTCCTGAGGGATCTGTATAGATTCCGCCAATTCTGGTGTGAGAAGATCAGGAATAAACCTTCTGCTTGTGTGCTATGAAACAGCAGAAGTCGTAAAGTTAATTTTTCAAGGCACTCAAGTGACTGGGTTTAAAACCTCACTAAGAAAATTTATATGCATACTATGACTTCTTATCCACATGTTTGTATTAATATGTACACTTGACTGCACACTTTATTCTTTGTGAAGTCTCCACTCACCTGGGAGATGTTGTTAGCTGTGATTATTTTGTAAGTTATACTTAAAACTGAGCATAAAAGAGAAACCGTGAGAGACGGGGATAAAGCAAGGGTGGATTTCCCTGTTACTTAAGCCAATCAGCTTTTTAAGAAAATATCTTTAATACGTGACAAACATACAGTTTGTTAGTTTTCCCCACAGATTACTCAGAGCACATGGACTTTAATCTGATTTGACAGCCTTGTGATATTTTCTGCCATTCTTGTTCTTAGCAAAGTGCTCTAAAAATGCATCCATAATTTATTTATGGGACCTTCTTTAACCCTTGAGTAACTAGAACATCCACCATACCTTTCATGCTTGAACTGTCAGTGCTGATTGTGGAAAGTGCCATCAGACACCTCTGAGGTTAAACAGCTGAGCATTACTCTTTCTTTCTAAAAAAATAAATAGCAAAGAAGCCGTTGTTTTCTTGTCAGAATGGTGAGGGAGAAACATCAGAACCTTCTACCACATTACATCTCCACAGAAAAATTCACTAGCACCATGAAGACACATGGCTATTAATAATTTTGTGAGATACTTTAATTTCTAACAAAGGCAAATCCCAGGCCAATTTATTTTTATCTGTACCAAGAGCTATTTTTTCCACTAAAACCATACTGAACTCCTTTTAACATGAATATACCATTACAAATTCTATACAAAAAGCTCTCCATGATGGGAACACTTCGTATCTCTTGTAAATCTTTTAACTTCCCTCATACTAAATGCCTCTTGCTATATTTGGATTTGTTATCAAGTAAATTTTCCATTTCTGTGCTGCCAGAAGTAACTATTTGGTGGAAGTTGTTTCATTACTAAATGAGCCAAACCGTTTTATGGGTAATATAAGGAATAGCCCAAACATCTATGCCTTTAGATTTGGCCTGAACATCTTTTGTGAAATAATTTACCTTTCCTTCAAGCTTGGAAATATTAGCAGTTAGCACTGTGTCCTATGTTCCTGGTTGTACTACATTCCTATCCCAGTGTTGGGTGATGTCCTAGTGCAAACTTTGATGTCGTAGAGTCTCAGAGGTTTGAAGGGATCTTTGTAAATTATCTATTCCAACCTCCTCCTCAAAGCAGATCCAGTTAAGTCAGGGTGCTCAGGACCTTGTCTAGTTGAGTTGTGAATATCTGCAAAGCTGGAGATTCCAAAATTTCATTTGCCTAGTGTTTGACTGCCCTCATCATGGTTATTCTTTTCCTACTACCTAGGCAGAAATTCCCCTGTTGCTATGTGTGTCCTTTGCCTCCTGTCCCCTTACTATGCACCACCCAATTGTGAATCTCCTTCTTTCTCTTTTCAGATTCTGGGAAACATGTCTTTATAGCCATACAGAAATGTCTGGGGTTATTCACAGCTAATAATCACTGATCAACCCTGCAAGTGAGGAGATGGTTGTGCCACCTTGGCTTCATATTCTGATCTTGCAGTGTCTTCACATAAATGAGGGCAGTCTGGGGGCATTTCCAACCTGTGCAAACTTGTGATGGGTCCCATCAGAAGGTGAAGAGCTCGGTTTAGACTCAGGCTACTCAAAATATCTCATATGGTGAGACACTGATTATGCATGATTTAGGAAATCTCCCTTCCCTCCACGGCAGAGATCTTCTCAGCAGACATTCTCAGCAGTCAGGTCAAGTTATAGACTATGTATAATGCAGTTTGAAATTTTTTAAATGTCAGTAAAGAGTTCAGTCCCAAGAAATATATCTACTTACTTTCATTTAAGGGACACACTCAGATTTTTTCCCCATGGTTGGCTTATTTTTAACACATTGACACATTTTGAACTTGTTGCTGGTGGGCAGTAGAATTTCCAACTCAATAAAAGAAGTGCTTCTGGAAACCATCATTCTGGAAACCATAAAGTGGGGAGTAGTCAGCACATATTCATGAAGGGGAAATCATACCTGATCAACCTGATAGCCTTCTATGCTAATAAGGCTAGTGCAGTTAATTGAAAACTGACTGGCTGAGCTGATGGGCTTGAAGGACTATGGGCTCTGTGGGTCCTGGGCCATCTTATCTAGACCATGCCAAGAAAGGTTGGCTCTTGAGGTTCCTTCCAACTTGGTATTCCATGATTCTATGATTCTATAATCAGTGTTACAAACTTCAGCTGGAAGTCAGCTGCTGGTTGTGTGCCCCAGGAGTTGATTCTGGGGTCAATATGGTTTCATAGCTCTATTAATGACCTGAACCTGAGTACACACTCAGAAAGTTTGCAGATGATACAAAACTGGGAGGAGTGGCTCATGGACCAAACCATTGTCCTGCCATTCAGAGGGACCTGGGTGGGCTGGAGAAATAGGCTGACAGGAATCGCATGAGGATTGATAACAGCAAATGCAAAGTCCCAACCATGGGGAGGAACACCCCACACATCGGTACAGGCTGGAGGTCGATCACCTGGAAAGCAGCTCTGCAGAAAATGACCTGAGGATCCCATTGGACAAGTTGAAAATGAGACAGCAATGTGCCCTTGCCTCCAAGAAGGTCAACATCACCCTGGACTGCACTAGGAAGAGCACTGCCAACTGGTCAAGGGAGGTGATCCTTTCCATTTACACAGCAATGCTGCATCCAGTGGTAGTCTCCTCAGTGCAGCAGACATGTATTTATTGGAATGTGTCCCGTGTAGGACCACAAAGGTGATGAAGGTTTTGGAGTATCTGTTATACAGTGAGAACTGTGAGAGCTGGGGTTCTTTAGCCTGTGGAGGAGAAGGCTCAGAGGGATCTTATTGATGTATATGCTGACAAGGGGTGTAAAGAAGGTGGAGCCAGGCTTTTTTTAATGCTGCTCGGGAACAGGACAAAAAACAGTGGGCACAAACTGAAATACCAGGAATTTCATTTAAAAACAAGAAAAATATTTCTTCTACTGTGATGGTGGTCAAACACTGGAATGTGCTGCCCAGAGAATACTCAAAACCTGACTGGACAGAACTCTGAGTAACCTGCACTACATGTCCCTGCTCTGAGCAGAGGAATGAAACTAGATAAGCTCCCAAGATCCCTTCCAATCTCAGTGATTCTCTGCTAGCTTCCTTCAACTTTGAGATAATACTTCAGTTTTATTGACTTCTTGAACTTAGATGTTCTTTCTACGTTTTGGAGAGTTAGTACCTCTCTAACAGTATCTTTGATTTCTGCTCAAAAATATTTCTCACAATCACATAGAAGTGTTCTCTTATTTGTTTTTTAACTTCATTATATTCTACTTTACATTTTATTCTATTTTTCTGCAGCTGTCTGATAATAACTAGTGCTGTAATACATTACAAAATGTTCATGGCAGACAAGAATATACTTTTTAAAGTACAATTACTTTAAATAAGCTTCATTTGGCTAATGCATACCCTCTATCTAGTAGTATTGACTAGTTTTCTGGATTACCTGAATTCAAAACAGGAAGGTGGTTCCTTTGATATTAAGTTGCTATTATCCTGATTTTGTAGTAGATCTTGAGCAACTCTATTCCTAAAAAGTAGAGGAAATTACCATCTCAGTACTCTGTCAGATAGAGAACTGAGTGAGCTAAAATTAATAGTTTTGGTTATTTGCTCAGCACACTCTCTGTACCCCTAAAGAATTGTTTGTCACCTTTCAGCTCATTCCTCATAAGGATACTGTGTAAATCAAAGATTTAAAGGGTTATATTCAGCTCCCCCCACCTCTGTCTTTGTCTCTTTATCTTCTACAAAGCAGGATTAGAGTTTCATGATCTAGTGTAGAGGCAGCATCTTTGGGAGAACACCCCCCCAAGATGAGAAGGGTGAGTATAGGGATTTGCACCACACAAAGCTCGAGGCCAGGCTGGCCAGACACTGAGTCAGCTCCTTTCCAGAAGCTCTGGAGATCAGGAAGCACAAGGAAGTTCACAAAGCCCAATGATCTCTGAGGTTGGCACCACAATGGAAGTCTGTAAGTGGCACTTTGACCTGCCCACGTCTGATGGGCAAGGTGCACTCCAGAGCCAGTAACTTGTCCAGCACCTGTAGTTAAGGTAGCCTTGAGTTTGCAGCAGCAGCCACAGCTGTTTTTGAGATTTGGAAGGAGGAGCCAGGAATTCCCCATCATAGCCCTCATGCCAGCTCCTATATAGCCCTGGGCAAGTCGTTTAACTTCTCTGACTCAATTTCCCCATGTGCTAAATGGGGATAATAGCAGAGGAGTATTGTGAGGATTAATTAATTAGCTAATGTTTTTAAAGTGCTTTGAAGATCAAAAGCACAAAGTACTATTGTTATCAGGGGTGTTGAATTAACTTTCCTCATTTTGGCACACAAACCCCCAGCACTTGGACCATTGCCCCAGGGCATGTGCTAACAGTAAGAACATCATGATGATCATGTTCTTATCAGAGATATCAAAGCACTCCTGGAGATGCTGGTAGTCACTAAAGCCCAAGTTCACCAGACAGATATGCTATTTTCTCCCCATGAGGAGGCAATGCAGTGGTTGGAGAGTGACCTCTCCAGGTCTTCAGTGGAGACCAGGGTCAGTGGAGACCAGAGTCATCCTCAGCACGTGATTCTCTTGCTAGCACAAACATGTCCATGAGGAGTTAGGACTTTGCTCATAACCCGACAGGTTTTCTGGACTCTCCAGTCCTTCCATTTGTCTCTAATCGTTCTTTTGGCCTATTCCTTAATATCCAGTATGTGGGTCAGATGATTGTTTCTTTCAACTCCACTTCCTTTGAACTGGTTGGCATCTCAGAGAAGTGGGAACAAATCCTAATTTCCTGGCATTAGTGCAAAATATCTGTAGATACTGTAATATAGGTGTGTTACACATGCTTATGCACATACACACACACACACACACACACACACTCTCTCTCCAACGGTGAAAATAGTGGGTGCTCACAGACTGCCCTGTACAAGGCTCAGGATAAGGACAAGATGCTGCCTTTTCCATTGCTGGACTTGTGCACTTCCTAGCACAGGATCTAGTCCCTGGTACTCAGGAACAGGCACCTGAGATGCAGGTGCTAAAATACTCCCAAGTGTACTACCAGAGCTAGCTAAACAGAAAGAGCTGCTGCTCCTGAGGAGGAAAACAAATACTATTTCTGAGTCTTTGAGGCTTGGCCTTCTGCTGTCATCTTTGCAGTGCCCCCCTCCCCCCGCCCCCCCCCAAATAAATTAAGAATATAGAAAAATTGTGATAATTACACAAAGTAAACAGAAGGCAAATGTTGGTTAATAATGGAGTGTTATTGTCAAAATGCCATTTTAACTTGTTCACCAACAGAACAAGCTGTTATTATTAACAGCTAAGGACTGTGAACTCCAAAAATCATTTATTTCCTAGAAAACAACCATTTAAATGACTGCAGTGACATTTTAATATCACCTTTTATTACTGCCAAAGAAATCATTCACACCAAAACACAATGCTTGCCCTCCCCCAGTCACTATAAAGACAGAAGTTATTAAGTGCAACACATAAGATTTCTCTTAGGTGTTGCAAGGGAAAAATGCACTATCACTGAGAATGCAACAGTGTGAAAAATTTATGGCCTTGCCTGCTTTTGCTCTCTAACTGACTGTGTTTGGGTTCTCTTCCACAAATTTAATGAGGGGTTATTTTAAAAGTGAGGTCTTTGAAATAAAGTGCCATGCTGGTACTCAGTATGGATGAAGAACAAGGGAGTTCAGGAAGAGATAAAGGTGCAAAGTATTAATTCATTTCATAATATTTTTTATACTAATGATGCCCAATCAGTCTGGCAAAAAATATGTGGTTTTGGAGTTTCTTGAATGCACTCAAATTACTGGGAACAATCCTATCATATTGTGATAGTAAACCACACACACCTATTGATAGTTTTGCACCCTTTAATGTTCTCAAAGAGTAGATAACAAAAATAGGAGGCTGAAAGACTGTTACTAGACTGAATTACAACCAGAGTATATGTTGATAGAGGTTCTGTAATAAATGCTTTAGCTTTAATTTTTGTTTCTGCTAAGTTATGAAAAGCAGTAAAATTTCACTCAGTCTATCTACTATACATATGCTGAGATCATAGAATCATAGGATAGCATGGATTGGAAGGGACCCCACGGATCATAGAGCTCCAACCTCCCTGCCACAGGCAGGGCCACCAACCTCAGGCCTGGATCTACACAAGGTTGCCCAGGGCCCCATCCAACCTGCCCTTGAACACCTCCAGGGATAGGGCATCCACCACCTCTCTGGGCAGCCTGTTCCAGCACCTCCCCACTCTCTCTGTAAAAAACTTCACCCTAATATCTAATCTAAACCTTCCCTCCTTTAGCCTTAATCCATTCCCCCTTGTCCTGCCATTGTCTACCCTTTTAAAAAGTTGATTCCCCTCCTGTTTGTCCTGTTTATATCCTCCCTTCAGGTACTGGAAGGCTGCAATGAGGTTCCCCCGCAGCCTTCTCTTCTCCAGGCTGAACAAGCCCAGCTCCCCCAGCCTCTCCTTGTAGGGGAGGTGCTCCAGCCCTCTAATCATCTTTGTGGCTCTCCTCTGAACCCTCTCCAACATCTTTCTTGTATTGGGGGCTCCAGATCTGGACACAGTACTCCAGATGAGGCCTCATGAGGGCAGAGTAGAGAGGGACAATCCCCTCCCTGTCCCTGCTGGCCACCCCTCTTAAGATAGCTTCAGAAAAAGTAATTTCTCCATTTGACAAATGCTATGAAACATCTCTACTTAGAGATGGAGTAGCTTGTGAGTACAGCTTTGGTACTTGCTTCCAGGAGACTCTCACTTCCAAGTGTATAGCACTTAGAGATGAATGTTACCTCAGCTCAGCAACCAGGTAGGTTTTTCTCCAGGCTTACAAGTATGGTCATATACTTTGTACTCTATGTTTTCTAAATAGGTGGTCTTGAAGCTGGATCCTAGGAATGTCAGATGCATTTCTCACAGGAACAGTGGGATACAGGGCATCTAACACCGTTGGAAATGGTAGTAGGAAGTAACTGCTTCAGAAGATCTAATATAAGAGTGGACTGCATCATAGTAGTTCCATCAAACCCTTGTATCTTCTGGAGTGTTTATATATTCCTGAGCAAAAGGACACAGCTCTGTACATCTAAGTAATATAGTAATTTATTACTACAGAAACATGAGATATTAGCTGGAATATACACAACTCTACAGCCACATGGTAATTTTTATGTGAACCATCTGCACGGGGGTAATATTCATCCTACAGCAAATAACAAAAGATAAATTTGGGCAGGCAGAAAGAATTAAGCTTTTTGCTCTTTTCCTAAGAGAAGTGCTAGCATGATTCATCTTTCCTTGCAGTTTGTAAGCCCACAGCGGGTCATGTGTATAAATACACCTGTTGTAGCATTCAGATACTGCTCAGGCTCACAGAAAGGTATGTGCAGTCTGTGCCCAAAGAATTAAGGGTGACACGGTCATTAAAAGTTCAAGGTAAGGTCTTCTTTCAAAAACAAAACATAACCTGCAGGAGGATGTAACTTTAGTCTACATAAAGGAAATGGGCAGGGATTGTGCCCCTTAAAGTGGGATGGGCACGTTGTACTAATATTAATTTGCGCTGTGGTAGGACCAGAAAACCTGTTACTTGGTTAGCAGCCCCTGGTGCTGAGTTCTGTATTAATGCATAAGTAGACTGAGTCCCCATCCCAGAGATTATACCATCTAATTATAGTCAATATTTCTGCCATCCCCAAGGGTTCATGATTCCAGAGTTCAGGCCCTCAAAACCTGGAGATTGGCACAAAAATAATGAAATTGGAAAAAAATAATACTGCAACTGGGGTTATTTTTATTTGCCTTCTGGTATCTAAACCTTTTCAATACACTTGAGTCATGTTTCTCCACAGCCCTAAGGACTAAAAATGTAGGTCTTGCCTACATGGGATTATGTTTTTGGCATAACCTAACGTGGATTTAAAAGGATATTGTTAGAGCTGTATAGCCCTTTCTTCCAGCTGGCCACTCACACTGGGACCTAGCTGATGTAGCTTAGGCAAAGTTATGATTTAACTCATCTCCAAAACAGAGCCCGAACACTGCTTTGTAACCATCCCAGGACAGTTTTATCACTACAATTTTGTATACGCTTATTGGCATGACATACAGTTGTTAGGATCTTTTGACAAAACAAGGTGCTACTTAAGCAACCCCCAAAAACTCCACATATCATGGTAAATGTGACTCCAGGAGCTGAATGCCAAATGTTGAAGCAAAAGGTTAGACAAAAGCCTCAAGAGAGACATCTTAGATGTTGGCAGTGCCACTGCTGAAGGCAGAAAATGAGTAGGAAGGAGGACAACGTGAACTGCGATTAAATCCAGCTAGGACAGAAGCTAAACTGTTCTGGGTCACTCACACTTAGCCTATTTATAATTTTAGTACAATATAGATCATGAACAATATTAAAATGAATAGCATGTGCTTTAATGACCTCCTCTTCTTGTCCCTATCATGCAGAGAATTCTCTAATTCTGTGCCTACTGACAACATCATGCTTAATTGCTTTCGCACTCTTCCATGTACCTTGCCCTCAGTTACAACTCTAGACAGAGCTGTTGTGGTCTCCAGCATTCAGCTTTTTACACCTTCTACCCAACTCTATGTCACTACTTCTAATTCAAGCAATACATTGAGTTGAAATTATCCTCAACTGTCAAAACGAAATATTGATATGAGCTGACAAAGACTTCACAGCTGTACATTTCTTGTTGAGCTCTAAATCAAAAGGATTTCTAATTCATCGGATTTATACTTTAAATTGGCTTCAAGATCATGAATATTCTTTCCCTTTGTGACACTCTGTTCTTCTCTTGCGACTGCATGTAAAAGGTAGGGGGTCTTTTTTGGTTTATCCTTCTAATCATTTGCCAGTATGTCCCAATGCAATGGGATGAACTGAGAGACAAAGCATCAAAAAGCAAGTGTAGTATATTTCAGAAATAAATTTTAAGGCTCTGAGTGTGACCAAGAGAGCATTGAAGATTTGCTACTATTAGCCCAACACAAATAATCACCTCTTTTATGTCAGTATCTACCATAATGTACCTCTCCACATGGATGCCATAGCTCTGTTCTTGTCAATCTCTATTAAGTTTTGTAGATAGGTGAGGTTTTTTATTAGTTTTCTCATGTGTTATGCTCTTCTCTCCTCAGTGTAGCTGCATTGGTTTTGGGGAATTTAGCTTCCAATAACAGTGATTCTATGCCTGTGAAGGTAACGTTCCCCATAAGACTGACTCGAAGAAAGCCCCAAGGTCATTTTCTAATAAGTCAGATATTGTTAGGTAGAAGAGTAAACAGTAGATATTTATAGCTACGATTTCTTTCTGGTTGCTTATCTAAACCTCAATCAAATCTCCTGGCACTAACTGAATCAGGCCAGAAATGTCTCAAAAATTCCTTTAATATTTATTTTGATGGCAAATACAGCCAATGGAAGCCTGGAGGCTTTTGCATATTGCATTCAGGCATGGGTCTTAGAGTAACAGGACATCAGGACAGGACAGATTGGAGGCCACAATCCTCTGGTGTCCTCACATTGTAGCAGAAATTTGTTCTGCATGTTGCTGTGTATGAGAATTTCTCCCTTTGGTCATCAGTCTGTCATATT
This sequence comes from Hypotaenidia okinawae, assembly GCA_027925045.1. Taxonomy (NCBI): domain Eukaryota; kingdom Metazoa; phylum Chordata; class Aves; order Gruiformes; family Rallidae; genus Hypotaenidia; species Hypotaenidia okinawae. The sequence goes on from BSDF01000002.1 coordinate 10,257,119, forward strand.
TCTCCTTTCTGTAGGTTTTATATTAATATTACTCTCATTATTGCTATTGCTATTTATTTATTTAGACACTCCTGTTTTCTGATGGTTTAATGTACTTCTTACAAATGCCAGAAAATAATATGACATTTATATTAGAAGATTTGAAATAACATATAAAGCATTGGTGCTTCTGTTAAGAAGTATGTTAAGAAACGTTGAAGCCCCTGATGACAAAGTTTGTTACCTATTTCTTATCTGTCATCCAGAGATGACAGGCGAGCACATCAATCCCAGCCAGCCCCTGTGACTTAACACTTTCTATCAGTGCCTCCCCCTCAATATTACTCCCACATAGTGAGGATTTATTAATACTTTATTAACACTCATGCTGATGTTCCTCTAGTGTAGTTTACTGCTGGGAATGAACCAGGACTTTCACTCAGAATCACTAAGTGCCAGCCTTTAATAATGCTGGACACAAACTTGGTAAGAAAGGTAAAAAGCTAGAGCTTAGTTCTTTTTCTCATTTTTTTGTTCCAGGAGTTAAGCTGCAGGATGGCTTAATTTTGCTCATATTTTGGCTGGGTATGTGAAGGTGCAGAAAGAAAAAATCATTGTCTAATCATAAGAAATTTAATTTAATTTAGTATTTTGGTCCTACAGGGGTTCAACTGACATGTCAGAATTTCATTAGAATGGAAGCTGTAACTGTTGAAACATTTAGAATAAAACAAAAAAGGCAAAACCCAGGCAAATTAAGGGAAATATTCAGTGATGTGGGATTTTTTCAGAGTGTCTTAGTAGAAAATGAAGGGGTTTAAAAGGAATTTAAAAAATTAGAAAACTGACCTGTCAAAGGTCATCAAGTTGCATTGCACAAGAAACAAGACTGGATGCTCCTAGTGGGCTCCCTACCCAAGAGGTCAAGGGTTTTAATCACTTAGTTTCTACAAGAAGAGGTCTTCAATGTCTGATCAGCTAAATCTAAAATTGCTTGTGATGATTCCTTTGGCCCTGGAGCAGGTTTAAAGCTCTGTTTCTAAATAATCACCATCATCCCATCCTGCTTGGTTATGAACCTCAACTTCAGGAACCAATACACCCGCTTCTATGTTTTCCTGAGCTTTTTTAACTTTCTGAAGCTGTTTTGAAGCCCTTCATCTCAGTAAGCACCGGCTCTCAACTGGACCTTCAAATGCTGGGGTTCTTTTCCAGATCAGTGAAACTGTGCTAACCCTTTCCTTTCCTAGGCTACCCATATACATAAAAAAGAGAATTTTGGCTCATTTGCTAGGCAACCCCTTTCACTAACAGCATTAAAACCCACAATTTCTGAAAGAGTTCAACAAGGGAGGAATGTGGATAGCACTTTATCTGGCCACCTGTGAACCTCAGAGTCCATTTACCTGCAGGAGGAATAGCTGCCGCTGCAAGACACAGCAACGCTGGAATAAACATGCTGAGTGGCAACAGGACATCTGCACTGAACCCTGTGTTCAGGGCTTATACATCCTCTTCACTGTTTTATAAAGATTCTTTCCTGTTTATTACTGCAGGGATAAAGGAAATCAAGTCAGCCCGTATCAAACAAACAAAAAGGCCAGATTAAGTCCCTTCATCCATCACAATATGATTTCAGCATCAGAACCTCTTATGTCATCCTTTATCTGAATTATTCTTTCAGGAAGACAGAGGGGTCATTAACTCAAATAGTTGTCATTACGTGCTTGAAATATTCTCATGCCTGCCTGCTTTGTGTACCTGAAGAGAACACTCTCAACGTTAGATTGGTATCAAGATTTCCCGTAAGATCTGCAAACTTCTGTGGAAAAACAGGGCAGCGGCTATGGGACTTAATGAGAGACACTAAACTCATTCTGAGCTCAGAGAAGGGGAGTCTGAGAGGATGTGCACGTTGCCAAATAATTCCACTTGTTATTCAAACAGACGAAGAAAAAATGGGCTTAGCATTTGGAGAAAGGGGCTGGAAAAATATGAAAGCAAAATTGAGCCCAGAAAGAACAAAACAGAGGCTAGTTTGCTCATGACAATGATGTAAATCAGCTTTTACAATAATGCTGGGGGAAAAAAAGAAATCAGAAAAAAAACCAACCTGGTGCAAAAGGATCTGTGCTACAGAACAGAAAGAAGTGGTTGAATGCTACAAGCAGCTCTTGATATCTGTCGGGGTTTCCTTACACATTTATATAATTTATTGTGCTGTACGTGACCAGACACAAGTGAAAAGAAAGACTTAACAAAGGACACTGCACAGTAGCTGATGGGCAGGAAGAAAGTCCTGTATGGTGGCACAGCATCAGCTCTGCCTGTACACTGAAATGCAAATGTGCATCGTTGTTGTTGGCTACAGCGGCAAGACTGAAATTGGAGGAAGCAGATGCTGTAATCTGATGATGATGTTGTTCTTGCTGAGTCTGAAGAATCACTTCAAGAGCTAGTAATGAGAGTCGCTGAAGCTAGTGTTGATTACAGACTACAGCAGAATGTAAAAAGATAAAGGTGATGACACTTCTGAAATGGCGTATTGCAACCACAGTATAAAGAAAGAGAGTGAGCAGCAAAGGAAATTCTGTTTCTAACAGACAGTGGATAAAAATGGAGAGTCCCAGTTCTTGGAAGAAGACATCGTGTTCTGTATTCAAGGATACAAACATTTGACTATTAAGGATTCCCAAAGGGGATGGTGAACACAAGACCAGGTGAATCTCTGCATTCATTTTCTCTGCTCTAGGAAGGGGGTATATGAATGCAATCGACACAAAGCACATGGATTTGAAAAAATAAGAGGATATGTCATCTCAGGCTCCCTCCAAATGCCACCAGAGTCAACTTTGGGGTAAAGAATACTTTTTAACACTTTCAAGTACTTTAAAATACTTTAAAAAACTACAAAGTACTTTTAAAAGAATGTCTTCACAAGGAGGCAGAACAAAGCAGTGCAAGAAGGAAACAAAAAGGAGGCCAGTTGTTGATTTGGCTATGTGTTACCTGATTTAAGCTGAACAGGGGCTAAGGTGGAGGCTGGAGCTGGTTTTAGAAGGCTATTAGGCAGGTCTTGCAGTCAGAAAAACCCTCACCTCAGGACACACAAATTTGTCGAACAGATCCAACTGTAACAAAAACATACTCCCAAGGATCAAATGGACAATCCTCCTAAAAAATCTCCTGTTTTTCCATGGACCTGAAATACTGCTGATGTCCTTGATGTTTCAAATCTTCTTCCTGTGGCTCAGACATGGACCTTTGCCATAGGTTAAACAGGAGGTTGTTGAAGGCACAGGAGTGCTTGGCCTACTGTAGGGCAGAGAGGCAAGAGTGGGGGCACATATGAAATAAAATAGTAAAAGCTAAACAAAGCATAGTTTTAGAAAGCATTTCCTTGAAAAGGACTCTTAAAGAAGCAGTTACAAGGCAACATAAGACCTTAGGGCCACAACCAGCTACTGGAGTAGCTAAATATTTTGGTGTCAGTATTGCTCCTGCAGTTCAAACTTAACGGTGCTCTGCCCTGACCCTTTTTTATTTTGTCACTTGGATTATTGTTCTCAGGTAGGGCTACATGTGGGTGCTACTTGTGGCGATAGTTAGTTCTCAGCTTCTTTAGCTGTGAAATATTAAGTCTCCTCACTGTAATATTTTATCATACAGCAAGCACATTGGCCAATATCCACATAATTTCAAGTTCATAAATGCATCACCATCAATCAAACATGAGTGGTGAGGAGGTGAAAGAGCTTTTGCAAAATGAAAGGGACTTCTAAGTCCTTGTGCTCCAAGTGAGTCCTGTTTCTACTTGGCTACCCGTGAAACTTAAGGATTCTCTATGGTCATCTACCCCAAGACAATTGCAAATGATCACAGATGATCTAATTTGTGTGTTGCAACCAACTGAAACTGGTAAAGCTTCAGAGCATGCATTCTAGAAAAGCTGACAGCCCAGCTTGTGTCCCTTTAGATGTCACTGCTGTGTCACACTTCTTCTGTCACGTTATGTCATGTGTGGCATGATTTCAGAGAGCAGGCAGTCTATAAGCCAAGCATGCAGCAGATGTTGAGGAGACCAGGTGGCCATAAGAAATGGGTAATTTTAGATCTCTACAAATAGTTTACTACTTGTGCATCTCCAGTCAAAATCTCTGACAGTGAAGACAGCAACTTTGATTTCCCAATGAGCATGGTCAAATAAATTTAATTGTCTCTTGATCCTTAGGATTTATCCACTTGGGTTTATAGCAGAAGGAACAGTGAGGGACTAGCAGGGAGGGTAATAACAGCACAAGTCCCTCTTAGCTAGCTACTTGTCAGGCTAAATGCAGTCACAATTGCCAACCTGCTTCTGTTGTTCCAGTGATGCTGATTTAGTCAACTCTGCCAACTTCCCACTCTCCATCCTCTCCAATACAAGTAATATTGATATTACATCTACTCCCACCTTCCTGGAGCTAGTCATTACTTATTCTCAGTCCTGGTAGAGCTTAGGGCAAGCTACTGCTCTTAAAATTGAAGATCTGACCACTTTGCTCCCACCCTGTTGTTATAACTGCAGCAGTTATCCACATTAGATTTGCTGACCTTTAGTGTGAATGGAGTTCAGCTCATATAAATGCAGCCACCTAAGTCAGGTGTTTGCCCTATGTGAGCTGTCAAAAGTCCCTCAGTGGTCCACGGAGACACAGAGATGCTCTTCTAGATTTTCACCCCATCTATGCCAGATGCTTATTTCAGGAGAGTAAAAATATATCTCCCACCAGCAGCCCCAGCAACTATAGAGGAAGTCTGGATAATAAGCTCAAATTCAGAGCCTAAGTTTCAGAAACACAGTGGCATAAATCCTTCTCCATCACATTACAATTCCTTCATAACATTAGCTACCCTGTTACATGCTCTTGTCAGTTGTGAAAGTAAAGCATTTTTGGAAAGTACTTTATACATAGGTTCTACTGCTGAGGGGTTCATTGATGGTCAGAGCCAATCAAGAGCCACCGATTCTGTATTTTAGGTAATGGACTTTGGCTGCCTACACCAATTTCTGCACCAGATTTTCAGCAAGCAATGAAGCAACTGCTCCTGAAAAACATTTTCCTCCTTTCCTAGTCAGTGACTGTATGTCATGGCAGAAGTGAAGACTTTGGGAAGTTGGGCAAGTTGCTAGTTCGGCAATGCACAATAAATCTGAGCTGCACATTACGTTGATTTAAGTATCTTCCAGCAGTCAAAGCTCCCTGGATTTTCAAGAAATAGATTGTGCTGCACCACAGTCTAGCTATGTGTGTGCTACCAAGAGCAAAACTCCTTTTCACCTGTAAATTTCAGCAACTCCTGCCCAACTCCATAGGTATAGAAGCATCGCTTTATTTTTTCTTGTATCCCAGAGCCAAAGAGTTCATTTTAGGTAATGAATCCTGCATAACGGTAGCATAACCCAAGGAAGCGGTAACTGCAGTGATATAGAAAAGGTACTATTTTTCTCAGTCATGATTTAGGTCACAGCTTCATCACATTGGTTATTGCTATAGCAACCACAGCTTTTGCTTTTGTACAGAGACTTCTAACAGTATTCCACAAGGTAAAAGAAACATTCTGAAACAGAGGGGATAAACCAAAGACATAAAGGCATGCAGCCCATCAAGGTAAAAAAAACCCAACAAAACCAATCTACTCTTTCCTTACCAATTGCACTAACACTTCCTTGCAAAAGAGAAAGACTGGAAGTAATGAAAATAAATATAACAAGTGTTTCAGGGACCTGGTAGAAACGAAACCATGGTAAAGCTATTAGAGCTCAGAGCACAAAGGACTCGTTCCCCTGGTACAGAAGGTCACAGATTTAGCTTCTGTGAAGGAAAAATCCAAGCATACTTCATTTGCTGAGCTACTACACTAGAATAAGCACCTTTAATTATTTTAGCCTCTCTCTCTCTCTCTCTCTCTGCTTTCCAGACAATGACAAAGCCTTGTGAAGGCAGGGATTTTATTTATTACCTAGCTCCTGTAGGAAGCTTTATTTAACCAGCCTTGCCAATGCAATGATTTCCTTAGGAAACTTTGTCCCTTGCCACAAATTATGTCCTATTAATTTAAAGAAGCAGAGACAAAAAATTAACTTTCTGCCCCTTTTGCCACAAACCTGCTATTGGCCATTAAAAATACACCAATCCTACTCATTAAACATACTTTAAATTGGCTGGTTTAAATTGGCACACCCCTGCCTACAGCTAAAAAGTTTTTGAGTTGTCTTTTATTTGGGCCAATGTCTGAAAAACAAGAAAGGACCTAATAATGGCTAATAGTCAGCACTTACATAGCAGAGCACTTTTCATCTCTAGAGTGCTTTTCAATATTAATTAAATTTAACCCATTCCTGGAAGGGGGACATTATGAATGTTTTATTGATCAAGTAAATGAGAGTAAAGATTTGACTGGTTTAATCTCCAAAATGAGGTAAAATCAGAGAGATCCAAGGCTTTGCACATCCTTGAAAAATGTTCTCAGTATCTCAGGTCCATCCCTTTCTAAGGTGGTAACTAGTGACAGACCCCAGTGACTCCCCTGGGTGCTTAAAGAGCAGGACCGCACAAGTTTGTTAAAAATTGCTACGGAGAGGTTTTGTTTTGCTGACAATAAGGCCTCAATCCAGCAAAGAAATCAAAGAACTGTAATTGGCTACTATTTATCCTGAAAAGCCTGTGCTGAAGTCTTAGTGCTTGGCACGGCGCTGTCTGCGGCATACAGCTCTAAAAAGGACGCAAAGCATGCTGCTTAGCAATCCATATCAATGGATGAGTCCCACTGCAGTAGTTTTATATAAAATTATCTTTCTGCAAACACAGTCTGAGGCTTGGGCTGAAATACTTCTTCCTTAGTATGCCACTGCATACTGCCATACTTTCGTTCTTTCGGCCAGCTGACATTTGTTCAGATTTCATAATATTTACTTACTTGTGTTTCCTTTTTTGACTGTATTTGCTGAACTGTATAACTTCCTTTTTATCTGTAGATGTAACTGCATGCATTGCTGCAAATTGGTAGATAATCTAAATGTACTCACAGGTCTAAAATCTTCCAGCTGTTGCCTCAACTAGATCAAAATAAAATAATTATATTAAAGTATTTCCATATTTTTCCAGCATAATAATTCTAAAGAACTGCCCCAGGACTGTCCCAATTTGTTTTCTAAAACTGTTGTGAGCTCAAGTTTGCATTACACCCGGAAACTAGACTGTTTGCTTTATTTAATACACTGTTGTCCGTCAAACCACTGGTACTGCATCCAGTGTAATAACCTGCCTTCCCGACAGACACATTGATATACATTTTCAGTCTCCACGCCACTAGTCAGACAGTCCAGTGGTCAGACAGCATCCTGATCCCACAGCTTTCGACTGTTGTGAGAACTGCCACGAAACACAATTTCTGTTTAATTAAAGGCAGTGCAAACATTCCAGTCTCTATGGCTACATCTACCCCAGTACATTAAATGGGCCAGGATCCATTCTTCGCCCTGATGGCAAATGCTAAAGCATGGCTTGCAACCATATGGCTACATCCTCCTTTTTCCATCCTGCATACTGGGAACAGTCCCTGACTAGTGCCATTGCCTGCACAGTGTCTGAACATCGTGTGGAAGCATGATGATGTGGGAAAAAAAGGTGCCGAGGAAGTTGCTACTAGTTAAACGGTACAGACCACAGCAGGAAAGCGTTTGAATCCCTTCACCACTCCTGTGAAATGTACTGGTGCAGAAATGGGCTATGGCTGCATCTTACTAAATCAAACAAACTGGAGTGCAGAGAGTGGGTTTCATCCCCACAGCAGCACTCTCCAGGTCCACCAGGAAGGGCTCCTAACCCACACTAATCCCCAGTCATGGCCAGACATCAGTAAACGGTGCAGAGGGTTAGTGTCTGGCCTTCACTGGCCACACTCAGTTTGCCCTCACAGATGCACCCTGTGTGTCTTTCAGCCCACAAGGCAACAAGTTTAATTGGAAAATGACAACAATTTAATCATGAGTTTAAGCCAGAATGAAGGTACTTCCAGCAATAAGCACATGTGTTGCCAAAGTTGTTATCTAGGCCCCTTGGACCATGATTTAAGCAAAGAGAAATGACAAACAGGACCCCACATTTTGGCTTGAGAAGTCTTTCTCATTCTCTGAGACAACAGGTTTCCAAAATTCAGCAGCTCATGTGAGAGGATGCTAGGACAGCTATTGCTTAGCTCAGGAAAAGAAAATTATATGGAAAGTTTACATCACTGCACTGCAGTTTCCATTGGGGTGAAAATGAGATCACAACCATTGACAAGTAAAGTGCTATTGGAGTAGCCGCATAAATTCAACCAAAATCAGCCTGCCCCAGGTGAACTTGTACATCATTTGTCCTTCTCCTCCCAGAGCAAAAGCCCATGACAGTGAGACATCCCTATTATAAAGCCTTTATTTCCATGCAGCACTTTACTTACGGTAGAGACAACGGTGTCAACTAGGGATTTACCCCTAGTCAGACAGTAGGTGGAAGGATTCAGGATAATTCCCCCCACCCCGTGCAGGTGCTCTGCTGCCAGTGTAAGAGCTCCTTTGGTTCCAGCCGAAATGGTTTGTGAGTCCAATGATCTGTATTTGCATCTGGTCTTTCAGGTGTCAATCTTTTTCTGCAAGTATCCGATTGCTGGTTGTGCCTACATGGTGTTAGGTGGGACAGAACTATTATGGACACTTGTCAATTGAAGGAGGAAAGGGAAATTGAGAAATTACAGGCTCAGCAGTAGAGGTTTTTCCCTCTGTCTTTTAAAAAGGGCTTCAAAGCTAACTTTAACAGCTGAAATCACAGGCGGATATGATTCAAAACTATTCTGGGCTTGTTAAACTTTTTTTAAAAATGCAAAAGCTTTTATTAGCTTAACATAATATTCCAATCCGCACGAGTAAAATGAAGCATGTCTTCGTTATTCTGTCAAGATTATGCACATTTCCCTCCTGACTCACGACCACACTGATCATAATGGCTTTAATTGATATTCATGTGCATGCGATATTTACTTCTGCAGAGTTCCCGTGTAATTGAGCAATAGTTAATGGGCACTTAGGGCTCTATTCACAAGAGATTACAAATGTGTGTGTACTGGGGAGCTTTTCCCTGTGGAGTTTCCATGTGTCTGGATAGGTGCATAATCAGCGTGCCAGTCATCAGACAGAGCAGCTGACACTCGTGGCCCTGGAGAGGGTTTGAGAGACACAAATTCTCAGCCCCTTCCTGATATGGATTTGACAGGGGGGAAGGGGAGCAAAACTGTGGCAGGGAGAAGATGATTATGAATTGGGGCTGCTCAGCAGAGCTGGAGGTGGCATCCATGAAAATTCAGGATTTTGGTGAATTTTGGCTCCAATCTTCAATAAACCAGAGCTCTTCACTTTCTTCCCTGGGGCAAAAAACCCTCTCTTTAATTTTCTCTCTAAGGTAAGACTACAGCGTGCATGGACCTTCCCCATGCTCCCATCAGTGGGGCACGTCATCCCTCACATCAGTCAAATGACCCGTTACCCCTATTTTCAGTCTTTAGACATGCCCTTCCCCAAAAAGCACCTGCAAAATCGTAAGCCCTGAGACCCAGCAGTGCTCTGCTGTGCAACCTTTGAGATGTAGCAGTAACACATTTAGATAGCAGACTTCACTGAGTGGAACCCCAAAGCACTTTACAAATTACAGAGAGAGGAATCACGTTAAGTCCCTCCTGATAAGCTGTCATTCCCAGTCTGCAATGCAGCAGCTGGTTCACAGCCCACAGCAGCACTCCACGGCAGTTCTGGGCAGGCAGCAGGACTCGGTACAGCATCCAGTGGCATGGCAGGAGAAAATAAACCAGGCATGATGTGACTCCTTGGATTGGACAGTGCTTTTAATGCATGCACTTGGGGAAGGTTTCCAAGGGGGTTGAGTGTGATCGGGTGGTGATTTCCCTGGGATTTGCGAGTTAATGGAGTTGAGGGAGAGGAATGAATAAAGATGAGTTTGCTAACAACACTGCCACATTGGTGTGTTAAGTGGAAAATAATATAATTTTTTATTTTCATTTTTGTAATCTTACTTTCCTGTGCTAACCACTACTGCGCAGAGCTCATTCTGCTCTGGTTAGTGCTATTAATAATATAAAACTCTTGAGGTGGTAAGAGAGGAATTGGTATTTTTTTTTAAGTTCACTTACAATTTTGAGCCTCAACGGCTTCTGATTTTACTGTGCACTTTCAGTCTGCTTCTCTTTTGTGGCGCTGCTCCTTAAGCTTAACACCATCACTCCCACCCTGAGACATGCTCTTTCCTTGTGGAAGTTGAAAAATTAAAAATTAAAGGATGGAGGGGTGGGGGAGGGGAAGAAAAGCAAGTCTTCAAAGTGAAGGAAGACAAGCTGGAAACTCCATGTTACTGGCTTGTGAAATGGACCCCAGCAAGAGCTGTCTGAAAGTCACATCAATGGCAGCTCTGGAGGAAACATTTTGTAGTCTCTCAGGTTGTAGTATCTGTCATGAGGCTTGTAATACACCAGGATGGCAGCTTTCAAACCTTTCATGAGGTTTGAAAGCTGCCATCCTGGTGTATTACAAAACACACTGAGGTCATTCCTAGCCCAGCCCAAAAGAAGGGTAATATTGCTTGACGATACAAATTGAGCTTGTGTGACCAACTGGTTAAGCCTTGTTCAGAAACATGATTTTGACATGGAGCCTAGAAGCTGTGTCTGAAGACCACTGTGGTGTCAGCGTGCAGCTGGGCTGTCCTCAGTGTTACTGCCCTCAGGCAACAGTGGAGCTGCCTCCCTCCCTAGAAAAGGATAGGAAAAAAGTTATCCCTAGGTTTCAGAATTACATGGAATTGGTATGAAAGAAAGACCTAGTGTGATGTGTGGAAAGTATAAAAATACTGTCAGAGTTAAAATACAAGATACCTTACATCAGATACTATTTATACATGGATTTTCCCAATGTAGGTATGCAATTATCACATTCAATTGGGGGTTGGACCCGATGATCTCTCGAGGTCCCTTCCAACCCCTACAATTCTATGATTATCTTCAGGTGAAACAGCTCCAGCTAGCACAAACAAATATGGGAACCCTTTCTTAGGTTTTTCATGTTAGAATTGTCCCTATTGTTGAAAAGAATGATAACAGCATTTCTTCCTAGACCAGGTAGGGTTGTCTTTATCACTTTCTTCACAATGCTAAATGCAAGACTGAAGTTTCATAAAACTTTTCCAGTCCAAGATTTGAAAGTTAAACCACTGATCAAAATCTTGGTTGGATGACATATTCTTACAGCACAGAAACACTTAGGATTCAATGTCTTTCTCTGAGTTAGATTATTTCTGCCTTCACTTCCCATTTGAATGCTCCACCCTCTTGGGCAGAAAGAATTCTAGGATAGGATTTTCTCTATACATCTTATTGGAAAACTACTGGTGGAAGACTGAAATATTCACCGGGTATTATGGGTTCAGTGGGATTTACAGCCATCCATTTATGAATTCAGTATGGTACCGCTCAGGAATACAATGCATAGAGTCCCATAATGGATGTTTCCACAAGTCTGGTGATTAAACTGTGCTGAATTATGTAGTTACTTCATTATTATCTGCAGTAGAGGATTTGTTCCCTTTATAGAATCATCTCCTGGGATCGTAAATGCCAGTTTCTGACCTTATCAGGAGTTCTCAAAGCAAATTATACATCTGCTCCAGATCCAGCCCAAACGGGCAGAGACATCGTGTTGTACAATGTTGGCGATGATTAGTACTGAAAAGGCATTCATGTGTTAGATGATGACCTTTAGTAGTGACGAAATTGAGGTATGCACGACACATCTTACCAATACAAACTAGCCACGTCACTTCACAGAGTTGATCCTGGATGTGTAGAAATAGCTTATTTTAGAGGACCAGATGTTTTGGAGGCTCTCAAGGGGATGCGGTTTTCCTCTCTGCATGATGAGCAGCAGTAGTTTCCAGGAATCAGTTCAGCTGCAGTGAAAGTAATGACAGTCATCCGTTGACACGGAGAGAAGAGGGAGCAAGGCCTGAGAACCTTGCATTTCACCAGGACACACTGAGCGTCACCCCTACATCTCTGAGCTCAGGTTTCCAGGAGGACCACAGTACGAGGAACCAGCGACTGGTCGACAGCATCCACTTACTTCTCAGTTCACTTCCAGGTTGTTTCCAAGGTTTACAGTCATGAGCACTTTCTTGAATCTCAGATCTTCCCTCACCAAAATATAAACTTTCCTCTAGAGCCACTATGGTTTTTACTGGGCCAGACACTCAGTTTGGGCTATAATTCTACAACAAAAAGTTTCACAATAGAAAATTTGATTTTTTTTGTCTTGGTAAAATAAGAATTGGTTTGATTCTTATTCTACTTTGGCATTCTATTGAAATGCTGTTCAAGTGCATGAAGTTATCAGCTTTTAAATGCTCTAATCTCTTTATATCATCAAAAGTTATTTCATTTTTCTGAACAAAACCAGATTCTGGAATTATTTTCCATGAAATATTTCAATTTTTTATGTGGGGTTCCACAACTAAGTGAAATTTTAAAACCTTTTAACCAAAACACAATTGACATTTCCAAGAAAGGTAGAATTTTATTTTGGTAAATTTCAATTAAAGTTACCAGAAGTTTTCCATGTTTCAGTACAGAACCCAAACTCAGCCACTTACTACTATGAGAGGTATGGAAAGGTTTTCTACAGCCTTTCTAAAGTTTGAACTACAACAAAAATGCCATTGCTTCTTCAGATTGAGAGGGCGAAAAAAACCAACTTATAAATTATTCTTTCCACTTTACAAAGACATTTTTCTCAGATCTCATATTTCTATGCCCCGGTTGAGGCTTTAAAAGCTGTCAAAAGAGTTTGGTTTAAGGGAAAGCCCTGTATGTTTATGAAAAAGCTCCAACCATTGAAGGTGAAAGACTCTGGGGAAGGAAAAATTAGTTTGGATGTGTCCAATGGACACTTGTTAAACTTTGGCAGCCAAAGTTGCCAAAACTCCTGCCTGCTTTACTGAGCAATGAGTGGATGCCAACTCAATTCAAGACCTCTCTCACATACCAGCAATAAAATGTAGATGGATGTCAGTAAATCTTTGTTATTTTCAGTGGAAATGCTTACAGGCCATCCCATATCCCAGCTTATTTTGGTCATTCTATGATCACAGAATGCCTCCATACTACACCACAACCCGGACATCCCTCTGCAGCTAGGAATAGCAATACCATGACAAAAATGGATCTCACTGTGGAAAACCCACAGTGTTCTGATCACGTGGGAAGTAGAAACAAAATTCAGCTTCTGTTTCCCCTCTCCCACACACACGTACAAGTCTTCAGAAAGGGTTTGCCACAGGTTAGGTGGTGAATTGAACTGTCCCTTTTACTCCCCTGCACTGCCACTAACTAAACTACAATTCTTAGATTTCATACAGTACCCTTCTGCAGAAGCACCTTACAGAGTGTCATGTTCATAAAGTTTAAAGACAGAAGTGGTGATTCAACAGTGTCCTGAAGCTTTTGTGTAACTGCATGCAGTGCTGTTCCACAGAAGCAGCCAACTGAACTACTCATCTTCCAGTAAGTTAGAGAAAGACTGGAGAACATTATACCAAAAAACAGGGGGAAAAGTCATATGATCCACTAACTGTACAGTCAGCTAGGTGTGCTTGGCTTTCTGCTCCATGGAAAGGGTGTTAACATCAATTTGTTTCTTCCTTAAAAGGAGTAGAAGGCAGATATCATGGTTTGAAAGCCATTGTGTGCCCTGAACATTGACTACACCATAAAAAGATGCTAAGCTATCCATCCTCAAGGAAAGTTGTTAAAATTGTAAACTGACAGCTTATGACTTGTACAGCTGCACCTTACACCATATAAAGTCACATCGGGTTGAACGGTGATCATGGGCAACCCCAACCTACTTAGAATATAACTACAAAGCTTAATGAGATGAATGAGTTGCGCCAGTTAACATGAAGATAGCATCTAAAGCACTTTTTCTATAGCCCTACCTACCCATCTGTAAATATTTATAGATATATAATTCAGCTAACAAAAAAAAATGCATTTAATGCTCTTTCTTTGTGTAAGTGTATATAAACATGCACAAAGGAAGCGTGAATATATGTATATATGTGGTATTTTTTCATTTTGTTTTAAAACAAGTTTTTGTTAGTGTGTTTGAACAGTCCCTGGGAGTCTTTAGATTCAAGACAAGTGGAGTGTGCAACAATAGCTAACATTAAACTACTGTTATTTAACAAAGTTGGTTAAAAGTAATTCCAAAGCCATCATATTTCTAATTAAGTTTGAAAGTGATGCATAACAAAAGGACTCGGAGAAACTTTAATTTCATATTCCAAACTAGTTAGTCCTATTTGTTTGCTTTGAATCACTCATTTCAATAAGGTGAAAACTTGTGTTAATCCTCCATTCATCAGTTGCCTGGGTGCGTGTGAAATGAGTCATGTGGACAAAATAAACCACTGCTAGCCGCAATATTCTATTGTCCTTTAAGCTTCTTCAAGGGGCCTCTTCACAGGTACCAAAAAGCCACTCTAGACACTTCACATATTTTTGAAGATCCTCCCTTTTTTCACATCGCACATTACTCACTCATTGAAGAATAGCAGAAAACAGGCATAAAACGAAGGAAAAGCTGAAGTAGGCCAAACTCATTTTCTACACAGAGAGAGATAATTGGCACTGCAGTAATTTTGGAGAACTGAATTAAATGAATAAATTGTGACATGGGAAAAACTGAAAAGGACAACAGTTTCCTGGCTTGCACATAATAGTTACTTTGGACAGCATTTTTCTTGGAGACCAATTGATAAAACAGGACAAAAATGTTTTTCCCATTAATTGCTTTCAAACATTGTCCTGCTAAATGCCCAATTAAAAGGTAGAAGTGTGAGCTTCTTTTTTGCTCATAATGACCACATATTGGTGGGGGAAAAAATCAGTAGCAACGTCCTAGCATTTTCTTTTGTGGTTGTGGAATAAAAAGATCAATGGAAAAAAGTTCTTAGCTTACCTTAAACTAAAACAGCAGCCTCAAAGCCTGCAGAACAGCATGGGGGTTAGGATGGGGTGGTGGGTAGTGGGACGTGTACAGTATCTCTGCACTCTACTGAAACTATCCTTAAAACCAAAAAGCTTCGTTTCATAAGTTGGTAAAAAGGATAATGATGTGTTCATAAATTGCCAACTGGCATTTTGAATCGGTTATAAATGGAGTTATTTCATGTCCAAGAAAGAAAGTTATGTATATAAACCTTATACTACTGTTTTCCCCATTTGATTTTTAAAAAAAATAACCTGATGTAAGAACATGGTTCTCGGACAATTTTAAAAAAAAATCCTAATTAGTCAAATAAACAAAAAGCCCTGGAGTCTGAGAACTCCACTGAATTAAAAAGGGGTTAATTCATCACCTTCTCAATAATAATATTGCTTGAGCACCTAAAGACCTGTCACTGCCAGTCAATACTGTAAACATTCGTTACTTTTTGCAATGCTATTTTTAATAGCAGATTCACTGTCAGTAGGAAATGATTCTTTTCTAGATAGGACTAACCTAAATCTAGCAAAATAATTTTAAAAGGAAAGTATTGATACCAAAGTAGCTTTTATCTGCCCATACCTCTTACTTGTACATCAGTAATGACTGTTATTTCACCAGGTTTGAAGTTTCTTGCAGACCATCATGTGCACTCATCACCAGCCTTAAATTGAAAGCAGTATAAAGACTAAATCATTGTACAGCTTCATTACACCTAACATGGCCTTGCACCAACTAGTAATACACAGTTAGTCAGTGATGTTTGTGGTTCTGTTTGGCTGAATGTAGTGACAAATATTGTCTCATGTGAAAACAACCTAAAATTTCAGGTTGCTTGGAACTGTCTAGAACAGAAGATACGAGTACCTCTTCAAAATGAAGCATTGCTGCTGGGCAGGGACCTCCTTTGCTCCCAGATATTTACAGTCTCTATCCAGAGGTATTTCTGGACCATACTGCAAATAAACCTTTGGTAGTCTGCATATAAATCCACTTATGTCCTTGCAAGGAAGGCTAGATGATACGTAAAGTGGGAGGACTGCAAGGCCAGTCTCCTTCTGACAAAGGGACCTAAGGAATGAGAAGGCAGGTGATGAGAGCTCTACATTTTATTAACCTGATTAACAGTTCAACATCTCAGACATGGTGGGAGATAGACATTCTCCTGAATACTGCATGAGGTTGGTGTCCCACCAGAGATCTGTTCATGTGCTGTGTCTAGCCATGCAGCCACAGTGCCAGCATGTCCAAGATGCATCCATGGCCACTTCTAGGTCAAAAGATATTTTCTGAAGATACACAGGTTATGGTGATCTTTACATGTTTTTCTTTTTTTTTTTTTTTTCCTCAGCAGCCTGCCTGAAATTTTCTCTTTGTCACAGAAAAGAGACTGGTCCCTCTGGTGCAGTAGATTTCTCTCCATCCTTGTCGCCTGAGGCACTGATTAAGTGAAATGCTTAAGGATCTGAGTGACCACAAGCACATGAGCAACTGAACTGAGTCAGTTGAAGTTCATCAAGTGAACAAAAAGACCTTGCTAAGGGAAAGTAGCTGTCAGCTATCCACTGACAGGAACACAAGGGGAAAAAAAAGAAAATCTTCTACACTTTTTCGCACTATTTACTGGGATTTAAACACTTCCGTGACACAGATCCCAATTACAAATTTTAAACTATTAGTTGAGCTGTACAGAAGAAATCTCTTTTGATTTAAGACATCATGATTTATATTCACCCATATAAAGGTGAAATTCCATGGTTTATTTTCAAAAGTCAAGCATCCCTCTCTTGCACAAGGGGGAACATGAGTATGATTGCTAAATGTTGCAAAAGGTTGTCCAAAAAAAGAGTTTTTAAAATGTGTGTGTTATCTTGCTGTACAGCACAGCTTGTTTGGCACAGAAAGCGGGAGAAGCATTTCAACAAAGTGCCACAGCAGTTCCATCCTGCAGTAACCATACTCACCTGCAAATGAGCTGGTTATTTCATTAAGCCTGTTATTTCATTTTCTTTATAAAGATCCTATTAAAGCATATGTTACCTGAATCCTGAAGAGCCTTTTACGGCACTGCCTGTGCTGGAGGTGCCCTCCAACTGCCCTCCCTCCTTACTCCCCTGAATGAATGGCAAAGCCTCTCTTTGTTTCAGCAAGAGAAGGATTTTGTACTGAAGCTGCTGTTACCCTGAGTGATGTGAACAGAGACAAAACAGAGCTGTGATGGTGTGCCAGTGCTGTGCCTCTGTGTGGGACAGGTTTGGGCAGTGTTAAGGACCGTGACCACCTTAAGGTACAAACCATCTCATTCAGTGATTTTGGAAAGTGTTTGCCAAATCGTAGAATCATAGAATCATAGAATGGTCTGGGTTGGAAGGGACCCTAAGGATCATAGAGCTCCAACCACCCACTACAGGCAGGGCTACCAACCTCCAGGCATGATCTAGACAAGGTTGCCCAGGGCCCCATCCAACCTGGCCTTGAACACCTCCAGGGATGGAACATCCACCACCTCTCTGGGCAGCCTGCTCCAGCACCTCACTCACCGCTCCATCTGTAAAGAACTTCCCCCTCATATCTAATCTAAACCTTCCCTCCTTTATCTTCAATCCATTCCCCTTTGTCCTGCTATTGTCTACCCTTTTAAAAAGTTGATTCCCTTCCTGTCTATATGCTCCCTTCAAGTTCTGGAACCCAAGGGACTGATCTCGGACAAGCCTGTGGTAAGTAATGAAACAAATAGAAGCAGTTGGGCAATTATCACCGGGCTCCCACTGCTTTGCCATTATCTCCAAAACAGTTTCCTCCCTGTACTGCTCATCACAAGCCTGTAACACCTCTGGGGCTGATCTCCGCATTTGCACACCCGTCCAGTGGGATACTACTTCTTAAGGAACGAATACACAATAGCAACTCTGAGATTACCTTGTTTTCCAAGGTGTCCTGACCCCAGAGGGAAGCAGCTCTGCTCCAGCCTGACTGAAATAGAGATGAACAGCCTTGTGGCAATAAGATATCAAGGACTTCCCTGAAGAACCCCTTAAAGTAGACTTATATGCCCTATAAATGCATTTTCATTGTCTGTGTTGCATGTTCTGCTTTGCCTTCCCATTTGTCCCCTACCCGGCAGTGACCAGACAACTCAGAACGGCCTTGGGAAAGTTCTTGAAAAGAAGGAAAATCCAACAGCTGTCTCCTAGAGCTACTGCCAAGGAGGCCTGAGGGATACTCACATCACGAAATCCTCTGAATGAACACCAAAAGAGTACAAGAAGACACCTCAAGCAGCTGGTCTCTGGAAGCAGTGGCAGGAAGGGACTTGAAGAAAGGTGCTGGAGAAAGACCTTTCTGTCTGTAATGGCTCACAGCAGCTCTGTATAGTTCCCTTTCCCAAAGGTCTTTTATTCTCCCTCATAGTTTGAGATCACTAATTGTATTAGGTTTGGTATTTATTTACCACCTCATTTAAGAATCAACTGGTTCATGACCTTTTGATCAACAGGAAAGAACTCGTCAATTTTGTCAGCTTCTATAGGGCCATCTAAACATTAAAGGATTGTGTTATTTTATTACAAAACTGTGTGTTATGTTACATGGTGTGCGGAGAGCTAAAAATTCCTCTCTAGTCTAACTTAAGCTTCTCCTGTGTCTGTTGTACTCATACTCTTCTGCCAACATCTGCGCATCCAGCATTTTCTGTTGATTTTCAACTAGTCACTGCCTGGTATCACTCATATTCTTCTATCACCTTGGAAATATTATTTTCTTTTCTTTTTTTTTTTTTTCCCCTAGTTTCACTCTTCCAAGAAACGCCCTAAGCTCAAATAAGCAGTCAAGCCATTCAGAGATTCACAGAATTTTAGGGGTTGGAAGGGACTTCCAGAGGTCAGGGAGTACACCGCTCCCCCGTCAAAGCAGGTTCCCTAGGACAGGTCACACGGGTGGGCATCCAGACGGGTCTTGAATATCTCCAGAGAAGGAGACTCCACAGTCCCCCTGGGCAGCCTGTCCCAGGGCTCTGTCACCCTCACTGTAAAAAAGCTCTTCCGCATATTAGTGTGGACCATCCTTCATGTCAGGACTGAATAAAATACTATAGACATCAGTGGAGCTACCCTAAGAGGTACTACCTAGAGATGTGGTGCTAATATTCTTACTGGGAATATTGATATTTTTACCTAAAAATCCAGGTCATTTTTACTGCTTATGACTTGCATGGGATGATCTGCATTAAAAAGTCATGCACATTTTCTATTTCTGAAGCACTGAACACTAATTTTAAATCTTTTTATATACAGTTTCCTACAATTGTGCTTTGCAGGCTTTGCCCTCAACCACATATGCACACCTTTTGAAGATTGTAGATGAGTGGATATCTCTTTTAAGCAAAAATCTATTAAGCATAAAATGAGTAAAAGTCCAGTTACAACTTATCATTAAGGTCTTCTGTGTCATCAGATCCATTACGCATTAACGATAGCTCCAGGTAGAACTGAAGTAGGTTGAATTTACATGTACACTGTATATCAATAATAATCACAGTAGATACTAAAATTATTGCATGTCTTTAACAGTATCCTGCTGGATATTATAGCTTCTATGGGAATATAAAACAGATAATTTGTGTTCCCCGAGCAATTTATACAATACAAATTTTTTATGTCCCTGCTACTTTAAATGGAATTAGTGAAGGCAGTATGTTATCCTCAGTTGCTATCCATCAGAAGTTACGTTAAAATTGATTAAAGTATTACTTATCTTAACTACTGTTGACCTATTTTCTTTCAAACCTGTCACACATACATATAAGATTAAATATACAGTAGGAACCGTGCAAGGATACAGGATAAAAATTTGGGCTTCAGAACAAAACGCAGCAGCTGGTTGTTTCCACAAAAGTAACTTTCTGAATGTTCAGGAGTTCCTCATAAGATGCCATTTTAACATGAGCCTGGAGACTGGAAGTTTTCTTAGGGATTCATATCTCTATTTCCATCCTCCATATTCTTCTTTTCCTCGTTCTCTGCTTTCCAAAACTCTTCTATTTCCTCCCACCTCTCTCTTTTTGACCACAACTCTACCTTTGACCTCAACCTTTGACTATAACTCTGCCTTTGCTTTTTTAATGGATGCATGAAGAAACACTGCTTCTTGCATCTCTTACAGAAAGGGTCTTGCCCTGGACAAAGGTTCATAACCACAGTAGACACCCAAAATCAAGGAATCGCACAACTGAATCTAACCGTAAGTATTTTGTCATCTGTCTGTTGATCCACCCATTGCCTGTTCACACACACTTTCAGACATCAGGTAACTCCTGCATGGACAGTAAGCATGACCTGTCACTCTCTTATTTCAAGGTGGGGTCCTGAAAGTGCTACAGAAGCACAGGCATTTGTTCAAATCTTGCTGTGGACATCTAATGTTTTGGAAGGAGGCACTCATAATTATTTTTTTTTAAGTTACTTTTATTGGAAATCAAGTTTCCAATTTCCAGTTGGGGAAAGACAGGAGATCTTAAAATATTTTCCAGTGTAGCTTGCCCTTAAAATCCTAAAGTTAGGGGGTTTAATAATCCTTAACCTGCTGATTCCCATATAATCCAAATCCCTGTGCTGTTTCTGTTAGAATGAGGCATAATATTGAGACCTAAGTGTTGGGTCTGGATTTCTGGCAGGGATCAACCCTCACATGCAGTAATTCATGGAGCTATACTGTTAACATAGCACCTGTATGGTGCTCTGCACCATGACGGAAGGTGTGCGTGGCTTCCAGCCAGTTGACCTTTCTGAGGAGGTCTAAGTAAAATGTGGGCAAAATTCAGAAAATATAAGAACTTTTCCCTGAGGAATGCTTTAAAAATAGTGTCTTTGTCTTATCTCTTGTGATCATCATCTCTGTTGAGATTCACCAGGCCCTTATTAATCTGTTGTCCTGTGCAGATTAGCTTTCAAAACCAAGGTCTAATTTTGGTATGTGTAAAAAAAGATGATTATTCCTCTTGGTTCTGTGAAGTGAAGCTGCTAGTGAAGCTGCACCCAGAAAGCTGTGTCCAGTTTGAGACCCCTCAGTACATGTGGGAAGTTGGCAAGCTGGAGGGAAGATCACCAAGATGGGTGGGAGGCTAAGGCACTTTGTGGACAAGAGAGACTGAAGCTTGTTTAGCCAGGAAAAGAGAGAGCTAAGAGAGAAACTAATTGTTGGCTTCAATTACCTAATGAGGGGTTATGGAGAAGATGGAGCAAACATTTCAGAATTACAAAGCAAAATGAGAATGTGTAACAACTGAGAGGTACAGCAAGAGAAACACTGCATGCACAAAGGGAATAGGCTGCCTAGAAAGGCTTTCCCATCTCCATGTTTGAGCATTAAACTTGTTCAGAGAAGTTCCTGAGCAGCCTGCTCTGATTATAGCCTTGCTGTGAGAGGGGCATTAGACAAGCTGACCTCCAGGGTCCTTTTCAACCTAGATTATTCCATTCTATTTCTGCTGGAATTCCTGTGGGGTTGTGTAGACTCTTGTAATAAAACATAGACAATGATATTTAGATTGCATCTAAATCATACAGCTTGGTCTGTACTATATAGACTACCTTTTCTAGTTTTCACGTACATTTGCATCCAGAACCTAATTTTTTTGGGTGCCCAAGTTCAGGCCAGCTCTCAGGGTCTGTCAAACTCCTGTCAACTTTGTGGATTACAGCTGAAGACATGTATTTTCCATATTTCTAAAAAGTCCAAACTTTTCAGTAAGGCATCTCTTGTAAGCTTCAAAAACCAAATAATTACAATAGAAAATTGTAATTATATATTTGTTTTTTAAATCGCTTAGGAAGTCTCAGGAAACATCCCTGTATGTTTGTAAAATACTGGAGATCCTTGGAGAAAGGCTTGAGGGAATTTCAGTGCCACCATTTTTCTTTTATTTCCCATTCTCCAACATGTGCTAAGAGACAATGTCTTAGCTTCTCTGTCTGGTATCAGCATGAGGTAATTCACTGGATTTCATAAATTGCATCCTCTAGACATAATCTAGCAAAACATAAAATAAAATTACATGGAGAGTGGATACATTTCAGGGAGACTGAAAATATGCACATGGCAATTCAGTCCTGCATATGACAATGGAGATCCCAGACCTTTCCCATCACATCCAGAGACTGTCACATTCTTTCTTGCACATTCAACCTGTCACCCAGATCAGAAATAAAACCTGGCTTACTTGCCAACAGAAAAGTTAGCAAACCCTCTTAAAATAGACCATTAACTTCTTCATGAACTTTTTGACAGTAACTGCTACCAACAAGAAGATTATGGTCTGCCTCTTCTGTCAGACGATAAGAGGAGTTTTAAAGCAAAATTTCTGTTAAGTTTATGCCTTGCCAATGTATCAATGAAAGAAGTGGAACAGAACGATGTCTGATCCTGCTGAGTGTGAAAATAGGCTTAGACTTAATATGCTGTAGGTGGAATCCTTGTGAGTGCTCTGGCTGGCAATCCTGAAAAACATCCTACAGTATTGTTCCAGGCAACTTAAAATTAAATTACTTTTAATTCTTAATTTGCCATAGTTCTATTTATAAAAAGTAATCAGAATCAAAACCTAGAAATTAATCAAAACCTTTTAACTGATTTTTTAAAATCAATTGGAACTTTTCATTCTTCTTCAGAACTGATCAGTATTTTTCCCTGACCATTTTACAAGACACAGATTAGACTATGCATGGTCCAGCTCCCATACCAGCTCAGTTAGTCCTTCCCAGTGGCTATACTGAAACAAACCAACGCCATCAAAGGGAAACCCTCACAAAACTGTATGATGACTACGCTCAACACATTTTTGGTGAAACACTCTGGAAAGGTCTATCAATCAGTGGCTTGGAAGGGAGTTTATGGCATTTTGGTGAAACATGCTGCATTGTTCCCTCAACATCTCAACTGCATAAAGACAAATCTTAAAAATATGGATGTAGGAACTGACAGTGTCTTACAAAAAATCTTCCATATATTTATGTACTTTAAGTTCTGGATTTACTTTCCATAGTCCAGTTTTGATGGCCTGCAGATCATACTATGTATGTTTTAACCTTATAGGGCATGAAAAAGAATCCAAATGACTGGAATGATTTCCCAGTGAAACAGTAGTGTAAAAGTCTCCAGGGGTGCAAGGACACATATATATTCCCTTTCTCTCTCAATTTCTTCAACTGCCAATTCAGCAAGACATTGTTGGTTTGACAGTCTACCCAAGCATTGCCAAACATGGAAGAAAATCTGCCTGGGTACCTGGCAGACATCATCATGTGTAGGTTTTTTAGAGTAGGTTGGACAAACATCTGTCAGGAATGACGCAGGTAGACATGATCTTGCCTTAGGGCAGGGAGCTGGACTAAATTACCTCCTGTGGTCCCTTTCAGCCTTTTATTTAATGATTTCACTGCCTTCAGGTAAGGTTACACATTCGGTCTGATCTTTTTGCTTGGAATGTCCAAAATTTTTTATGTCAGTTACATGTGGCTACATAACATCAGCCTTTCTGGTCACCACTTCTGTGTGTTTCTCTCTTTCTTTTATCTAGGGGCTATGCACAAGCTCACACACTTCCTCAGACTTTTTAATTAAAGGATTTTTAAACCATGTGAACTGAAAGCATAACGAAACAATATGAATATGAGGGGCTGAAAATAACCTTTGGCATTCCACACATTTTGCAGTCTGTACTTTCCCTACTGTAGTTTGCTGTCAGGAAGACTATTTGAGTTTAGGAGTTTAACACATACACAATCTGCAGTGTCATGTAGGTGCTGTAAAGTTTCCTGACTGGTTCTTACAGATATTTTTTTTGCACACCAGAGGTTTGTGTTCTGAAATACTGGGAGACAGAGGACTGCGACTGGGTGAAGGTAATGTATTTGTCAAGGGGACTCCGTAAATGCTGCTTCTGCCCTCTTTTGGAAGAATTCATGCATCTCTGATGCCTGGAGTGCTTTAGATGCTCAGTGATCAGAGCAGATCCCCAGGTTTGACTCTGTGGGAACACCTCTCTCCCATGTCTTTATGGTCCCCAGCACCATTATCACCGACTTCAGGGACTGCAGTAGGTTTTTCTCACACTGGTTTTCTTACTGCTTTCAGCTGCTGCTAACACGGAATTGTCACAAAATGTCACAACTCCACGTAGGGCCATGTTGCAAGCAGCCAAAAGAAAACAATAATAAATCAAAATAAAGAGATTTTATGCAAGAGCTAAAACGTTTCCTGTTTATTTCAATTTGGGGGGTACCTATTTGTGATGCTCTCAGCAATAAGGAACCTGCATCACCATTTTCTGACAAGTGTCTGACTGGGCTGCAGTCTGTTCAACTTCAAGCACATGGTTATGAATATTCAGTTCTCACATATAGAGCCTCATATCTGGGCACTCATTCTGGTACTGGATTATTCTGTCATCTACCTTTTCCTTTAAAATAACTACTGTCCTAAGAGAAAAAAAAAAAATTACCATTTAAACTCATACAGACATTGCACTACAATCAACTGCTGCAGATTAAAGTCATGAAAGCCCACCTTTACATCCTGTCCTGAAGGGAAATATATGTTTCCTTTTTAAGAAACAAATACATGTATAATCATTTGCACAAGAAAGTGGTTTTATTCTGTTCTTTAAGTTTTGATCCAACTTCTGATTAAGTACTTAATCGTCATCGAGTTCAAGTCTTCTTTGCTTTAGAGTATAGCCATTTTTTTAATGTGTGTATTTATTTCTGTACTTGAGTCTTGAAATATGTCCAGTTCATGTCTGGTAAATACTAAAACAGAAATATAGCAGGACAAGAGGACAGACTCTAAATGTAACATAGCTGCCAATAGCAATATTTCAATTACTGTCTGTGTAGAACAGTTATTGTAGGTTTATCCCTCTCTATTTCTCTTTGTTGCTTGGGTTTTTTTTTTAAATCACTAGAAAACTTGCATTGATTTCTGGTTTGATATTTGTAAATATTTGCAAAGTACTTTTTGAGAACATTTTAAGTTCTCTCTCACTTGCTCCCTGTACGTATTCACCAGATGCTCTCCAGGCTGAACTGGAGGGGAGGTAATGTAAGACATGTAGAATTAATTATTCCTGCTCCCTGGTAAGACAATTTCCATTATTTAAAAAGAAGTAATAAAAAATTATTATCAAGTGACATGCTTTGCCTACCACTTGTAAATATTCATTCCTGGCTCGTATCCATGAATCCTACAGATTACACAGTGATTTCATGATCATGTGAGCAACTATCTGAAGATTCTCTAATACTCTAGATCGCAAGGAGCAGGAGTGCAGTGATTATATCTATGTGCTTTCTCTTTTTTTCCTCCTATTCGTCAACAAGCTCTGCTTTTTAAAGTGTGATAAAAAGATACACAGATGCTCTGTATGCTTATTTTTTGTATTCCCTCTCCTTCTAAAGAGCTCACTGGAAAGGCACCTGCATAAAACAATATCACAAAGAATGGTCAATAACGACTGAAAATAGTGTTAGTACAGGTGTTGTATGAATATCTTTGATCTTGAAAGCTCTGCTTCTTTTAAAAGCTTTAGGAAGAATGAATGTGTTTAAGTCAAAGAAAGAGCCTACAAGTATTGTTTTCTAAAGTAGACAGGAAGAAAAATCACTGACTTTACTCAAATACCTGCTGCACTACAGCAAGAATAAAGGCTGAAAAGAAGCTAAGGCGCTTTTTATATTTAAAGAAATATGAGTGGATTAATTCAGCTAGCACTGCCTTACCAATGGCAAAAAGTGTCATACATTATTCATAACTCTCTGATGAGCTACTTCTAGACAGCCTCAGAGATGTAATTTCTGGCATAAACCTGATATAGATACCCTTTTCTAGGTTCATAGCTGTTAATTTTCTAGTAGTTTGCGTAGTAGGATAGTAAATATGATTGCACCCTGAAATACTGACCATTCCCGAGGTTGCAGTGAGATCTGCAGAGGATCTGTACATTTGCAAAGATGTCTGGGCTCACATGGAGTCCTCATGGAGGCTGTGTCATAGCCAGGAGCCACACGCGCTCACTTCCTGGAATCAGCAAGACAATACAGGTGTGAAAATACCTGCCTGGCTTGTCATGAAAATCATGCAACAAATTAAGAGCACATAGCCTCAAACGTTAGGAGGCTACTGCATCATCTAAGCTGTAAGTGTCTGTTCAGGAGAAGTCCTGTTTTCTAAAAGCTGAGCCGTTGGTAGGTGTCTGAAGTTAGGCAACCACACACTCAGGGGACTTCAGTTGCCTGTTTCCTCATTTTGAGGGGTTTAATGCATTATTTTTGCTGGTAACTCAGACAAGAGGACATGGTGCAGCTGCTATCGACATGAGTGCTACAGTGCAGCGTAGGAGGATTATTCCTCTGTATCCTCTTCCTTTTCAGACCCACACTACCGCCTTTCTTCGGTTAGTTCACCCTTACAAGCAGAGTAAACTATCAGAAGTTAAGAGAGACACACAGTGTAGCCAGCTAAGGGTTAGACCCTAGGGGCTCAGCAAGAACCTGTAGCTCCACAGCATGTCATATCTGAAGGTTCATTTGAAGACGGAAGTTACTATCTCCCTTGAAGAATGAACTCAGTTTAATTCTTACATCTCTTGACAGCAGCCTTGGCCAGAGAATAAAGGCAGAGGCCTTCTCCTGAGATATTTGATCCTTGATTTTAGTAGTTGAGATCAGGGACCAAACCCAAACCTCAGACCAGGGAGCTGAGAAGGTTTTTTATTCATTTTGGTCAGACAAGAGCACATTCTAATTCCCAAAGTGCAGAGGAGTTAAAAATAAAACACAAATAGAATGGTTCCCTTTCCCAAGCATTTCCTGTAGTCTAAGGACCTCATACAAAAGTTGTTGTCAAAAACTGGGATACTGGTACTTCTCAAGAAGGCATAATAAACTAAACAAGGGAATTGACATTGTCTGAAGTCCAGCTGAAGCCAAGAATAATGGTCAGAGTTTCAGAAAGCAGGCAACATTATCAACCAGAGAGAATGTTTATTAGGAAAAAAAAAATAAACAGACTGATTTGGTTCAACAGCTCAGTGAAGTGTGCAGAATGGCCCTGTGCTGAGACCTGGCAGTGAATTACAGAGTGATGTTAGCAAAAAATGCAACCGACCTGATAGCCAGCTTTTCAGCTGAACATTGCAGCAATTTGGCTCTGGAGGAAAGAGAGGAGGTGTGTGTTGAAACACATCAGCAGTGAGTCAGCACCCTGTGGAGCTGGCCACTAAAGACCTCTTTTTAACAAATCAACCATACGGTGATAATTTCACTTAAATGAATGCATTGTCATGATTTTGTTAGCATTGCTGCAGAAGGGTGAATTTACAAAGCTTACAATGAAGTTCAGTATTTTGGCCAGAGACAATAGCACGAAAGAAAACAAGGAAGAACTTTGTATCTCTAACATTTGTTTCAGAAGGAAAAGCAAGTTGGAAAACAAGAAATCAATTAGTTACGAGTTGAAATTAACTAGAACTTTCATCTAATTGTTTTTGCTGCCTTCAGAGCTGACATATAAAACCCGCGCTCCTCTCTATAGTTCAAGGAGCTATGCTGTAAATTTCCCTTAGAAGAGACGCTGCTTTTTAGGATCCCAATAGTAACCCTGCTCCATTGTCACACTAATCCCCAACAATGAGATCCTCAGCCTCAATAGCAGGAGAAAGGTTTTACAATACCAAATTTTCACAAAACCGAAGTGGCTAAAAGCTAGTGTAGCTCCACATTCCCTGAGGTGTCTTGTGAAAACATTCAGAAGCTTAGTACCGTACTTAGCTGGGGTTTTTTTAAGTTTTGTCTGCTCAGCCCATGTCTGCATTAAAAAAAACATTCAGCATCTCAGGATTACAAGAGCAACAATTAAAGTAAAGCCTAAAAGCTGACCTCTCTTCAAAACCTTGAGCTATTGCCGTGCAGGAAACTATTTTATACTTAGGTGCCAATCTTTGCATAAGCCTTAAGCTTCCCATAAGCAAACAAAGACTAAAGAAACATTCGTCTCCACCAAACACCAGTGGCAAACATAAACATAGGGGGGTTTTGTGTATCTGGTGAAAAGATGGTTTGGGAACGGAACCATAATTCACGCTAATTGCTAGATCTGACTTCTGCTCTTTCAGAACAAAAAGATAAATTTGAAGCCTCACAATCTCTTTGGTCAACTCACCTACACCAAACGTCAGACACTCTCATTTTCACATAGTCTCGTGATAAGTTTAACTTGAAAGTGCCCTTTAATGTCCTGGAAGAGAAAAGCAAAGTGAAGAAATCTCTCTGACAACCTAATGCTAGGCCTCTTAGAGCAAATGGTGTAACAACTGAAGTTGAAAATAAATCCTGGCTGTTGGCATTTCACATCACGTCTTCATACAGTATAAACCAATTTTTATTTAAAAGTTTACTATAAAACAGTTGCCAAGTGCTTTAGTAAAACTGCCACTTACTAAAGAGACAGAAAGCTCATAAACAAGTATTTTCATTGGGGTATAATGATCAGATGTAGAGTTTGCTGAGTTGCAGATGTCAGTGCTGGATAGCTGCTGGTCTGATGGACTCAGGTTCCTGTGCCCTTCACGAGGTGAGTGATGATACGGGAAGGGAGGAGTAAAGTGGAACACACTTTTTGGGTGAATACACTCATGATCACTCGTGTAATTTAAAACAATCTGAAATGAACACTAAAGTCAGATTGAATTTGCCAATTAAACCCAGATTCCTCATTCTTCTGTCCATGAGACAATCAGTCAGAACATTTCAACATTTTGGAAAAAGACGTTTTGCTCATCTTGAAACATCTTGTGGTATTCTCTGCTGAAGAATCAGTCATTCACAGAGACTGGATTGAGCATTAACCTGGAGAAGGAAGCTCCCTTCATG
Source organism: Hypotaenidia okinawae (assembly GCA_027925045.1). NCBI lineage: Eukaryota > Metazoa > Chordata > Aves > Gruiformes > Rallidae > Hypotaenidia > Hypotaenidia okinawae. The sequence goes on from BSDF01000002.1 coordinate 10,286,147, forward strand.
GAGAACTTTCTGTCCAGGAGGTTCTTATGTCCAACAGATCAAGTCTTACCTGACAAAACCCCTGAAAAACCCCAATCACTGCATGTTAAGAGTCTGTGTAATACCATACACTGACCTAAGCCCTAAAACAAAGAAGTTATGAAAACCACAGAAACAAGTAGGATAAACTCCACTGCATCCTAGCCAAATTCTAACTTATTCTGACTGGGGAAGTAAGTGGCAGTGGTCAGAGATGACAGGTGGACCACCAATGATATTTATCCTTCAGCTACATCATAGGAAAAAAAAAGATTGAGAAGAATGAAGTAGATTTAGACATGATTTCATTGTCGTACTGAGAGTAACCCAGGACTGTGAGAGAGCATGGGATAGATGACTGGACAGTGAGATGGGTTGAGAATTGGCTGTCAGACTGAGCTCAGAGGGTCGTGATTCACGGAGCAGAATCTGACTGGAGGCGTGTGACTAGCCGTGTTCCCCAGGGCTCAGTGTTGGGTCCAGTCCTGTTTAACATCTCCATTGACGACCTTGATGAGGGAATAGCATCCACCCTCAGCAAGTATGTCGATGACACAAAGACACAAAGCTGGGAGGAGTGGCTGACACGCAGGAACACTGCGCTGCCATCCAGTGAGACCTGGACAGGCTGGAGAGCTGGGCAGTAAGAAACCAGATGAGGTTCAACAAAAGCAAGTGTAGAGTCTTGCACCTGGGAAGGAATAACTGTCAGTATCAGTACAGGCTGAGGGATGACCTGCTGGAGAAGAGCTCAGTGGAGAAGGACCTGGGGGTCCTGGTGGATGACAGGTTGGCCATGAGCCAGCAGTGTGCCCTGGGGGCTAAGAGAGCCAATGGGATCCTAGGGTGCATCCGGAGGAGTGTGGTCAGCAGGTCAAGGGAGGTGATCCTCCCCCTCTACTCTGCCCTGGTCAGGTCCCACCTAGAGTGTTGTGTCCAGTTCTGGGCTCCATGGTATAAAAAGGACAGGGATCTCCTGGAGAAAGTCCAGAGAAGGGCTACGAAGATGATTAAGGGCCTGGAACATCTCCCCTATGAGGAAAGGCTGAGTGAGCTGGGACTGTTGAGTCTTGAGAAGAGAAGACTAAGGGGGGACCTAATTAATTTTTATAAATATCTTAAGTATGGGATGCAGGGGGAATTGGCCAGCCCCTTTTCAGTGTATGTGGAGACAGGACAAGGGGCAATGGCTGCAAGTTGGAGCACAGGGAGTTCTGCACCAACATGCGGAAGAACTTTTCCCAGTGAGGGTGACAGAGCCCTGGGACAGGCAACGCAGGGAGGTGGTGGAGTCTCCTTCTCTGGAAATATTCAAGACCCATCTGGATGCCTACCTGAGTGATATGTCCTAGGGAGCCTGCTTTGGCAGGGGGTTGGACCCAATGATCTCTCTAGGTCCCTTCCAACCCCTATGATTCTATGATTCTATGATTATAGGCAAGGTGCATTTACAGACAATATCACTGAGGGACTGTTCTAAGGAAGCTTGCTTTCCCAAGTCATGGAGGAACAATAACTATTATTTACATAGCACTTCAAGTTTCCAAAGTGCTTTCATAGGAATGTTACACCAATACTAGATGGAAGAGGCAAAATGTTTTAAAGGAACACTTTTTTACTGGAAAGTACTGTTCAAAATCAAAAACTTCTCTATAGGAAAACTAGGAAATTGCTCCAATCATATATTATATGGCAAAGTATCTCATTTTGTTTCTGTTTTCTGATGCTTTCCTCCTGTACTTTTGTTGCACATAGTTTTTAGCCGTTTTAATCATGCTGTCAGCAGAGGAAGGCAAGATATTATAAGTAACCACTTAGAGGTATGAAGCCACACTGGTCAGAAAAGGAAAATACTCCCCCAACATTTTGTATGTATTTCATATATTTAGTCTGGGCAGACAGTGGTAATTCTGTGTATCACTCACTTCAAAAACCTGAGCTGGCAGATGGACAAGTGGGTAGATGCTGCCCACAGGAATTTCCTCCAAGGCTGCAGGTTGCTGAGGACATCTCAGTCTGTCACTCGACATGGGCAAAACATGACATGACTTTCGGGTGTAGAATGGACTCCACAGCTTTGCCTGAGATGATCAGGATGCCTGAGGTAGCTGTCCCAGGATGCTCTCCAGGATATGGAGAGACACCAGCATGGGCACCAGACTGCCCAACATAGCAGGTGAGACACAGAGGGATGGATGTCTTCCCTCTGTTGAGGGAACAGACGTGAATAGCTCAATCAAAGGCCCATTCTGAGTAATACTCACATGCTGGCTTAGCCTACAAGGATGCTTTGGAAATTACATCACCAAAAAAAATTTTCTTTTTTCTTTTTTTTTTTTTTTAACTCTTACCTCCTATTAGAGAAAACATGTTCTGTAATGATGAGAAGCTCTCACAGTTCTCATGAAAAATTATTAAAATTAAGAATATATTTTATTTTCCATATTGGGTTCTTTCTAGTCTTTATTAGGACATCATCACTGGCTAAATCAGTGCACAGTTTTCATGATATTTCTGTTTTAAATTGTCTCATACTGCTGTTATAGTGTGGCAGTGATGTGATGATCTGCTGTGTTCAAATTGATGGAGGACAAAGGAAGGGATAGGGATGTTCCTAGTGTTGGTCATCACTTCGGAAAAAGGACCAGTAAGAGATTTCTTGTTTCTGCTCAAGAACTTTGCTGGAGTCCCTCTGGTCTTCTTGCACATAAAAAATGGAGGTAGAGGAGAAGGTAGAGCAGAAATGGTCACCAGCTTTCTGGGGTTACAGAGCAAAGGTAATGTTTGCTATTTATTAATTGATTTACTTGCACTACATCTATTGTAAAAGCTTCAGAATGAAAAACATGATACAAACATTTTAAGATGTCACAAAAAGACTATGTCTCCCAAATGTGCTAAAGCATATTGAAGTAGTTTGTCAAATCAAGCAAGTTGATATCTAAAGGGCCACCAGAATATCAACATCTTTCTCTGACAAGTGAACAAGTGTAAAGGTAGGCAGTAAATGTGAGAAAAGCAATAGGAAGGAAGAGAAAACACTCAAATGAAAGAAACAAAGGATGCAAATAAGGACATTCCTTTCCTCCCACTCTCCCTTTCAGAGAAGCAGCCTCTCAGTTTTTACTAGGAAATTGCAAGAATTAGAAGCCATCCTTTGACAACAAAATCGGATAATCTTGTGCTGGTATTGTATTTAATTTAATTTATTGTGCTCTTCTCATATTTAAACTGTTAAAGACTGGAGCACCAAAAAATGTGGGTATTGATATTTTATAGGCAGATTTTCAATGAATACATATGTAAGCAGACTGAAATTCCAGGTATTTTAAATTTAGTCCTAGGGGCAGGGTCCCTGGACAAATTTGTAGATCCCTAAAAATTGGTTAATTGCAAACCATATGTTCTGTATTTTCACACAGTCTGCAAAGCAAAATGAAACAGCCAAGCAGGATGGGGTCCACTTACAGATTAACTCTGTGTGTTACCACCTAAGCATATGCCCATGTTGCTCATAATGACAGTGTCCCAAAGTGGCAGTGCTCAAGTGGCTGCACTGAGATGGAATGATATGTTGACTCTGTAGCTTTGCAGAAAGATGTGGTTTATTCACCTGAGCATAATACCAAGCTCATACAACTTTTCTGTGTCTGGAAAGTGAGCAAATTTCTCTAGACAGAGGTGCAAAGTGTCATATCACAGTCCTTGTGATGCCAGTCTGAAGGTCTCTGTGAGGTGTCCATTGTAAAGCATAAATATAACATATGGATTGAGTTTGGATACTACTCTTTAACTAGCTAGCATGTCCTGAACATATTTGTCATCATATTGACTCAAATGTATGGAATCAGACACTGTTTGCTCTGAGATTTTTAAAATTAAAATATATCTTCCCATACCAAAGAAGAAAGCCAAAACCTCCCATCTCACCTCATCAGATAACGTCATCAGTCTTCAGGATGTAGAAACCCCATGGTGACACTGAACTCAAAGAACACCAAGCTCAGAAGAGATGATCAGCTATAGAATAGTGCAAGTTCTGCCTCACTGGCCCCATCTGACCACAAGGCATTTCACCAGAACATCCACAAACATGTCTGGATGTGTTAGAGATTTTACTGTGTCCCTGAAGCTACCAGACTTCAACCCTTAAAAATTCAATCCAACACCTGTGATGTATTCAGAAGTACAACAGTAAGTACTATCAAAAGCCACTTTTAAAGGATGGTCTATAATGTTTTTGGCTCAAATCTTTGCATTTGTGCATCACTTGTCACACACACACATATAAAACACTATTGTTATTGTAGTTATCTTCTATTGTTATCCTATTAAATTTTGTTTATCTCAACCCACAAGGGTTTTTTTCCATTCTTCTCCCTATCACCTTGGCAGGGAGTGGTGAGTGAGTGGCTGCATGGAGCTTAGTTACTAGCTGGGGTTAAACCATGACACTACTCCATTTGCACCCAAGTTTTAGAAAATCAGAATTATGTCAAAAATCACCTTTTAGTCTGTTTCTCCCCTGTTGTATTCAGGACTCATTTTGAAGTATGAAACCATAAATAGTATATAATTTGAAAAATTCATGCCCATCTGTATATTTATATGTATACAGCTATTTACAACATCCATTGTTTTAGGACACGAGAGACTCCATAATTTCTGGCTGCCTGACACAACTTCATGGATAAGGTCAGAAACCTTACCACTCTTCCACTTCATTCCTCCGTTGCTAAGTCACAAAACATATTAACTTAGAAAGTGCCAGATTGGCACAGATGGCAGAGTTGCCTCAAATCTGGTCAGCTTGGAGCAGAGACATAAGAATTGGTATTTGTCTACAGCCATCTTTGTCAAAGTACACTTTGGTGGCATTCATCTCTTGTAACTTGAGATTTAAAAATTAAGCATCTAGTACAAGCTAGGCTGTTTCTCTAGCAGTGAAGAAAGAAACACAACTGTGGTTAACAAGCCCAGCTTCTTGAGGTGCCAAGTTCCAACCACTGATCATCAACTTAAAATTAAGGAATACTTTCATCCTGTCATCCTTTTTATGATACTTAGATAAAGTTGAAAATATTTTTGCTGAATGATCATGAACTTGTCATGCAAGACAGCATCTTGAACCCATTCAGTATCAAGAACTGCATAATTATAAATACTGGATATCATTGCTAAGGGAGCAATGAAGATGATGAAGTCAACTTACTATCTTTGGCTCTTAACTCAAATGTTGTAGGGTTTGTTCAATTCTCCTCAATGTTTCTTTACCAAATGAGTCTAGAAGTTGGAAACAAAATAAAACCCCAGAAAACAAAAAAACAGAAGTGAGACCACAAGCTCCAGCTATGTTTTGTTGAGAATGAGACAGCCATTGCATGTGTCATCCATTTGGGTGTGCAGGTAGCAAAATCTCAGACATCTTCATATAATTACCAGCAAAGACACTCGATATGAAGTGGTCTCAAAACTCAGTGACAGATTTGCATGAACATCTCAGGTCTGGGGGAATTCCTGAGACTGGTGCTTGGGAGTAGATGATGAGGGGAATGCGAGTATATGTTCAGAAAATAGGGGCTTACTGTGGAAAACACTGCAGCTATAGAGTATGTGGAAGATTTCTTGCACAATGGCTGCAGTATTATTTTTTAATAAACAGTTAAAAAAGAATGAGTGTCTGTATAGAACAGGTAAGTAATTAAAATTCTTAACTGCGCAGTCAAACATACAGCAGCACATTGCCAACTACAGACAAAAGTAGGGCTGTACAAGTCTGAACATGCACCTATTTATTAAATCTTATTTAAAACACTGAAGTAAGTGCAGTGTCTGATGAAATATTTAGGGTGTTTAAACGTGCCACAGCTGACAGAAATCATTTTTTTTTTCCTACTGGCACAAGATTATTATTTTGTTTTGCTTTTTCCCCTCTGTTCTTTGAAAAAAAAAAGACAAGGTAAATGATTTGAACAGCATCTAAGTACAAGGTACGCTTTTCATGCCTCTAGTTTCAGCATGGGGCTTCCTAAAAGAAGTGCTGCTAATTAATTGAATAACTTTTTGTTTTGCTGGATTTTAATCCATAGAATTTCCTTTGTATTTCTAAACACACAAGCGTTTGCATACAATATGACATTGTGCTACTTAATATCGCCACATAGCTGTGAAATTGGCCTCAAGTATAATTTAAACCTAGACAAACTATTCTTTTGAAGTGGATGTCCTGGTAGTGTTTCTGGCAAAGCTCAAAAAAGGACATTGTATTATAAATTCTTTGAAATACAGAGGTCTTACCATCCCCCATTCTTCCTTCAAGCAATAGTAACTGTGGGTACTACTGCCAACAGACCTGAACTTTCATACCACCTTGCAGAAGGGAAACAGCCCTACCGATACCATTTTGTTAAGTCTTCCACAACCTTCTTTGCAAAGCACACTATTTCCTTTGCATGGCACAGCCTCCCAACACAGGCTCACGCTTCCAAATAACTATCCATTTGTTATTGACCTATTATGCGCACCAAGAAGTAAGCTGACCACCATAGACATTTCTTTTTACTACCTTCACCTCTCCTCAGGTTTTTGCCCCTTTTCTGGCCTGGGATTTGTGAGCTCCAGCTAGCATGTCACCCCCTTTTTGACTCTGTGTAAAGCTCCAATAACCAAGAGGTCATTATCATACAAAAGATAATAGTGCTTTCTGCTTTGCTAAGTGTTGTTTCTTTTATACTGATTACTAGTTATTTCATGCTTCTGTGCTTACAGAGCTTCTCATCAATAGTAATGGTTGCCTTGGTGCTTACTGGTGCAAAATATAGACCACTGATAGCAATGAGTATTATTTGATTGCATATACACAACCTTCTATTTGCTCTTTCTTTCTAGCTTACAAATCTCTTGCAAATTATTCTTGGTAAGGTTATTATCACATTGCATTTTAATGTCACGTTTTCAGTCACTCCATAATAATCACTGAAGTGTTCTCGTCAGTCTTCCAGTTACACTGCCCATTTTGCAGGCTATTAAGCATGGGTGTAGTGCAAATTATCCAAGAAAGCATGGACCATCTCTTCCATCACTTTGAGTTCCTTCTCATTTACTGAAATGTGAGTGGTCAGCATTCTTGCCCATGTGCATCCTGAGCAGCAGTCCTCACCAACAGGAAAGGTAAGGAGGGGAAAAAACCCACATTCCAGTCATGCCACAGCCACTGCTATTAGGAGCTGTACTTATTATGAGGACACAAAACCAAGATTGAGAGATGGCAAGTCAAGACAAAGCAGCAGAATGGGACTCAATAAGGAGATAGTAATCTAAAGGATAGTGGAAAGTAAGCCAAGGTAGAAAAGTTGGGAAAACAGAAATAGAAAAAGAAGACACTAGTGTCTATTTGAAGAACACTGTGAATCATCAGTGGGCATTGCTGTTCCCCTAAGTCCAATCCATAAACTTTGTCTCCATCTTTCCAGTTAAGTCAATGCTTTTAAAGTCTGAATGAGCTTCTTAATAGCCTTTATCCTATACCATCTCGAGTGATGGAAGGATTAACTTTCACTGCAGGATGTTGAGAATTCGCTGTTGGATCAAACTCAGAGGGTCGTGATTCGTGGAGCAGAATCTGACTGGAAGCCTGTGACTAGCGGTGTTCCCTAGGGCTCAGTGTTGGGTCCAGTCCTGTTTAACATCTTCATTCACGAGCTTGATGAGGGAATAGCATCCACCCTCAGCAAGTACGCTGATGATACAAAGCTGGGAGGAGTGGCTGACATGCAGGAACACTGCGCGGCCATCCAGTGAGACCTGGACAGGCTGGAGAGCTGGGCAGTAAGAAACCAGATGAGGTTCAACAAAAGCAAGTGTAGAGTCTTGCACCTGGGAAGGAACAACCGTTTCTATCAGTACAGGCTGAGGGATGACCTGCTGGAGAAGAGCTCAGTGGAGAAGGACCTGGGGGTCCTGGTGGATGACAGGTTGGCCATGAGCCAGCAGTGTGCCCTGGGGGCTAAGAGAGCCAATGGCATCCTGGGGTGCATCAGGAGGAGTGTGGTCAGCAGGTCTAAGGAGGTGATCCTCCCCCTCTACTCTGCCCTGCTCAGGCCCCACCTGGAGTATTGTGTCCAGTTCTGGGCTCCCTGGTATAAAAAAGACAGGGATCTCCTGGAGAGAGTCCAAAGAAGGGCTACAAAGATGATTAAGGGCCTGGAGCATCTCCCCTATGAGGAAAGGCTGAGTGAGCTGGGACTGTTCAGCCTAGAGAAAAGACGACTGAGGGGGGACCTAATTAATGTTTATAATTATCTTAAGCATGGGATGCAGGGGGAATTAGCCAGCCCCTTTTCAGTGGTCTGTGGAGATAGGATAAGGGGCAATGGCCTCAAGTTGGAGCATAGGAAGTTCGGCACCAACATGCAGAAGAACTTTTCCCAGTGAGGGTGACAGAGCCCTGGGACAGGCTGCCCAGGGAGGTGGTGGAGTCTCCTTCTCTGGAAATATTCAAGACCCATCTGGATGCCTACCTGAGTGATATGTCCTAGGGAGCCTGCTTTGGCAGGGGGTTGGACCCGATGATCTCTCGAGGTCCCTTCCAACCCCTATGATTCTATGATTCTATGATTCTATGTGTTGTATATCTTAACATTACACTCTGAAGACTTCCTTAGTTTATACCAAACAGCCTAAAATACCACCAAAAAAAAGAGGTTTTCTTTTTTACTTTGGACACAGTGAAAGTGTGTCTTAGTGTTTCTTTGGACACAGTAAGATCGATCTTCTAGGTGCAATGCTGAGATGAGTAAGTGATTTATAACTTGTGCAGTTGATGATTTCATCCTGGTGTACAAAAATTTTGCAATTTTCTCATTTTGGTTCATCCCTCAGATTAAAAAAAAATATGTTTATTCTTTGTTCTGATGCTTCACTGTTAGGGGGTTTAAGTTATTTTGTTCCATTGAGACTAGTCATGAAAGTCACACGATCCGTATAATTTCAAATTCCAGATTGGGTAAGTGCAAAAGCACCCACATCTTCAATTTTAAAACAGCTTTTATAGTTGGCTTTTCATAAACATTTCTACAAGAAAATTGTCCACTTAAAACTGAAAATGAACTTCCTTTCCAAATTGTTTGATTATAACTAGTTGCTATAACAGTTGTTACCCAAAAAGTGTCAGAAACATATCTCTTTTTTTTAATAGCCAGAGAAAATTTGAGATTTTACAAAGAAAATACTGAAGTGAAATGACAAAAATTGTGTTTCACTCTTCTGCTACTTCCAAGCATAAGAGCACATTTAGATTATCATATGCAATAGGAAATAGGATGAACCCTGTTTTAACAAACATATCTTACTGCTTCTTGTATTTTCTGGCTCTCCTCAGAAGTGGCAGTTTCAGCCTCTCCTCTGCAAAGAGGTGGACTAGAAACTCCTTCTGTGAAAAACGGAAAGCTGAGACGCTCACGTAATAATGTAATGCCATGACATAAATTTCAAAAAACAAGTCCATGCTGAAATGGAGACAATTTTAAGTAAATATCCACTCTGCAGGAAGGGAGAAATTATTATCTAACCTAGGTTTCTGAAGAGGAATCAGGTTTGCATGCAGGTTGGACCTCCAAAGAAGAGGGACTACCAAGTCCCATTTGCTCCAGGGCACAAAGTGCCAAAAACTAATAAAAAAATGTACCCAACATTGACGTTACTCAAAACTGGATTTGCCTTGGGCCTTTGGCAAGGATACCAGGCTTGTGTTGGAGAAGCTGCTGCAGTGCCATTTGTCCATATGCTGAGGCAGGGTGAGGCTTGCTGTGCCCCAGGCTTTGGGGTTGCCAAGCTTCCCACCCTGCAGCCTTGGAAGAATCGCCTGGACATCCTAAGGCAGAGGGAGGTAGTTTTTTGGGCTAGTTGCAAGGAAAGGGGAGTCGAGAAGGGATTGAGAAGGTGCCACTGATCCCAGATTTATGGACATTATCACCTATAATGGTCATTACAGCAGGAAAACATCCTGCTTCCCACCAAAGACTGGTATTTTCTGCCATCTTGGATGCTTTGCAGAGCAGATACTGCTGCAAAGTTAGCAGGGTATTTGGAAGGAATACAGGGTGCTTAATTAATGAAAGATAATAAAATTGCTTAAACAATAAATTTGTAATTACTCATATTTTTGTAGTAAGGATAGACCATACTCAAAGAATCATGTTATGATAGGTATGATGTATATTTTTATTCAAAATCCCAATAATTTCTCCTCTAAGAATCTCACCATGGAATGAAAACAACAGGTGGATACAAGGAAGAGGGAAATAAAGGAGTCAGGATAACAGCATATTTATCATCTTCAGTAGAATGAGTAGCAGCACACCAGCTGCTGGGGTATTGTCAGATGTTTTCCAGCCACCACAGAAAAAGTGATCTTGAAGGAGGGGTTTGAAGGAGAATAGATTAGCAGCCTTATGGTATTATTATGAGGAGATATGCATATGCATAAGGAGTAGCTCTGAGAAAGTAAGAAGGCTCTTAGACTAACAAGCGATGAAGAGAGGCATCATGGGGACTTCACAATGTAGCGTATATTGAACCTGCTTTCATATGTAAACATACAGCACGCTGCAGTCTCACAAGCTCACTGTTGCCTTTCATTCGGCATCCCAGCACATTGTGGTGCACGGTATGTCACTGACATGTTAAACCAAACGCAGCAATAGTGAGCTGAAGAAAAAGGAAGAGAACAGTAAAAACAGCATTCTGGGGTCGTCAATAGAAATGGTCCATTTGCTATTAATGTTGCTGGAAGCTGGATTTCAGTCTAAGCATTTTGGAAGGGATATAAACCTTTAAGCTTCAGGGCATAAGCAAGCCTGCAGTTGGACATAGGGAAGTCAGTCCTTATTGACTGAATATTTTACAGTATTTCCACCTTCCTCTTACACAGCAATGTGCAAACCACAGTGCTGACTCCTTGCAGTGAGCCTCGTGCTTCCCAGTAACTTGTTGATATAGCTGCCCCTTCACACAGGAGCTTAGGAAAGCATTTTGGAATAAACTCCACAAGAATTAGGTGAAAGTTTTACAATTTTCCAGGTAAATCTGTGATTTTGGTGGGTTTGTTTGGGTTATTTTTTTGTCAGTCTTTCGCATCAATAATATTAGGAAAACTAGGTGGGTTTTGATGAGAACATTTACTTTAGGACAGTGGATGTGCTTCCACATGAAACACATGGGCCATGTCAGTACATGTCCATGTACTGCACATAACCTTTCCATTTGAATTGTACATGTGTTAGGAACATATTCGCCAGGACTACAGTAGATGCTGAACACTAATATTTGCACAGGAGGTTCTGTTCCTGCATTTATTCCTCAGTGTGCAGGCTTCTGCCCTCCTTTGAAGGCTTTTATTGGAGTGTAATTCAAACAAAATGTACTGCAGACTGAAATCACCTAGTGCAAAATAATATATGAAGGCTATTTGCGATACTGCACGAGCCTGAGACTGGATCGCAGGCTGTGGGAAGCCATAGGGACTACACTGGGTTTTCATTAGATACTTGGATTTTAAATTATTTGAAAACTGCATTTAAAGTAGAGGGAAAAACTGTCAAATGGCCTCTGCCTGCCTTGGGAAATCTGTGAGCTTTCCAGTATTTCAGATATTTCCACAAGCAAATAGGCACTTCTAGAGTATCTCTTATGATTTATCATCAGCAGTGCTCTGTGTAGAAGGCCACTGGAGTGCTTTGGCATTCTGCAAACACCCTGAACAATTTAGAAATGTTATTTTGCCTCCTTATCAATAGATGGAATACATTACAAAGCCCAGCCCTGATAGAGAGCTCCTGCTCACACAAATAGTGGACCTAGCATTGGAAAGTGAAAGATTTTTAACTCTTTCAATGCCCCTGTCACATACCACACCAAGTTCTTTACTTAATGGCTGCTACAGTCTCAAGTCCGGTGAAAAAACATGAAGATACTTCCGACATGGTGACAAGCATCCACTGGCCCCACAGAACACGCCATGCTGGGCAGCTGTTCTAGGGCTGCCATGGGCCCCCCAGGAGGGAGAAGCACAGCAGGGAAGGAGAGCAGGGGTCTGCCCCTTGCACCCCCAGAGCATGGGCATGAGAGCAGAACAGCAAACCCACCCAGGATTAACCCACACACTCGCTGGGACATTTTCTGGGCTGCTTTATCATTCTGGCTGATCCAATCCCTGCTGTGTTTCCTAGTAGCTAAAACACTTTTTCAAGGAGTTTGGTTTATTTTTGTTTGTGTCTTCCAGTTTAATTCCAAAACAGTATAGCCTGTATTTACCTCCCCTACGCAACTTCCAGAGCAGCTGATGCATTGAACAACAGGGAGGGTGAGCTGTGAAAGGCCAAGGGATTAGGCATCTCCCTTCATGAGTAGGAATGTAATTTAATTTCCCTCCAACAGATTCAGGGGCAGAATCCTATAGAAGGCTTTAGGAGGGAAACTGAATTTCAGTAAGGGTGAGTTCGTCTCAGTCTTGCACCACTTTGTCTTTTTTGTTTTTTAAGCAATGCCACGGACAATATTAGTAGCATTATTGGCTTCTACACATTAAAACAAAGGGTGGATTTTCAGAGGAATCCACCTCCTGTTGTCTTTCAGTGGGCATCTTACCTCTACAAAAGGCCTTATAAAATATACCCTTACAGAGGGAAAACCCATCGGAAGGCATGAACATTCTGCAGTCTCCAACACTCAGTTTTATGATGATGACTAGGTGGGTTTTGATGAGAACATTTAGGACAGTGGATGATTCCTGCCTGGCTGGGGCCAGAGGCAGTCCAGAATGAAAGCTACAGAGCTGTGTGGCTGTGGTCACAGACACGGGCTCTGCTTCCAGAGAAGTGAAGGGCATCGTGGGATAGGGAAGAAACAAACTCTTTAAACCCCCTTTATAAAACCCATACCAGCTACAGCAGGTCTCAGTTTGCACAGAAATGCCCTTTTGTTTCTCCTCTGTCATGACCTCTGTCTGTTTGTCTGTCCACCCAGAGACTGTAAGCACCAGCTCTTCCTGAAAGCCTAGAAAGTGCCTGTAACATTGTGGGTACTACCACAAACAAACATTAGTAAAGACAAAGTCCTATAAGATGTTAATAGGAATGTGAAGGCAAATAGTCTTGCAAAATGCAATAGATCAGACTCAATTATTCAAAGAGTCTTTCCTGGACCTCATTGTTTATCGTTCCATGATAAGGGATATATTTATCTTTAAAATTCTTACTAGTCAAACAGGAGAGCTTTGCTTTCCCAGAGGAATGATTTCCCTCCATCCCACCGTGAATGCTGTTACCTCCCTCCTGCCCTCCCCTCTTCCCGACACACACAGCTCCTGGTGCGTGGAAACAGCAGTGGGACATGTCAAGTACATTTTTTCTCCTTAAAGCACGTGTACCTGGGAGGTCACAATCTTTACAAAGTCAAAGTTTTGTGTGTTTGAGAGCTTTGCCCTACTACCATGTAATTGAAATCAAGCTTTTAAAAGCTCACGGCAATGTGTTTGTTCTTTAACCTCACCCAGGGAAAAGAGAGGGCTTTGCTGAGAGAACCCATTGTTAAGCTCCTGCACTTAACTGATAAGGCACTGATACAACCAGTAGCAAAGAAAGAAACTAATAATAAAAAAAAAAAGATTCACATGCCTTCCTTCCCTAGTACATTAATGCCCTGCCCAGAATAATTTCCCAAGTTCTTAACAAATGAGTCGTGCATCTTTAATCATATTAAAATATTGTTACGAGACTTATTTAATAACAGGCAGATGTAATGAGTTCTCACATTAGAAAAGGGTTTCATGCCATTTGAAGGTCTGCTCATTATCCATTCTTACATTTTAATGATAGATGTGTCTATTACTCAAAAAAGTAGAGGATCTATTTGGGACTGTTATGAGAAAAATGACTGGAACAACACTTAAACAATCTTATGTCATCTACCATGCCTACAGGATACTTACACTGTTCTATGAAAACATCTGAGCACATGGGGAGGCAACACAAAGGTTTAAATGAGACAGGGAAGAGGTGCTGTTTCGATGAATTTGAGGACATGACACGCAGACTGTGAGAGTGCATATATCAATCAAAGCAATCACACCTTTTCCTGTCCGGGAAAGTGTTTGGATTCTAATTTCTTTTTTATTCGTGCCAAAGACTACTCACAAAAGCATTTGTTTCCTCAGTAGAAGGTTTGCAGAAGCACAATCCAACTCTACCAAGACACACCTCTGGCATGCCATGCAATTTAAAAACACAGTGCTCTCCACTGGCATGAAAACACCTTGCAAGCACTCACTCATTCCTATCCTGGCTAGCTTGCTGATCCACTAGTTTGTCTTTTCTTGCAACATGGTGTCTCTATGAAAAAGGAACAGAATTTCAATATATGGTTTCCATTGGCCTCAACCTTCGATAATACAAAAAGATGATTGAGATCCAGCGGTGAAAATCTTAGAATGATGGTATCTCTAAAGACAAGAAGTTTCCAAGGACACTAATTGAATTCAAGCGGCAAATATTTTTAAATGGAAAATTGCTAGTAGCCAAAAGGTTTTTCCTGGGAAACCACCCAAAGATAGAACTTTGAGCTGACTTCATCAAAGGAGATTCTCAACTGTGAAAAATGATAACACCCCCATGGCAAGAAGTGCCTCAAAATCAAATAAGCTGTGGAACAGTAGTAACTGGAAGGGTAGCTTGCAGTGATACGGCAAATATACGTGTGCTGCATTTGCAAAGAAACACTACAAAATAGCTTTTGAAAGGGGAAATTTCCACAGCAGTGTAAAGCCCTTGCAAAAAAATAGAGAGCACCGAGGACCAAGATGGGAAGTCACTTGGAAAAATGACAAAAGTTTATTCAAAAACATATTCCTCTTAGAAGAGCTAATTAATAACAAAAAGAAAGAGCAAACCTGAAAACAAAACCATTCCCAGTAGCTTGAAAAAATCTTTTCAACTGAAAGATGCCCATGTCCCTGTCTAATGGCCAGTCATGCTACTGAAGCATTATAGGTTTACCTTCTCAGCCAGTGGGTAAGGAGGCATCCTCAGAGCTAGATCACTTGTTCTCAGGAAGCCACGATGGAGCTGTGCTGATTTATAGAACCAGGGAGATGACTGCCAGTGGTACACAATATGCAGGGAGGTCCTTTTCATTCCTGACTTTATTTGCTGCTTTATCACAGTGGCAGTAGAAGTGCAGCACACAATGGCCTGGTTCCCATGAGGCTGCCATCTAACTCCCCAGTACAGAAAACATGTGGATGCAACTAGTGTCAACACAGCTTTGAGCAGTGTATTAGGCAGCAGTGACTTCATGCCACCTGTCTTAAGTGTTATCAGGAATTTTAGTTGCATCATGGTTTGATGGTAAATAATTCAGGAGAAACTTAGAATCACACGCAAACACAGACAAGGTAAGAAATATAAAATAAAAAAGATCAGAGGAAAGATCTATCACTAGATTTGAAAGGTCATCAGTAAAACCCTATTTATAGGCTTTTTCTGACCAGCTGAAGCTCTGTCCCTGGAGGTAAAAGCTTTCTGAAATGTCCCCATGTGGGCAGAGCAAACAGAGACATTCTAATGAGTGAGGAAAGGTTAGGCTCAGGGATGAGTATGAGTGAAAAATATTTGGCTAGACTCCTGGTACAAACTCCCACGCAACGCTTTGAAAATCTACCCCTCTGTGTCCTTAGCATTGGTTTTCAAAGTACAGCAGCCTAGAGACAGATGTGCCATTATTGTTTGTGGTTCAAAGGCAGAGAACTCGTTTGGTGGGGAAATAAAATCCATACTAATAGAGCAAGTACCAAAAAATGTTCTAAGAGGGAATATGCATGTTCTAAGGTGTTTTAACAATCTTCTGGCTCCTAGCCCAGAACTCAGTTGGAACAGTTGTATTCATCTCCAGGCCACCACTCTTTGAACTTATGGAAACCTATGGTTATATTTAGCTAGTTAAAAGATATATGGCCGGCACATTGTAACCCTTTTGTCAATGACTCCCCATTACAACTTTTAATTTTATTGCTTTTTAACCACAGTTCCTTAATTCATGGGTTCAGCTAAGAGGGACAGAAGGCAGTTGATGGATGGTGTGACAATGGCACTCCTGGCTGCTGTTAAGGCACTCATCATTTTAGGAAGAAAAGCCAGCTTGCACCACTCTCCTCAATGGCTGATCACAAAGTTAACACGTGCTCTGAACCAGACCTCTCTGTGCTTATGGGACTATTAATAGATCTGCTGTCAATAAGACAATTTGCAGGCAGAACATCCCCTTACATAGGCAGCGTACACAGGGCATTGATGCCGGCAGATTTTAGAGCTTAAGGGTGAAATGCATCAGTCTCTGTTACTGAATAGGTGTTCATTTCTATCAGGAAAAAATACCAAATCACTACAGAAACAACAATAAAAAGGAACTTGTTTAGCAAGCCCACACCTGAAACTTTACAATTGTAATGAGCTTCATGTTCTTTTGGTTACGGGAATTAATCCGGAGTAGGTAAAATCGTAATGAAAGAGAATAAAGCAGTGTAATTTCAAAGATCAGCTCTGCAAATAATGTGTCAAAAGGTCAGACAATTGAAATCAAAGAAGCTTCAGTCTACTAAAAGGTCTGGTAAAAGAAAGTTCAAGTGAGAAGCCATTAAAGTATCATAGCTGCTCTGCGGAGTAAACCAGGTTTCCAGCAACCTCAAAAGAGCATTACAGACAATGAGCAAGTCTCAAGTGAGAGTCTAGAGAGGATGGGGCAATTTTTCTCTGTTTAGCCTCCCAGTTCCCACTTCCAGTCCTGAAGAAGTGATTTCATCTGGACCACTTGTGTTCTGTAGCCACCAACCAGGACTGGAATAGCATTGTAGAGGTTGAAATGAAGATGTGAAGTTGAACATCCCACAAAATTGTGTGGCCTGATTATTTACAGCATCCCTATTTTCAGTGCAAAATATTGGCTGTGCAGTACCTGACACAGAGTCAACGAGTGCATGGGATCACAGTCGTGTAGGTTCGCATGCCAAGCCCACAGAGGCCAGCAGAGTAATTTACCCAAGTAACACAAGCAAGAGAATCTTCCAGCTTCTCCTTAACAGAGTGTGCAAAGCAAACTGAGAAATGGATCATCAAAAAGTGCATACAGAGTCAGAGCACATTTGTGTCCAAATGTGTAGCTCTTAGGATGCAGCATTTTATTGTCACAAACACAATTTTTGCAGTCCAAAGAAAGTGTGAAGAACTGGATGAGAAACACAGATTTTGGCAAGGGTGATCCACACATGTGGTGCAAAAGCAGCTGAGGCTGGAAGGCTCTGATTGTTATAAGCAGATATAACTGGAGACTTGTATAACAAGAGCCCTTTCTTCTTCCTTCCTCCCTTCCTTCCTTCCTTCCTTCCTTCCTTCCTTCCTTCCTTCCTTCCTTCCTTCCTTCCTTCCTTCCTTCCTTCCTTCCTTCCTTCCTTCCTTCCTTCCTTCCTTCCTTCCTTCCTTCCTTCCTTCCTTCCTTCCTTCCTTCCTTCCTTCCTTCCTTCCTTCCTTCCTTCCTTCCTTCCTTCCTTCCTTCCTTCCTTCCTTCCTTCCTTCCTTCCACCATCTCTCACCACTCTCCTGCTGAGTGATCGCAAAGTACCAGGACCAATATCCGTGCAAACAAGTGAGCTCTCTAAAATCCATTGGGGGAGAAATTTCAACCCTCACCAGAGTTTGCATGACTACAGACACAATGGGCACAGCAGGAACTCACATCTGGAGGAAGGAAAAGACAAACCTTCACCTTTCAGCAACAGCCTGCACAGGGTTTTGCTTAAAGCAGTCATGGAATCATAACTTGTTTTTCAATTAGACCTACAGATCCCCAGAGGGAGGAGCATGGTGTGAAGGGAACATGTGCTGTAATCCTTTCTGGTGTGTTACTGTCATTGCTCAATGAGGACAAGCAGTCTTGCAGTCACCAAACATCTGCCTTGAGACCTGAGCCCATCAAAGTGCCCAGATAAATGGTTATAAATAGGAGTTGGAGGCAGTCCTTCAATTCAGTGCCTAAATAGCAAAGCAGTTAGACATATGTCTGCTGTGAAGACTGTGTCTGAGTGCCAATACCATCTAAAACTCCACATTCCCAACTTCACTCAGAACCAGGGAGTTCATTAGTTATGGGCTCAGCAACTGCAACTGCAGGTATCTACAAGGGCTTCTGAACTGTTGCTTCCTTGAAAACGCTTGAAGGCATTTGAATTTGATTTTCCTGAGGCTCTGGAGAAACCTAGTGAGATGTGCGGAGCACCTCTGCAATGAAATCATGTGGGAACGTGTATCAAAGGATTACAGCACCATATAAATGTTTTGAAAGGTTATCAATAAGTTTTCTCCTTTCTAGTCTCATGTTTAAATAAGTTAACCCAAAACATTCCTAAAACTCCTTGCAAATGTTTTTGAGGCTGTATTTAAAGCTTGCCCACTAGCAGTTGTCTGTTGCTCTTTCTGAAGTCTCCCAACAGCCGGTATTAACAGCTATGATAGGGATTTTGCACGCAACAACCTTGAGATTTAACCCCGTGCACAACCCACAGTTCAGACTGTCCTCATCAGAAAGGCAAATTGAGGTGCAGGGAAAACTGGACAGTGAGGGCATTGCACATATTTCAGCTCTCTTGAGCCCCTTGACTTTTGTGCATGCTTGCTAAAAATTAGATTCCAAAACTCATGCGTATTAATTAGTCTTCTCCTGCAATGCAGCAAAACACATGGCAAATGTATCCATCTCTCCACATCTATTGCTGGTAGGCAGCTGAGACCTGTCCTTTGAGCCTTAAGGGTTTTTCTCTAATTCTTCTTCCATCCCTCTTCCCTTCTTTCACTTGTCTAGTCCCGGCTCATCTTCCTAGCTTCTCAATGCTGAGACAAGGACCAAGTGTGGTATAACAGTCAACACCATGTCATGACATATCCCGCATTCAGCTTTTCTTTCAGTTATCATTAAAGAAGGTGGCCCACCAAAAGTTAAAAAATTTAATATTGTCATTTTCTATTATCTCTTAATAATGTATCAGGCTAGGAAAACAGGTAAATATGTCAGTCCCCGTCTGACCTCCAAAAGCTGTATTACTTTCCGGAGCTGTCAGCAGTATGCAGTCAGGTAGGAAGAGAGCCAGAACCTTCACCTTTGGAGGTATAGGGTGAAAATATGCCCTTCCTGGAAAGCTTTCATTTTCTGTTGGATGCTTTATAGCCTTTCCATAAGAATGTACCACTGAATCCAAACAGGACCAGCATTTCCTTTGCCCCAGCATCAGACTAACACATACTAGTAAATCAGTTCCTCCCTCCTCTTCTTTCCCCTCTGTGTGGTACATGCAGTAGCCAAATATTTTCCAGTAGCCAAATTGACTGGGGATGTAAAGAGCTGTGCAGTTCAATGAAAAAGGAAAATATTCCTACAAGCTTTTAGCTTTAACTATCTGAGAAAACAACTGCAGCTGGGACATGTTCTCCAATATCATTCAGAGCAAGTCTGGCTATTTGACAACAGGCTCCTAATGGGGAGTGGTGACAGAATAGGTATTCAAAGGAGACGGGATTTGGAGTAATCGCATCAACATCTTGTGGTGAGGAAAAACCTTTGGTCTTACCTGGATTATGCACACAGCCTATGAAAGCAGAGACTGCTTCGTGATTTTATAGCCTAAAACCAATTTTAAAAATACATAACAAAGGACTGTAACAACTCTATCCAAGTTAAACCAATGAAATCTGCTGCTACCGCACACCACTGAGCCCTAGGGAAAGCACCTCAAGAACCCAGGATTTGAGTCCGAGACAATTAAAAAGAGGTTTATTCATCACAAGTCTGGAAGCACAGGGTGGGATTCAGCTGCCTAAACATACGCATCTAGTGCCATTTTTGATGCCTTAGGGTATTGCATCTGGCCCCCAGCTGCTGCTCCAGAAGGGAGTAGGTCTTTCATGGATCATGTGTCATATCTGCCAGTCCTGCGTGGATGTCTCAGGTGGCCCCAGGCATTGAAAATGATGCTACATGCTTATGTTTTGGCATCTGAATCGCTCCCATACTGTCTATAAGTAATTTCCGGTTCTCTTTAGTAAGGGTTTATCTATCCTTTTCTTGTTGCCCTTCTGTGCTGGCTCACACAGGCTGTCTTGGTGCAGAGGGTTGGAAGGAGCAGACCTTCTCCCCTTCCCTCGTGCCTGAGCCCCAGAGGAACCGAGTGTCCTGAATTCCCACCAGCTTCAATGGGAACTGGGGCAGATTGGTGCATCACTGCAGCCCTCTGCTTGTCCGTGGGCAGATGCAGAGAGATGATTCCTGACTGAATCGCCCCCAGGCAGCACAGGAGAACAGAACAGAGGTTTCAATGCCATGGGGCTTTTGCAAGCGACAAGATTCAGGTCTGTGATAACTGCCCTCTGGGCATCTGCTGGTGACAACTTTAGCTTTATGGCTGTAGATGTCCCTTTCTCACATTTGTTATCCTATTCTCACCTTTTTGAAAGAAGAGTGATGCTGACTACCCTTCTGTAGGCTTTTGAGCCACCATCTCATTCTCCTGAAAATCTTACTTTTAGTTACAGATCCACACCCTGGTGACACCAGCTGCCTCCCAGAAAGGGAAGTTACACCTTTTGCTACAGGCAGTTTAGGCAGGCTTTGGGGAAGATCTGCACCACTTCACTCAATCTATTTATGTAGAAGCAATTGTTTTCCAACAGGGACTTTATTATGTTAGGACAAGGTAAGTCATCGTGTCTGGGAAGCAGGCATAAAAACAGTGAAGATATCTGCTCACTCAGAAGAGTTTTTCATAGACTATTTCCTCTACAAATAGCTACAGGACAGTGAATGCCTACTCTGATCTGCTTGTTAATCACAAAAAAACCCCAAAAAACCACCAGGTTCTGCTACAAATAGCACAAGTTCAAGAGCAAACCCTAACACATCAGTGAGTAAACCTCCATAAGGTGCTTCAGTACAATGGCACAAGTACAGCTTCCTAACAGCCCTTACAAGGTGCCAGCAAAGGATCCCAATACCTCAATTTACCGAGACCGAAGCAGAGCAGCGACCACAGGTGCTTATTTTGCCTTTTTATAGCTCACTGGTGTCGTGCAAGCGTTGGCTCAGTCAGCAAATGTGTCAGCTCTTGGAATAACAGCTACTTGTGTAGGTTAGGTACACTGCCAAAAGGTAAGTGTTTTAAAGAGTAAAATCGTAAAGTATTATAGACATAAACCCTGTGATAGTAAAGGTGACTCCTTGGCATTATGCACCATAGCAACGCATCTTACCAAGGGCAGGGCAAGCCAGCTTTATTTTTACCACTGTAGCCAGACTTAAATATTGCATCCTGTGCAGTTGCCCTTTGGGTTTAGAAAGAGGCTTTTCCAAGCTCTAATTCTCATTCTTTTAGTCTCCAGTCAATGCAGCATTCCAAATTTACAGCTATGACTTGCTTGTCCCGTGGCCCAGACCTGTGCAAAAAGCGAGCAATACTCCAAAGCCGTGCTCTGAGCAGCACAGTGTGTACATGAGTACAGAAGCAGGAGCTTAGGGACAGCTCAGAAAAGAGGTGGGGAGCCTGGAGAAAGCTGAGCAGAGGGCTTAAACATGGTCAAGGGCCAAGAGCACGTGGCTCAGAGGGAGAGGATAAAGGAGCTGTGTTTTTTTTGTCTGGTAAATAGGGCAATATAATAGCAGTCAACATCTACTTGATAGTTAACAGAAATGACAGACCAAACTCTGCTCTGTGGTGCTAGACAATCTAACAATGAGCAGTGGCCACAGATCGCAGCGTGGCAAGTTCACTCAGACGTTAGGGTAAAAGTGCACTTGGAGAGGGTTCAGCACTGGAAGAGGTACCCAGAATGGTTGTAGAAACTCTGTCCTACAAGATTTTTAAGACTATTTAAGTCATGGATGAAGACATTCCCCAGCTGGCAACAGTCCCACTTCTCACGGGAGGTTGGATGAGAGACCTCCAGTTTCTTCCCATCCACCATTTCTGTTTCCAAACTCTTCACCTTTATGACTCTGCAGGGGCTTAGGCCTTCAAAGAGTAAATTGCACTTCATATCTTTTCACACTTAAGTGATCCTTTCAGCACTCAAGATTTAGAGTAAGATCAGTGCTACCTCTTCCTTTAGGTGTGGCATGCTTTGTATAAATCTCCAGGAACTGAGCATGTCCAGAGGATGTTTTCCAGGCATGAGCTTTCATGTGAGGACGGACTAGATCTCGTATATAAATAAGCTGTCTTGCTGGATGTCATTGTTAGGACCAGGGCATTTCTGATATGCCCAGAAGCGGAACTTTAGGTCCCTGCTGTTTTCAGCCACTTGCATCTTTAGATAGGAGCAGCAAAATGTTCTCAGGGTTTAATATTTTTGGATGAGCTTAATCATAGAATGATAGAGTATACTGAGCTGGAAGGGACCTACAAGGATCATCAGGTCCAACTCCTTGTTCAACTGTGCGTGATTTAGCAAATCATTTAATCTGAACTCTTAGGAATGAATCAGTAATGATAGCCATTAGAGCTGGGTCCCTCTATGCCATACATGGAGTCTGGGAATTTTGCCTTGAAGAAAATTTAGCTCAATCCTCTGATCTGACCTCCACCACATGGGTGGTATGAAGCCATCTGAAAGGTCAGTCATCAGTTTGGACCGTGGTATCTTCATTGGAAGTTGGTGCATGTTGGAGGGAGTTGTTGGAGCTTCCATGTTCATCTTTGAAGGGAATCTAGGTAGCATATAACAAAAACATTGTGGCAACTCCAACAGCAATGAGTACATTGCAGCAATCAGAGCATTTGTCTGCATGACACAAGGACTGTCCCTACACCCCAGCCACACTCAGACTGCCCTGGAGGCACCAGGAGCACCCCTCCCCAACCAGCCCCTTTTATGGGGGAGTGATGTCAGGTGGTTTAATTAGCTCACCTGGGCTGGCTGCTTGGGGAGGTTAATTCTGGCCTGGACAGACCCAGGACTATCTTATAATTTCTACTTTTCCTTTCCACAAATTTCAGTGTCAAAGTGTGCCAAAATGTAATGATGCTTCTTACAAAAAAAATCTTTTTTTTAATGTCTTCACAATTTGACCACATACCCCCTAATTCTTGCATTCTGAGAAATTGTGAAGTAGTCACCAAGGAGTGCTGTGATGACTACACTGAAATACTCAAGATGAGTAATTTTGAGTAATCTGTCCTTTGATTACATGATGTTAAATCAGAAGGAAAACCAGATCCTGCAAATAATTTGTATCTATTTCCTGATAGCTTTGATTTTCTGAAGAACATAATCGAAAACCAGGTTCGGGCTAACAATGAAATCTCCCTCTTAGTGGGAAGCAGCATGAGATAACAAAGCACATCTATGTAACACATGCACAGCAGTTGGTTAACCATCTCGGAGTGTTACCTTGGCATTTTAAGAGAAAAGAGAGCAGAGCAAAAAAAGCAGTGACAAGGATGTTAGTGCATTACAAACAAATCTCCAGAATGGCTTCATATCATTTCAGAACTGACACCGTTAAATTATGCTGTAAAATCCTCTGGTGTCTTTTATTGTGCAGTTTTGTAAATACCACAAATCTTAATGACTCTCATCCCATACTTGTAATGTGTGTGTGTGTGTGCATATATATATTTTTTATGTGGATATATATATATATATGCGCCTATATATATGTTACTACTCTTTGTGGTTTTCTTCTTCACGAAAGCAATAGAAGTTTGAAGGCATCCCTTTCACTTCCACACCAGAATCTGACCCAAAACCAGGCATGGCACTCTTGAAGAAATACTAAATAAGTACCAAGGGTCATTGTGAAATGCCTCTTCTGAGGTATCACTCTTTTTTTTTTTTGCAATTTAGTTCCAGCATGAGCTGAAAGCAAAGCACATCCACATGACAATTAAAAGCTAGAATGATTCATGCCTGCTCTTTAACAATAAATTACCTATGGATTTCTGAAGACCCCAATTCAATTCTCGTTATAATCTCACAATAACCACTGCCATCCATGCCCTTCAATGTTTGACATAAATTATTTGAGACAGTATGTATTTCATCTTCATTGATACAAGAAATTACAAGTGGCCTAATGGTTAGTGACAGAAGTTGACATATCAAAGGTTTCAGAGGAACATAAACAAAAAATAAATCACCATCCCACTGCCACTCCCCAATACTAAATTCCTCATTTTACAAAGACCATATAATCCTTTCATTTTCAAACAAATACCGCTGTATCACTGTTATTTTAGCACAAACTAGCATAAAGCTTACAATAAGGACATGTTTAATGTGCTTTTTAATAGCCTTGTTTGAAGGACTTCTTACTGACATCGTATCACTGGGTGATCCAAAGGGGATTACATGTGTCAGCCCAATCAATTGGTGGTAATTGTAACACAAAAGACCTATCTAAGAGCTCACACAGGCACAGTAATCTGTGCTTCTACAGTCACCTACCTGGTTTAAAAAAAAAAACCCAAAAAACTATTAAATTAATTGGCACTAAAAGAATGTAATAGTTATCTAATCTATTAATTTTTGGTTTAATATTAACTAGGGTGTCTCCTATGACAAGTATTTGACCTGTAGAGAAAGAATGGAGTAAGATCACCCATGCAGTCTTTCAAGTTAACAAAATAGTCGCTTGAAGGAAGGAGGCGAAGGCATTCTTCAGCCTCTGCCTTGTACTCTAAGATTTTATTTGTTTTCATACAAGTATTGACTTTATGTGGGGCCAGCCCAGTTGTGCCTGACGCAGCATGTTTCTCTGCAAAGTTCAGAGCTTTCAGCCAAGCCTGGCGGATGGCAGAGGCCACATTGCCACTTTGTAGAGCCTAGAGGGTGCATTCAGAGCTCATGTTGGCTTTTTGTAGAGGGGCACAAAGAGACGATCGTCCAGCTTGTCAAGAAGTGCTGGTGACTGTTGGCTTAAGGATTGGACTCCAGACCCCTCTTGAGACCTCCAGGATGTCAGTCTGTGCGCAGGAGACAAGGAAGCAGTCTGGGTATTAACATCCTCTTCCCATCTCTATATCCATCTCTTTGCTTTGCTTTGCTAACCCTGGGATTCAGTGTAGGAAATAACTGGTCTGCCCACAGGGCCTGTTCCTCAAAGGTGCTGAGAGCTCATGCTCAGTTGGTCAAGATGAGCTTCAGGTATTTAACTCCTTCCGGCATCAGCTCCCTATGGCTTACCTCAGTTTCCAGCTCAGTCTGCAGCACACCCATTGCACAGGTCAGAGTTGGCTCTCAAATCCAGCACAGTTATATTGGTGTCACACAGGTCCCACTAATTCTGAGCAGTGCAGGTTTAGATCTGATACAAATCCAAAATGCCTTTAGCAATAGACTAGCTCTAATTATGGAAAAAATAATTTCCCACCTTAAATCCCCTTTAGGGAGATGTTTTGGGAAAGCATCAGGAAGAGCAAGATAAATATCCAGAACACAAATCATGACTTCACCCTTTCAAAAAACTGCATTTAGGAGCCTGACATGATTTATTGATCTCGGTAAAAGCAGCATTTCTAGCTGGAGCACTGCAGCTCCGGGGAGTGGCTGCCACAAGCAGCATGTGCACCTGCGGCGTTATCCAGCACGTCCCCGTCACCGCTGTGATAATGCATCCTGGGCAGTTCCTGTATGACCATAAAGTTGGCAGAGTAGCAGGTTAAATGCAGTAGCAGGTAAGCGAAGAGTTTCAAAGAGCTAAGTCCATTCCCTAAGAATATCCAGTTACTAATTAATCTCTCCCGTTCCAAATAGTTTTTAAATAAGAACATGATTTATTTATATGCAGCCTACCTGCCAAGGCTTTCTAAATACCTCACAAAACAAACAAAAATCATTAAAAAGAACAAAAGTGATCACACAGGGCAAGACTTCCCAAAGAGCTAATGCTGCCCTAGAAATGACACAAACACCAATTGCTATTCTTTGAGCAGAGAAAGTTAATAAAGAAGATTAGAAGTTGTATCCTCTTTATAGGCCAAGTTAAAGGACCTTCTTAAAAATCATACACTTCTATCTGTGCAAAAATATAGACTCCTCTACACTGGCATTGGCTAGGACTGAGCAGCCACTTATGGCGAGTGCCAGCCACTGATGACCTCTTTCACTGGTGATGTGCAAGCACAGTTGTCATAAATTTGTCTATAGTGACAAAAAATGAGAATGAAGGTACGTGTAAAAATATTTCTTCTGAAAGCACATCTTCCACTGTTATCCCAGTAAAGTGAGGAGTCAAAATAATATTTTAATTTTCAAAAGACAAAGGTGATTCATGTCTCTGAAAGCCCTCCAAACTTCCTGTGGCAGGAAAACCATAGACCATTACAATTAAAAAAAATGACTGGGTTTTTTTGGTGACACCATCACCTGCAAGGGTACAATCCAACGGCATTGTTTCAATAGAATTTAAAATACAAGTATGGGTGCAAATGTACCAACATATCAAATGTACTAAAGAAACATTGCGTTCTGTTGAGATTAAGGGTTACCAGATGCAAACAAATTGAAGATAAAAATCAGAGCCACAGAAAATGTCATGTCTGAAACCATGGTCTTTCCCATTAGTTAGATATTACATTATTATATTTCTTCCTACGGGTTCCTTCATGGTGAGGAGTGTGAATAAATGGTGACTAATTAATATTCAGGGTTTTAAGGTAATGATCCATCACCCTTTTTACAGGAAGGAAACTGGAGGTATGGTGCAAGTGTGAAAATTATTTTTATATTTGTCCCCTCCCCGTTTCATTGTTTCAAAGAAATTGCTTTTTCTAAAGCTTGGCTACTTTCCCATTTTGTCAGATTTTTTGTTGTTACCTTCGTCTCATGCAGTGTTTTCCATGGAAACCATCATTCACCCTTCCAAAATGGAAATAATTTTTTAAAAAAAATTACTGCCTTTTAAGAAGACCACAAAAGTTTTAAACTCTTTGTTCACCAGCTGCACAACACCTACCCAACTCAGCTGAGCAGAGCAAAGGGCCATGAAAGTGTGGAGAGAGCAGCTCTTTCACAGCAAAGACAGACTTCTGTGTCTGGCAACTGCCTTCTGGATTCTTTCTGCACATCTGCAAAGCGAATAGATTATGGTCTATGGTTTGGGAGAAGGAACTTCAGAATAGGTCCAGCCTTGACTAAAACTTCAGGGGCTACTTCAGTGTGCAAAATCAAAATATGCAGAAAAAAGCCCAAAAGGCTGTGGTCAGACTATATGCCACCTAAAATGGAATTACAAACCTTTGTGGCATTTCAGTCTAAGGTGCCAAAGAGCAGATTGCAAGACCCGCTATTCACATCCAGGAGACTTCGGTTCACCCTCAACTAGCAAAGATGGAAGAACTACATTGGCTGTGTACATGCAGCACAGAAGCCATGATCCTTTTCTCCAGACTCCCTAGGAACTGGGTTCACAGCCCTGGAGAGCAGCTCATCTGAACTGTACACTCTTTACTTGAGTTTTGGTGCTGTGCTAAGCACCATGCCACTCACAACCACTTCAATAAGCAATTTAATGGAGACCACTGACTAGCCATTTCACATTGTGCTTGAAGGTCAGGTGTCCTTTCTTCATATCTCGTGGCAAAGGTTTCAATTTCTCTTCCCCATGCTGATGTGTGCCTGTAATTTTGTTGCCAGCTGCAGAGCAGTGTAGTTTATTACAGATGGATGTATTAGAGACAGTCAAGACAAAGATAGAATCCCTTAAAATTCCTGCCATTTCCCACTAGTAATGTACCCAATGGTCACAACAGTTAGGTGCAAAGGCAGAGATTATCATTTTATGTCAAAAATCAATCAAAGTTTACCTCCTCTTTTGACCTAATGACCAAAAAAATGTGTTTTCTTTACGAGCATACAAGGACTGTTAAGCATCTCTGCTCTGCTTACAATACTTTCATTTTAACTTCCTATGAACAACAGGGCCAGGATCTCAGCAGTAGAACTTTCTTACATTCTTCTCTGTTGATTTGTTAGTGCTCTTGAGTGATAAAAATCATTATTTTCATAAGAAGTGGAGTTACTGAAGTATGTTAGGAATTTGAAAGAAGTGTTGAGCTCATGGTGTGCGTCTCATTCCTGTTAGGCAGCCTTTTGCGAGCGAATGAAAGGCTCAAACGCAAAGTACAAATTATTCCTTGTCCTTCACAAGCGCCTGACAGGCTTGATCCCATTGAGACTGCAGCTCATCACTGGCTTCTTTGCAACACAAGTCCTGACTGTGCAGTTGGCACCAGGTATCTTGGTACGTTGGTGTTAGCAGTGACATTATCTACTGCTATTAGAAGTCAAAAAAATGTAGAAAATCAGTGACTGTTTTAAACTTGGTGGGATAAAATGGCATATGGAATTTGTTCTTTAGACATCTAAACAGTTCTTTGCAGTGTGGCAGAATTTCCCCAAAACATGATGGGTCCGTGTGCTATCGTTGTGGTCAGCAACTGAGCAAAATGACAGCAGGGGAGAACAGGGAATATTGAGGTGTACACACACGCAGTGCAATGCCAGAGATGTATGTACCACTCCTGGTCCTACTGTAGATCGGGCTCTGTGACCCTCAGTAACACTTTTCTCTTTTCAAAGCCTGACCACACTGCTGTGCTAGTGCTTTCTGCTCCTTCCTCCTCATCTTTGCATGTCTGTCTGAGCCAAACCGTAGCTGAATCTGAAACTGAACTTCAGATATGTATATTTTTTTCTCTTTACCTTATACAAGGCATCCCTTCCTCTAGGCACTGCTGTAGTACAAATTATCATTAATAATAATATGTCTTAAGTCCATAATTATATGGTTAATTATATCAGGAAAGCAAGTAGTCTGAATAGGTCTTATTGCGTCCTGGCTAGAAAAATACTTCGCAGACTGCAGCGCTTGCCTTTTCTGGCACAGGAGATGCTTGGGTAGGAACCATCTACAACCCACACCATGATGCAAGGTGTGACACTGTCCCTACAGAAGATCCAGGCAAAAGAGACCAAACAGATCCTAAGGTAAATAGTAGGTAGGAGGATGCTACTATCATTAGCATGGCTATCCAGCTAGCCTACGCTCCTTAAAAATGAACTGTGAGCTGGACGGTTGTGCTGTGTCTGAGAGCTGGAAATTAAGTACAGTTACAGAGCGTAAAAATGTACTCTGACTTGTTTCCCTTTTCCTACCAGCCTGACAAAAACTCAGCTGTCACCAGCTGTTCACCCACCAAGAGCTTAACATTGAGAAAGCGGGGAGCTCCATCCATCTCACCAGCATGCAGAATGGTGAGGGGAGAGTTTGCTTTGATATTTCCTATGCTAGTGCAAGCCCCCAGCTGTGCTGATCAAGGTTTTACACTTCCTCATCACAGACAGTGGCTGAAATGGATAAGCTGGAAGCGAGATGAGTAGCAACAGGTGTTTGTGAGGAACGCTGATCCTCAGCTGGATCACCCAAATATATATACTACTTGCTGAACATTAAAGGAAAAAGGACCAAAGCATCTGCCCACACAAGAGGGCTGAAGTAGAAGAACTAACATGGATTCAGTCTCAATCAGAGGGTGTTTGCATTCACAATTCTGCATCTTAGGGATGAACTGGAAGACCAAGCGCACCAAGAACCATGGCGAGGTTCAGAAAATTGAGCAGGGGAGAAATTATCACCTACCAGTTAAGAAGCAAAAAACCACAGATCAGAAAAGATCACCAGCATGTCTATCCTGTCATGTTCTCTGCAGAGAGGTTACCGGGCATTGGTAGACAATAATTTAGAACCTTAAATTCTCCATTGTGAAAAGAAGGAACATAAACCAATAATACTGAAATGAAATATAATTCTATAAAGAAGTAGCTTTATGATAGGAGAAAAAAGAGTAAAGTACAATAAAAAAGGCTTATCTCAGACTTTTTACTCTCAGAAATAAACTCTGACAATCCATTGTGATATCTATTGTCACAAGAAGACAGATGGTGTTGACACAGTATGTGATTACTGAGATAGATTTTCTTGGGCAAGACAAATATTTTAATTGAAGAGAAAATAAATAGAATTTTCATTTCTTTTTAGAGCTCCAGTTGTTTGAAATCCAGTGGGGAAAAACAGTTATCTCATTACATTTTTTTCCATGTTCCTTTTCCAAAGGAACAGTGACAAAAAAAAACCCATTCAAAATCAGAAAAATCCCACCGGCTGTAATGTTTCCTCAGATTTCCTGTATTCCTGGATTGCAGCAATGATCATAGTCAGATATGGCATGAGAAGGGTGTGGAAAATGGAAACAGAACATACCCAGCCCTGCCTTCAAACATAAGGAGCTTCACCTGTGCTCGAAGGGAAGATCTAGGAAACCTGGCAGCAGAAGGTAACACATCTGGAGCATTTTGGCTGTCATGTAAAATTTGAAAAATGGGTAACCCTGTTACAAACCCTATGCATTGTAACAACCTACTTTATTAAATTTTGCTCTCTGAAACTCAACTGGTTTCGGAAATTGCCAGTTGCTTCATGTTCCTTCTTCCTTATTGAATCCCCTAGGATTTTCTACCCAAAGGAACCTATAGCTTTCAGAAAAAGATGTGGACCTGCAGCTCATATCCCTTTGGCTGCTCTGCTCTGACACTCAGAGAAAGCCTATTGGAGTGTACTGGTAAATGAACTTGGGGATGGTTTCTTCATTCTCTGCCACTGACTCTCATAGATGTTCTTGGTCAAGTCACATAATCATATGCTGCAGATGCAGTTATACTCTTTCCAGCCTCTGAGGTTGTGCTAGGGAGCCGTAGGTTCAGGTTGTCCCTGCTGCAGAGATTCCTTCTGCTGCAGCATCCTGACACATCCCGTCTAGCAGCACCTGACAGGATTCCAGTTGGAGCTTGCACTTTCAGTCAAAGGCTTTCAAGTTTGATCCCTTCAAATCTCTGAAGTTCACCCATACAATTACCTGTGCTGTTCAAAGCAACCCAGGGCTTAGATGGAAATAAAGAACACTAAAGGATTTCCCGAGGTGCTCTTGGAAACCTGAAAAAAAAGAAGCGGCATTACACCTTGAAGTTCTTGCAGCAGTGGCAGTTCATCTGACATTAAAAGGCCACATTCTGCTCTTGGGTAGATGAGGCCGGTCTGAGCTGTGCTACTCCCCATAGTCACCAGTGCACCAGCCACGAGTCCTGGTTGTTCCCCATGCACAGCAAGGACAGCCTCTGGGATCCCTGAGGATTTGGAAACTGAATTTGCCCTAAAAAGCCCTGAGGACCTTTGCTGACAAGCAGGTGCCCCTCTCACAAGGTTTATGCCCTGTTTTCAACTAGAGTCAGCACCAATGCAGAATTCAAGCTCTGCCAGTCTGAGGTTCCAATCCAGTATTTTAGTGGAGAGGGATTGATGTAAAAATAGCTACTTATAGGATATATCCTGTATTAAACTGTGTGTTAGATAATAAGCAGCATTGCTTCCTTTAAAATTGTTACCGATGCATCACAGATTTTAAATACTGCCCACACCTTATTCCCTCCCTGGCTGCTTCTGTCCTGTTTCCAGCTTGACCTTACTTCCTGTGCTTCTCTTTCTTCTTTTGCTAATTAGGGCTATTTGTATTTCTTAGGAGGTCATCTGCTCTTGCTGCTTATTTCCCACTTGGATCAAAACCCTCAAAAAAAGTTTCGGCTTTTAAAACACATTTTACGAGATACCTATATATATAACTAACCTCTTAGGATCAGTTTTGACCTACATCTTTTTATTCTATAATAATAGACTTACCTTTACCTGATGCTTAAAATATTCCTTTCACCTGAGTGATTCTGTCATTTACACTTTTCTTTCTCTTTCTGTCTGTTAAAAGAACATTACAAGGAAAAGAATACTCGTCTATTGGATACAGCCTGTTTGCACTGGGCACACATGTTTATGAATCAGATAAGACCTTTGTGTGTCAGGTAGGTGGTGGCACTAAAAGCTTTATATATCACGACATCAAAGCAGGGAGGAGATGAAAGAGCATATTTTTGCATCATAAACAATATTTACATATTGTGATATTCCAAGAATCTTTCATTTAAACAGGTGGAAAAACAGGGAAGCGAGCGCAAATGTAAAGCAAAGTCTTACTTGTGGTTGATGATTAAATTTTATATGGCTTTGATATAACCACTGCAATTAAGAGCGGTGATGAGCAAGGACTTGTTTTGCTCTTTATAGGGTACACATTGTTTACTAATCCCTGGTTCGTATGATAAATCCGTCATCATCTGGGCACAGCTGCAAATAAAATTTTAAAGGGACAATTTTCACCTATGGAACAAATTTCAGACTTTTTCTCTCTCCTGTGCACATTCTGTGTCTTCTTTCCCTCCCTCCCAGAACTGAGCTGTTCTTTAAATCACTCAAAGCAGCTTTGATATATTCAGACTTTCTGAACTGCGGTACCTACTTTATATGACAAATTCTACCGTTTGTCAAGCTCCAGATAACACACATGAGATGTAAACAGAGGCTGGAGAGTCATTTACCATTTCAGTGGAAGGTGGCTGTTAAAAACTGGAATGTGCTCAATCACCGCAAATCAACACACTGCAATTTTCACTCTTCCTGATTTTGAGCATTCATCACCACTTGCTCTTCACCCTTGAAAAGAAGGGCAAAAAGACAAATTACTTTAATTAGGAATTAGTTATGAGAGAATGAGGTGTTCTAATTATATCTAGAACCTCTTAAATAGTTTCACTCAGACTTATTTGATTTCTTAATTACTGGAAGAGAAAAGCTGCACACAAATTGCACCGGTTTTTGAAAACAGAAATGCTGTCATTCATTTGATATTATGGATTAGTCTACAATGAACAGTGGTAAGGCAATAACACCTCCAAGACAGCACATGCATTAGCACAGGATAAATTTTTTTGTTGAAACATTAGATAATCACCTTCTTCCATATCTCAAAATACATAATTTTATACACTATGGTGTGAAACCATAGATGTGACAGGCTGTAATGATTTATTTATGACACATTATTCTTTGATGCAAGAATACATTAAGTTATGGATCCCATTTCCACAAATATAGTATGTCATGCACTGCATCTGAGCTCCAGTAAGATACTGTAGGCTGTGAGGTTCATTTTGTATATATAAAACTGTGCATAAATATATTTTTATTATATATCACAGAAAAAGTTGCACAACAGATCCTTCAAAACCTATTTTTTTCTCAGATTCATCTGAAAATATCTATCAAACTGGTGATAGGGTCTAGGATAATGTGGCAGGGACTGCATTCAACTACAAATGGTTTGAATGTTGTTCTTGGTTATAGATCTATTTTATCTATTCCAGGGCTTTTTAGATTATTCTGAAAGTAACTATTGTGATTATTAGCGATGTTTTTTCAGCTATACTCTCCCTTCTCTTAACAACATGCCCATTCATATCTGAAGCAGTGTGCAGCTCAAATTCTGAATCAGAAAGTGAAGTTCAAATTTTAAATGTCTCTAAAAAACACTTTAATTTTCTTTCTATTTCTCTCTCTCTTCTCTCACTGAGGAAAAGTCCCCAAAGGTCTCAGTACTGGCTGGACTCTTGTCCCAGAACAGCCACTGGACACCATTTACCACATCTGCAAGCCTACTCAGGTTGGATGAGGACTTGATGGCCAATATCTCTCAGATCAAGGGTGAGGAGAGACTGCAAGGTCCCAGCATCTCCTCTCTCATGGAAAACCTCATAGCAAAGTGATTTGTGCCAGGGGAGGAAAAGGGGTGAGGAAAAGGTCAGGCACATGCTGTATATCTTACAGAAATTCCTTAAAGTCTTCAGAAAACTTTTTTGAATATGTGATTAATTCAGGATTCAGGATCAGGACCACATTTACTGAATGCATCTCTACTTAACTAGTTTTCTTTTTATGTGTGTATAATGCTTCATGATCTTGTGACAGACCATCGTGACTCAAGGGATGTCAAGATAAACCATTTCATTTCTTTATCACCAGTTGTTGCAATGAACAACATAAAATGCTATTTATTCTTTGAGAACATTGAAGGTCTAATAACTGCAGTCGTTGATTCCCAATGGGCTAAGTATGTGCAACAAATGTTTAGGCTTTAGAAAATTAGATATACATTAAATTGAGGAGGATATTTGATATATTAGATATACATTAAATTGAGGAGGATCAATTATATATATAATTGATATACATTAAAAGTTCCGGTTTCCTAGTTCATTTGAGTTTCATATGCAATATGAACAACCCCAGTGACACTAAAATGTCCAGTTGCACAGGAGAAGACCCTACAAGGGGATGTACAATCAGGAGAGGATGGGGGATTGGAGCAGCAGCTCTGACACAGGGATTGTCCCGTAATTAAAAATTTGGATTTGAGTATTAATAAGAGTGAGAGTGAAGCAGCTGTGTGTTACCTGTGTGGGATGCATGTCTGTGCTGGGTCTGCAGGTGGGTGTGAGATATGAACTTCTCTATTTCAGCTTTTTTATTCAGAAAAAAACTTTTTTAAACCATTTTTTTTTTACAATAGACTTCTGATTTTTTTCCTCTGGTGTTTTATTAATATGATCTTTTTTCTTTTGCCTTCAGAACAGTTAATTATTAAATGTAAGCTAGTATATCCATACAAAAAATAGGAGTATTAGAAGGTGAGGTTTAAATTAAAAATAATAATAATAATAATAAAAATTAATTGAAACCTTTTTCTAGGCATAATTTTGGCTTCCTGAGGAAATTTCTGTTTTCCCTTGAAGTCCTTGGGTTATTTCAAGGGCAATTTCTTATTCATCCGGATATTCAACTGCACACATAAAAATGTTCCCCTAAAAGAGCGTCAGACAAACTTTCAAAATCTGTTTTGACCTTTAGAAAGTATATATTGAAAAGCCTAAAATACAGTCACAGGATATACAAAAGAAAACCCCAAACCAATGCTGACAACAGTGTGCCACCATGCACCATCTGGTAGTCCAAGACCCTCACATTTTGATGGAAATAGAGGGGGGCATTGGGGATAGGAGGCCAGAAGGGACCACCTAAGGGTGAGGTGGTAGAGGGTGGGGAGAGAGCAGGCTCAGAGGTGGAAGCTGGGTTTTAGAAAGAGGAGAAAGTGAGTGTGGGGATGTAAGAAACAGGTTTTAGGAGCTTCTGTGAGGGAAAGAAGGACTGGGAACAGCCAGAGTGGCACAGGGACATTTTGCATCTCTGAAGCAGGCATGGCTGGGGTGGCCATGCATCTCCAGCCAGATCACCCACCTCGCTCATTTCTTCAGGAGTCAGGAACCCCTACTGTACCCCTAAACTACATCTGAGATGAGTAACTCCTTCTCCCACAGCACACACTGCTGCCACCTACTTCAACTGTCCCTGTTTTCATATTTGCATCTCCTATGGGGGATGGAAAGAGGGTGCAAAGAGCAGGATCATAAGGATGCAATCATGAGGAGCAGCTGTGGGCTGTAGGAGATCTGCTGCTCCCAGTCCATGTAGAAGGAGAGAGATGAGTAACAAGATGTTGTTCCTGTAACTGGTCCTTGAACATTTCTGTGCAAGGGCTCCTCCTATGAGCAAAGATGCTGTTTCCACCTCGTGAAAAGAGGATGCTCTACTGCTTGCTTTAGTCTGCTATACTTCTGCAGAAATTGCCTGCGTCATCTATATTCAAAGCCAGCTCTGTACTGGGCAGTGGGTGGTTCTCATCTAATTAAGCAGAGGTACATAAATGTGTGTATAGCGTGCATTTAAGCTAGTCACCCCAGGCTGTTGGTATAGTCAGGGAGAACGTAGGCAGGCTACATATAGGAACCTTGGGTGTGATTCATGTCATCCTAAAGTAAATGTCTATAATAGGTCAGGCAAATTGCACTCTAAAAGCACTTATTTCTCTTCCTTGACTATAAAGGGAGCCCAGAGTGATTAGCACAGCCATAGACATCTACTTTGTAGATGCTGAAAGATAAATTACACGAATCCCACCCTCATGTCTGTACAAACATCTGAAGAATTCACCATAATGACGGTGGTTTAGCTGTGGCCTGCAAAGCACATGACATCAACACGTGTAGATGTTTCCAGCTGCTCCCTGATTATTGCTCAGCATCAGCAGTTTGCAGAGGTGTGTCGGGGCACCCATTGCCACTATCACAAAGAGTCAATTGGTAGGAAGGGGCCTAGATGGCAGAAGGTTTAGAGATTCCTGGAAGGCATTCAGTTCTTGGACTATGCAGGACCAAATTAGGACATTTCATTTCCAGATGGAGATGTCAATAGGTTGATCAGGAAGCAAGCATTCTTCTTCTTGAGAAGTCCAAGGCAATTTCTCAGGTGGAGGAACAAATTACTAGTCCTTCCAGGAACTCCAGAGGCTGATGTGAACAATCTCAATCTTAGGAGCTACCTAAAAGATCTGAGCAGGGATACATCCTGTGGTTGTGCCATTCCACCTCTGAGGATCTGCGGCCTGTGTGGACACGATGAGTCAATCTCACCAAATAAACAGCAGAACAGAAAGCCCCTCTCACCGAGTTCCCAGCTACTGCCTTTCAAGCATTATTAGGCATTTTACAATGATTTTTTTCCTTTTAAGCCTACAGTCACGAGAGGCTCTGGGATCTGTCTACCAACTGCTCTTTTTCATCCTTTTATTTGTCATTTCTCCAACAGCTTGTACCTTGACAGTCTTCCCCTCAAACAGAGCTCTGCCTGTGGCTCCCCACGGAGCTCTCACAAGGACAACTCTTGATTTAGAAGGGGGCAGTCAATAAAGACAGACGTAACACTCTCCCTTCTCCCTGGGAACTGCATGCGTCAACGCTGGAGCATATCACAGCTCTTGCCAGCATAGTGAGAGGTTTCATTGCAATAATTTTAGTATCTTTCGGATGGCTGCATGGATGGATAGCAGTCTTGGAAGAATATACACTAGAGGGTAGTCAGGGAGCATGATTAGTATTGGGAACAAGTATTTTTCTTGGCAGAGGACAAACGTGCCATTTGATAGTGAAACACGGCAAGAATGCTGTTCAGTAGCAGATGCCAAACATTCTCTTGTGTGCATTGAAGAAAATGGGTTTTACTTTGGTATGTTTTTAAAGCATAGGGGAAGGGAGGGGGCTTCCCACTGTCTGCAGTAACACACGTGGCAGTACCTGTCTCCACAATGTGGTCACAGCATCTGGGAGTACTTTTCCTGTGTGATATTGTTTCTTCCAGCCTTGGTTTTCAGGGTTAATAAACCATTTGAAAACAGTGACCTGGCTTTGATTTCATTCTACAGCCCTTTGAAGAAGTGCAAACCTCCACAGTCCTGATCTTTCACATGTATACGTGCCTTGTTTTCCAGATTGACATCTTTCAGGTGTAAAAATTTGCAAAAATTGAGGATATTTCTGAGCAGTTTGTGAACACCTTTAAATTAAAACAAAGTTCTATGTTGACAAGGTTTTCATTTGGTATGTTTTAATCCCTCACCACATACTTTGGAATAAAGTTTTCAGGTATCTAAAAAATACCCCAACAGTTACTTAATTTTCAAATAGTGTCTGTTGGGTATCCAGAGGAATGAGATTTTGATAAATATTTCATTTAGACTTTTAGTGGATGTGTGTCATCTGCTTTACACTACAGACCCAGGTGACTTCTTATCCGTGTTGTCAACATTTAACCTAAGGCATGACAGAGCATATGACGTGATAGCTTGCAACTACTCCTTTGGGGTAAATGCAGCTTATGACAAAAATTTTCCCATGCAAAAAGTTACTGGGATAGATTCAGTATTATAAAATATAATAGATCTGTAACAATGCAAATATTAGAGGTTCCATGTATATATTTACCTGTAGTATCTAATGTACTAAGCTAGCATAGGCTGTGGAGAAAGGTGGCTTCTTGAGATCACTGTGGAAAAGCACTGACAAACCACAATATTTCCAAAACCATCACTGGGACTTTGCCATTATATTAACTTGGAAACAGAATTTTATTTCTTATGAAACAAAGTACCAGGATGAAAAAAACAGCCCTTGGCCCAGGAGAGGGATTGCCTGTTCAAGTGTGAGGCAGCTGCTCTGAATCATTCAGGTGAAGCATTTCACTCCTGTCCTGAGCTGGCTTTCTCAGCTGAGACCTTTTCCTCTAGAAGGGACAGCTAACTATGCTTTCCTCTTAAACACAGATTTGTGGGCAAATCTGGAAGGTTAAACAAATCCTT
Source organism: Hypotaenidia okinawae (assembly GCA_027925045.1). NCBI lineage: Eukaryota > Metazoa > Chordata > Aves > Gruiformes > Rallidae > Hypotaenidia > Hypotaenidia okinawae. The sequence goes on from BSDF01000002.1 coordinate 10,324,437, forward strand.
CTTTCTTTTGAACTAAGGCCAAGAGAAACATCTGGGTGAAAGAAGAACCATCATAAAGCTTCTCCCCCACTTCAGATTCTTCCAAAGTTTGGATACAACACTTCATTCTTCATTCTTCTCTTTGGGCTTCTGAAAGTAGAAGTGTTTTCTCCTCCTCTTGATTTTACACATTCAATCATGCTACCTGCTATACTTGGAAAGGTCTTCCACATCCTTTCATGGAACATCCTCCCACCTCTCTATACAAAGCACTCCCACAGCAATGCTTCCCTTTCTTTTCCTGCAAGGTCCTTGCTCTCCCAAGAATTTGCAGTCCCTGCAACCTGCTGTGGCATTCTTCGTTTTCTCCATATTAGCCTGCATGTTCCTCAGGGATTGTTACCTTGCCATGTATTTCATTACCAGAGAAGTAAACCGAAGCTCAACTGAAGTTAATGGCAGAATTCCGAACAACTTCAACAGAGCCAGGATTTTGCTCAAAGTATTCAAATGAGGCCTCAGAGGGATGTCTGTGATGCAGATATTTCTGTGTGCAAGGGCAAATCGCATCTGCTGTCTGCATTTAAAGCACACCGAACAGCTGATATTTTCAGTGCTGTGTTTCTTCCTAAAATAACTGATTTAGTCTGACAAAAATGTCTAATTTTATATAGCATGAAAAAACAAACTAAGAAACAACTTAATCTATATAAAGGTTTTGGGTTTTCTCTTTAGCTGGTGAATATATATATATGCAGATATCTTATCTACATGTTGCTGTTTCCTTGAGCACCTCAAACAATAAATCGAAACATGCCTCATGGTAACATTGTTGGGTATTTTTCTCTCACCCACGTACATACCTACAAAGGTTTAAAATACAACTTTTGAAAAGATTCAAGATTGAAGGGGGAAAATAATCTTATTATGCAACAATTTATTGTCCTGCCAAATGTGGGTGCCTTGGAAGCTTGAACAACCCGCCAACACACCTGTGTACATTGGCATTAAGTTAAATCAATAACAAAAAAACAGGCCTGCGGCCAATTACCTGTCACATGGAGATTCATTTTAAGTGGAGATTTTACAAGCAAAACTTGAATCATATCTAAGCTCTAAGATAGTCCACGTAAGATACTTACAAAGATGTTTGAATTTAGAATAACACTTACCAAAAGCCATGTATAAGAATGTTATTAAAAAGCACTCAATAGCCATAATAACAATTGATTTTCCTTCAAAGCAAGGAAGAGTAATTTACAGTAATATAGATATGAGAAAATAAATAAATAAATGTGTTTTCTTTAAATGACAATTTCTTGTGATCATCTTATGTTAGATAGGTCAGGAAAAAGTCATTCTCTTCTTGTATTTCATCACCTTGGTGTATAGACATACAAAACATTTATTGCTTTGAAATGATGATTTTTCAGTTAGTTCATTTGTTGCTTAAAACCCTATTTTTTTGGTGTGTTTTTCCAATACATGAGGTCATTTGATCAGCATTCCCTAATTTGCAATAGTTGAAACCCTGACCAGATTCACGAGACATATGTAACCAATGTGCAGAGCTGGCTGCCCTTGGAGAGCCAGGCAAAAAGGGATCAGAACCACAATCCTGCCCCTTCCAGCTCTGGACAGAGAACACACATCAAGGCACACCAGCATAGACAAGAACCACAGATATCTGCAGCATGTCTTCCTAAGATCCAAGCAAGAATTAAATAGAGCTGGTGTGCTATTTCAGCCTCAACATAAAGAAGTCCTGATGTGCTCAGGTTTTCACTTGCAATGGACATATATCAGACAATTGGCAAGTTCCAGATGGAATGCAGAGCCAAGTTTTGTCACACTCAGGTTTAAGGATGGTCTTGGACAGGTCTTCAGGTCCCAACAATTTGAACGCATGCTAAAGGTGTGGAGTGTACAGTGTAATGCATCTACTCACCTTCTATTTAACTTTTTTATAACTGAGTAACCCAGAGAGTCACTGTAGGTTCTGAGCTGTTCTCTGCAATCCTATGTGTTAAATACTAAATCCTTAAGGTATATTTATTCATTAATATGAATCACAGTCAATTTTAAAAGCAGTAGATTTCACATTTAAGACATTACTCATAAAAGTTATAATTGATATTTCACCTAGCATCCATTTTCCTGGAATCCTGAAGGCTGTTTTTAAACATGATGAATCAACGGTTCCTTTTGACAAACCTCTGTTTCTCCACCAAGGTCACTGCATGTTGTCAGAGCAGAACTGGTTTGCAGATTTTGGGACATGCTGTGACTTGAGTTGCGTGGAAGGGAGGACGTCATATTCTCTCCCCTAAAACACTCTCCCAGCTCTCCTCCCACTGTTTGAAAGTTACTTAATTTGGTAAAAAAGCCATTTAATTCTTTTTGAAATGTATGTTCTAATGAGATACACTTTTGCAGTAGTATCACAGGAGTTTGGGGGTTATAACTGTGCCCATTTTAAGTGTTCATACAGTGCTGGTATAACTGTAGAATTCACACAAGTTGTAGATCTTGTTTTGCAGTTGCTTTAGGTGCCATATTACATTGCCATGTGTGAGCCAGAAAAACTTCATTTCAGTAGGAATTAGAGCAGGTTAAACTTCCCTAAGAAAAATAATGATACTGTGGTGTTGAAGCAATATTAAACAGGGTCCCACTGCACTAAGTACTGTATCTGCTAAACTAAGAACTCTTTTACCTTCTTCTATACACAATTTATCATTTCTATAGAGGTAAGCATGAAAGTACATAGAGAAAATGAAAGAGTCAGTCAGAAAGTCTCTGAAGCCAGTGCACTAACATATTTGCAAGCATCACAGAAAAAGAGATCTTAAAAGTAAACATGCTAAAAGCATTTTTTTGGTAGAATGTGATAAGAATTTTCTCCCAAGAATTAAACTTATAGGAAAATTGATTTTATGCTTGTGAATTTGAAGAAGGGCACTCAAAACAGATGTCTAGGAACAACTGAAGGTGGATACTCATTGGGATGAGGGGTAGTAGGCATGCAGTAACTGGTCATGAATGACTCCTGAAGACAATTTGAAGCAATTCAGAAGAAACAGAAGTGGAAGGATGCAAAGGAGAAGTTACATGGTTCAAAGGTGAGTTTAGGAAAATTTTGCCATGATGTTTCTGATGGATATAATAATGGAGAGCTCACATTTATGAAGAGGAAAAAATGTTAAAAAGAAAAAAAAAGAAGAAAAAAGGGGGAGAGGGAAGGGAAAAAAGAAATTGTCAGATACAAGTCATGACAGAAAAAAAGGATGTTATAATTCAGGGTGAGGCAGAAAGAAATGTGGTCATGAAAGAATGAGATCAGAGATGAAGGTAATCAACTAATGAGAAAGACATGGTAGGGCTGAAGAGGAAGTTAAAGAGTCTAAGTATGGTGTATATGGGAGAAATTAAGTAGAAATTAGTAGGCATTACGTAGATAGGTATTGGTGACAGATATGACAAAGTGGAAAGAGCTAGGAGGAATGTACTGGAAGGAACAGGAAAAAGAAATGCCCAGCCAGGCCCTGTGAGGTCAGGGAACATGAGACAACAAGAGCGTGCAGTAAGAGAGAGAAATCCTGGAGGCAAGGCGAGGTAAATAAATTCAATTCTCCATGAAATACAGGAGCTGAATGGAGAAATTATAAACAAATTCCATATTATGTTACCATTTTTACACCAGCAATATTGCTCCAGAGTTAAGAAAATTGGCCATGGACAAGGGAAAATCCATGGCTGGGCTGAACAGGAGGAGACAGAAGACTGCGTGGATGTGTGGGGAGAGTGAAGGTTAAGATGATGATTAGGGAATAAGAAGAGATTGTGGAGACTGCAGAGGAATGAAACTAGGAAAAATAAGGGAAGACAACATTTGAAACAGGAAGTGACAGCACAAAGGAGAGGAAGAGGGTGCCAAATCCTCTATTATAAAGTTTTGGTTTTGTTCCACTGAGCTCAACACTAATTATGAAGACCATCTTTTTACTTTATTCATTATTTCACCTTATCATCCTTATTTTCTGGTAAATTTAAATATCCTCAGTGACTGAATTATCACACAAAGAAACACTTGAGGACATTTTCAACTATTTGCAAACAACTCTTTTCCCTGCCAAACCTGACTTTCTACAGACAGATATTTTTTACCATAAACTTTGTGCTTTATAAGACTGTCTGCATACTCGGGGGTTCTCTCCTGAAATTTTTTTAATTCTTTAAATATTAAGACGAAGAAAGCCAAACATGCTTAGATCCTTCCTTCAATCCTTGATTCTTCAATAAATATTTAGAATAATATATTTTGTAAATACATATAATCTGCAGCTTGAAGTGACTGCTAATGAGTAAACAGATGAATTCATTTTCTTGTGTTAATATACTCAATCCTTCATTGTAATAGAGCAGTTAGTTACTATTTCCTTTTAACTATTTAAGATCTTAATTAGTGGAGTTCATTATTTCCTAACCATTATCTTAATAGTGATACAATTTGATCTGGGCTCATTAAGTGTGTGTCCACTTGTAGCTGGCCTTCCACTGGACATTACAGCACTTGGATGCTGTTTCTGAACTAGCACTATACTCCTGAAGACCTGAATTTTCAAAACAGTGCTACATGGTTCCATCAAGGAAACCCTGAGCCGCTGAAATGCAGTGCATCATTTGGGTTCTAATGTTTATAGTTTTGCCTGTAAGTCCTTTAATCTCAAAAGTAGTAACTGTATTACTTCTTGTTTGTCTGCTACATTTAGTCTCCCAGCTAAGAGGTGGAAAAGTTTCGCTGCTAGGCAGAATGCCTGTCTGCTATCAGCTGAAGCATAAACCTAACAGAACATAGGAGAAAACTTTTCTTCCAAAACCTAAAAATTAAATAAAGATAAATCTTATAAAGCTGATCATTTTCCAAGGGAAAATATATATATATAAGAAAACCCTTACAGTTTCCTTTCACAGCTTTAACACTGGAAATAATGAAAAAGCCTACACCTCACCACCAGCTAGCTTCTTTGAAGTCTCTATTTATTGAATGCAATAAATACTTAGGAGTTATCAGTATCTGTTGTAACCTGGCAGGATTCTCGTATAGAGGATTACTAATTAATTAATGGAGAACTACTGACTCAGAACTACTTTAGAGCGTGCTAGTGAGAGCAATAATAATGGCGTGAGCCAAGCAGAAGGAGGAATTTATCCTTAAGATCCAGCTCAAAGATGGCACAAAAATGCCAACGGCTCCTTCTACTGTGCTTCGAGTTGAAAGGGTTGAGAGCTTCTGCCTTTGAGAAAAAAGCCAACAGATAAAGATGCTTTAGTTCAAATATGCCAAGTGTGTATGTAACCCCCCCAAGCTAGAAAGATTTCCTCATTGTTAAACCAGACCTTGACCTGAGATATAATATAATATACACCAGCCAGGCATAAAATGGGTTTCAGATCTCACACTAGAGATATGTGATAGACACTTCCACAGAAAATAATGAACAGCATAATGCTTATGGACTGGTCCAAAACTTTATTTGAAATCAAAACTTTCCAGTTGTTTTCTTGAAAATTGTTATCAGAATTACCTTTGTTTCATTTGATGCTCAAGAAGGAGGCAGAATTTGAAGCACAGTATCAGCTGCAACTAAAGAGATTTTTTTAATAAATGCTGAGGCTTCAGGTATGATTTCTCTTTAAGGAGCAGGATCTGAATTTGGGTAGCAGATGGTATGGTACCATTTTTAAGTGCAATTATTTGTATGTTTGCAAACAGGACTGTGTGCTGCAAGAGATGCAAAACCAGGCAGAATATCTACAATTACCTTAAAACTTTAGAGCTGTTTTCCCTGTTCTGCATTCCTCAAAATAGTGTATATAATGATAATACATATTTATGTGTTTGTATTTGTACTTACATTTGTGTATGCATATTGCACTGCAGTGGGAATAAATCTGGGGGTTTTAAGTGAAATCGATATTTCATTATTCCCACACAACTATTTTGGGGCACACTTCTCAGTGTGAAAGATATTACCGAGGCATTCAACATTAAGCACTCGATGATGAAATTACAGACGCTTTCATATAAAATGCCATGGAACAAAATTATTGCATTCTTCAATATTCTTGTTTGAGACTACTTCTGACTTTCGTGATCGCCCTAATTCAAACTGAAGTAACAGAGAATGTGTCAATAAAACTTTCCCTTTAAGTATTGCTAAGGAGCATGTAGGAGCCCACATGTTTGCTTAACTGGCCCTGCAACCAACACTGCTAACAATAAAACCAGAAGTTCAAACTCAGTTCCTTGCTCTCAAGTATGCCCTTCAAACAGCAAATACCATCCCCCTAAAACAGGGTGCATGTTAACCAGGAATAAATCCAACATATCTTCGCCATGGTGCTTAGCACACAAGACACCAAATAGTATTACTGACTCTTTTTAACTTTCTAGCAGCAGTAAGTCATGGCACACACGCGTGTGCATGTGTGAGTGTGTGCCTTGGAGACATACAACCTCCCCCGCCACCCGTATTTTCAAGGACCATAATATACTGCCTGCTTCCTAGTCCTGCAAATACCCTTGAAGTGGAATAATGTTTAACAGAGGGCAATGCCGCGGGAAAACTGCCAAAGAAATGAAGGGTGGGGGAAGTCGGTCAGAGCATTCTGATGAATATTTTTGTGCCTCCAAAGGCACAACTATTATACAAACATTGACCTATTTGTCAAGCAATCACAGTTTACTATTGCTTAAAGGTCATAGAAGTTTCCAAGATCATTAAATAATGCATGGAGCCGAAGACCAAGGATATTATTTAAACAGTGGAGGTAACTTTTGTTAGTGAAGGACAATACGATGACAATGCCCCTTTATTTTCCCTCAAAACTTCGCAGGCTTTGCAGTGTAATATAGTAATGGCCCATTTCAGCTGAAAGAGGGAACTCTGCCGCGGAAATGGGGCTCACCACTACAATAAAATATTACCTGAGTAGTTCTCCCCCTTTATGTACATTTGTCAGTACATGATTTATATTTTTTTACAGGCATTTCAATGGTGCTGGGGAGCAGCAGTCTATCTAAATACATAAATGAAGGCGATGATCTGTCCCTATTTGTCTTTCCAGTGTGGGTTATGAGTCAGTGCAAAAAGTGCTTTGCAACAATTTAGAGTATGTGCTATGCACACAGGGGCAGGAGTCAGTAGAGGTCTGTAAAACTCAGTATCTACTTAAGCTCCTGTTAAGACAGCTCCATTCTAGTAAATCTGTACCTACTGCTTCCCGATGGCTGTAGTTCCTTCAGTCCTCAGCAGGTCTTCCAGGTCATCTCTTCATAGATCTTCAGAGGTGCCAAGCTCTAGTTATTCCCTAGGCTCAGGGATCCAAGGAGAACTAAGGCTGTCTACATAGAGTCCATCATGTTCTCCACTCCTCCAACTCACAGTAAGTTTCTGTTAAGAGACAGTCACTGTCCTGTTATTATCCTGGATCAGAGTCACAGCTCAGGGAGGAATGACTTAGGCAAAACTATCCAAATAGCTCATCATCAAATTATTTTTGTTCTCTGCCCAGAAATACCTCTCCATGCATTGTCCCTGCAGATGTGCCACGCCAAAGGCTGTTGTACTGTGAGGCACTCCTGGCACTGTGAAGTGTTAGGCAGCAGGGCTCTCAAAGTCCAGCTCCTTATTTTCAGCTGTTACAGCACAGAAATCAGCGTGCCCCTCAAAAGGCAGAACATTCTGAGAACAATTCCTTTACTAAATAGATCTCTGTCTTTCCCTATTACTGACATCCAAACTGGTGAATCAGGGCCACCTGTCATCAGTAGGAAGACTATGCAGCAACTAAAGCACTCCAATGAGCAGTTCCATCTGATGCAGAGGATTGTGCTCCATGAGAATCAAGCTACAGGTATCTGCCTTTTTGACAAACAGATTGAGAAGGGCACGTTTCCTCATCTCACTCAGATGGTTGTTCTGAGATCTCCAGTGGGCTGGACCTGGGAACTTCACCAGAAACCACAAGTCAGATAACCTAAAAGGTTTTGTTCTGTCAATGAAATAATCAATAGTTCTCTTTACATCTAAAAAGTGCAGCCACTTATAAATTGGAAGATTATGAAAGTGAATAATTACTGACAGAATTTCTGATTTAAACAAAATTCCAAGAAGAGCAGAGTCATGAGTCTGGATGGATTCTAGCACCCAGTGCAATATTTCTGCTTAATGGTGTTTGGCTAGTATTAGTTCATTTTTATGAACATTTATTTTTGGAAAAGTGACCATTAACGGTCTGCTTGATTGGTAAAGTGAAAGGATCTTCAGTGGCAGATTCAGGAAGGGCAAGAAAAAGAGGAGCCTTCGGAGGTCTAGTGAGAACTGAAGTTCTGCAAATCATGGCTGTGAATCTACTCTCCCATCAATAAGTCAATAGGTCACTTAAAATAACACGAATAAAAATATTATCTTCCTTATGTGAAAGACAGCTAGCTGCCAAGAAAATTTTGGTTGTATTGCAGGGCAATTGAGGTTATCATCAAGAAGAAAAACTAATGAAAAAAAAAAACCCACCAATAAAAGGACAGTGCGTTTGAACGATAATTTCACATTGCCCATGTAACTACCTCTTAGAACAGCACTGTCATTCTAAGAAGCACCATTTCTTCTGGAAGCCCAGTCATTAGCTCAAGTCATTTCTGGGGCAGGAAGGTACCTAGTGAAGTTGGTGGAAGTTTTGTCAGAACCAGAGCCTCACCTCTGCCCTTACAACTGAAGGAAGATGCCTTCAGGGGAAGGACAAGAATAAATTTGTTATCAGTGGGGCTGCAGATACAGAATTACACCTGGTAAATCCAATATGTAGTCTTGAGAATCACTTTTCTGTTGGAAATTTACGGGCATTTGAAATGGTGTGCAGTAATTTTATTCCTTATGCCAGTATAACACAAGAGGTGAGCATTCATTTATATACCCTGCAGACTCTTCAAATAAACCATTGCTCAGGGCACTGTCTGCCAGACCCACCCTTGCCTTCTCTATGATCTAAGGGAGAAAAGCATGAAATGAAAGCCAGAAAATTCACCTATCTGGAGGCAACCTGATGGGACTGCAGTGGGCATGTCTATTCTGGCAGCAGCAATCCCCATACCAGCTCCTGGCACAGGGCAATGCCAGGAGAAGATACCATAGCAGGTCATGAAGGCAGGAGATCCATATTCATAGGTGATTGCACCCAAATAAAAAATCCTCTCTCTCAGCATCCAACAGTAATGTGTGTCACAGTCCCTAGGCAGCAGTACACTCTAATGGATCATACAGCTGTGCATGGTACCTAAACCTTGTTGCCATCAAATCTCTGGTGATTCATCTCAGTAAAGACAGGGAAACATCTAGGAAGGTAAACTGATGCAGGGGAATTTAATAAACCTTGAACCTACATGAAAATAAGACCAGGCTTCCCTCATTCTGTCTTATCCTCAGTGTTCAATAGAAAAAAATTTAACAAACCCGAGCAATCTGTGGAGTATAAATCATGACTTGATAAATGTAGGTCCTTAGAAGCCAGTTGTGTAAATACAGATACACCTGCAGGCCCTGATAACTAGATTAGCAGCAACAGCTGCCAGACCACGCAAAAAACAACCAAGAGATATTGTTGTGTTCTGGCCAACGAAGTTTCCAGATTGACTCTCAGGTGCTTCCCGTACATCACTGTTAGTGAGAAAAATGCATCATGAAAGTGGATGATCTTCATTGATCTTGAAAATTTAACGTTTTTCTCCTTGGATGTGTACAATGAAGTTTGACACTACCATTAGTTCACATTACCTCTGCTGTACAAAGGGATTGGACTTTGTCTGCTGGCAGCTGGGAAGGATTTCTGAACAGAGGGGGAAAAAAAGTGTCTGGGTTTGGTATGACCTCATAGTAAAAAGCATATCCTTATTGGATAAGAACCCAGATCAACTGAATCATAGGTGTCCTGCCACACCTGTTCTTATTGATGATTAGAAACTAAAATTAACGTTTCTTCTTGGCAGAAAAACTCCATTTGCATCACACAACAAAATCTGATGAGCCTCAGAGCAACTAGTAATACAAGCTAGACCTAAAAGTACACAAAGGAGACACAGACTTGGGCGGGGGGAAGGAGAAGGTGAAAATAGCTGACTGCACTTCAGTGCGGTGCTCACTATGATTTCTAGAAAGACGGAAAGAAAGTTGGTAGAAAATACCATAAAATCTGGGTGCTTCTGCAGTGTTGGGGCTGTGGAGCTGAGCAGGACCTAGTACAGTCCCAGCCCTTCTCACTGGTGTCAGTGCCAGCTGGGTTGATGTAGTGGGAAGAACCAGGGGTTGATAATGGGGCCCGTTGGCAGCCCCCAGTGTACCACGTCATGAACTGGAGTGAGGGGTCATTCAACAGGTCCAACCAGGAGCAGAAGGAGACAGGGCCAGGGAAATAGCTGGAGATCACACTCCTATGGAATTGCTGAGAAACGGTCTGACAGCCCCAGGCTGGGCTGAAATGGGGCTCCTGGGCCATGGCTAGCACTGAGTAGAGGCTGGGCAGGGTCCTAACAAATTCCTTTATAGGGAAATATTTGAAGACCTTTATAACCTGATATATGTGAGAATTTTCCCCAAAAGACATGGACGTGAACAAAAAATCCATTAACTTATTTTCCATAATGGATGTGAGGACTTAGATTAAAAAAATGTGTCTCTAATAATCTCTAGTGGTTCAGGTGACTTCCTTCTTGGCAAGAACATCTACTTCAACTTAAAACAATGCAAAAATGATGCATGTTAAAATGGATAGGGTGGCAAATGCAGAATGGATGTCTGGTCAAACCAAAATAACTGAAAGAATAGCTGGCTTGTTGGATACTGGATGTCTGTTGTCTTCGAGAGCTCTGGAATGGAAATGTATGAACACAGGTTTTCATCCACTGGTGAGCTCGTGTGAGGCTGATTCAGCCCCCCACATTTCCAGCCAAGTGTCACTGCACTGCAGACACACTGCTGGAGAGTAATAATTAATATGCAGCAGAGAAATTGCTTTATTGTAAGATGTATTGTAAAGACATGTAAAAAATAATTTAAAAATACTTAAAAGATGATGCTAGCTTGTTGTGGCCTGTTGCAAAGCATTTATAAATTGGAGTACTTACAATAGCTCATGCATGTCTCTGCATGTTATAACAGCACATCAGAGAATTTATTTATCAGAAAAAACCCCAAACTCTGCTAAGTCATTTTACTTCTTATAAAGGTTAGCGTCATTTACAATTTTGCCAGATTTTGTAAGGCACACCACCAGATTGTCACATGGGAAAGGCTTGCAGATTCAAGTCCTTATTCTTCCCTCTAGCGAGTGCTGGAACCAGCACATTTGGGACACAGAGGTTACGTCAAAGCCTTCCAACTCTTTGAAGGATAATTACCATACCTGCATAATCACATGGTCTACCTTCTATGCATTCATGTTAAGGAGAGGACATTAATCTAACAAACGCCCAGCGGCTGACATTTTATATATATATATATATATATATATATATATATAAAATAGTTCCCTATAAGATAGAGCACTCCACCTAACAGCTGCAGAAAACTCCTTGCCACATTCCCAATCTCTCCATGGAAAGGGCTGCACAATGCTTTTTCGACCTGTCATACACAATAGGAGTGTTCTGCTACAGCATATGATGTTGTTGATTGTCACTTTCTATTGTTTCAGTAGACAAGCTAGACCACTAGTTTACCATAGGTTATATAAGAATTGCAAAAGATAGCAAATAAAAAATGCCCTAATAGACTGATTTATACTCCAAAATATTTGAAACTACTTGTAAATATGTCTAGAGGTCATCTAAGACAGTTGTCTGGTTCAAGGGGATGGTATGTGTTGACATTTATGGTCTATGCAAGAGTCTCCTCAGCAAACAAACTACAAAGACAATAGTGGATACAGAAATAACTGCAGCTCTTGGGGACGTAAGCTTAGAGAAGTTATTTCTCTCTTCAGCATCTGGTTCAGCATCCAAAAAACTACAGTGCCATGCATCAGCAATTCGCCTCTCTTCAGTGTCTGTATAAAGACTTGGTTGAGTTCAGGAAGTGTCTAGATGATGCACTCAGTCACATGCTCTGACTCAGTTGGTCATGTGTGGAGCCAGGAGTTGGACTCAATGATCCTTATGGGTGCCTTCCAACTCAGGAGATTCTATGATTCTATGAAAGTAATCAAACCACCAGTCCTTTCCCAACAGTTGCTCCTATTCTGTCAGCCTAAGTTTTCAAAGCTGGAATCATAAAGTAATCTCAGCAAAAAGCATGGTGAGCCTGGTACACTAATGGCCAAGAAGCTGTGACATCTCATGTGAGATGCAGGCCCTCACTGCTATCTTTGCCCTTGGCTTCTTCCATCTGGATTACCAAAGTCTGCTCTTCTTTAGTCCTTAGGAACCTGCACATGCTTTCAATCTATTTCTGGGTGTAATTCCATACATGAATTTTTATATCTAAACTCTTCACCTGATGTGTGCCACATCTTTTATAATGCTGAGCTGCTAGGCTAATGAGCTTTGGACCCCAGGAGTAGGAGTTCTTAGAAGGACAGTGCTCTTGGATACAGCTCCAAGCATGTCCAGGTCCACCAGAAAGTGGTGGGACAAGTGTTTTGATGGAGAGAGCAGGAAAATTATGGTGTATAAACAAATAAATACAAGACACAAGTCTGCAAACAAAATCAATAGCCAAATGTAGCTGAACTGAGATCAATTTATGTTCCCATGTTTCAGAGACCTATTGACAAAGCCCATGTTACTGTAATACTGTGCTTTATTAACCTGTGTCCAGAGAAGCTTATACTTCATTAAAAAGCCATTGTCAGAGATTCTATAAGTGTATAATACCCCTAATAAATTTTATGACTTACTGTAAAATCAGTAACATAAACAAAGCACATTAAGCAAGTAATTTTACCTACAGAAAACACATCACAACTATTCTCCTCCAAGATCTAATTAGATTAAGATTTCATTTTCAAAACAGAAGAAAATAAGCCTTTTACCTGGGGGAGATCTGGCTATAAGACAGCAACATACTTGTGTTTTCTGTTTGGTATTTTTGTTTATTTATTTCTTGGTTTATCAAATGGCAAATTTGCCCAGGTAATGAACAAAAGGAGCACTCTAGTGATAGTAACTACTTAAAAGCTAAAACTCAACTATGCATGAAAACATCAAAAGATCAATTGTTTGCATTTTTTAAAACAATTATATGGTTTTCTTTAAAGATTCATGCTACACACATATTTTTACAAACATGCTTGCTAATCCGATAACACACATACATGCATGCAAACTTTAAGGAACTATGGATCCCACTGTCAGCCTCTTCATTTCATATGATATCCAAACAAGTTCTAAACTCAAATCCAGCCTATGCAGTCCTTGAAACGGCATTTTGAATTGGAGAAATAGTGTCTTGGATAAGTGCTGCAAGGGAGGCATGAAATTACTTAAGGTCTTTGAGATTCATTATCTGTAAAATGGGAGAGTAATTACCTCCAACTGCTGACCATATTGCTGATGTAAGAGACCACAAGTCCAGCAAAACCAAGGAGAGTCCCCAGTACATTAAGCAGGGCTTGGGCCATCACTGTTTAAGCAGGACAAGAAATGGAATTTCTCTGGTAATAATATGCAGCCCAGACTGACATGATGGGGTGAAGGATCTTGTTATGAGTCTGATCTAAAGGTGGGGATCCACACTGCGGGCTACATGGTGAAAGCAGTAAATGACTGTGTTGTTTCTGTGAGCCTATTGTCCATGGCCCTAGTTAATGGACTCTTGAAACCTGTGTGTGCTATCTGTGCCTGCATCTCTCCTGAAAGGGGCTATATGGTTAAACTCACTAGTTAGCCATATTTATGTGGGTCAATTGCAACACACATCACTTGAGCACACTTGAGTGGCTTCTTTAACCTTTTCTGTGAAGGAAGATAATTAGTCTTGACATGAGAAGGCAGAAAAAAAGAACCACATGACTTCTGGTAGGTGCCATGTTTCATGTATGTGTGTCCAGGCATCAGCCTACCTAGGAGCTCTGTAGCTCACTACTGGGTCTACACTTACACAACATGATGAAAACCTTTATTAGCCAGAGTGCAGCTCTTACCTGCAGCTTCAGTCCCAAGTCACCTTCTATCTCACTAACCCCTATCATGGGAGAGCCAAAGTGGAGTGGTCAGCACCATCTTTCTAAATATGCTTAGAATGCTATCTATCAGATGTGTCAAATTCATATCCAGTGTGCCCAGCTCGTTTTTACTAAGGTCCTCTAAGTGGTTTCACCAGATACTCATTTTCACTGAGATAGGAGAAGAAATTTTTATTGAAGACCGCTTAAAGGAAAGCACTCCTTGAGCTGGGTGGATGAAAGCATTGTCTTCATAGCTGGGAACTGCTTCAATGCTCCCTACCTGTTTCCTTACGAGACAAAAAGCAGTGCAGTAAGTGCACGATCCCTTGCAACACCATAGGGGAGACCCATGCCTGGGACAGCAGTGAAATACAGGCTGAGTTTACACATATTCCAGATTTCCCCATTACTCTCATGTTATCATTAATATTCCAAATTTCCTCAAAGTCAAAACACCAGAACATCTTTGTTCTCATGAGAAATCCAACAGCTCAGAGGGTGACAAACACCAGTTAGGGAGAAACCCAAACTCAACGTGTTCCATTGAAAATAAGCTCCCCTTACATTTTAATTTACTCATCACGTAACTGGGGGGAAAGGGAAGTGGGAAATACCTGTGAGTGGTGAAAAAGGAAGAGAAATTCTGTACTCTGCTAACTGAAGAAAAGGATGATATGAAGGGGCAGTATTTCCCTGCACTACAGCTTGTAGGAGAAAAAAAGAGTTCACCTCTACAGGGAATTTTGGACAAAATACTGCTTTTTAACATTCAGAAGGAGGTAATGTTTTGGTACTTTTAAATAAAAATATTTGACTTTTGGTCTCCAGATTGTAGACAAACACTGAGGAGGAAGCAATGGAATTGGTGAGATGGAAGAAAACCCTGTGAATGGTCCAGACTTCCCAAGACTAAAAGTGACAGAATAACCTTGTTCTTATGATAAACGTAATGGGTGACAGTAGAGGGCACTTCAGCAGAAAACAAATTAACCAACTGTAATATATTATATGGGGATGGACTCTCCCCTAAGAACACTACAGAGCAAAGAACTGAACATTTTGTTTTATCCTTACTGGACATATTTTAAAGCAGCAGTCCAAACCTCACCCCTCTCCAAGAAAAAAAAAAAAAAAAAAAAAAAGAAGAATGGTTCTTTGGTTCTGGAGCAGTTTTTCTCTTTAGCTGACCCAAACCAGAATCCAGGCTTTGCAAAAATCACTATCTGTACTGAGCTCTGAATTTCAGAGCTCCAGAGCAACTCCTCCATTCATTTCTAATTCCATCAGATCTAGGGGTTTCTCTAAAACCATGTACTACACAGGTACCCTCTAATCTCAGTCTTTCCAGAGGACTGCACTTTGCTTCAGGCTGTCAATCACCCCATACTGTCACTGAAGAGAGACTTCAACCCATAATGTGAACTGATGTTTTGCTTAAAAGCAAGCATAAAATTAACATCAGAAAACAGACTGTTGCATATTTGTAGTGTTGCAAGACTGCTGCTCTTGCTTTGCTATTGCTTTGTACCAGCAGCCTTCCACAGACCCATGCTGCGTATGACTTCCCTTGCATTTAGCTTTTGTGAAGAAGAGACTGCATCGCACAGTGGTGCTGGAAGGAGCCCTATGACATCACCTATGCTATCTTTCTTCCCCAAGGTATCAAAAGAAGTAATTTAAGGGCACTCTGATAGATCAGAGATAGCCACCCAATTTGTTTGGAGAAAGTATATGAAAGCTTTCCTGCCACACAAGACCAAAGAACCGGGCTAAACCTTTCAGAGCAGTAATTTCTTGGTGCTTCGTCAACTTACCGAAACTCTTAAACAGCAGAAGACCCTTTTTCATATGACTTTTGATCTGAGGTTTATCAGGGAAGTGTGCAAGAAAGAGGTATCGAAGCATTTCCAACTCAGAGAAACTCTCTGTGTGAGACTGAACTCAAGCAAAGATGAAAAATCAAAAGTGGGCAGTTGTGTTCTTGTTTATCCCAATCTCACCCCACCCACATGGTAGCAAAACAGGCACAGTGCCGAAACTTTGTGGCAAGAGGCTATTGTGTGGGCTTGGAATAATTTAAGAATTGATTGTCAGCCTGTTTCTTGGCTTGCAGCTATGAAGTAATGCTCTAACTAGTGTGGTACGCTGAAGGACTCATTACAGACTTTAAAGCCGTCTCGTTTTCAATTATGAATATTAAAAAGGAATGCTCTGACTCCTGTGTTATAATTAATACTCCAGGTTTTGGTTTGGTTTGCTGATTTTTTGAGGTCTGTTTTTAAAGACACTTTCATAACTTGTTCCTGAGTTAGTTCCCAAAACCCAAAACCCGTTCCTGTTTATATCAGTGGGGAAATTCCCAGTGAAAAACCTAATCAGACCCAAGTTAATGAAAACAACACCCCCATTTAAAACAAAGCCCTAGCCTTGAACAATCTCCTAGCATTCCCTACTCGTGTACATCCAAGGCAAAATTTTATAGCCTGCGTGTTCCAACCTTAAAAAAAAAATCCTGATTATTTATTTATGCCCTTTTTGTTTAAGAAGTTAAATCCCCAGAGCATCTCAATTTAGATCAAAAGCAAGCTACCAAACCTCACCTGGCACACCTGTGCCGTGTGATTTCTTAATTGCCTGCCTAGCATTCCCAGAGCTACGAGGCAGGGATGCAGGGCTCCTCCAGCTCACACGCAGATCTCTGAAACGCACCTCATGCAGCAGAGCCTCTCCAGAGTGCCCGAGGTTGTAACCAGCGCTAAACAATCCTGCATCCCCTCAGACACTTGCCTTTCCACAAGTTGCTTTCACACAGGTTTTAGAAGGCAGAGAGCTGTCATGAGGTGAGATATCTGGGGAAAGGGATGGATTTATTTAGGAGTTTCTTGGTTAAGGTTTTGCCTTGTCTAGCAGACAACACTGAGTAGCCATATGCCAGTAGAACTTGACACTCATTCCACTAAGACCAAAGAGTAGGATGACACCTGTTAGCTGTGATAGCTACAAGTTGATATTACTTACGTCTGCTGCACAACTGCCTAAAGACCAAAGGAGAGTACAGCCTTCTATATTAGACCAGACAAGCCTTCAGTTGGCAGCCGTCAGCATGAAGAGCATCTAATCTAAAGAGACATACCCAAAGCAGGAGAATGTGGCATGGCAAGGACAAGGTTGATCTGAGGAAGCATGCATCAAGTTTTTGCCAAGGCAACTCTTTTGGCTACAGGATGTTGCTATACAGTGATATCTAAACATCTAAAGTGTAGATGTCAAAAAATGGGACCAGAATGTTCTCATTGGTGCCCAATGACAAGACAAGGGGCAATGGGCACAAACTAAAACATCGGAAGTTGCAACTCAAGATGAGGAAAATTTTCTTCACTCTGAGGGTGACAAAGCACTAGAAAAGACTGCCCAGAGAGGTTGTGGAGTCTCCTTCTCCGGAGAGATTCAAAATCTGTCTGGACACAATCCAATGTAACCTTCTGTAGGTGCTACTGCTTTAGCAGGGGGTTGGACCAGATGATCTCCAAAGCTACCTTCCAACCCCTAGCATTCCGTGATTGATTCTGTGATTCTGAGATTCTATGATGACAAACATAGCTAATACATTAGATGTGACTGCCATTTTGCTTAAACATTGGACTGGCCACTGACATGCTCCTTGTCTAGTTGAGGAATGAGCACACTTGGTCACAGCTCGGCTCCAAGTGACCTGTAATGTTCATTTTGCACAAGCACCAACAAATATATATATATGCAGGAGATCAGTCATGTTTTCAGCCCCCATAGCACTCAGCACTTGCAGTGGTGTGTCCTTCTGCATGCAGAGTATTATATTTTAATAGGAGATTTGCTATGATTTCTCATTTACAGTGGTTTGGATAGCAATAAGGCATCAACAATTACAGCTTCTTTGGTCATTTGTCAATACTGTAATTTTATTCATTGGCCAAAGCACTGACTCTGTTACCTGAATGTAATTTAAACTGCCAAGACTTGATGGCATCTCTGTTGGTACAGTGAAAATACACAACTCCAGCAAGAAGCTAAAGGGAAGTATAGTTTATATGTCTCCATAACACACAGAAACCCCAGTACCATCAGTGTTCTTTACATGTAAGAGATGACAGATGACCTGAACAATACCTAAGTTAAATAGACGCAGTAAGTGGGACAGCAGCCTTTCATTTACAGGCAGGTCATTCATTGTGACCGATCATTAATGGAGACAGAAAGCATTAGTTTTTATTACAAAAAAAATTGTGTCTTTTAATGAAAGATTTCAGGAGAAAACATTTAGTTATTTAGTTCGAGATTCAATTTTTGGTTACAAAACATTTTCACTGCCAAGACAATTGCCAAAAATTGTCAAGTCCCTGCTGGAATTAGAGACATGCTGAAAAGACTCTGTGCAGGACCTATTTCAAGAAAAGAGGTCTCCAGTGGCAACACCCCCCTGATATGATTACATTACTACACAAGACAGTAAATTTTAATTTGTAAAGTCCTCAGTACATGAAAATTTCAAATAATTTTGCAGGGACTCTTACAGTTAATAAAACCAAGGAGAGGTTGAGAAACTGGGAGATTCGGTTTATCAAGGAACTACTTAATAGTCTATATTAAATTTTAGAACTTCAACACACGCTTAAAGACTCAATGAACAAGGCTTATCTTTGTGCTTTTAAACCACAGCATTTTTTAGAAATATAGTGAAAAAAATGGTTTATGAAGATGTGTTTTAAAGCTATGCTCCATAACAAGGCACTTCCCAGCTTCCTCCATGTAATAAAAAAATAAACTGAGTTATCAACAAGAAATCTATCTGCTAAAAGTTAATGAGGAACATCTGTTGGTCTACTGGGAGACACAGTGGAAAAATGGGTGGGAATTTCCAGCTTTAACTATGCTGCCACTCCCACAATATTCAAGACCACAGAAAAACCTGTCAGAAGAAGGTCAAAGTCATTAGAAGATTTTATTTCATCTGCAGAAAGATAGATCAGATACCCATAATTTCAGAGACATTATTTAGGATTTTCCAAAGTTCTCATGTTAAGCTAATTTCTCCTATAGAGTGTATCCTTTAGAGCTATGTTCTAAAAGCTTGTGAGACCACAATGTACCCAAGACTACAACTGAGCAAGGGCTCAGATTTACAAAGTAATTCAGTTTTAAAAGCCTCTTAAATTCAGCAAAGCCAAAACAATTGGCAATGTCCCATAAACTCATGATGCCAAGCCTGTTGCAAGGCACATTATCTTAGGTAGCACTCTCTCAGAGTGTGAAAAGTCCTCATATTTATCACTGACTAAGGACATACACATGAGCCATTATTGCTGTTTAACTGGTGTGTGCTTGTTTGCTATACTACCATAATTTCTTTGTGATTCTGACTTCTAAGAAGTCATGATCAAAGGCAATTAAATTTCTAGATGAATGGTAACACAACATGCTGCCAGTACACAAAGGAAGCCAACAGGTGATTTAATGTGAAGTTCTGCAAAAGCCTTCTGAAAGCCTGGCTTGAAAGACACTGTAGAGGAATGTTTTAATGAGTGAAGATGAGAAATACTAGTACATTGGTTTTCATGATATTAATAATTTTGAGCAATTCAAAAGCTTTTTATACCCACAATTTATCCAGAAATTAGGTCTTCCAACCTGTGAAGAGAGTTTTCATCTTAGTTTTAAGTGGTATTGACAGAAGTGTGATTAAAACTAAAATGAGGACAAATCCATTACTATCTTTACACTTTGCTTTCTTATCAAATTACTTATTCAGGAGGCAAATAGCATCAGCAGATACTATTTACAGGCATGACAATATATTTTCCTAGCTCTGGGATGTCTGCTGAACTTCACATCTGTAAAGACTAGTCTAGGTTTAAAAATCCTCTGAAAAGTGTTTATGGATTTCAAGCAAACAACTGCAGGGATTTTTTTAAGCAGACATTTGTATTTATGAACACTTTTGCGTAAGTGTTATCTGCCATTGTTGGCTGACATCCTTGTCTATCAGTCATCATGGATATTCCACAGTTCCCATCATCCTGTATTTCTCTGGATTTAGATCATCGTGAAACTTGACAAATGTGAAGAGGAATCAGTCACAACGCATATGAGTTTCACAGGCATTTTTGGTAGCACCAAGAATTATTGAGATTATCTAATTCTTCCCACTTTAGGCTCCCAGTGTTGCAAAACTTCAGATGACTGGGCTGAACTCTGAAATGTCAGACACCTGTCTGGACTTGAAAAGCCTTCTTTGAAAATTTCAGCCAAAACAGTTCAGCTATTTCCAGGAACGAGACCATGGAAAAATACCTGCTTTGTCCATGCTAAAACTCTGTGACAACCCTTTTTTGTCAGAGCCTCAATGCCTGTATGCTTGGAAATGATACTTGAATTTTAGCATGAAGACATGACTTGTCACTGAAAGACAACCTTTACAACTTCTCTACAAATCTACACCAAAGAACCACTAAAACCATTGGAAAACTGCAGGTCACACATGAACAGTTGACACGTCTGATACCTCAGTCAATCCCTAAGTTATATCCACAATGCTAATGTTTCTGCTGGGAGCTAAAGAGATCTGACTCCATGTTGCTGCTCTGGGTAAATACAAGCTATTTTAAGTCATTTTGGGGTACTTATGACAGAAGAGGAAAGTCACACGTGCTTTCAAACTCCTTGGTGGGGATTATGGTAATAGGTGTCTTGGAAGTGGAGGATGAACAGGGACAATACAGGGGCTAGCGACAAAAACTAAACTGAGGAACAGACTGGAAACCTAAGGGCAGACTAGTGTTTGGGGAGATGGAGAACATGAGGAGTCTAAAGTTTAATGCCAGGTGTGTGAGAGGAAGCATGGAGTAAGGAGACAGTGAGAAAGGGGACTTGAAATTAGGTATGGCTGGGAAAGACTATTAAAACTATAAAGATCTGAGGAAGAACTGAAGACAATAGAGCAAGAAATCAGGGTCTTCCCTAGCAACAGAGAAATTAGAAGAAAATAGGATGTGGCTGGGCAAAGATGTTAGGAGTAGTGAAGTGTTTCTGACCCTGTCTCATTTGGATCTAGAAAGACAGAACAACATCAAAGTACCCTCCTGAACTTGGAGCAGAAAACACAGTTTTGGGGCATTGCCCAACCCCTCTGACCTGAAATTCCTGCAAGATCCACTATCAACTTGTCTAGCATGCCTTGTAGGAAGCAAGCCTCTCAGTGTTCTCAGCAGGACACTAGTAACAAGTGATTATTAATGTTACTACTCTATTAACTGAAGTAACAGAGCTTTGAGCGGTGAACACAAACTCCAGCTCTGCTGGCTCTCCTGGGAGTGTCTGTTATCCTGCATAATGAAATGCCTATTTTGTCAGTCTACTTTTTTTTTTACTTTTTTTTTTTTTAAATATGGGAAATTACACATCTCAAACTGCATGAAAAGAATCTTCCTTGCAGTTGCAATCAGATGTGAGGAAGTTCCAGAATCAAATTGCCTCTCCAGCCTTTATTCAGTCCCTTTTTGCATAGGCATTATCTCTAATAGCATGATCACACACTTCTCCCTCCTGCAGGGCACAGAATGATAGATCAGAGGATATAACAAAGGGAGACTGCTGACCATAGGATACAGGCTTCAAAAGCAGCACATCTTATAATAAGAAAAAGAAAAGGTGTTCAGGCACGGTAATAAGAGATGCACTGCAGCATGGCCATTCCCCAGGTATGAGCTGAAGTGCAGGTATTGCATAGGGGAAGGTAATCTAAGGTGGTTACAGCTCACAGCTCCTCTCACTAAATCTGCTCCTAGGGCTTACCAGAAGAGGGAGGATGGTTTCACAATTGTCCTTGAGAGTTGGTTGTATTTCTGCTGTTCAGCTCTTATGCAAAGCTAGGCAAGCAGTTTAAACCAGCTCTTTCTCTCACCATTATAAATTGTACAGCTTCATTTTCTGGGTCCCTGACTAGATGCTGCGGTGTCTCTGAGCTGCAGATGTGCTGAGCACTCACAGTCAAATACCACATAAAATATGGCTCTGTGCTATGTGAAGTCAAACTCAAACTAGCAGAAACCAGGCTCTCAAATTCAGGAAACATTTCTGAGCTGCCACCATGCCTCACCTGTGGAGTCAGGTTAATGCCATACATCATCTGTTGGGCTGCTGTCGAAATAAATCCATTATTTTTTGTGAAAGTCCTGGCCAGCAGAGAGCTGAAAGCTGTAGCAAAGCCTAGAGAAAAATAATAACACTGAGTTCAGAACAGGAACTGGCAGGAGGGAGCAAGAGAAGACTCGAGGTCACACAATGAATAGCGAAAAGAAAATTAAATACTACTTATTAAAGGGAACATGACCAATCTGTGCACTGAAAAAGGAAAGGAAGCAGCAGAGAGACCAACACAGATCTGTAATTGAGAATTACAGCCCAGTCATTATGCTCAAAGTAACCAAATTCAGATTGCAAAGGTAACTCATTATTCCTCGACTTTCATGGATTGACATCACCAACTGACTAATGGTGAAGACTGGTATTTGGGATTTCATTTGTCTGTATGTGTTATCTACAATTTAAAGAATTTAACATTTTAAAGTTAACAAAATGTATAATTAGAATGATCAGCATGAGTTATATTACAAAAAAAATACTTTTTTTTCCAATCTAGCCCTCAACAAGCAATTGTGGTTAAAACTTTTATTGTTCTTCCTTGTGTTGTTACGTGGGACACATGAGGAATGGAATTTAAGCTAAATGGAACCAGCTTTTGGATCTAAATTGACATCATCCGTACCTAGGAAGAATGTGTAAAACTCCAAAAAGAAAATTTTTATTTGATTAAGAAAATCAGTAGCTAAAATAATTAGAGATAATTGTAACTTCACATCCAGATTTAGGTTTAAAAAGTTGAGTAGATTATCAGATTTATTTCTTTTCCTATTTTCTATTTTTGTGGCAAACATCTATATTATTACGCTCCTTGCAGCTACTTTTGGCATCTTGCTTGTTAGTACACGACTTTAACTGTAGCTCCTATTGAAAGTAGTATTTTGGGGGGATTTTTTTTGTCACATCATTAATATCTTCATTCAAAGGTCATACATCTTTACTTCAAATAAAGCATTCAACCATACAGTAAACATCTTGTTGACCTCACTTACAACCAACCATTGACAGCTAGTAAAAGACTGAATGATTGCATAGCACCTGCCCTAACCTTCAAGAATATTTAGTTATATTTCATGTGCTACTAATTTTAATTCCATTCCTATATTCAGAACATTAGTGCCAGAGCCTGGAAGTAGTGTTTTTTCGCAAACCGGTTAGATGTCATCACCCTTCAGTGCTCAGATATGTTTTGGCTTTTAAGCATTTCTCTAATTCTCTTTACAAGGAAACAAAATCTGATCCTCCATAAAACTTCAGCTGTTGGGATGAAACTGCATCTGCAGTACAAGGAAATTAATAGCAAATGTTTATCCAGCTCACTGGTGAGTGTGTGGTGCTTTCCCTGCATGCAGCCCATCCTTAAAGGATTTCAGTTTTTATGGCCTGTGGCTGTTAAATCTTGACTTTTTGGATAATATATGCATATTAAGTATGCCTATTCCCTTAGACCATTTCAGTCAGTAGGTTCTAATATGTACCTTGACTATGGCTATACCTTCACTGAAGAAATGATGGTGATAGCTTAAACTGTTACTAGATCTTCAGCTGCTTGTTCCTACTGTGTCCACCATTACCAACCCCAAACAACTCCTGCAAGACAGATTGGATGAATAGTTTTAAATGAATGAAGGGGAAGCATCTTTTCTAACTAGACAGTTAGAAAACACACGGCAGAAACATTTTAGGTTCCTCTACAACTCTTCAGAGCAAGACTTAGGGTTGGTGAAGTCATTGGTGATGTCTCATTCCAGGCTTGGAGAACCCAACTCTGAGGTACTGAGTCCTTCAAGACAAATCTAGGGTGAAAAACACAAGGCACAAAATTCACCCATTATTTTTAAAACTGTAGGTGTGGATTTGTCAACCTGAATTAGGATTTCAACTTTTCATATTGAAGTTAGTTCTAGTTTGGAGTTAAAATGAAAATAATTTGCTATACAGGAGATACCTGTTAGAGGCTGTGATTATACCATGCTGTATATTTTTAAAGCACAAGATTTAATTTAGGACCTTAATCTGGACACAGTTAACGGTCATGTAAAGTGGTGAACTCTAGAGGAAAATGAAATTTTAATGAGTTCCTTGTATGATGTAAATACTGATGTATTCATGTCTTCTTCCCAATTGGCTACTACTATTTTTAAGTAGATACACTTGAATCATTAGCTAACACTCCCTTCCACCACAATTTTTCACATCCATGAATATGTCTAGCAACAAAGTACCTTAAAAAGATCAGCAGTGGAGCACAGATACTACCAGCAGGGTATTTTCGTTCTTTGAATAAGGCAATCAAACTTCCACTCTCCTTTGTCCTCTCTTACCTCTGCTCAGTTGGCATGGTTGAAATATTAGAGTCAATCTCATCAAAACAATCTGAAAGTCAGGATCCTTTCATAGTCCAGAAATATTACTGGAAGTACAGAAAGCTCATCTTTACAAAAATTATTAGATCTCAAGTTTGCTTCCTGCAAAAAGGTTAAAGGGCCTTCATCCAATTAGTAGTATGTATCTACTTCGGTCCAAGACATAATTTAGTTGTGACTATACTTTATTGTTCCCCAGTCACTTTTAACCATAGCTACTGTGGCTGTGTTTTTATTTTATCCTAAGTATGCCTTTGGTCTAAGTGTGATTATCTTCAGGTTTATTTTGGAGATTCTTATATAAACTCAGCAAAAGGAGTGTTTGAATTGTCACACATATGAATGTTCGTAGGGTTTATTGCTCTGTGAGATGTGTGTTTAGATACAGAAACAAACTTCCATATTTTTTTTCATTGATTTAAGAATAAATGTGGAAGGACAGCTGTTTCAGCTAGAAAGCTTGTCTTCCCTCTTTTTATTTTAAATTATTTTTTCTCTTTGATAGTGAACAATATCACGGCTGTTATTAAAGCTTCTATCAGTCCTTGCCTGCTTCTAATTGCAGGACAGGTTTCTTTTAGTGGAAGTTTTTTCTTTAGCTTCATCAGGAGTAAGGGCAGACCTGTAAAATGAGCTGGGGTTTAAAACCTTACCTTGAAAAAAAATTAAGGGGAAGCAGATGCAGAAAAATTACAAGACAGCTTGTTCTTTAGCACACACAACCAACCTTCAGGACTGCAAAACACATTGTGGGGGAGTATTTCCCATTTCTATGTAGCTTCATGCCTAAAGGGCTGAGCAGTGCGGTGGCCCACACTGGCAGCAGAGGACCACCCCTCTAAAACCTATCTGAGGGACAAAATGTTGACTAAGGGGACCAGAGTCCACAGAGCTCAGCTACTTTTCAACTTCCCATTTGGAAGGAATAAGTGGTACTAACCCAGCCTGAGTCAGGACAGTTTGTGTGAGGGGGATGAGGGTGGGTTGGTTTTGACTCACCTTCTCATCCAAAGGAACTTGCACAAAGCGGGTTTATGCCCCTAAGCTTCACCTAAAAGAGTCCTAGCACTTTTTCCTAGGAGCATTTGCAGGCTCCAAACCCCAGGACTGTGTCTTGGAACATTCATCTCCAATGGACCTTCAACTCCAGCAACAAACCTGGTGACGTCTGGGTAAATACTCAGAAAATAGTCATGAAAGTCCAGATTCCCATCTGTTCCCAGATGTATTTCCAGACAAGTTTTTGCTTTCTCTGTATCATTCCTGTACACAAGGGAGGCCAGACACGGCCTTGTTCTAACCTTCAGCGCCAGGCTCACAAACTGCCAGATGCTAAAGAGGGAGGCTCAGTCATGACATTTAGATGAATGCAGAAGGCTGAGGCATTTTTCCCTTCCTACAGCATAGGCATCACTTCGCATCTAAATTCCCATGCCTTTCTCCCAGATTTTCATCCTGGCAGGGTAGGGAAAAGGAAAAACAACAATTCCAGGAGCAAGAACTTGTCCACAGAGATACATTTCACTCCCCCCATACAGCTCCACAGGCTGCTGTGAAGTTCAATGGAATGACACAGCCCCACAGCTTGTGTATACGAGTATCATGGATCTTTTCATATATTCTCTGTGATGTCTCAAATAAGACATAAGAGGGTTTGCAAAACCTACATGCATCAAAATACTACACACACATATATATATATATATATATATATATATACACGCATACACACACAAGATATACACTTCATTCCTTTGACAGTTCCTCAGCTCTGGCATGAAAAGGAGAGACATAAAAAGCAGGTGTTCATGAACTGCAGCATTGAAAATGCTGTGTGGAAAGGATCCATGTTAATCTCTAAATAAGGTGCCATCAGGAGGAATACTTTTATAACCCAAGAAAATGTTGAAGTGAGTTTAAATTTTACCACAAAGTCCACTTTTCTATTTACTGTGCGAGGCGATATATCACCTCTATGGGAGCAATAAAGATAAACGGTGTTTTAAGGAAGGACTATGAAAATTACAATGTGGATACAACAGTCCCTTCCCCTTGAAGCATTCGATTTCTTCTTATCATTTCACATGTAAACTAGAAATGGGAATATCAGAAGCAATGCACAATTAAAAGAGACTGGGACTAAGGAAAGTGGATTTCTTTTCTCCCCCATGTTATAGCTGTACCGCTTGCATTTGATCAAATTGTTCAACAGCTCCCATTCTTCCCTGGAGACAATATGTAAATAATTATAAATCTTATTAATACCTCTGTGAAAGTGCACTTTAATTATACCAAATGAATTATGTAAGTCCCGGGGTTTATTCTTAGATTCATGTATTATGTATATCGTGTAGTTATGGTCAAGAAAAAAAGCAGGTCAGGTTGCAATATGTGTCATGGTACTTTTCGGTCTCCATGGTCAGAAATGGTGGCTGACGGGGTCTTGGTGTGTTTTAAAGATCCCTCATTTGAGGAAAGAGGGATGTGCTAAATCTTTCTTCAAAAAATAATCAATGAAAATTCAGCAAAATATAAGAGAGTTTTATATTTTTGCCGGATTTTTTTTTTAATGTGATTCTTGTGGGACTTGAAAAGAAAGGCTATCAATTGTGCCTATTACACAAATTAAAAGGTAGTTGCTGTCTGTGCCATAATTGAACCTGCAATGCAGTGCCATCTGCTGCACACGCAGAGAATAGACGGGAAAGGATGTGAGAGTTCTAAAAAATACGCATTTAGCTTCTACAAAGTAGCAGTTGCATTAGGCACTTCGCTCCCTTTAATAAGATAAATCATCCCACGGTACCCTTGTCAGTTAGACAAGTATCATTATCTCCTCTCGCAAATAGCTATACGGAGGCAAACAGGTAATCTGCGTTTCAGAGATGACAGAGGGAATCGGTCTGGAAGGCAGGATAGGATTCAGGATCCTTGATTTATAATGCTATCCAGCAGCCACCCAGCAAGAGGGAGTGCGAGCAGGACTGTACCTTTCATGGTTCAGAGCTGGGAAAATTTGTTCTCACTGTCACAATCCCTAAGGAATAAGGAGTGTTCAGTGAAATTAAGACATGGCAAATTCCAAACTGTTAAGAGGGAAAAGACTTTTCCACCTCACTGCCAAAGGATATCCCCAAGGTTGAGAACTTAGTAAAATTCATTAAATTCTTCAGACAGTTCTGGGGTCAGAACTTTTCTGAACAAAGGTTTTTACTGACAGAGTAAAATTCATTAAATTCTTGACAGTTCTGGGGTCAGAACTTTTCTGAACAAAGGTTTTTACTGACAGGTTAGGGAAGGACTAATAATCTCGCACTGTCAAGTTTAAAATGTTCTCTGATTTATATAAAGTAAGATGAGCTGAGATGCTGGAGAAAGCAGATTATCCCAGATCTGTGGGGAAGCATCACTGTCCTCATGAACCTTAGGAACCACCTAATCGTTGTTGGACCAGTAAAAACACGAGCCTGAGATTTTGGAGGTACGGCGATTTTCTTGCTCTTGTAAGAGTGGGGGCCCACTTTCTATTTCCCCATGGATTTCCCATGTGGACAAGATACTTCTAGTGCAATTAGATGTGCTTGCTGATCCAGCCTAAGGCGTTGCCACAAAAGGGGACCTCCTCCTCTGTTTCCCTTCAATGCATAGTGTCAGGAGCTCTTCTCACTTTTTGGTGAGCCTTTTGTCTTACCAAACTATCAGAAATCTGCCAGGACTTCAGAGAGGAGAAGGAATTACCTTTTCGGCAGAAATGAGCTTGATTTTCAAGCCACAGTTTAATGATACAGAATGAGCCACTCTGACAGCTCATTGCCACCAAAATAGAACTGTTCCCTCTGGAGTTATTTCCTCATCCTCCCTCACTGCAGCTATTCATTTGTCCCTACTTCTGGCCAAGCTCTGGCTTGGCATTTGGCTCTACTTCTGCCTCTACACTGACCCCTTTGAGCAAGTTCAACTCACTAACTCGGCAGAAAGAAACAACAAGAAAAGCAAAAAGACTTCTGCTGGGTTAATGAGATTTAACTGGTTTGCCGCAGAATCCAACTATACCAGAGTTGTTGTCAAATTAGTGGGAGTTCACAGCTGGAAAAGGGAAGGAGTGAGGAAAAAGAGCAGAAGGGAAAGAGCTAGTAAGTGAGGACAGTGATGGGAAATCACCTCTCCTTTTGGTCATCATCAGTTCATGAAACCAAGCTCAAGCCCAAGCTGTCATCTCACACATAATGACCATCAGATGGCCATTTACTATGATACTATAACAACCACTTCTGTAGATTTTCTGTTTCCTTCTCTTCTCTGCTTTTGACTTGTCTCATTTTCTTTCTAATTGTACTATATAAGATTTAAACATATCAGAAAAGTGTTCTGGAAAA
The DNA here is from genome assembly GCA_027925045.1 of Hypotaenidia okinawae. NCBI lineage: Eukaryota > Metazoa > Chordata > Aves > Gruiformes > Rallidae > Hypotaenidia > Hypotaenidia okinawae. Next base: position 10,353,553 of record BSDF01000002.1, read on the forward strand.
TACAGCATTTTCTTCTCCATAGGGCTCTTACGGGCATTACTAAAGTAAATGTAAGTAAATTCACTTATAAGTCCTTATTACTGCAATGGCATGTAACCAAATTCAGTCTGTTCTAATAATATATTGATGGAGAGTACATGTCCATCTTTATCAGATAGACAGACAGCTGAGATGAGGCTAAGAGATATATTGTAATAAACTGTCAAAAATCAACATGAGTGAATAAATGCTTCTTCACCTTCCACATTAGTAGAATTGAATGACTCGTTTGTAGAAAGAAGGGACACAGGGAAGGGTATAAGAAGGTGTAAAGGGAAAAAAAAGTCTCTCTGTGGCAACTTTCCTGTATTATGTAAGCTGCATAATATATATTCATCAGGGCCTCAACCCCAAATATAATTTATATCTCTATTTATACTGTGACTGTGTTTGTCCTACAGTTTCATCAAGATTATTGCCTGCTCTGACAAGGGCGTGGAGTAAATTCTTAGGAGGAGAAGCCAGTGGCAAAACGCTTGCTGACTTCAGTATAACCAGGATGTCTCAAAACTGAGCATCCCCTAGTTAGGCCTAATATTTAATATCTCTTCTAAAGGTTCTCAGTATTTTTCAGGAAGGAATGATGGGATCCTGTCTATAATAAAAAACCACTACAGCTCCAAAATAGACACAGGTATAAAATGAGTTACTTGCTGCTGTAGCCAGCATGTCCTACATATGGGCTGCCCCATATCAATGTAAAGAACAGCCATGGGCAAAGTCAGATGTCATAACATGTTATGACAGTTCTCATGGTAGACAAAAAGACTGTGGAGAAGACTGGCAGGTTGTGGGCTGCTAACCTATACTTCTCTGGAGGTTATGTGGACTTTGGAGTCTGTGGAATAACATCAGAAATCTCAAAGAAGACTTCTTCGGTGTTTTTTATCTACTTCCTCTTCCACTCTGAAGCAGCAGCAGCAGCTGAAGACCAAAGTTGCGAGTTTTGGGGGAAACGTTAGGCGTTTTTTTATTAGCAGTAATAATATTTACAGCACAATGAAGCCTGGAGGCCAACAAGATCGGGATCCATTGTTGTAAATGAAAACCACTTGTCTCCAAGTAATTAAATAATTAAATAATTAAATTATTTTTAGATCTTCTTAAAAAGTCCTTATTTTTATCTACACATGAAACAACCAAAACTCCTCCAGTATTGGGGTAAATGAGAGGGAAACATCTTCTGCAGACAACTCAGCGGCTGCCCTCAGGTCCTTTGCCACTGTTACGTGGCTCCTTTGTGGTAATCAAATCATTCTCCCAGTCCCTTAGAAAAATTCTTTCCTGGCCAGGCCAGCCACATGGATACAAAAACGGGGTGTAGACCAGACCAGAGATAGGGAAACTTCACTAAGCAGGTGTGGCTCATTATTAGACACTTCATGTTTTCTATTTTTACCTTAACCTGTTTGCTCTTCCCTCAGGGCTTGTGTAGTCTAGAAAAGATTTATTTTAAAACTTATTAGTTCAAGCATTTGAGCTAATATCTTTAAAATCCCTGGTTTCTGATCCTCACTCAAACCATGGCTACTTTAATCTCCCCAGGCAAGGTGCAGGAGTTTCTTTTTTCATTGCTTGTCCTTTTAGAGGACCAGGCTGTCCTAACGTCTCCCTTGACTCCTTCACCTACTTTGGCCACTTTTCTATCAGTTGATATACCAGCAAATACTTTGTGCTGCTTATTCCAGGGATTTAACAGGTATTAATTAAAACATTTTAGCTAGCATATATTAAAAATACAATTTCTATCCTAGGGCTCAGATAGAAGACAAGTTCCTGCAAGGCAGCTGAGCCCCCTGTGGCTGCAGAACCATCTTCAAACTCCGCTCTCCTCTCCGGCCCTAATCTCTGCAACTTCTACACATGCACAATCCACAAGCCAACAGACTATATTTTCTAAGGAAAGCAATCATTTAAATGTTCCCCAATAATTTTCCAATCCCGTTCCAATTAACAAATGTAAAACCAGCTATAGCATTCCCTGCTCGGTCCCTGTATCACTTCAAAACCACACAGCCACAGTTTGAAAAACTAGTGAGCTGCCATTGAGAGAATAACGGCACATCTGCCACCTTGATCATCGCGTTTGTATTATTATCAACTTCTGTCTGGGTGCCAAGTAATTTAATCAAACTTGAGAGAAGAAATAATAACATTTCAGTTGAACAATGGCGTGGCCCTTTGAAAAGGCAGAGATTTGCTCTAGGGTACTCTAAAAAGAGAGAAGGTCTATAAACAAAGGGTAACACTGTGAAAAATTTATCTTTCAAATCTAGCTGCTTTTTTTCCCCCTTTTCTACTCGCAAATAATTATCCAACAGATTGCAACTACTATAAATGTACCACCCTTCCACAGATATGCTGTGTAACACATTGCTTACTTAAAGATTGTTGGCAGTTCATTCAGTTGAGAATTTACAGCTTCCTTTTTATGCTCTGTGATAGGGTCACAGCACTTTACTTCGTTTCTCTGCTCCAACCGGACAGTCCAGAGGAAAAAGCAGTTTCCTTGGATAAAGAGGAATTTAGAATTTTTTAAAAATGAAAGAAACAGAGGGAAAGCAAGTAAGCTGATGAAATCTTAAATAAAGCATGTGAAAACGTTCCTTGTCTTTTAGATTGTCAGGAAGATCATTGTATCTGGTTTTGCTCCCTGATTGTTTAAACTACTGATGGAGGAAGAAAAGGCATAAGTCATTACTGACTGCCTGGAAAACTGTTCAGCTGATGTAAATTCTTTGCATGTGAGTGCATGTCCATGTGCCGTGTTGTTTGCAAAGGGTGCAGTCCCTTATCCTTGGCCCTTTTGTTTGAGCAAATGCTTAAGTGCCAAGCCTTTGGCCAGAGACATCTGGAAACTCCTGCCTATCCTCCTCACAGCACATACAGCACACGCTTCTGTAGCTAAAGTCATCTTTCTTTTATCTGATGCTATCACTGGACAAGAGCAGTATGGCTAACGCAGAATGGTTTCTATTTTAGCCTCCTTTGACTCCTCTGTTTCTGTCATTCTCCATTGCTGGCTGTATAATACAGACTTCAAGCTCACAGAAAATATTACCCCAGGTTGTAGGTCCTGGCAAGCAGGGGATGAGGATGTATTGATAACAGTGGAGAGAGTACAGGCTGCGTGTCACCAAAGGGTAGGAATTAACTGACAAACATCCAGCCTAAAGCCTATCTGTCCACAGGAGTGTTCCCTCTGGAAGGGAATGGAAATCCCAGTAGCTCTGAACAATGAATTTATAAAAGTAATGATTGTGAATAATCTCTGCATCTGCAGGATGGCATGGCTACCCTAAGCAAGTGACCCAGCAGCAATTAACTTTCATATCCCTATTTTCTCCCCCTGCTCCTTTGATGGCATGGGTTATTAGGGAGAGATATGCTTTATGGGGGTAAGAAAGCCAAATCCTAATGTGAAAATGCTTTCAGATGATCTGAAGAGAGCAATATGAAGGTTAGACTTTATATGACTATTTACAAGAATGTTGTTATTGCCGTGCTATAAAACAGAAAGGAATGTGACCAGACTAGTACAGAACATCAAAAGAATTGTAGAGTCATTTTAATGAGTTACTAGAAACTAAGTCAGGTTCTGCTGTTTTGAGGCTATACAGTTCTATTCTGTGCAATGGATTTAAGTCACTTAGCAACCTTTGTACAAGTTGTAGCATGTTAGGGCATGCTCCCAGCTGGTGTTTTATGCTCCCAGCATCCCCAGGTGGACAGCCTGTCCACTCCATATTTTACAGTGTAGGAAAAGACAATCCAAGCCAAGAGGTCTGCTTCTCTGCTGCCTCTGACCTTTGCATGGACAGTGACATCTGAGTAACAAAAATGAAAATTGGGATTTATGGGTGACTGTTCAGACCTACAGCTTTTCAAACTCACAGTGTAACTGGGAAAATAGCAGCACAATCAAGCCAATAAAATCAGCCCTATGTGGATTTCGTACGGATCACACAGTACAAGGAATGGAAGGCTTAAGCAGACATAGTGGGAAGTTACCAAAACAACCTTGTCACAAGGTATAACCTATCTTTAGCAAGAAATCTAAAGACATTTTCAAAGTTAACAGGAGTTCATTTAGCAGTTACTTTTGCCTCAGAAAAATCTCTGCCATGTCTGTAGCATGTTATTTGCCAACACTTTCTGATTCCTTTTGTTTCCTACAAGTAATTTTTTTTTATGATACCAAAATGTCACCTACATACCAAGCAGACAATGTACCTCAGAAGCTCCAGAGATCTTTTCTTTAATTTAAACTCTCCATGATGATATTTAAATCAAAATGCATCATTCAGTAGTACTCTGGTTCTTAAGCTGATCCTGTAACTGTGTCTTCAGAGTAGTACTGGACCAGACCCTGAGACAGGCTGTAGAGTCTTTCAAATTACAAATCTTGATGTACATATGAATGAACTAAAGGATACTGAAAAGTGATGTCAGTGAAATAATGGCACTTAACATAGAATATTTTGTTTCACCGAAGATAAAACTCTATTGCATTAATGCAGTTTGTGTGAGTCTAAGATTGTAAAATAACTCTTTGGAAATTTAGGACTGGTCTATTCTTTAATTGTTATCATTTAACTTCAAGCAGCATCCAGATTTGTATCTATCATCTCCTGTTAAATTATAAGAAGAGGTTTCAGTACCTGTGTGGATGTTGTAGTTGATGGGCTTCAAAAGGAGATTACTACCCTCCCTGGGACACAGAGCTCCACCAGCCTGTGAGGGAACTTTTCCACAAGCTGGAGAAAGATTCCTGTGATTTCCTAAGTATTTGCATGACCTATCACAAACTCACCTCCTGGGTCTTCTACGGGGGCTCCTACTCCAAAGGAACCTGAGAGCTTACAAACACAAGCTATAACCTCCTTCCACTCTCCTGTCATGCCTTGAAGAAACTTTGTGGCAATTCAACTTGTCCAAGTTGCTCCACTGCAAGCAAAAAAATGATGGTAAAGAGGGAAAGTACTAGTGAAAGAGGAGATGGTTGCATTACCCATGCTGGCTTTTACCACCTATTTCTATCAGCATTTTAACTCCCCAGTAAAATACCAAGATAGTCACATTTACCCCTTTTGGCCTTTTTAACAGGAAACAATAAGTTCTAGTCATTAAAAAAGAGGCCTTATTTGTGAATGTGCTTTTTCTCCACTCCTTACTTCTCACTGAGATAGGCGCTTACCCACCCTTCCCTTTGAAGGCAGCTGGCTGCGTTATTGCTCAGATAAGCACACATCTGCACTCCTGAGGTTCTCTGACAGGTCAGCAGAGAAAATACCAGTTAAGGTGTCTTTAAAACAAAGTACAGGGGGAAAAAAACATCCCTGGTGCTACCTTAAGCCTCATCTTCTGTATCATGTCACCAGGTAATATTTAGTTGCTAAAGTTGCAGGTATGTGTTGGGTGGGATGGGCCGTGATGGGGAGCAGGGGTACCCAGAAAGATCATAGCAGAATTGCCAGCACTGAAACATTTTGCTATGGCTCTGCCTGGTCTCTTTTGAGATTTCAAATTATTACCCACGTTTGGTGGGGATGATCAATGCTCTTTCATTTAAAATCCCCGGAAACAACTCAGAAGTCTCCAGTCAAGTGTCTGGGATAGACTGACCATGAACATCTCAAAGATACGTAATAAATACAGAGTATCAGCTATTTAATCAGTGTATCAAATTTATACAAGCTTGTGTGTTGTACACTATGGAATATATGTTATTATATACCTGGGTTATATGGCTTACAGCAAATTAAATTTGACATTGTCATAGGCAAATATTTATGTTCTAAATAGTGGTATTTAGGACCATGGCATTATCACAAATGCCATGCAGGCATTTCAAATTTCTGGTCTCCTACTTTTAAACAAGTATATATTTGATCAGTGCCTGTTTTGGGGGTTCTTTTTATACACACACCAAATATAACTGTAATGAATATTTTCCTTTAATTCCCTTGCTTACATGCCTCTGTTCTCATCCCAAAAAGCAACTCAAACTGATACCCAGGTTTCTTTTATTATGTTTTTCCAATAGTACACAAGAAATAAGTGGTACTGTGAAAATCTGTCCTGGGAAGCTGCTGGAAATGCAATTCTCCCTGACATTTGCAGCTGCCACCACTGGGAAAAGTTCTCACACTGATTTTGACCTTCTGAAGTCCAGAAGCAAAATCTCACCTCTCTGTCAGCTTGATGTTGTACAATCCAAGTGTAACAGTGCAATTTACTGCTGTGTGGTCCTACCCCTGATTTGTTGTTTGAGAAATGTCAGGTGCCTGGTGTAAAAATATCACCTTTTATATAGCTAAATTCTGTACACATCAAGCACATACTTGCAAAAACTTATATTAGGGTTCATTTATACTCTGTAAAATCAAGGATTTAAGTAGTTTTACCAAACGTTGCACGCTTTAGTGCATATATGAATCTATACAGGAGAGCCTTGACACAAATTGTCACCTTATTCCAGATTTGAGACCCAGTGTCAAAGAAAAGTCCTCTTAGACTTATCAAATATCAGGTACTGAGCATCCATCTCACCAGGTGGGCTCCTGCTTTGTGCTCCACCACAGCTAGCCTTGGATTTCATACTGACCTGTGCTACAGCCTTTCCTCCTGATCTTTGATCTTGCATGCCAGATGTCCTGGCTTGTTGATCCCATGCCCAAAGGTATGGGGAGAGATGTAGTGGCAATGTCCTGCTCCCATGGAGATCATGGCCAAGGTGGCTGAAGAACTCCATGCTGTATCAACCAGTGAGTCAGCTGTCTCATCACACAACATGATATAAAACTTACCATATGATTTGAAGAAAACCTCCTAGTCCCACCTAAGCATGTAGCTTGCACGCTAGGACTGAAGAAATGCTGCCAGGTCTACCTGCAGTGGATACAGCGCCAGTGGACACAGGTGGTTGAGGATGAGACCGTGCTGTTACAGGAGTTAATCAGCTGCTCTGAGACCAAGCAGAATGTTAGGAGTTGCACTACTTTCTCTTCACTAAATTTGGCCAAGGAAGGCAGGCTTACTATGCATGGGCCCCCAGCTCAAGGCAGACATCCTCACTAAGCTTGCCAAAGACATGGGTCTTAAAGAGAAAAGCTACAGGATCCAGGATTTAAGATGTCCAGAAATCCTTGATGCAATGTGTAAAGACAGCAATATGTAATGTCAGCAATGTGTACAGACAGCAACAGGCATTCTGGGTGGGATGTGGGATGTCATATCAGTCCCAGAATATGTTAGCATGAAGCTCCAGAGGCAACTATTAAATTCATTAGGTGAATTTCAAATTCTACAAATTCTTTGGCATGAACATCCAAATGCCTGAGTCCTGGAGCCTACCATTAACAAGAAGTAGAGGAAATCTTGCCTGAGAAATTCACTACAACAAATTCAATTTTAATTCATAGATGGCAACATCAAATACTAAACATTTTCAAATTTGAAGGTGTTATGCCTGTTCTGTTCCCCAGCTAGCTGTGAACAATACCCAATGGAACATCTAGACAGAATTTCTTTCTTTCAGCTGACAATGCCCAGGGTCCCCAGCTAGCTGTGAGCAATACCCAATGGAGTATCTAGACAGAATTTCTTTCTTCCAGCTGACAATGTCCAGAGTATGCTTCTGTGCCTGGAAGAAGAGCTCACCATGCTTGTTATGCAAGGAGCTGCATGACTGACACTTCTGGAGAGTATATCAGGTCACACAGACTTTACACCACATCTCCAGTTTGAACAAAAGTCCCAAAGAGCTAGTATTGACCTGTTCCATGCATAGATCTTGGGAGGGGTGAAAGAAACTGCTGCCTGAAGCACAAAAGGAGAGAGAAGGAGTGGGACCCCCAGGCTATGCACAAGGCAGCTGGAATTCCAGGACGTGCTGGCCTTCAATGCACAACAAAAACCCAAACCAGCTCCAAGTTGCTGGAAGCTGCAAAGATTGGCAAATGTCCTCTCCATCCCCGAAACTAGATCTTCTGCTGGGTCCCTGGGGTTTGCAGCAGAGGTTCCAGGTGTATAAAGAATTCTCAGGGAAAGAGGCTTCCTCTTCTTTTTTTATTTACTACAGACATTTTGCAAAGCCTTGCGTGAAACCACCTGCCCCACACAACCATAAATATTGGAGCAGTAGAGCAATTTTTCTACCACCCACATAAGATAAGGAATCAGGAGACACAAAGCTTCATTATATCCAAACAAAAAACTTACAAGCACAAACATAAGTGTCAAGAGGAAGCTGAAAAAGTAGCTGAAGAAATTAGCTATTGTACAAATACAAACTGAATTCCAGGGTGTATTTTTCTAAGTGAAATCCCTGTTCAGGTTACATTTTGAAACTCCTAAAATTGCCACCACCATTGTAACCATAATTTCAGCTAAATTCTACCTTAGTTCCTTTAAAACATCTTCCAAGGCTGCAGTGTATTAGCCAGCATAAAGAGCAGAACTGGCCCTTCTAGACAGTTCTTTGAACCCAACTAGGTATGTGCCTCATCTCAAGAGCCAAACGAAGACAGGGGAGTTCCACAACACCGTTAGCTTTCCCATCAAGAGCTTCCTCCTGGTCCTCAGAGAACAGAAAGAGATTTGAGAGACAAGAGGTGGAGGTGAAAGTGCACATAGTCTGACCTGAAAGGAAGTCTCAGGGATGGATGTCCCAGTGTGAAAGTGGGTACAGTGGAGATCTGCACAACTGCAACGGCTGATGACCAAACTGCTTTCTTGAAGGTTTTGCATCCTTTTTCTTAAAACCAATACTGTTCTAACAAAAAGGGTCAGCATCTACTGCTCATACCTCAATGGATAACTAATACCTTCAGACTGGCATTCAGTGTGAGGTCAGATGTTATGGGGTCCACTTCTCCAAGGCCCAGGGAAGCATGTTTTCTTCATGATCGTCATGAAGATGATCCAAGGGCTGGAGCACCTCTCCTATGAAGACAGGCTGAGAGAGCTGGGCTTGTTCAGCCTGGGGAAGAGAAAGCACCAGGGATACCTTCTAGCTGCCTGCCAGTACCTAAAGGGGTCCTACAAGAAAGCTGGGGAGGGACTGTTTACAAGGACATGGAGTGACAGGACAAGGGGTAATGACCTTAAGCTGAAAGAGGGTAGATTTAGATTAGACATAAGGAAGAAATTCTTCCCTATGAGGGTGGTGAGGCCCTGGCACAGGCTGCCCAGAGAACTTGTGGCTGCCCCCTCCCTGGCAGTGTTCAGGGCTGGGCTGGATGGGGCTATGGGCAGCCTGGGATAGTGGAGGGTATCCCTGCCCTTTAAAGTGATATTTAAGGTCTCTTCCAACCCAAACCATTCTGTGATATATGATAAGTGTTTCGGGGAAAGGAAGGATTGACACCAGGGAAGGGTTGAGTGTGGCAGTCTTTTGACAGTTCACACTTTTCCTGTACTTGCCCTGTAACCACCAAAACCTCTGAGGCTATTCTGAAATACTTTCTGACTTGGGGTAGCCAGAAGGTCAAGCAACTGTCTCCCTAGCTGTAAAACTTTTTCAAAATGCCTCAGTGCCTATAGCCTCTTTCTTGTGAAGAATAAACATGTACCTGGGTGCCTATTCATTGCTTAGACCCCAGTGTCATAGCTCAAGTATGTTGACAATCAAGTCTCCTACTCATCAAGAATGAAACTTGATCCATCCTCCAAATCCATTCCTTTTTTCTCAAATCAACAAAAACACTTCTCTTTTTCATTTACTTTTATGCAGAATCATAGAAAACAAGCCTAGCCATGACTTTTGAAACCATATAATGCACACACCTCACCTGCTTTCTCAGGCAAAGATGGAATCAAATACACCTAGCTCACTGCTGATAGCAGGACCAGCCAAGAAAGCCACCGGTGTGCTCTGAAAAACATGCCCCAGAGAAACACAGATTCTTACTCTTGCCCTTTCTAATTTGTAGTTCACTCCCCTTTTGCTGTAAATGATGACCTTAAAAGGCCAAATAATGCAAAACATCACCTGAAGGCACCGTTTATTTTGAGCATGACGTCTATAGCAATTTGACAGGGAAGCACCACAGTACCGTTCCCAGGATAGATAACGTGAGGTGCTAAAATACAGAGGGCATCAAAGGGGGACTTCATCTCTGCAGCTCTGCCTCCAAATAATCCTCCCCAGAGACTTCTGAAATTCAACAGAGAGCTGTGCATCACGCTGTGGGCCTGGGCCCATGATGAAAGGTGCTCTGAAAGAGTCAACTGCAAGGTCAGCGTGCTTTACACCCACATGTTGAAAAATAAGTAAGCATCAGTGTCCAATTTAGTTGTCATCACAGAGTGGGACTCCAAGGCAAAGGAATGCTATAAGCTTGTAAGGACCACGCTTCTCTCCTTCCCTTTGATGTGAGCCAAGGTAATGGAGATTCTGCCAAGGTGTGACTAATTCCTTGTTACTATATTGCATAATTTTCATATACTTTTGAAAAAAAGAAGGCCTTTAAGAATTGGAGGGAAAGAGAAACTCACCCCTGACACATTCCACAGAACATAACCAGCAGTACAAAGCAGGTTTTATTAACAGATGGTGAAAGCTCAATTTTAAAAGTACTGTGGGCATTAAAGGAGATTGTTTTATGTCTTTGACATGAATACTCAGGCTAGATGAACTATCAGGAGTTTGGTTTAAGTGAGATTAATGCTTAGTACTTGGAATCCATCCAAACTGATTAAATCTGATTGAGTAAGAGAGCACAACTTTCTATATCACTTTCAAAGTGATATGATTAGGCTGCATATGTACTATCTGAAAATGTAAATATAAACAGAAGGGAAGGGAAAAATACCCTTCCCAAGTCTTAAATGCCAAAAAATAATAATGAACCAACTGTATAAAACACTTAAAATTTAGTCGACTATTAGAAGAGTTAGATAAGAAAAAGGGTATTAATGACATATAGAATGTGTTACAGGAATAACGAGCCTGTATTCTGCCCTGCTGAGCAACTCATTTGAAGTCAGTGGAAGGGTATAAGTTTGAGTGAGGAGAACTTGACTCCGATCGTTTCTTCAAGGAAAGCCAGGAAAACATGGCACTTTTCAGGTTGTGTGTAGGGCAGACAATACATTTGTAGCCAATAATCTTAACAGTTTGTAATTATTTAAAAACACAATTTTTGTGTCATAAAGAATTTACTATTTTTATATCTATTTATATGTATAGCAAATAGTTTTGCCAAGAATACATTTACATACCACCCAGAGTGAGACCAGCTCCAAATTCAGGAGCTGAACAGTAGTATGTTGGTGCCTGCATGTAAACGTTGTGTCAGCTTAGTCAATGAAGATCTGACCAATGCAGTCAATGAACCCTACAGATCTCCCATCTATGCACTTATGGGTGCTAGCTGGTCAGTAAAATTGACAGGTATTGACACCTCTGCCTAATTGCCTATCTATACATGAAATCCTAGGAAATATTAACTCTGAAAAAAAATTTATAAATAAAATCTCTTAAGGTTCCTTTTTCATGCCGTAGGTAAGGAGGCACTGAGGAAGACCACTGCTGAAATGCTGAATCCACTTCTACAGTCGGCTCTCAGACAACTGGAGAGGGTTCAGAGCAGGCCTATAAAAGTAATTAAAGGAATCAGTTAGGAAGCCCAAAGGGTTTCACTTGGCAAAGCAAAAGTTAAAAGATGAGTCAGGGTCTATAAACCTACACCCTTAGATGGAGAAGACTGTTTCAGAAGACAATAGCATAATATGAATACCTGCCAATGCCTAATATAAAAAGTGAAATTCCAAGTCTACACTCACTATCTGGGTCTTAAGTTTATATAGTTGTTAAGAAACAGCTGTGAAGTTAGTACAGAGAGGAGCCCTACCCTAGTGAAGGTGTCTAGAAGCAACCTGCATGACCAAGTAGTGACTTGGTGGCCAGAATCTCTGGGGCTGCTCTGAACAAACGAACTTGTGTCTTCCTCCTCAAATGTTGCATCTACCCCAAACTGATGGCTGCACACTCCCTCTAACACACCATGGACAAATGGCACAGCCAGACAATGCTTCCAGCATCCTTACCATCTGAGCTGGTCCTTTCTCATACTTAGATCTTTACTGAATTCCATTTTATTCTCTGCTGAAAAAAATGTTCTCTCTTAAGTGTTTATTTGGACACCATCTTGCCCTTACTGTTGTAATGAACAGAAAGTTGGAACCAGGTTACTCAAGTTTTACATGTCACCACCAATCAGCTAAGAGATTATAACTGTACAAATTATGTGTGTTCTATACATATATATATACACATATATAAACATATGGTTTTAACTATAAACACGTTGTATTAGAAGTACAAACACATATTCTTTTAAACTACCACCAAGAAACGAAGCACATATAGTAGCTTATTCTTGCTACCTACTTCACGTTTACGGTGGGAGAAGAACAGGAACACATTAAGCTGCAGTAACTTGCCTGTCAAACCATGTTTCACAAAAGCTTTCCTGAGGCTTGATCTTAAGGAATTGTATGTGAAGATATGGGAGAAAGTTTGGGGTGGGCATGTCACCCACGTTATACTATGCAAGGCATCCAAAACCTTTGGGAATTGCCAGAGGAAACGTTATCTTAAACCTCATCTAAGAAAATAGGTAAATTCCCCCATTCAACACATACTAGTGGGTGAGGAACGAGGAAAAAAGTAAGCAAACACCATTTTACCCAGCTTTTAATCTCAGTTATTACTTTGCAAATTGTGCTGGAAGAATTTTCACTAGAGCCACCACTTTTCCAGCAATTTCCTTAAAAGGCCCAGTCCTGCCACGAGAACTTGCAGCGGTGAGGGGAACTGTTTCACAGCAGATAGAGCCAGGGTGTTGGGGTCTCAGCCAGAAACCCAAACACAGCCTCTTGCTAGAAGTAACAGCTTTCATTTTTAGCACTGATGGGCAGCAACCCTTAAAGATCTCTGCCAGTTGTCAAGGTCAGGGCATTGCCTTTCACTGGGCCTTTGGTCAACTTATACCCTACTTTAATAAAGGGGAGAAGAAACACCAAAATAAAAGGTAGTTTTGAACTGTTGGGGGTTTTATATGGATTTTTCATGGTATAGTTCTGCATCCCTATATCTGGTAGCTGTAACTGAGAAGATAGAATAGGAATCAAAGAGCAGGCTCAGTGGTCAGGAGACGATGTATCCTCCAGGCCTAGAGTTTACCAAAAGCTTATAATCCAGAAGGCACAGCACAAACAAAACTGATAGAGAAACAGTCATGCTGACCTGATAAAGAGGATAACCGGACATCTCAGCTGAATTAAATAGTTATTGAGGATTAAAGGCAGAATAATGAATCATAAGTTTTATGCAAGTAGAAGAGGTCTCAGTTTGACAGTGTTGTTTAAAAGGCAAGAGGCAGTTGAGGAATGCAGTATAGTCCCATGGTTTCTTAAAGAAAAAAAAAGAATAACAAATGCTGAAAAACTCTGCCAAACAACAAAGCTTACATTTTATACACGCTCATCAATTTAACCCTAAAACCTTAAAAGCCTCAGGGTGATCCCAACGCCTTTAATACCAAAGGCCCTAACTATGCCACAGATCAAGCACCAAGCCCAAGCCTGCTTTGTCTAGAAAGATGAAAGCACACTCAAACAGGTGAAGGCTTCTTTGGAATCATCACCTGCAATTAAGCAAAGGAAAACTAAGAGGAGAAGAGGTAAGCTGAACTTGCTTTAAAAAGACACCACGGGAGCAGGTGGATGCTTGCTAAGGATAGCTGTGGTGTCTGCTGTCATTCTTTCACCAAATGATGTGCATTCATCGGGATTTCCTGCATGTTAACAACAGATCACTTGGTGGGAAAGTTGGGTGGGTGCTGCAAAAGCAAAAAGAAATCTTTTTTTCTTTTTTTTTTTTTTTTTCGTATATCATTCTGGGAAGAATGTCGTTGCCAAGCTGCTATGGACAGAAATATCAGGGGTCTCTCAGAGTAAAGCAGTGCCACAGGAGATTCCATTTTGGGATGTGGATAATTTATCATTCTTCAGTGCCTTAAAAGTAATAGTTTGTAAATAACTAAACTTTTAGTTTAAAATGGGGTCTACAAAAGCAGGATTTTTCTTAGAAGCCCAGCTCCTAGAGTGATACTACTTCAATTGTTATTTTTGGAAGAGAGGAAACATCTTGCTATTGCTGCCAAAAAGAAAACTTTACAAATGTAGCTAAAGGAATAAACACCACAATGCAAATTTAAACAAGACTGCTGAGTTTTTACTATGTTGTAGAAATATTCCAAGTCACAATAAAATAAGAATCATGTGTAAGAAGGGAAAAAGGAAAGAGAGTGATTTGCACTGATTTTCAGATTTTTGTGGCTGTAACCCGTCTTTGTGTTCTGCATTCAGAAGGCACTTTACACAATCCCTGAGGACAGACTGGGTAAGCTGGTAATAGTATTAGTGCTATTATTAATACTGTTAATAATAATATTAACTAGATGAATAATTATCATAGTAAAAACCACTGTAAGGTATTCAGTGTTGATAACTTTAAAGCCTTGTGGAATGACACTTTCCACATGACTGAACTCATTCCATATATGCATTTAGTGTCTACCTAAAACTCAAGGGATCACTTGCTCCTTTTGTAAAAGTGCTAAGCACTGCCATTCCCACCATCTTCGCCTGTTGCAGACCTACCTCAAATTTCACAAAATTAACATGGAAGACTCAACAGTGAGAAAATTCCTCTTTCAACTCAGGACTTAAGAAAATTTTGTTATCCACCACCAATAAAATCCTCACTCTTAAAACCACTTTGACTCCTAATCTGTGCCCTGGGGGAGCTCAGGAAAAGATTGAATCTGAGCAGCATCCCAAGAAGTACATGATCTCCTCCCTTCCTGACCAGGAGAAAGGCTCTTCACTGAACACCAGTCAGTGTTAATTAACTGGGTTGCTAAGATTATTCACAGCCCAGGACCTCTGCTCCCAGCCAGGCACTAGTACAGAAGCATCAGCAGAAATAAATACCACAGACAGGGTTCAGCCTGACCAGAAAACACTCCAGAAAGTGATGATCAGCAGAAATGAGCAACTCGTGGTACCAACTGGTCTAAAACATTTTATAGGCAGCTTTTACTTGTCCATATGGTTTTGAGGCAGGTAGAAATAGAGAAGAGGAAGAGAAGTATGTCTACAGGCTGGGCAGAGAGTGGACTGAGAGCAGCCCTGAAGAGAAGGACTTGGGAGTATAGGTTGATGAAAGAAAACCTCAACATGAGCCAGCAATGTGTGCTTGCAGATCAGAAAGCCAACTGTGTCCTGGGCTGCATCAAAAGAAACATGACTGACAGGTCAAGGGAGGGGATTCTCCCCCTCTGCTCTGCTCTGGTGAGGCCCCACCTGCAGTACTGCATCAAGCTCTGAGGTCTGCAGTGCAAGAAAGGCATGGAGCTGTTGGCGTGAGTCCAGAGGAGGCCACAAAGATGATCAGAGGCCTGGAGCACCTGTCCTATGAAGACAGGCTGAGAGACCTGGACTTGTTCAGCCTGGGGAAGAGAAGGCTCCAGGGAGACCTTCTAGCTGCCTGCCAGTACCTAAAGGGGCTACAGGAAACCTGGAGAAGGACTGGTTACAAGGACATGAAGTGGCAGGGCCTAAAGGGAACGGCTTTAAGCTGGAAGAGGGTAGATTACATATTAGGAAGAAATTCTTCCCTGTGAGGATGGTGAGGCCCTGGCACAGGCTGTCCAGAGAATCTGTGGCTGCCCCCTCCCTGGCAGTGTTCAGAGCCAGGTTGGATGGGGCTTTGGGCACCGTGGGCTAGAGAAGGGTGTCCCTGGCCACAGCAGGGGTGGGACTAGATGATAGTTAATGTTCTTTCTAACCCAAACCAGCCTATGATTCTGTTTAAATTACTGGGCATAAGGAATGAGACTAATCTGCACAGTGACAGCACAAAACAGACAATTTGAATAAAATTTTCAGATGACTATATAAAGAGAAAATCAATACAGTCAAAATATATAAATAGAGAATTAATGGAGAGGGCTTTTATAGAGTGCTCATCTGCAAACTGGCACAACTGGGAAAAATAAGAAAGGGCTTTATAATCTCTTTTTCTCCTTTGTATTTTTCAGGTCACCCTGGCTTACAAAAATCAAGCTGTATTTCTTCTGCTTTGCTTCCTGCAAAATCAATAACAACAATCAATTAAAACTTGTTTTGTGCCAGCAGGCTATTGTTTGTGATAATAATGCAGGGAGCTGAAAGAAGATTGCTTGATTTCCCTGACCTCCTCAGCACCTAGACAAATACAGTGTCTGTCCCATCTATAACTTGAAACCACAACCCTGTCCCCGAGTTGGTTTTTAAATTCTATGAAAGAAGATTAGACGCTCTCACACACTGCAAACAGTTTGAAGTATCTGCTTTCAGTATCACCGTAACTGCCTGGGAGATAAGATCTAATTTATTCCTAATTCAGCAAAAATTCCCAGTATCAGGCTCAGCCCAGGTTTCATTTTTATTTAAATCCTTTGTGATCCCACTGACTTTGGTCAGTTTTCAGCAAATGGAAGATGCAAAGAGTCAAGGGAAAGACCGTCCAGTGAGAAGCCTCTTACAGTTCCCATCAATAGCATGTTGTATTCACCTCACAGCATCCAGGATCTATGCTATATAGTGCTGCTGCCATATATTGGTTACTCAGACGTCTGCACAGAAACCCGGATGTATACAGGCACCAACAGATATCGATGTATACAAATACAGATGTATGGAGAGAGACAAAAAGCCAGAGGCAGAGAGAGATCTAGCAATGAAATTCTCTTACATCACAAGATGGTACAAAACTTGGTCCTGAATTTTTTTCATTTGCTTATTTTACCAAAAGCCCTGAATATCACCCAAAGCTCCAGGCACCATATTAATGTTGGAACAGCCCTTTCCTCTACAACCAGCATTTTAAACACACATGGAAAACGGGCAGGAAGAGGATGAGGTTAACAGCAAGATCAACTACAGACCAGCTACGCACACAGCTTGTCTGGGGGTGGGGTTGCATTAGATCTGAAAACAAAGTTAGAAGGGTTTGTCAACTGGAGATGGGCAAGTTATGCAACTATTTGAACATGAGCATGCCTGCCTGCTCAGAAAAGAGATTAGGGACTTGAATACACTTTTATACCTGCTAAATAATTAGTATCGAATAACCAAGTCCACTCTGCACTTTTCCTCTAAATAGCAAAAAGTGAATGAATTGTTTGTTAATTCCAACACAAAGGCTGGAGTTTTTAAAGGGCCTGGACAGCATTAGACATGCAGCACCCAGTAACTGTCCCTGAGATCAGATCTGGCTACATGCTACTAATGTGACTCCTCATAGGCTTATGCTACTTTTACACGCTCATCAAAGTAGTGTTACACCTGCTCTGCCCAGGGAGGGTCTTCTTCCCACTTCCTCATGCTGGGCCTTGCAGTCTGGTGAAAAGCAGTGCTGGGCTGTGATGGGCCCAGAGCTCAGACCAGCCACTTTAATGCTATCCTTTGTACAGTGCCTCACTGTTTGTCCCCGCCTTTGTTTCTTCTTTTCCCCAAATAAATTCAGATAATTGTTACACTGAGAATATTAGGATAAAGAACAACCTACATGTTCTACCTAGGTCTGATTTCCAAAGGGTTGAACCTGGGACTGGAAAATCAGAACGAAAGTTGGAGAGACACACACCACCCAAAGGCCTTGTCCATATCTTTTTTTTTTTACACTTTTAGCTCCATTAACACCTATGATTTCCAGTTTCACTGGCACAGCATCTTTTAGTACTGAAGGCAGATCCTAGTACACATTGCTCTGGCCAAAAGCAACCATGTTCCAAAACAATCTCATCACCTTTACCTGCATCTCTCCATCTCTTCCCCACCACTTACACAGGATAATGGTTCAATGTAAGTGAGTTTCCAGGCAGAGGTCTCCATCTCTCATTTTTCTTACAAATTTGTCAGGAAATTGTGCTTTGTTTGATGCCCTGAGCACAGATAAACTCCCTTTGCCTTCCCATCCAGGCTGCCTGTACTGGGAGGGTACCTGAAGCTGACGCAAGGAGAAAGACCCATCTTTTCTGGCAAGTGACAGTATTTCTCTACTCATTGATTGCACACTGCACAATTGCCTTTAGTTCAATAAATTTTGCAAATGTCCCAAGGGGAAAAAAAAAAGAAAAAAAAAGAATTAGTATCTCCATAACACCACTGTATTCAGCTGGCCTCCAGCGGTGGATGGGAACTCACCATGATCCATAGATGTAACAAACCCCAGAGCAGAGAACGGACTGTTTATCACCATTTCCAGACACACTCTTAAACAGCCTGATTTTATTATACTTCCAGTGTTTATATGGTGAATCAAAGTACTTTCAAAGAAACAAGAATTACCCAATTAACCAGAATGAGACAGCAGGAAAGAAACCACAGTAGATAGGAAAACAGCCTTGCTCCCCACTCTAGACCCATTAAAAAAAGCCTGGGTGAACACTTGCATTTTGCCCTCCTGCTTTTAACCTCCAAACTGAGGAAACTAGGGCTGGTATAAACCTCCAAACTCGGGAAACTAGGGCTGGTATATATTCTTGGAGACAAACCCACCCTTCTTTGATAATTTCTTGACCTGGCATTGATCAAGCATTACCCCTGCCTCCATACGTGGCTATATTATATAACTGACAAAACTTTCAGGATGTCCATGGGTAAGCTTTCCACAAGCAAGGCAGCGGCAGGGTTAACCTGGAAGGAAAGCTTATGAAGCTCAGAAACAGTAGACATGAGCAGAAGATGGTAGGAAACCACTGAAGTGGCTCCTGGATGGTGCTCCCTAGAGGTGCAATTTTTCCAGCTAAGATCGGGAGTGCACAGCCAGGCTGAACCCCTCCTTTAGGGAGTGCTTGTTACAAAGCATAAAAAAATATACATTTTTCCAGGTCTATTCAGGTTTCACAGGCTTTGAAGAACTGGGGAAAAAAATGCCACTGTCAACATAATCATTCTTAAAATCCTTTTGACTAGTTCACCTAACCCTTTCTATCTACTTAATATCTTCTTTTCTTTCAATTTTGCTTTCGGTTTGTAAAGTTCTGATGGAAATACTTTCTGCATGGATGAATAACAAATATCCTCATCCCACTTCACTCACATGTTCTCCTGGCAGAAGTCCCAGGCCTGGGAATATTAAGCCGTCAAGCAGGTAACAGTCCTTGGCTTAGGACTCAGGCTCCTTGCAAGAACTTGCTCCGGTTGCATTTGAAACATTAACAGAAAAACCAGTGGGACAAAACTTCCCGTAACTGAAACCCCATATCGCTCTCAAAAATCCATCAGGGCCAGGGACAAGTCAGAGAGATTGGATGACAAGGGTTGAGGTTTTTTCCCAATGTTTGTGCTTTCTCCCTTCCCCTGTCTTTCACTGGAATACACAGGCACCTTGCAAATATTTTTCTTTGCTCACATTTTCTCATCTGTTAAACAGCCTGGGCGGCTTCTTAAGCTTTGGTTGTGTGTTAGGCTTATTGTATACCTCTGCTTCCCTGAGTTTTATTAATGATAGTCATATTTCTAAACCATCCCTATTACTTTTTTGAGGGAAGCTTTTCTACCCAAGTCCTTTATTCACACTGTTTCTCTCAGTGTATTTAAATTATAATATAAATATTTTGAAACTGGTTTTTCACTTGCTACAGTTATATTTCTGAGGACCTACGTGTGTTTATGTCCATCAATATTAATTCCATAAAAACTTGTAAACTAATGTCTCATCCTTGGAGTGAAGAATGCCAAGTCCCATAGCTCCTGCAGTCACAGCTCACCCGTCTTTCCATCTGATCACAAAACAAGCATCGAGTGCCCTCAGTTTGACAGTGGGTTTGATGCATCACCTTTTCACTGTGAAAAATATTATCAATACTGCCCAGCAAGGACTGGGCTATGAAACAGTACATGATTTTGGGTACTGTTTATTTGGGTACACAAGCTCAAACTCCTTAAAGCGGTGTGATATACAGGCTCCAACATAACATTAAGCACTTATTTCTAACAATTTTAGGGCATCCATTGGTATTATTTCTCAGCGCTCTTGCAGATCTGTTTGTTTCTCGTAAAGCATTCTAAGCTCTAACAGCAGCATATAAAGCATCTTTCCCTTTTCTGCCATTTTTGAAAGCTTCTCCCTCACATTTTCAACTTGTAACAGTTTAGGTCGCTATGGTTTGTGTTTTTCTTCTTTTCCTGTACTTTGGTGTATTAAGGAAACAATGTTTATCCCCCATGACCACTAAAGCTGCTGGAAAGTGCAAATCCAATGTAAAACAGGAGTAGAGCTTCCAAACTGTAGGAAGTTCATAAATGCCTTCATGAAAGTAGGCAACCATCCTGAGGAAAGGTACTTGAGTGAGTTTGTATAAATATATATACTAGTGGAGAAGCCACAAGAAGGGAGATGCTTCAGATGTCCCAGAGAAGAAAAAACTCCATGTTTGCTTGTATGATCTGAAAGATGGGACCATTCTTTGCAGAAGACACAAAATTAAAAGAAATTAGACCTTATAAATTATGCTGTTAATGGAAGCACTTCTTAGCACTGGCTCCTCATGAGTCCAGTGATAAATGATTGGCAGAGCCTTTTCTTGAATGCTGCCCACTTGTCTTCCCAAAACAGCCCCAGACAAGAACAGGAGTGCTTCTGTCTTGGTTTGCTCCAAAGGTTTTATTCCTGTGTAGCAGCATTTATAACCTTACCGAGAGAAGGAACATCTCCAACAAAGTCAACCTATTAGGCATGATGCACTTATCAGAGCTCAAAAATAATAACTGTGTGCATCTTTTAAACATTTCTCTCTTTGTTGTTGTTGATGGGTTTTGGCTTATCATGTGGGTTATCATATATATCAGAGAAGTGGGCCATTCTACACACACAAACCCCACAATTTATTCCAAGCCTTGCAGAACTACCCAGTCCATGCTTGTCAAGCTCACAGACTGACAGTAGCATTAAACCTGCTGACATTTATATTAAAGTCTTAAACTCTGAATTTAAGAAAAACTTCAAGGAGTCTCAACATTCCCACTGTGAGTTCCCCTTTAGGAAAGAGCTTATTTGTTATTTACTCATGTTGCACGCTGCTTCCAAATGTAACTATACGTATGGCTGCAGTAGCTCTAGCTTCCTCCATTGATTTCGCGTATGTGATTGTTCACATTCACCCATGAATTACATGCACAGTAAATAAGTGGCATGTTTCAGTGGTGCCCAGAAATGCTGGACATCAATCCTGGGTCAGAATTACCAATCCTCTGCTGCAGGAGAAAGGCGGCATCCTGTGAAGTGAAAGCATTAAAGGAAGGATACAGCATTGTAAGACCAGTAGCTGTGCTCCACACTCACTTTCTGCATTAGGATTACAATGTCACACACTAACACAGGTATGATGTCACAGAAAAAAGATATGGCATCCCAAAAAATCCTGCATTTAGGTGTTGTGGGAGGAAATGGAATCACACCTCTAACTTTAGCATTGCTTCTTTACATATATTTCCTTATTGTAACATTTATATTTGTTCAGGAGTTTTGTTTGATTATTTTTTCTTTTCCTAACTTGCATTATTTTGACGTATTACCTTTAGAATTTATTTTCTTTATCACATTGTTAATATCGCTTCATGACTTCTTTCTTATACCTCACCATTTTTCTCCTTGGAAAGGGCTTGCAATTTCCAAACACGCACAAACACACACACATGTTCAGCACTGCGCAAAGCAGTGGCAGACTTCTCCTTGATTACTTGCCTGAATGGTGTCAGCAAAGGAAAAACAGATGTCAGAGGCACAGCTTTTAAAGGCCAAACAGGCCAAATTAAAGGAAAATGAAAAGATGTTGAGGCAAATTCGCTCATTCTTCAAACAAACTCATATTCCCTATCTAGGTTTTTAAAAAAATTGCCATTCCTCCAACAGAAATATTCAGGAGTGTTTATGGTCTGCCAGATGATTGGAGTGTAATAAAAGTAATTTTGCAAGCTTATAAAATATCTTGCCATTGCCTTAAAGAAACCACAGTAAACTATCTGGTTGGATTGCTTTACTTCCATTTCTATACCTTATTAAACTGGCATGCAGGAGATGTAGCAGCAAAACAAGGGAAGTTTACGGATTGCAACACTAGAAATAACTGAAAATAGCTTAAAAATAAATTCTGTTGCAAGTGAGAGGCCATTAAAACCCAGGGTATACCTCTTTAAGCTTTGCTACAAGCCAGATCCTTATCTGGGGTGCAGGCAGAGTGCCCATTTACTTCTGTGGGAGCCGCACATGCATATTCTGAAGCAGAATTTGGTCTGGTGTGTTCATTAAGGGCTTCTGAACTTAAGATGTTACTTAGACGTTCCAGAAAAGACCTGTAGTACAGATAAGCTTCTGTTGATTCTCGGTGAAGCTACCTCAGTTGCTGTTTCGGGGCAAGTCCCAACACCGAGCCTGCTAGTGTTCCCCTCAAGCATGACATGCACCTACAGAATAATGAAGACATTGAACTTTTTGATTGACACAGCCTTATAGAAATGATGTACAGAAAAGAATAATTATTGCAACATCGTGGCAAACCCCATCTTGGATTGAAATTCCCTTTTCATCTGCAGGCTGAGGAGCATGCCAGGATTATAAATGATTTATAAATGGCTATTGCAGGTACACAAACACGCACAATGTTCTAGGAAGTTAAGTGCTACAACTTCAGGCTCAAGAGCCCCAGCAGCCTGTGCTCCTGGCAGCTCCCCAAATGTTCAGAATCAGCGACTGGAACTGTGGCAACAGCTGCCTGCGCCCCTCGCTCACCTCCACCCAAGGACGGACTCCATCACGGGGCAGATCACAGATCTGACTGCCAGGTCCTTTCCAGCTTTGGGCCAACACACAGCCTTGTTGTGGCTCACGGAAGAATTTGGCCTCAGGATCCCCATCAGTCACCTCTCCTTTTCTCCTCCCGAGCCTGCCTTGGATGACCCTTCTATGATGAGGGTTTCATCCCTAAGAGACCATTTCCATAGAAACTGAAATACCATCAAGGTTCAGGAACAAATAAAAGCATCAAGTATTTTTCCATGTTTGTCAACTTTGGCACAATTCGCACTATTCCAATCCGTGCTGCTCTTGTTCTCTAAAAAGAAGTGTTGGGTGGTTTTTTTTCTAAGCAGAGGTACTACATTTGTTCTCATGCCCTAATTTATAAAGGCTTTGCATTGTCTGTCTTCTGGCTTTATCTGGGTTATCACATCGTCACCTCGCTCTCCTTTTCCTCACCCCCTCATTTCCCTGGATAAGGGAGATTATTTTTTTATATAATTGGGATTTCTGCACAGATTATAAATCTCAGACACTGGCACAATCACAGTCTGAGCTATCCACAGGGCTCCTCTGCCACGGACAGACCACAGAGGCTACAGCAAGTGAGTGCCACCATTTCCACCCTGGTACATCAGCTTCCCCAGAAATCAATGGCACGCAACACCTGACCCATGGAAGCAATTGCTGAGAAGCTGGTACGTGGGCACCTTGGCCAGCTTTCATCCAAGGAGGGTGATGTCTACAAGAGGGAAAAGGTGGGCAGCAGGAACTGGTGGCTTCCTAGTTTTGGAGCATTTCTAGGACCTTCCTGATGCAAATCACCAGAAATTAGGGGGAGATAGCAGAAGGCTTGGGTCTCTCCTCCTGCACCTCCAATAGTCCCTCAGTGTGGAGCAGAGCCAGTGGACGGAAGGTGCTACCTGTCCTTGCAGTCCCAGCCAGTGGAGAGTCAGTGCTCCCACCTGTGAATCTTCTAACACATGCCCCCAATCCATACCAGATCCGAAACCACACATTTAAAAGAGAGAGTGAACACAATATTCCCTCTACTCAGAAGCAGAATGAGCAGATCGCGTATCCCAATCCATCCTCCTCTGCTTACTAGCTCTGAAGATGTTGCAAAACAAACGCTCCTGCTCAGGCAGCATGAGAGCCCACTCCAGTCCTCATCTGCGTAGGTGAATGAGCACGGCCCGGCAGGTTAAAACAACAAATGCGCATTCTAGCTACAGTGAGCCCTATCTCCGTATGATTATGCATCTGTCTAGGAATTTGTTTCATCCCCGTGCCAGAGATTCAACCTCTGCAGAGAGCAAAACTGCAGAAGCAGTTTTCCCTCTGCTAGGTGCCGAATGACACAATGAAATAAAAATTACCTCTCTCGTTTCCTGTAGCACCTTCTCTTGGAGGGCCTGGCAGGAGAAGAATACACCTTATTACACCTCTGCAGTTCATAATCCCCGAGCCCAGCCTTTACACATGTGGGGTAAGGGAGTGATACAGCGTTCAAAAGGATTTCACTAAGACGGAACGAAAAGTTTACAATGGAGGCAGGAGGGAGACACGGTTCTGCAGCCTCCTCTTCTGCCTTTAAGTCCCAGTATAACTTTTATTGTACAGTCTTGCTCCCTGTGGATCCTGCTGCTCCTTTCCTGGAGAAAGGAAATAGCTACCTAAGTTTTTATGCCCTATCCCAGACAGAGGCAATGTAACCAGACCAGACTAATGTTCTAGCAGCAGTTTGACAACAGATTCATTAAAACAAAATGGCCCCGCAGATTTGAATTATAAACAAAGCAATTAACAACCACCAAAATTTGCAACTTATTAAAACTATTTTGGGAACCAGGCCCTCAGCGGTATCTCAGAAGGTCACCTCAGAAGGGCATACCAGCTGCTACCAGCCCAGCCTGTGGCTCCTTGGCTCTGGTCAGTGTGAAATCCATCCCTCAGCTCACCCCAAAGCAGCCCTTGAGTCACTCCATGTATTTCCAGCTCCCAATTAATTAATTCCGCAGCTGGCTGACACCGCACCCTCCTTCCCCAGCCACACTCATTATGCCGGGCCCAGAGGGAGAGTGGGGGTGCAGATGCTGTTGCTCTCTTTTGTTTCTGGCATAGGCCTGGAGTGCCGAACTGGCTGACTTGTGCGGGGGATTGCTCCCATTCCAGGGCCATTTCAGCTGCTCCTGGGAAAGGTCAGGAGACGAAGCCCTGGCAGACGAGACCTGGCAATCACCTCTGTCCCAACATCCAAACCCAAAGCACAGAGAAATTCACTGATTATCCACAGTGCCGTTGCCTTGCCGTCAGGCTTTCCAGGCTGCAGCCCTCCCCATGCACCCGCTGCAGAGGGCGGGAGCAGCACCTGTTCAGCCTTGAGAAAAGAAGACTGAGAGGGGATCTGATCAATGTTTATAAATATCTGAAGTGTAGGAGACAGAGGGAAATGGCCAACCTCTTTTCAGTGGTCTGTGGGGACAGGACAAGGGGCAATGGCCTCAAGCTGGAGCACAGGAAGTTCCACACTAATATGCAGAAGAACTTCTTCACAGTGAGCGTGACAGAGCCCTGGGACAGGCTGCCCAGGGGGGTTGTGGTGTCTCCTTCTTTGGAGATATTCAGGACCTGTCCGGATGCCTCCCTGTGCGACCTGTCCTAGGGAACCTGCTTTGACAGGGGAGTTGGACTTGATGATCTCTAGAGGTCCCTTCCAACCCCTACAGTTCTGTGACTCAGGATCCCACCAGTCCTTACCCATCACCTGCTGTTTTAAGAAGTGACAGCTCTGTTGCCAGGAGTCACGGGCATATTGCTTATTGTACATGATGTCCTTCCAGCATCCAGCAATGATGTGTCTTATTGTCCTACTTCTCTTATTTTTTCACCCTTCTTTCTTTTTTACTATATCTACTTGTCAAAATCTTGCTGCTCCCTAAGAGCATTGGATAATCTGGCACAGATTCAGTTAACACTTCAATATGAACTTACAGGTTTGGGTAGTTATGAAACTCTGTGATATACTCCTAAATGCATATAATATACTAAAAATATATAATTTTTATATTATTTGACCCACCTCTATAAACTATCAAGGATTCCCTGGGAAAGTTTAACACACCAGTAACTTTTATTTTGATATATTTTCAAAGGATGACAGTAATTCTCTGATGCTGGAAATGATGCTGCACTGGCAGCATGCTTCTTCCACAAAGAAGAGGAAAATAAGTCATCTCGCAATAAATTATGTAGGGTAATAGTTAGATAATAGAGATACTATAGTATGTGCTTCTGTTTTAAGAAGTTTTGCATTTCTACATAGTTGTGTAATGCCCAAAGGTTCTTTGTGTTTTAATCACAATATAGAACAGTCCATCTATTTACCTTAATTATTCATATTGAGGTTTTCAAGGTTCTTTGTCTTTGTGTTCCCATTCTATGAACTCACTAAGCAATAAAGTTTAGAGGGGTTTTGGGTTTTTTAGCTTGTGTTCTGAATATATTGCAGTTGGCATCACACCATAAAACACTTTGGCAGCCAAACAAATAGCTTTACATGAAACCCAACATAATCGTGGGTTATTAAAATATGCTTCCTGTGCATGCCTGGAATTCCCCTAATTAGCAGAGTATTTTCTAATCTGTCCAGAATGTATCATGCCAAAACCACGATGCATTTTCCCTCTTGTCCACCCAGGGCGGTCAACCGTTTCGCTCCATCAGTTTTGGAGAGCCACCTGTAACACAACAGGAAATGAATGACTTGAAATCTCTGAAACCACGATTTTTGTCCCAGCAACTCCAAAGTCTTTCACAGGGTAAGCCAAGGCAATTACACTTGATAAAACCCTATATAGAGCTACACTTAGGATTTTGTGAAGTGGCTTTGCCAGCCAACACTACAACTCCCAGCATGCCCCTGTGCAGCTCACAGCAGCAGAAGTTTTCTATTATTTTTTTAAGATGAATTGTATTTTGGGAAAAGTAGTTCTGACCAGCTACACATGTCTCCTCTACTTTAAGAGAAAAAGTTGGTATGAGACAAGTTAGACCCTAAATGTGGGACAGGTGACAAATCCAGCCCTCAACTGGCAAACATGTCAGAAATTCCTTTGTGAAACAGTTTTTTTAAAATGAATAAATAGACTTTTCCTTTCTAGATCCCACTGAAAATGTGTATCCTGGGCACACCTCCACTATTGATACTGGAGAAGACTTCAAGTATATAATGATTATTCTGTACCTCATCATCCACTGTGTACCTAATTTCCCAGGCAGAAGTATCTCCAGCTTAAAAGCTTTCTGTGGTTTTCAGAAATTGGAAAGAAAAAAAAATTACTACATGCCCTCGGTGACCAATCATGCAGAATAAGCAGCAGATACTTTTTACTCTGATTCCGAGGTAAGCACAGCCCATAGGCTGGAATGTATTCAAATTAATCTTACTGTATAGAGAACAAATGTTGAAGGTCAAAAACTATACGCAGATAACTCAGAAAAAGCAAGAGATGGAACTGTACAATAAGGTGTTCATTAAAAATAACCCACCTCCTTTATTGATTAGATACAGACCTTTTCATAAAACACTTCATAAGTCTTCAGAAGTGAAACAGTCTGTGAAAACGAAGAGTGAAGAAAACATTTCTTCTATTATGAACACCACCAAAGGCTGAGAATATAATACATCGTGCAAAACCAGATTTACCTTCCTACATTAATTTCCAGATTTTGAAAATGTGGACTAGTTTTTTAACATGGTGACCTAGAGTATTATCCTAGATGATGCATAATCCCGTTGATTTTAGCACTGATTTATGGCCTCAATTATGGAGTTCTACATCAATCTAGAAATTAATATTTCAGTCTAAACACCCTTTCACATTCTCCACAATATAACTTGTCACCGTTAATCTCCAGCCTTGATGTTAAACATCTCCTTGCTATCAAACTGTAAATACAACATGGACTATATTTTCTGTGTGTTGCTGGAGAGAATGATTGAAGACTGAATTGATCGAAAATCTTGATTTATCTTGTCTACAATTTTCAGCAGTGTGCAGTGATTTATAAACCAGAGAAGGTTCTTTGATTATCTTGCCATAGTCTAGAAAGGCTAAACACTATGGGCATTAAAATTTCAACGCAAATGTTATCTCTGCAGTAAGCACAATAGTGACATCTTGTGCCTATCAATACGTGTATTAACTGAAGTTCTGACACTTCTCAGTAGAGATTTACCTCCAGAGCTTTGAGGTTTGAGAAATCAATATATAACCTACTTTGATGCAATCCACACACCAAACTACATTAAAATAACATTAGGGCTTACTTTAAGCTAACAATGGTCAGGAAATGCAGAGTTAAAGGGAAAAACTCCACCTATAACCAATCTTTACATAATTTCAGATCCTGTAAGCAATGTGTGACTTAGTGCCACAGTAACCAGCTGTAGCCCAACTTGAGTGCCCCAGTTGTCCAGGCTTTAGCTATGTTATATACACCGTCCAATTGTTTTAAATCAACTTTAACCAAGTCTTCTTTAATGCATCGAGGGAAGAGATCCATAACCAACACTTGCCACAGGAAGGACCCCACCTCTGCATTTGCCACCTTCCCTGCTGCAGAGCAGCACCTCAGACCCCTCACCTTACTTTTGCTGCAGGTTCCTGACCAGCTCAGACCAGGAAGGGCTCTGGATACTTTTCCTTATAGCAAAGGACTGAGGGCATTAAAACATCGGGCTGTAAGAACACTGGATTAGACATTCAAGGATTGTGCCAGTTTTAGTAAACATATGGCAACTCCATTTCTTTGATATCTGAATTGGTTTTCTTTGTACAAAAATTTTCCAAGTTCCACAGAATTGCGTGAAAAAGATCAGTTACCTGTGTGGGCTGTGCATCCCTCCCACCCAGAGAGCACCCAGAGCTTTGCCATTTGACTCCTCCACATCAGGTTAAATACACTTTTCCCCCCATTGTCCACAAAAAGGCCATTCTGTCATGTCTTTACGATTGTTCATAACATTCTAGTTTCAGATATCCAATCTGCTCAAATATTAATGGCAAAGCACACTCTGAGGTAAGAAACATGCCACCAGGACATAGTTGATAGAGGTAGGACCTTTTCTCCCCAGCATCAGGATGCTCTCCCTGCCATGCCCCAAAGGACCTTTTGAACAAAACTGGGAAACTGCTGAGCAAAATTATTATTTTTATTGCACCTTAGGGCAGGGAACAGAAGACAAATGTAGGAAGAAAGACCACAAGCTTCTGGAAGTTCTGACACAACTAACAAAGTTGAAATCAGACAGAAAAGCTGAGTTTGTCTTGCAAAAATGTCCACTGTGTCACTTTTGTTTTCAAAAAGGTAGGACTGTCAGCTGAGATGTTGTACCAGACACCCAATGTTAATTAAAAGCACTGGCTGGAAGTAAAATTAACTCAGAAGGAGCAATGCAAAGATGACAATATCTTCAGGCATCTCAGAAACAACAGGGAAGCACTAGAACTGTACAAACAAACCAATTTGAAATGCAAGTAGATCCCATAAATGCTCTTTACATGTGCCATCCAAAACCACTAGATAAATGAAGCATTACTTGAGGAAACCCCCACTTTCCTACTTAGATGTTGAGGAAGCAACTTGGTGAGATTGCAGCCTATACGCTTATAGCTGCAAACCCATCACTACAGTGCATTTTCACTACTGCATGCAGTATGCATGCTCACCTAATAAAACCTCTTGAAGAGCTTCCACTCCCAAGTTTCCACAACAGAAAGAGATATCCTAGATGATGTTTAAGATCTGAGGTACTTAGAGATATGGCTTAGCATAGGACAGGAACAGTTGGACTCAATGATCTTAAAGGTCTTTTCCAACTTAGTCATTCTGGGATCAGAATGTAGTGTTTATATTAACTGACAATATTAATACATTTTTGAAAAGGCTACAAATTTAGATTTTGTTTCTTCTTGAGTTAGTGTGTGCTTTCTGCTTTCACACTTCACCTGCACTAACAGCTGAGGAAGATAAAAGAAATGATGGGTGCTTTTGGCCCAGGATTCATTCACTTGTGCAACTCAGACCTAATTGCAGGTCTGCACTGCAGTCCTTAAACTGTTTTGTACACAACATGCATATTCAGCAGAGTTGGATGATTCTGCTGATACTACAGTTAAATGCCTTGAGCAAACACACTGTTATAATTTTGCACCAATTTGAAAATATCCATTTAAATGTTAAATGAAGAGGAACTAATCAATAAAAACATGCATAGAGTCTCTGGGGAAGTACACTGGAAAAGACAACAATAATCTGCCATTAACATGCAAATAAAGACACAGCAGGAAACAATAAGAGTATTGACTTCACTGTGATACTTTAGGAAAAATGTTTTGCTAAAATTTGGGCCAAATTGAAGTTTGCTTTAAATCATTGTAAACACAGACCAGCTTGATTTGACACTGGGGAAAGGAACCAAACTTCTGAACGCTGGAGGCGTGCAGAGATGTACTGATACTGCCGATCAGCAAGGCTGACCAAAGCCCCTGCCCTGTATTTGGTGTAAGGCACTGTACAAAGATTTTAATTAGAGTGCTTAAAGAGTTTAGCATCTGAGGCTGCATACAAACCAAGTATGAAGTTAAAGGAAGAAATAACACAATGCATAAGCAAAGGCTTGGACTGGCCAAGACCTTTCTTTTCCCCCAGTCTACGTATTTATTTGTTTATTCTAACAGAAACACTGCAATGCATCTATACCTTTCTGCTTAAGGCTTGTGAGCCAGTTATCTGAAAGGCACATGACAGAAATAAATATTAAACCATAGAATCATAGAATGGTTTGGGTTGAAAGAGACCCCCAAGGATCATTGAGTTCCAACCCCCAAAGGATTAAGTCACAAGAAATAGAGAGATATAGACCATAATTTTCTCTATCAGAGAAGAGAAAACATGGACACATGGGGATATGTATTTCATTGGCTTCAAAGGAAATCGGATAAATCATGGGCAAGAGCACACAGAATTGTACTGAGAGGTGTGAAAAGTTGGAATGCTAAGCCTGACTGAAAGAATGACCTCTCTGAAGAATAAAAAAGCTGGGAAGATAGGCAAGGGAAGTATTTTGTAGGGGCTGCAACACAGAAATGGGATGCACATGAAGAAAATAAAAAGCTCATAGTAAGAGGAAAAGTAAGTGGAAAAGGAAATAGAAAAGCTTATAGTAATCAAGATACAGGAAGAAAGAGGATTCCCTTTGAGAACTAGACTGCTAGATGATTTGACAACAGTTCATCCTCAGACCCACAATTCATGAACCCAGTGTGCCACAGGGTAACACTTGGGTTCCCTCTTAGACAACTCAGCTGCAACTCAGCTACTGCCATGTTATTGCCATGGAAGCAAAAATCTCATTCGAGAGTCAGAATCAACACCTAGAAACTCACTGTTAATCCACACTGGTTTGTCCACTGAATATACAGACTCAGTAGACTGAACCAGTCAGATATTCCTGGAAAACAAAGATTTTTGCTTTCACTAAGATGGAAATGTGTCTTCTAAATGAAAACAATGAGTATTCTTTTCCCACACTTTGTAGGATCTCAGCTCTTGCTGGCAATGATACAACCTCCCCAGTGGCCACTGTGATGACATTGGA
The DNA here is from genome assembly GCA_027925045.1 of Hypotaenidia okinawae. Lineage (NCBI taxonomy): Eukaryota > Metazoa > Chordata > Aves > Gruiformes > Rallidae > Hypotaenidia > Hypotaenidia okinawae. Next base: position 10,385,115 of record BSDF01000002.1, read on the forward strand.
AAAGTGAAATAACTGTAATGTACTTCTCTGCATTATCCTGGACACAGTCAGCTGCAGATTGTAGTCTTTAGGCTGCAAAGAGCTTGGTCCTTGCTCCTCTTGCTGTGCTCTTCCTGTGCCTTGGGAGCCCTTGCTCTGCAAAGGAGGCAACCACAGCTCAGTTCTCAGCCACTGCCACTCCTTTCCTGAAGTTCTTCAGCACCTGCAATCAGGAAAGGGAATTCAAAAATTTAAATGTAAGTGAATATCTGCAAAACCGAAGGAATGTCCTAGTGTTGCTGTCACACTGGAACAGACCCATCACCCCTGGCAGATGCTGAAGACTTGCTCAGCCAGATGGGCTACCTGGAAAGGAAAGAAAATAATAATGGGCTCCAATATGGTAGAGGGGCGTGAGTTCAGCCACCTCCCTGGCTCCTTTACCTCCCTTGCAAAAGGACACAAGGATACAAATTAAACCAGGGGAGTTTCTTTGCCAAAACTTCTTTGCCTTGCTTTAGCAACAACATGTTTTCTTCTTCAAGTGCCAACAGTGAATCCTTGGGATTATGCTCCCCAATGCTTTGGAAACAGTAATGTGTGTAGAGTTAAGGACATAACCCAGAGCCTTCTAATTAATCGGTTCAGGGGAATATCTTGCCTGACTTAGGAACTATTTGGCTTTTTTCTCTGCAGCCAGGTAACTCTGTCAGCTCTGGACATTGGCAGTGATCTATCTTCTGTGGGTCACTAGCAAAAACCAAATAGGTCAGCACCCATATGAGAGTGTAAAGCAAAGTGAAGATTCTTTATTATTTCATTATAAAAGCTGGCACTCGTCCTCTTGTCATGCCCTTAAACAAAACCTCTCTCGTAACACAGTATTTTAGCAATTTCCATCTCATTTGTCTGCTTGACAAACCCTACTTCAGATGCTCAGCCCATCTTATACGTCTGATCGCAATGAAACCTTTACATTTAGCCTGAGGATAAAATATTGAATACTGTTCCTATTTATATACTTCTGTGACCATGCTAAGAAGGGGGGTGGGGGTGGGGATGTGTGGGGAAATTCACCTGATGAATTAGAGGAAAGGAGCACTGGCATTGGCCCACCCTCTGATCTCACTCCAGCCAGCCTGCTGCCTGATTAATGAGTTGTGATATCATAGTCTGTGAGGAGGCATACATAAGTGGCAAGGAGAATAGCACCAGACACTGTCAGGCTGTCTGTGTCAAATTCTAAGGAAAAAACAAAAACAAAACAAAACAAAAAAAAATAAATAATTTAAGAGGTTATGGTACAGGTTCCTATAAAAGAAGAAGGAAACCCTTCATAATATCAAGGCTGCTGGATTTTTTGAGAATTGTTGGAGGGGGAGATGTTCCAATAAAGATATATAAAACTAGCCCTTTCCCCAAGGCGCAGAAGGTTTTTATGGAAGTGCTTTAAACCATTAGTAGTTACTGGGGGGAAAAAAGCAAAACAAAGGGTATTTTTTAACCTGAAGAAGTCTTTGCAGCTGACAGCTTTTAAAATTGCTTTGTGTCCCATTTGCAAACCAGCCAAAGGAAAACCTGTGGTTTCCTGGAGAAAGATGCTTCTCGCAGCTATTGAAAACAAAAACTGGTGTGTCAGGGGAGAAGGATATTTCAAGGTCAGAGCTGGTCAGAAGAGACTCATTTCTGTCTTTCATGATGAATTTCTTAATAATTTTCAAATATGGTATCCAGTACATATTGTTAAAGTTTTCACCTTGCCCTACTGCCCCTTGGAGTTTGTGAGAGGCCATGAAGAAAAGAGATAAATATTTTCTGGTTAAATTACTGGTCTGGCATTCAGGACTGCATTTATACCTGGGTTTTCCTTAGATTTACAAAATTAGTTTGAAGAAATTTTTTACTGCCACATCTCAAAGTTCCAGCTGCAAAACATGGAAAGTAAAATAGAAATGGTTTGCACCACATTCATTCAAACATCCATAAGGAACACAGCTCTTTGATCATGTTTATACAATAGTCTCAAGGCTTTCACTAGTGGCCTTGCATTAAACTTTCAGTAACGGTGCACTACTCATGTCCTGCTCCTTATTTGATTGCAAGTAGCAAGTGAAGACACATAATAAGTTTATGGAGAACATGTCCTCAGCATTCAAGCATTCCTGAGCCCCATGGACAGCTGCCATCACTGCTTGTGCTTGGACTCAATGATCTCAAGGGTCTCTTCCAACCCAGGTGATTCAGCCACTTGGAACGGGAATCTATTGGGCATTGATGATAGCTGGAACACACACACCAAGTATCTGGAAAAGGGGTGTAGGGAGACTGGATTTGGGGAAGCAGTGTCCCAGGCATGCATATCTCTCTCATCTATCTCATTAAACTAGAACTGGGGAACAGGCACACTGATATGTTGGCACCCATATATCCCTGGGCAGCAGTCAGGAGGACATGACCAAGAACTAGGATGGTACATAATGACCCCTCTCCAAAAATACAATCTCAAACATCTGGCAACCCATGACTTAGGGGCTTCCTCCAGATGTCCTGCAAGCTTTTCCCACAGTTGTTTTAGTGATCTATCACCATAAAGGGACCAGGCCTTGCTACAACAGAAGGATTCAAGCCTCTCTTGCAGCAAGGAAGAACAATAGAGTTCTTTATGTCCCATGATTTTCCCACAACTAAGCAAAAGGGAGTCACCTAGAAGTTATGGACCAAATGTAAATAGGAAAGGACTTCTTGGACCATTCTTGAAATCCTCAGCAGAAAAAAAGATGGGTTTGCTAATTAATGTTGTAAGGACATCCCTAAAATTTTGCTAACCATGCCCAGTTACATCAGTGAAGAAGACATAATCTTCTATGGAAGCATGTGGAAACCAAAAAAAGAAAAATCATTGTATGAAAGACATTGTTTTGCTTTGTATTAGAAAAATGAGGGACTTAAACCCCATATGTAAATAAACACAACAAAGCTACACATAAGTCTAGCACACAGGTAATATCTTTTCTTAAAACTAACCAGCTTCCAGGGATTGATTTTTGCCATAGAGATTCTAGTTTATAGCACCATTTTTCTAAGTGATTCTCTGCACTGGAGTATAATTTAGATGATGGATCCCTCTCAATTACTGTCCATTAGAAGACAGGAAAACATTAAGTTCAAGTGAGTATTATGAGAATTATGGGTTACCCTTTAAGTGAAGAGATTGTAAGTGAAAATTAATTTTAACATGTTCATTTCTGATGTTGTGTAGCAAGATTTTCAGGAAAAAAGATTTCCTACAAGAATTATTTTTCAAGTAAAATCATCTTCTATCAAAGAAAAAAAAAACCCATGGTGCAACATAGGAAAACCATCTAACTGCAAAGATCCTCAACAGCAAAAACTTCCAAGTGTTTCACAAACTGATTGCAAAGGGACCCTGCACCATGCAGTAGAGGATGGCTGGTATGTGGGGTGCTGATGTTCGGACCATGCAGATGTTAAAGGCCTGTGAGAGAGCACAGGTGTTGTCCCGCACAAGGGTAGCACCCTCAAGAAACACACTATTGCTGTGGAAGTCAAAGGAGAAGCTGAAGGCTCTTCCCTGCATGCAGTGTAGAGATAAAGAGTAAAATTTTACACCAGCTCACTCAATTTTAAACTAAACTTTTCCCTGTGCAAACTCCACACTCATACAGATATTCCTCACGTTTGCAGCTCGTTGTTTTAGGTACCTATTTATCGAATTTGCTTAGGAAGTTCCAAAAGCCAACTTGAAAAATGCAACCATTCTCTCAGAATCTTGATGCCAAGACTAATTTGGAGACATAACATGGCCATCTTGTGTTAGAGAGACATTTCTCTGATCGACTTTTTCAGAATAGTTTAAACAAACTCAAGGTTTCTTTGAGACTGTTCGGTGGGGTTTTTTTAATTGACAGTATAGTTTAATAAGAACCATCATTTGTTTACCTTTTGAAAATGACTGGAATAACTTCTTCAGCACTGTTAGAGAATAAAATCTTTCTCCCTCTGTAGAGACCCATGTGGAAACAAGAGGAGATGAACATTTTGCATGACACAAAGAACGATTGCTCTGCAGCTGCTGCCATGGCCCTCGGGCTACACTAGAGTCATGGCCCACTTCTTTTCCCCAATAGGGATTTTTTGTTTAGTACATCCATGTAGTTTACAGCCCAAGTATAAATCCTATTTTATGTCAACTTACTGAGAATGTCGTAGTAGGTTGCTGTCTGTACAATAAAACACCTGCATTTACACCCTTTCTGAAACATGAAAAGCAAAGAATTTGAGTGGTGAAATCTTCATCCTTGTGCTGTGACTGATATAACTCCTGTGGCCAGGAAGTCACCATAGGTCCTTTGTTTGGTTCAGAGTATCCAGAAGGACTGACTAGATCTGCCTATGTAATAACGTTGTTAAGATTCAATAACTGACATTCAACAGCTTTCAGAACTGACATGCAATGAAAAATAATCCCAGGAATACAACGCAGACATGAGAGATTCCTTCACAGATGTCTGTGCGTACTCAGTCACCAATATTGTCCATGTTTTCATTCAATATTGGGTTTGTGCGGCAAGGTTTAGTAGCAGGGAGGGGCTGCAAGGGTGACTTCAGTAAGAAGCTGCAAGAAGCTTCCTCCATGTCCGACAGATACAATGCCATCTGACTCCAAGACCAACCTGGTGCTGCCTACAGTTGAGTCCATAAGTGGTGGTGGTAGTAACAGAGATAAGAAGGGGAAAAGGTTGCTGCACAACAGCAACTGCAGCCAGAGAGAGGAGTGAGAATATAAGTGTGATGACAGAAACAGCTCTGCAGACACCAAATCAGTGAAGACGGGAGGAGTTCAAGGCATGGAGCAGAGGTCCCCCTGCAGCCTCTGGAGAAGACCATGGTGAGGCAGGCTGTCCCCCTGCAGCCCATGGAGGTTGATGGTGGAGCAGAGCAGCGCAGGACCCCACTCCAGAGCAGGTTTGCTGGCAGGACTTGTGAGCCGGTGGAGGACCATGCTGAAGCTGTCTGTTCCTGAAGGTCTGCACCCCATGGAAGGGACCTACCCTGCAGCAGTTCAAGAAGAATCCTCAAGGATTCACATTGGAGAAGTTCATGAAGGACTGTCTGCCATGGGTGGGACCCCAGGCTGGAGCAGGGGCAGACTGTAAGGAGTCCTCCTCTGAGGGGGAAGGAGCAGCAGAAACAATGTGTGATGAACTGACCTCAATCTCCCATTCCTGTCCTCCTGTGCTGCTGGGGGGGATGGAAAGAAATGAAGAGTGAAGTTGAGTCTGGGAGGAAGGGGGAGAGGGTTTTTCTTAAGATTTGGGTTTATTTTCTCATTAGCTCATTCTGATCTGATTGGTAATAAATTAAATTAATTTTGACCAAGTTGAGTCTGGTTTGCCCATGACTGATGTCCCCCAAGATAAGCAGCTCTTGGGGAAGACTGGTTGGGTAGCTGTCAGGCAGAGAAGGACCTGGGGGTGTTGGTTGACTGCAGGCTGAATATGAGTCAGCAGTGTGTCCAGGTGGCCAGGAAAGCCAATGGCATCCTGGCTTGTATCAAAAATAGTGTGGCCAGTGGGTCTGGGGAGGGGATTGTGCCCCTGTACTCGGCATTGGTGAGGCCGCACCATGAGTGCTGTGTCCAGTTCTGGGCTCCTCACCGTAAGAAGAACATACACTGAGGTCCTTGAGCGAGTCCAGAGAAGGGCAACCAGGCTGGGGAAGGGGTTGGAGGGCAAATCATATGAGGAGCAGCTGAGGGAGCTGGGGATGTTTAGCCTGGAGAAGAGGAGGCTGAGGGGAGACCTTATCACTGCGTACAGCTACCTGAAAGGAGGTTGTAGAGAGGTGGGTGATGGTCTCTTCAGCCAAGTAACAGGAGATAAGACAAGGGGAAATGGCCTCAAGCTGCATCAGGGCAGGTTCAGATTAGTTGTTAGGAAAAAAATTTCACTGAAAGAGTTGTTGAGGCCTGGAACAGGCTGCCCAGGGAGAGGGTTGAGTCACCTACAGTGGGTGTGTTTAAAAAAAGGGTAGATCAGGTACTTAGAGATATGGGGTAGCTTAGGATGGGATTGGTTGATCTTGATGATCTTAAAGGTCTTTTCTGACCTTGTAATTCTGTGATTCTGTGATTCTATCCTGACCCAGGAGTCTCTCGTTATACTTTCCCTCCCCTGCCCAGCTGAGAAGAGCAGTGACAGAGCGACTTTGGGGGGCACCCGGTATGCTGCCAGGGTCAACCCACCACACATTGTCATGGCACCTTCCCTGTGAAGCCCTTTACCACGATTATTTTAGCCCCTCACAGCACATGTATGGAGATGGCAGAGCTCTCAACAGCTCATGCTGAATACAAAAGCATTTACAGAAAAGGAAAAAGTCCTGATGCAGGTTGAAATATTGGCCTTTTCAGGGTCAAAAGATGTTTTCATTTCAACTTAAATGGAAACAGGAATTTAGCTCATTTGCTTTCTATTCTTTTTTTTCATTTAACCTATGAAACCAAGGGTCCTTTCTACTCCTCCTCTCCTTTTGGCTGTACTCCAGCTCCTACACATGCAACAGGGATTGATGACAATAAAATATGCTGGTATTGAAAATCTGCCCATTATTAATAAGGTAGATGACTCATTACTCCTTCGATACGATGTTAACATCAGAATAAAGCTAGCCTTTTATTGCTATGGGATTTTTGTTTGTTTTCTTCAGAGCTCTGTTGCTCTTGCCAATGGTTTAAATCTGTAAGAAAGTGAGATCATCACTGCCACTGCGACACCAGCTTGACCCCTACCAGACACTGACTGTTTTTCCATTCTTCTGAACTGGAGCAGGATCAACCCCACTGTAAATCACTGGAAACTTCCACACCCTCCTGTCGTTTCACAGCATCAGATTAGGACTCCTCCATAACCATACAATCCGCTAAACGTTCAACATGCACATATGTTACATGTAGATTTCTTTAATGTCTGTATGCAAAAGGGAGCAAATGCAAAGTCCATAATGTAACAGTCCAGGCTGGGCACAGAGTGGCTACAGAGTCTTCCCTTTCCCTCCTCCCCAAATCCTGGTTCTCATTAAATGCATATTTAGCATGACTGAAAAACAAGAGTAGAGCGTGAGCAGAGATTGAGAAGAATGCACGGGGATGGTGATGGCAAAACACACAGCACCCAAGTATTCCTCAGTAATTGACCATGGAACAATGGTTACCTATCAAATTAATACTAGAATATTAATTTCTTGGATCTTGTGGGTTGAAGAAGTTTCTCAAATCTGTGGTTGGGATATTTTTGTTAGAGTGACCTCTGTTTACTAAGTCCTTACGCCAACAAGTGACTTCTGTGTATGTTATGCATTTAGACTTTAGGACCACCCAAAACTAAAGACATTGTGAAATTTTGAATCATGGAATTTATTTTCACTCTGCACCAGAAAGAAGATAATTTCCATTTTAAAACTGAGAGGCAAGAGTGTCTAAAGTAGCCTACAGCTGAGTAGAGTGATTACTTCTCTGGGACAGGAAACCTGCCCTCAAGGACACAGTTGGCATTCATCCAGGCAGATCTTCTCTCATTGCCTACCTTCCCCCAGATGAACCTGGTGAGCAAGCTGCAGTCTTCCTCTTCTTTATGATAAAGCTGATAGTGCTTGTTATAGAAAAGCTTTGTCATTAAGTTAAAATATGAGAGGAAACTTCCCAGGCTGTATCTGAAATGAAGCGTCTGAGTATCTTGCAAAACCCATACATCATAAACCGTGCCTCTAAAATTGATACCCACTTCTCATTATGCCAAAAACCTAAGAACCCCTTCCTTCCACCAAATTGCAGGAAATGTCTCGTCTCATTAACGCCACTCTTTCTTAGAATCTTTTAAATATGTATTTTTCATTAAAATTCTAATTCTTGATAAACTGAAAGCAAGATCTGGTGACAAAGAGGTTATAATTAATCTAGCAAGAGCAGTCAGAGAAATCCATGTAATTGAAGGCGAATCTATGAATGAGGAGACTAATGCTACAGAACTTCCAAAGTCTTTTCTGTGGAATTAATACTACAGAGACCCATAAAAGATTAATCAAGATAAGCAATCAATAACTTCTCAAGTGCTAATAAGCACTGCCATGTTCCATGATATGTTGAGCAGTTTATCATGTTTAACCATACAAAGATTTATAGAAAATCCATTGTTAAAACCAAAGGATGAGGTAATGCACCACTTAGTAAATGAAGTGCAATTAAAATTTATGCCTGATATTACACATTCAAAAGATCTGTAAAAATCTTTTTGATTTCCTCATTTTAAAGAAAAGAAACGAAGGTACTAGTTGCACTGCTCAGCCAGTAGTCCTGAGAGAACGGTGAAGACAGCAATGGTATTCTTCAAGTTAATATCTGCTTTCAAGTGAGAGGTGATGAAATAACCTTAAAAAACGTTAAGCTCTCTTCTCACTTCATTTTACTTAGTGATCAAACTTTGCTTGAAAATTTTGAAAGTTAAATAGAATACCTATTAGCAACATCAAGGTCTCCGCTATCCATCAATCTGATAGATATGCAGGTCAGATGAGTGAATGACTTAATGGCTAATTAATAGTCCATAAACTACAGGTCTTGACCTTAGGGTCACTGTGACAGAACTCCACACTACAGCCTATTATTAATTAAAACCATCAAATTATATATTTAGTAAATCAATTCTTTAACAATATTAAGATCTCTCACATGTATTGACATGATTTGTTATTTCTGTATATATCATTGGGCAGCAAAAATATTCTGACAACCACATCATCAGCATCCCCAGTAAACTAAACAAAGTTCCAGTAACAAAATGTATACCAATACTTTTTCTTTATACATAGCTCTTTTTTGTCTGGTTTTAGTTTTATTTGGGGGAATTCTTTCTAAGTGAGTTTCCCATCCAAAGCTCAGAAAAATAATTGATATAAAATTATTTATGGTCATAGAAATTTCATACCAAAAAAAATAAAAATTAAGATACTGTCTGCTTCCTTGATAAATTGCTGACCCCTAAAACAGCAAAGCAATGTACATCGTTTTGCATTTGCAATGTCCTGTACCACATTTAAGTTTATACATAGCTGCATACAAACACAAACATACACACACACACACACACATATATACCAAATCATTTCCATACTTGACTTATGATATGGTAATTCCTAAAGCACAGATAATTCATGGTTTTTTACATGCAGATAATAATATATGAGAGGAAAAATAAGCAAACTCTCCATTGTCCCAGAGCATACCAAATGGCAATCAAATTTCAGCAAGAATCAGATTTTCAAGAAACAGATGACTGTCACCTTGTAGGAATGAGGACAGTTCCAACTCCAATAGGAGCTGGATGCAGGAAGAGAGAGAGGAAGACCTCTGCTGCCTCTGTGGACACTAACAAGACTAGGATGAGGCAACTCATGAGAATGCCTAGTGATTAGTACTCATCCTGATCCATAAGATAAACTCTTTAACTTCACCCCTACTTTTCACAAGGAGGAGGTATTCACGTGCTCAGATGTATGTGCTTTGAATCACCCTCTGGAGGTATCGGCTACCCTCCCCCTAACATGGCAAACCAAACTTCCTAACTTCTGGTGTCCTAAATCACACCTAAATTAGATGCCTTAAATAAACAGCGTGATTTACCTCCCTCTGAGGACAATAAATTATTCAGACAAATATATCACTATAAATTAAATCGTTATGATAGATACATACAATTGAGGGTGTGTAGCACCTAATTAATTAAGTGGCATATTCATCTGCAATTAGCAAATAAGCTTTCAAATCCTGGCATGGGTAAAGTGGATAAGGCATGACTGTGTAATTGCAATGAAGCATGATTCTTTTTTGTGATAGTTTCTTCAGGAAAACATATTCACTCTTACCCAAAATCACAAATTGTTCTGACTCACAAAAAATAACATTTTCCAAAACAAATAATGCCATTCTGAAGGCAGTGGAGGGATCATTAAGGTTATATTAGAGACATATTTGGCTGGGACATCGCTTTTTATTCTTTTTTTTTATTATTATTCCTAGCATTAGCTGGTTGTTTTTAACCAGCTTTGCTTCAGAGTGGTACAAATCATCCTATATATAATGCTCACTCCAGGAAGAAAATGTTCCATAAACATTTACAGCCGAGGTACGTTTCTCTGTGAAGTGGGACCAGCTTCTTCCCTGACATAAGTAGCCTGAGTAAAATGTTCTTTACAGCGCCCCTCTGCCTGACACAGAAGTCTGTGTTCAGTAGCGATAACTTATCAGTAGGCCCAGACTGAGTTGGCCTAGGATCTCCTAACAGCTGTGATCACACAGACTGGGAAGAGAAAAAGAAGAAAATAGAAAAAAATAATTCCTGTTAAATAGGGTACAGCTCTTCCATTGATAGGAGTGGACTTGGTTAAACGACCTCTGAAGGAGTCTGCTTCAGTCAAACATAGTATTTTTTGCAATCTCAACTTCTTAGCAGAACCATCATAAGCAGCCATCACAGTCTAAGCCCTCCAAGCTCCAATTACTGAGCTCTTTATCTGCAAGTCACGCATGAGCATGGAAGCCCATGTCACGCCACCTTGCTGAACCACAGCAAAAATCCCGCTTGAATACCACATGATCAGCAGTACTAGAAAGAAATCCAGTGACATTAAAATGTCTTGCTGGATGTAAAGCCCACAGAAGAAACACTGCAGCCAGAGAAACAAGCATTACCTATGAAAACCACGTTTCTTCCTGGCATCTCTAGGGCATGGGGTTCACCGTGTTTATAGTGATCATCTTAATGTATTATTATATTAAACATTTCAGGCACTTTCACTTACCTTTCAGAATTAAAGATTAATCAATGCCATGATTGTGGACATCTAAACAAAATGTATTGATCCCATTCATTTTTAAAAGCCAGACACTATGTTGTATTTCAATATGTCATATTTTAAGACTAGTTTATTGATCACATCTTGAAGATACTTGATATTCCATTGGAACTTAAGATACAGAGCAAGTGCAAGATTTTCATTATGATGATGTGTCCACAGAAGCCACAATCTTGTGTGTTTACAAGCTTTTGTTTGCATTCAGATCCACCCACTGCTGCTCTTAGGAGCGGAGGCTCAGCATGAGAGCCTTTACCCATTCTAGTGTTTCCACTGATTTCCCCAGGACTGCACATCCAGGTTGGAAGTACCCCTACACACAAGGAACATGAATTTCCCATTACATATACTCTTACACTGCAAGTCTGCAGAAATCAGCTATGTTTCTGGGGGCAGTTTTACTCAATTCAATTACCAACTTTCATATTTATAACAGTTAACTTCTTCAGACCAAGCCCAGCACCTTAGTTTTGCTTCTTTAGTACTTAATGTTGATCTAGTTGGCTAAGAGAAGATAAATTTCATGGAGCACTAACAGCTTATGGAATCTAGACACTACATTGAGGGTATCATAACTCAGAAAGATCAAAGAAGAAGGTACACTGTTCCTCACAAGTATACAATCACATCAGAAATCTGGAGGCATTAAGCAATGAGTCAACACTCATTGGCACTATTTTCAAGATTTACAGTTCCATATTACACTGCCCTGGTATGTGTATAAAGCAGCAAACAGGACTTTTGGAAAGTGAGTCTGTTCACCAATATCAAACTTACACTCCTATATGTTCCCATTGTCTTGGATATGTAATTCTGAAGGGGGGAGGGGGAGGGCAGAAATTGAGCCATATAGTCCTATTGGTATCGGTAGGAGTCCAAATGCTAAAAGCACACAGAGAGCAAGCTGAAAACATGCCATTTACACAGTAGTTTGCTGAAATGGGAACAGACTGAAATAGAAGAAAGGAATTAACCATTTCTGGATGCTGCTTGAAACTACCAGCTTGGCAAAATGATCTCAAAGTAGATGGCACATATCTTAAAACCACCCTTCTGTGCATGCATTCCATGTTGTTGCTCTTGAGCATTACCACTGAAGTGTCTTTCATAAGTTATAAATGTTATGTAAATAAAAACACACATAAATAAATTATAGAGCTCCGGGCAAAAAAGAGCTTATATTATAATATCATAAATTATGAAGACTGTAATTGCTACAGCCAATAACGTTTTAAAACAGAACTGTACTGATAAATATGTGAGATAAAGCTGAGTAGGGCTTGCTTAGTTTCAGAGTGGAGTAAATCAGTTGATTTAAGTCAATGTAACTATAGAAGCAAGGTAACATGGTGAAGTCCTCAAAAAGTTACCAGCTTTCTCCCAGCCCTTTCTGTAATGCTGACAGATGGATCTAAACAAAATCTATGCAAGAGGCTAAAAAGATGTGTTGAGAATCCAAAAGACACCAAGCACCCACACTTCTCAGTACTTTTACTCTCTAGCTACTTTTAAGAAATCAATGCAGCCTTTCCACACAAAATCAGTCAGTGATTTCCTATTTATAAAATGCTCAGAAGAGAAATTAATTACTTTATACCAGATCAGTTCCTGAAATGTGGTGGTTAAGATTAAATACAAAGTCTGTTTGAACATACCTACCACAAACAAACATACTTAGTAAAACAAAACAGAAACATGGCTTTGTCTGCCTAGATATGAGGCCTCTCGAAATGCATGCTGATTCATCAGAATAGAGTTGAGGCAAAATCAAATCCTTTTTCTAAAATCCTAGAGGGTTGATAAAGGAAGATTAGGATTCAACTTGTTTCTGCCTTAATGGAAGATGTAAATTGATTTAATCAATTTTAAAAAACACGATTCAAATTGCAGACTGTCACGCTTTTTTCTCCAGTTTCGTCTCATCTAAACACCAGCCTTCCTGCTCCTGTATCCGTAGTCCACACAGCCACAACTGCTTGGTGCAATAAATGTCTCTTGTAAACCCTTAGGAAGGGCAGAACTGCTAAAAAACAGTGTGATTTCTTAGTTTGCATTCTAAAGATCTTAATTTGATTTCTTTCTCAGACCATTTCTTCCAGGCTAATTACCCCTCTGAGTCTCAGAGGTGACCTCCTCTGCCATACCCTAAAGGTTTGTCTCTCCACCTTTTACAGATGCTGTTATACCTAAGATGTCTATATTTTTATATTATTAATCCTCAGATCACTTAGTATCACACCTCAGTAGGTAATTTCTCCTTGGTAAAGTCTATTTAACACAAAGAAAATATGACCTAATATGAATATTATGGCATTTATTTTCCTTATTACTAGTTTGCAGACACCAGACTCTTTAATGATAAAATATCCATCATCTTCCCTTCTGGAGCCCTACCTAGACCCTGAAGCTTCTCCACTTTCCACATCTCGAGTGTCATCCTCACTACTAAAACTTAATTTCCCATTTTTCCTAACACGTTCTCACTCTCATCCCTTCCAGTTCAGTTGCACTTGAAACTCAACCTCTTGCAGCTTCTCTCTTTCAGCATCTCCTCAAATCTCCTATATACATGTTTCTTCTTTCTTTCAAAGCTTTCTTGTAAAGCCACATCTCTACTTTCATCTCCTCCCACACGTCTTAGCTCTGGCAAATCCACCCTCTTCACAATTTTTCATGTATATTCCTTACTTTGTGCCACCCAATTTGTTTGGAACAAACTCAATTATTTATCAAATTCTCTTCCTCACCTTCTTCATCTACAGAATAAAAACTTCACTGTCACTAAAATACAAACCGTTCAGGTTAACATGGGTGCATAAATCCATGGATATCTCTTGTCTTACCCTCAACTTGCTATTGATGTTTGGGAAAGTATCTAAGGCTGACATGGTCTTCAACAGGGTAAATCACAGTCCTGTTTCAAGAAATCTTAATCTTTGGACTGAAACCATATCTAAGAAATAATCAGTCCTACCTCTAAGCACATGAATGAAGTCCCTTGCATTCCCTGAAAAAATTAAAATCAGATACATTTAAAATTTACTTCCATATATAATCCTTTACCAGAACTGAGATTATTACCCACTCATATTTGTAAAAATGAGCATCTCTCACCTGCAATTTTCTCTTGGGGAACCAAAAGAATGCTTTAGGTATGCCAAGCTCACTGAACACATGGTACTTGCTAGATTTCTGTAGCTTTCTGCAAGCATCATGCTATGTGGTAATACCAAGAAGTTGTCCTAAGGGTTTGATATTAGTTCATATCTCAGAGCTTTGATTGCCATCCAGACTAACAGCATTTTGTAAACATGCCAAATTAATAAAAATGCCTCCTTGAAACAATTCACCTGGCCTTGTATTACCTGTCTATACCCATTTACACCAGAAGAACAATGTCATTTCAATTTTCAGATTCCAGAGACAGTTCAAAAGACATCTCACTCTGCTGGAGAATACTGGTTTATCTCTGCTACATAAAAACCATAAAATTAGGGTAAGAAATATCTTCTCTGCTGTAACCTAAACCTGTCTATTCAGGTAATGGTTTGTTTTCTACTACGCCTGAATATAATCGCATTATAGATTCTGTACATATGCAAAATATTGGTCCAAAATGTCTTTTCCTACCATGAGGCTTTAACATTTCGTATTCATAGAATCACAGAATCACAGAATAACCTGAGTTGGAAGGGACCCATAAGGAACATCAAGTCCAACTCCTAGATATTGACATTAGTTCATATTTACTCAGCCTAAACTGAGCTGTGGAATTTAAAGAGAACTTCTATTTTTTGACAAATTTAAATCAAGATTATCTTCTAGAAGGTATTTGGATTATTTTCGTTTCTCTTAAGACTTATCCCAGGATTTATTACCAAAAAAATATAAAAAGTTTGCATACACAAATGTAAATATATTAAAACACATTAGGGTCATCTGACTATAAAAGGAAACACAGGAAAGTGTAAGTTGAGAAATAATAGGGCAATACCGGTCAATCTAAAAATATACCTGCAGAGGAGATCAGTCTAAAGGCAATGTTGTTTGCTGGTTTATTATAAAGCAGGAAGAGGAGGGAAAAGGAACAGATTTCAAAGACAGAGAAAATCCCACAGCATAAAGTGAGTCAAATTTAAAGTGTTGGCCGAATCTAGATACACCATGGAAATTCTTAAATATCTTTGGTTCACAAGTGCATTAAGTATCGAAATCAGTAGCAAAGAATTGAATTACCAAAGCCATAAACCCCATGACTCTGCTATGGCCTCATCCCTGAAACTCCAAAGACTGAACAGAAGCAACAGTAAAGCATTGCCAGAACTGAAACTGAATCACTTCCAAAAACAAAAGCTCTGATATTATAGGGTACATCACCTGTATCTCACACACATTCTTGAACTATCATAAGTAGACATCACCATTCCACTCAGACAAATGCTTTCTCCTTTTCCAGGTGCAGCTTGCAATTGGGAAACCTGAGTTGCAGCTCCATAATTTCCACAGAGAATCTTATCTAGTATCAAGCAAGCTCCTTCTATTCAAAATACTCCCCTATAAAATACATAGCCAAAGATAATGCTATCAACTTTGTGTGCTGGCAGTCTGGTATAAATCTTACCCCATATAATGGCGAAACAGCAGCACGCTGTCAGGACACTGCATACTATTGTAGAGATAGAAATCTACTTCAACTTCCATCTCATCCCCAAACTTCATTAACATATGAAATTGCAAATGCTATGTAGGTCCTTATGCAGGGTGGATAATCTCCTAATAATATTATTAATGTGTTGATATTAATAATATTGGCATATGGTCAGAAACACCTGGTTGGAAAAATCACATGCTTTCTCTCTGAAGGCAAAAGATAAAAGTCGGCTTTTGAAAGGGGAGCATGACAACTTGAATGGAATGCTGATCTGCTTTCATAGAGTGCCAAATTTATCTAATATCAACTCCAGAGTCTCACTTAATATCATCCAGTCCCACTTTTAAGGGCACCTCTACCTCTTCTTGGACAATTTTCTCCATTTATGTTCCATTTGCTAAAAATTAACTAATCCTATTTCCATATGCATAGCTTGTGTTAAATATCACTAAACCAATGCAATATTCAGCTCATTTTGTTCATTTCAGTAAGCTTTGGATTCCTCCTATATTTTCTTAACTTAAAACAACCATTCATTTGTACCAAAGTTCTAAAATGGGCTTATACTGTAACACTATTACAAAAGACGTGTAATGGCATCTCAGGAAGCTGACACATTTAACTAAGACTGGAGACGTCACTGTTTGCCCATCAATTTAAAACATGAGAGAACAATGGCTACTAAAGAAAGAGTGGCAGAAGGCAAGGGGACAGTATAGACCCCTGAGAGAGGTAAAACATTGTTTGCGCTGCATAGAATTTTCTGTTGGCTGCTGCTATATTGTCCTCTACAGCATAGTTTAGTATTTGGTGGCAATAGATATTTCTTTATGTAACTCACAAGCTGTACTTCATATAGCTTTATTTCATTTCTAATGAGTTCATTTAAAAAAACAAAACCAACCTTAAACACAAGTCAAAGCAAATGAGCTCATGCAAGAGCAAAGTATATCAGTATAATGTGCTGATATTTCACTACTACTACAAACCAGAGATAAGTAAAGTTGAGTTTAACTTTCCTAACTTCTCTATTGACTTTCAGGGCTTGATTCAGCTGCCCTGAGACAAGCATCTAGTGCCAACCAAGCTACCATAGAGACTTTGAAACATCAACCTCATACCCATCAGATTTGATACAGGACTGGACAGACCTACACCCTTCAGGCTCAGGGAACTGGGACTGTTCAGTCTGGAGAAGAGAAGATTCAGGGGAGACCTTATTGCTCTCTACAGCTGCCTGAAAGGAGGTTGTGGTGAGCTGGGGTTCAGCCTCTTCTTGCAGATAAGTAGTGACAGGACAAGAAGGAGTGGCTGCAAGTTGTGCCAGGGGAGGTTCAGGTTAAAAATTAGGAGAAATTTCTTCTCAGAAAGAGTGGTTGGGCATTGGAACGGGTTGCCCAGAGAGGTGGTGGAGTCACCATCGCTCAGGGTTTTTAAGGAAAGGTTGGGTGAGGTACTTAGGGAGGTAGTTTAGTAAGTAATATAGGTGGTAGGGGGACAGTTGGACTGGATGATCTTGGAGGCCTTTTCCAACCTTAATGATTCTGTAATTCTGTGATTCAGGAATGGCAGCTGAGGGCCAGCTATGGTAGCCTAAGGTATCTCAAAAGGTACTACACTTAAGCAACTGAATCTCACTTCATGTGATCTTAGCAATATGTTTACTAGAAGAAAGCTCCTGGGATGTAGTTCTGTCATAGGTGACTGCATTATACTCTTTTATAAACTGAGCACACTCTATCATTAAGCTATTTAAATTTTTGTCTCCCCACAGTTTGCAATGGGAGGTGGTTTCAGAACCTTCACTGCTCTTTCTGATACTTACACATGCTGTTCATATTGCCAACATTACTCATGGATGATTAAGCCCATTTGTTTTAATGCCAAAATTATCTTCTACCTTCAATAACACTGATGTTTTTCCTCCTTTGACTGGTTCGCAGAGAAAAGCCATGTACACTTGCAGCACAGTGGTTGCTAGGCTAAACCACACTAGGCTTTAACAATGCTTTTTGTGATGACATTAGTACTCTTCATCACTACTGGAAACACCATGTCTGAGACTTTCTGATTGCCTTTTCCACAGCCACTTTGGTGAATCACAGCCACCCTGTTGTTAACTAGAAGACTCCAGCCTTTCTATCCCCATTGTCATTTTGAGTGGGAGAGCTTCACGATCACAGCAGATTTGTCTTTTTATTAACACTGATTAACACTACAACGTTTCATTTCAATTCTTTCTCTTCTTATATATCCAGCTATATTATCTCTTTACCACTATTCAATATATCCTTTCTTTGATAAAACATGAGCTCTCACCTTCACTCCTTATCATTGTAAGGTCTTCATTCTTTGGCATGCTGAGGAAGGTCTTTATTAGCTCAGAAATTACATTCTGGGCCAAGAAGAAAACAGGGATGCTTTCTATTGAGAGAATACAAGCAAGAAAGGAGTGGAAAAAGCAGATGAAAACAGCTGACTACCTGCAGATAGACGATCTAGCTTCTTATATTTGGGTATTGAAATATGGAATCTGGAAAAAGATATTGTGAATAGTGTCTAGTCTGGGCAGAGAACAATGCTAAAAGCAATGAGGATACTCATAACAGTGGCATTGCAATGGTCTCGCATGTACTGCAGTATGTAAAGAAGAACATACAACAAGCTCACCTTCCATTGTAGTAACTTCCATTTTTTTCCAGGGAGTTGATGCATAATAATGGATTTTCCATGAGAAAGAGATTATTTCCAAAACAGACATCTTCATCAATATTAGTAGATTAAAAATATTGTGGGGAAGCAGACCCAGTATCACAAGTTCTTTTTTCCAGCAGATGGCATTAGTGGTTGCCTGCTGTTCAGTTCCTGGACCACCTCAAGTCCAAGAAAGCCAAAGATCTTGGCAGAAAAATCTCAGAGCCTGAGTCACTGACCTCTCTTACTGACTTGCAACTTTTACACACCCTCCCATGATCTTTAATCCTCCCTCCCAAGTGTTTTATTCCATCTTTCTATCTGGACCTAACAATATTAACCTGTGGGGTTTAATTTTTAAGTCAAAATTTAAGTATTTAAAATAATTATTGTTGTGTTTTATTTTGCGTTGTTTGAAGCTTCACCTCAATTCCAGGGAAGATGATGGAGCAAATAATCCTGGAAACCATTTCCACACATCTGAAGGTCAAGAAAGGATTGGGATTACTCAGCATGCATTTATGAAGAAGAAATGCCTAACCAACATGATAGCCTTCTGCGATTAGAAAACTATCTCGGTGGGCAAAAGGACAGCACAGAAGGAGAGCAGTGGATGATGTTCATCCTGGCTCCAGTGGTATCTCCCACAACATTCCTTGAACTAACGATATCCCTACTTCTCAAAGTCTGCATCTTTTACTTTGCCAAGTGACAAGACACTACTAGGAAGGATAAAGCCCCACTGTTTTCTTGTGTGCCCTCTTATTCATATTTCTCAGGCTCTTTTAAATGCAGGACTTCGAGACTATTACATGTAACTGAAGTGTTTGACATACCTCTCTGCTGAGCCGTGACTAGCCCTCACTATCAGCTCACAGGTTACCCATCCTCAGGGAATCCATGCTGGCTGCCGAAGCTGTTTGCCTCTTCCCTGCAAAACCCATCCAGTATTGCCAGTAGTGTTTGATCAAAGTCACCTTTCCTCTATGGGAAACATTTTTCTTCCTTCCCTTCCACTAAAATGACTTGTTGGCCCAGTCCAAAACCCACTAGAGAAGAGTCCGGGTGAAGTAAATAGACCCTTAGGTCTCTCACTGGCTGCAATCAAGAAGAGACAATTAGCACTCATAGGAAATAACAGATTTGGGGTTCGCCTCTTCTTCGGATGAGGCATCTAATCCAAGCTACCTCTCTAGGCTCCTTCTGTAGTAAATAGGGTAGAGCAGCACCTTCACAAAAGGATGCGATTAATTTCTATGACAGGAGGCACAACCTGTGATCTGCAGGAGCCTTCTCTTCCCCCTTCACTCTGCCACTCCCAAGCATAGATTTCAGGCAGCAAGTCAGGTGAGCTGAGCCCCACATCATTCCCTACACTCTACCTCCATCCATTTCCACACCGACATTATTGCTCTTCCCCTTTCCTCAGCCAAATGCAAGTCCATTTGAATTTGCTTCCACTATGTCTCCTGACTTAGTAAATCAGACCCATTGTAAGGCACAAAAGCAAAGGCTTTCTTCAAATCCAAATAAATTATGTTCAGTGTCTCAGGATTGCCTCCCAATCTGCTAGTGTATATAATGCATTTAAATGAAACGTATGCATATGAATGGTGATTGCTCCTTATTGAAACGCACATCTCTAAACACCCTGTAATCTTGTTCCTTACCAGTGTCTCCCAGAAATTATTCCAGCATAAAAGGCTTTCTTCTTCATCCTCAAACCAGTTTTAAAGCCATAAAACACAAACTGTTACTCAAGCTCTTATGTTGTCATTGTATTTATTATTTATTCCCTTTGCTCACACACACAGTTTTAAATGTTTTCCAAATATATAAGGGATATTCTAGAGACTGGAATTTGGTCACAGATTAGGAGAACAAGCTTTAAATGAAAGACAGAAATGAAAGAGCTTCCCAATATTCTTGTCAAAAATGAGCAATTGCTCAGAGACCTCATCTGATGTGTATTGCCAAGAGTAGGAGATATTTTCTTTTTTCAATGATTTTTTTGCAGCCTGAATTCTTTTCCCATCAGGCAGTCCCCCAGAACCATCTGATCTCCTAAATGAGGAAAGTAAATGAGATGCCCTTTCTCTGCCTATGTCTTATGCGTTCTGATTCTGTACCGCCAATTAAAACCCTGATTAACTCAGAGAGGCATTAAATCAGGACATATTGTCTCTGAAAAATATCTAAGGGCTTTCCTAGAAGATTTTGATCACACCTCAGGATGTATTTTTGCCAAGTCTCTGTTGCTGCCAAATATCAGTTCTTCCAATTTGCCTACTAACACTCTGACCAGAAGTAAATTTCACAACCCTATCAAAATCACTTAAAAACCTAAACTTTATTTCCCAGTTGACTTAGGTACTTCAGACTCAAATCACATTGAAAACCTCCTACCTACTTTTGACAATTGACTGCTTCATTGCCCTTTTTCAAAGATACCTACACTCTTGCTGTTAAGTTGCAGATCTGATTATTTATTTCCTTTCAAGTTACAAGGTGAGGGTTTGGGGTTTTTTTTTTTTCAGAAAACAGAGGTTTCATCACCAGGAAAAAAAAAATCATCTTCTAGAATGATGACAGTTAAAATATGCTAGTTGCAGTATGATTCTTGCACAAACAGGTGATGAAAGAGATGTGTTTCTTCCTGCCAAAACTAACAGCTGTATTTTTTAACAATATTGTTAGGACTGTGCGAAAACCCAGTCAGATTACCATTGTGAAAAAATACCTCATCTGCTGCTTCTTTTTAATACAGTAGCAAATATACTGCCTGGCTTGGCTTCATGCCAAGATTAATTTTAAATTGGACCTCATGAAATATTTATGAGGTCCAATTTAATGGGATTGCTTTCCCTGGCATTAAGCCTGTGTGGATAGCATCTTAAACACTGGTGTTTTTAACAGAACCTCGAGACATACGCACAGAAAGAAATCCTTGGGTATTAATAGGCTTATTAATAAATTGTTTAACGCTATGACAGTATATTTTAGAAGTATTTTGACAGGCCCTTTGTAGTGAATCTTTACCTGCTTTTCTCTAAGGCTGCACTTTGCACTCTGTCAAACAAACGCTGCTTAGCATTTAGCAAAATGGTAAATCATCATTAGTTAGAAACAAGCTGAAGTAAGCGTGAGTAAAGAGCTAATCACCCTTAGATAGGCTTCATGGGGAACTGACGGTGCTCGGAATGCTACAGACACCACTCAGCTCCTACGTGGCTTTCTTGACTCACTGAGACATCATTTGCCTTGGGTTTCTAATTACATTTAATAGTTCAATAAAAACACTATCGAGACACGTATACTTACAAAAAACCTCAGTGTTTTGTACAAAGAAAACATCTTGAATAATTGATGAATCATTTTCCTTCCCTTTTTCAATTAAAAGCATGGACCTAATCTCTAGAGCAAATTATTTCAACTGCATTTGAACCCATTTCTAAATAGCTGCTTCACGGCTTCTTCTCCATCAGTGTTCACAGTGGACCATCAGCAACCAGAAATCACCAGTGGAGAACAAGAGTAAAGTCAGTACAGATCACAGCCAAATGTTATCTGTTACTACTAGACACCACCACAGATCTGTGACCTCTCAGTGTGAAAAAAATACTGCAGGGACCAAATGACAATTTTATGGATCACCTCTGTAAGCTGCAACACGTGCTTGAGTTCAGAACCAAGCACAGAACCCACCTTCTACAGGGAGCTTTGGGAGGCCTGGCCAAACAGACATTTGGAGTGGAGGGTGATTGTATCCTGCACCATCAAACAGACAACATATTCATATGCTTTTCCTGGCATGATCCCTTTCAAAGGGCCCCAGATAGCTCATACACCTTTGGAAAATGTAACTGGTATGAGATGAGAAGCAGAAAGAGATGGCCCGTCTGACCTGCTTGGTTCAACAGACCTTTGCCAGCAAGAAGGATGCTTGCCAAAAGGGCAGAAAGTATCAGGCACGCAGGAGTCAGGAGTGTGCAATTCCAAAACAAGAGTTGGGGAAAAAATCATGTCAAATGTTGTTTAGACCACTAGAAGAAAACAGCAAAAAGATATACATTCCTCTGTGTGTGCCATCTGATTCCAGTACAGCAAATGACAGTCAAAGGGTGTGATGGGACTTTGTAAAATGTGCCTCAGTTGCTTTTACTGGAGCTAGATATATTTCCACTTAAATCCCATATCTATATAATTGACATTGCCTTCCAAGGGGCAGAAAGTTGGCTTCACCACTTGCCTTCTGATGAACCAACAAGATCAACGCTGAAAGCCCTTTACTGTACTACTCAGTGTGGAACAAAATATAAACAGCTAATGATCTAAATAATGAAACTACAAGGGAGTTTTAGGAAGGCAGATTGTAATTAGCCAACTGGAATTTAGCCAGGACACCACAGCTAACACCTCTGTGACCTTCAATCAACACTCCTTTAATATGCATGAAGTTGGGTTTCTTTATCATTAATAAATTGAATGAAAATCCAATTGGAGAAAATACTCTCCTGGTTGATTTTCATCATCACAGAGCTGCTGGAATGATGAAATTCATGGGGGAGAAAGTTGTGAACACTCAGTCTTAAATGCTTTACTAGCTAGCAGTCTGTCCCTTGTTCTTATACTTCTGATGCTGACAGCTGCTGAATGTGCATAGAAAATGTTTTCACACTCGTAGCCAAGATCTATAAGCAGTGTGTTCACCCCGGATCTCTCCCTGCCAGGCACCAAACCACTCCAAATTCCCACTGTGGTCAGGCAGATGGAAGAAGAAGCCGCAGAATGCCACCTTGAATTCACTTCCATACTCCTGCCAGGACACCTTAGCTCTGGGGTATCTTTTCTGAACTTCATGCTGCACTCACCCCCTTTATGGAGGCATGAAAGTGCCAGGTCAGAACAGTGCAAAGCCTTCTCCTTTTGCTGTTACCACACAGAGCAGCATCCCCAGCACTGAAGAAAAGCTAACCACAGGAAGGCCACAATTCACAGGCAGACATTTCAAATGAAGGAATCCCACCCCACACAAAGCAGCCCTATGGAATAAAACTTTTTAACTACCTACGCCTGTTTTAGGAGTGTTGATAGCAAGATTAATTATCGTTCCATAGAGAGGGAGAAGCTGCCACAATGATGTGTCACCAGCACTTACCGAGCAAGGATGTATTCATCACAAGTGACAAGACTGCAGAGAAGTGAAATTCTTGTTTAATATTTGCCTGCATGCTAATGCAGTTTGAAAACAAAGTTCTCTAAAGCTGGATGAGAAAGGAAAAAAAAAAAAAAAAGGAAAAAAGAAAAGGAAGAAGAAAAATGCTTTAGCCAAAGTAAACGGGAAGAAGTAAAGCAATTTAATTTTTTCACTCATTTTACAGACCTTTTGAGATTTAATCTGCAGAGCCATTAGGGATTTAAAGAGGACTGATGTTTAACTTGTTTGCCCATTTGACTTAAGACAAATCCATCTGACAACAACAAAGCACTTTCTTTGTCTTCGCCACCACTTAATTTAAAGGGGACATGTTTACTAACAGCTTAAGCTGTTTAGTACAAATAGTCTTTTACATTCTTTAATCCTGTCCAAAAAAAAAAAACCAACCCAAAAAAAAAAAAAAAAAAACACACCAAAAAACCACCTCCAGAAACCATTTGGTCCTTTCCAAAGCCAGACTTTGGGGCAACCTGATATCAATAAAATACCTGAGTTCTGCAAACACACAGCGCTGAACAATTTACATCTTTTTCATAAAAGCAGGGGAAAAAAAATTGTTATCACTAAAGCATCTGTCCGTAGAACACCATCCACTGTCAATCTGCAGGAATTCAATGGCAAAGGCACGTAATTTATCTCATACAGCTGCATGCCCAAAACTTTACTTAGCATTAGCGAGGAGTAATGTCAAAGAACATAACTTCACATCATCTCTCAGTGTCAC
Source organism: Hypotaenidia okinawae (assembly GCA_027925045.1). Lineage (NCBI taxonomy): Eukaryota > Metazoa > Chordata > Aves > Gruiformes > Rallidae > Hypotaenidia > Hypotaenidia okinawae. The sequence goes on from BSDF01000002.1 coordinate 10,409,310, forward strand.
ACTAGTAGTAAAAACTGTTCACAGGAGAGCTCCATGGTCTTTCTTTGATGCAGCTATAGCCTTGGATGCTGCATGCAATGCCCCTGGCTGCATTTTTTTCTCATAATACGTTCCCTTCCTTTCCTTTCCTTCCTCTTTGTTGTTTAACCCTAGCAAAGATGGGAAATGCCATATTCTGTAAATGTGTTAACCACCCACTGGTCAGGCTGATCCTTTTCTAATGATGGCGTTTTCTTATCTCTTGTTGATGCTACCCACAACCTAGGAAAACAGAAGAGCTGGAAGGATCAACAGATTCCAGTAGTCTTAGTGCCGGAACTGTCTTCTCTATGACCTTAGACAAGCAATTTAGCCCCAGACCAGCATAACATATGAGCACATGCTTAATTTCATTTATTTGGAATAGGCTGCCCAGGGAGGTGATGGAGTCACTGATCCTGGGTGTGTTTAAAAAACGGGTAGATGTGGTACTTAGAAATATGGTTGAGTAGAGGACAGGTATGGTTGGACTCAATGACCTTAAAGGTCTTTTCCAGCCTAGTCATTCTGTGATTCTGTGATATTAAGTTACATAAAACTCATTCATAATAAAGATGTGCTTTACTGTCTCCCTATTTGGAGCCTTGCCTTTCCTCTGGATTTCAAATTCCTCACCTGCAAAATATATTACCACACACTATTCCAGTGGAAAGGTGTTGTAAGTACAATGTATTATTCCTGTCACTTTCCCTGAGGTCTTCATCCAGGTAGTGCCAAACTATCCTGTAGGGTATCCAAGGTTAAATTTTGTGTTTGCAGTTTAAAATGAGCAGTAGTCCACTCGGTTCAGAGCCTTGCAGGGCACAGTTTATAGATGCCCCAACTGCACTATCATCAGCTCTTCTGGTATTTCAAAAATTCTAATAGCATACCTCTTTCTTTCCCCTTCTTTAAATATGAAGAAGAAAATATATGTCTGTAAAATACATTAAGGGCTTAGAATTTTTAATAGAAGAGACCACAAAAATTGTGTGCTGTTTTACTTAATGTGTAAAAAAATATGTGTTCCTCCAGAAATCAGTTCTTAAGACAAAGCCTTTTTATTTTCAGATTCCAAAAAGAAATGGAACTTAAAGAGACAGCTGACAACATGCTCCTAGTGAATACATTCACAAGTAAACTCTGCCATACAAAAGCTAAGTGATTATTAGTCCCTGGTTAAACAAGGAGCTAGTGGAAGAAATGGGAACAAGCCAATACTTAGCATTTACATGGCCCTTTTCACACAAGAATTTAAAACATTTTTCAATGAAAACAACAACAAAAAAAGCAGCACTTGATTCCTGAAACTCGGTTTTCTGCCATATCGACTACACATCCATCTTCCCCAGAAAATGTTGGTTCTAACAACTACTTTGTTAGACATAATTTCACCTCACCTCTGCACCAGGTATATCAAGTAAACCTTAATCTTATCCCAGTACACGCTTTTGAATTCAGATAAATATTTGAACTTCATTATAGAGGCTTGTATAAAACCCAATTACACTTAATCAAGCTAATCTTTAATTGTAATAGTAAAAATCATATTACAATAATGGTATTTTCAAGCTAATAGCACAATAAAACTCTGCTTAAAGGTAGTCTTTATCAGCCTAATAACTATACTATTTTTTAAACAGACCATGGCCATAGAATAGGTTAGATTTTTCAGAGGTGTAATTAAAAGTTTGCCCCTTAAAAGAATATTTAAGATTTTAAGTTCTTTTGGAGAGGGGCTGCCTGTTCATTTCATGTTTGTACACTGTCACAGAAATAATAATGCAATAATAATTTCATTAGCACTGTGTTAATTGATCAATGAAAATAGCTAGCTTGGTCTCAGAAATCTTACAGTTTTAATCAGAGACACAACATGCCCCATGGCATTTGCAAGAGCAAAACCTGGGGACCCACTTGACTGTATGTGTCAGAAGTGCACCCCAGTTTTACAGACCTCTTCAGAAAGCCTCGCTGGGCTGTTTTTGAAGCATGAAGATAGTAAGGCAGCCTTCTACCTCAGCTGCAAAGGTATACATGGGGGGTAATTAAATTGCAATTAACTTCTAACCACCTTGTCTCTCTCAACAAAGTGGTTCTCTCCTGTGGGAAAGGAGAAAGTAAATGGGATTTGGAGGTGTGGTGTACTTCCCTCCCTGTTTTCCTAGAGCTGAGGAATGCCTACTCCAGCTGGAAAAATATAAACAGCTCCAGTGAATCACCACAGTTTGGACATCTCATTCGGTTACTTGATGCCAGATATCTGATAATGCAAGAACTCACTAATCCCCCATGGGCCTGAAGGTTTTGGAGTAAGACAGAGTATGAATGGTTGGTCAGTGAAGACAGGGACTTTAATTAGCCTTACTTTGCAGGGATTTACAATTTCAGGCTATGTAAGTGGTGGCATTTAAACTTTCTGCCTACTCTCTCTTCACATTTTCATGTATACAAACTGGAAGAAAAATCTTGGGTATCCTCCTTTTCCAGAGGAAGGTCAAAAGAAACCCTTTCTTGAAGTCAACCTCACTGAAGAAAACTGGACACAGTAGATAAAGAGAAAGATCAAGTTAAACTTCAATATTTCTACAGCACATAACCATCCCAAGGGCATGGGGGCAACCAGGCATCTTCTAAACGTGACTTCTCCCAGTGGGAATTAAATGCTCTGCTTCTCTGAAAAGGACTGCCACTTCTTCATAGAATCACAGAATCACAGACTGGTTGGGCTGGAAGGGACCTCAAAGCCCATCTAGATCCAACCCCCTGCCATGGGCAGGGACACCCTCCGCTAGTCCAGGTTGCCCAATGCTCCATCCAACCTGACCTTGAACACTGCTAGGGAGGGGGCAGCCACAGCTTCTCAGGGCAGCCTGTGCCAGGGCCTCACCAAATGTTATCATGCCAGAAACTTTTATTGGTGTATTTTTTGTTGCCTTTTGGTTTTATATTCTTTCTTCATTTAACATTGAGGGTGAATATGGACATTTTACAGATCAAAGACTCTAAGTTGCTCTCTAACATGCTACTGTAAAAAAAAAAAATGATGCCTCCCAGAAATAATGGAAAAAGTAATAGAAAATGAGGCCTTTGGTTGGACAAGAGGGGTTGGAATTTCAAAGCTTCCACTTTCAGTTTGTCAAAATTAATTTCATATTCAAACTATCCTCACAAACTGTGTCTCACAAATTATTCCTAATTTTAAGAAGCTTTCCGTTGCTTCTAAGACCATTGCCAGTGCAGTCAGAAAATAGATTGGAATCAAGAGAACTCTAATGAGAATTAGGGAAAGGATTATTCATTTGTTCATAACCATTGCATTAAGTGCCAGGTATCCCCCACAAGGGGATACAAATGCCACGTCTTTAATTTACAACAGCTGCCATGAGCACCACACTACAACCCAGCAATGTAAGATGTATTAGAACAAAGTTTCCTGACCCAAAACCAACAAAAAGTCAACAACACAGCTCATTATCACAGCAAATAAAAATCTAAATGACTCGAGGCTCTTCTTTGCAGACTTCTTTCTGCTCAAGGAGTTTGTTGGGACACAGGAGGGGTATTTGCAAGTGCTGTGGACAAAGACCATAAAACCGGATGACAAAGATCATAAACTTTGAAGATACCAGGACCCTCAATCAGGCATTCAGTGCAAACCTGAGTGTACATCCAGAACAACAGCCTCAAAGGTGCTGAGGCCTTTCAGCTCCTGAGGATTTTGTCTATAGCAGAATACTTTGTCGAGGGTCTTTTTAGCACATTTTAGTCAGTTGTTCTCACTGTAACTGTTAATCGATACTGGAAGAGAACTCTTACTTTCACATTCTATTGAAGAATATTTGCCAAGGCATCAAGAATAAGGTATGGAATCCTTTTACCATTTCATAAGTAATTGACTCCTGGTAAATCTTGTTCATCTGCAGGAAAAACTGAGAAGGTATTTGCAGAAAATGTAAATTGTTTGTATTAGTTTCTGCATTTAGTATAAAAAAGCAGAAGAGGTCCTGTAGAATTTTATTTTAATGTCTCAGTATCTTTTATTGAGGTGAGGAGCTACTCTAATTTTGACATAACTGTGGAAATGTGGCACAATAAAAAATTCAAATGATGGGTTTGGCTGCCATTTGTACCCTCTCTACTCTGTTTCACAGCTCAACTTCTCCAACCAGTCCTCACTTCTCATGATGCATCCACATGGTTCAGTTTTACCTAATTCTTGACTGTTTGTGGTTCAGGACTCAAAACAACTGAAGAGTTTGTTTCACTGAGGAAACTGGAAGGAAGAAGTGCCAAAATCACAACCATTAAAGACTACATAAGCATCTACTGACTTCTAAAAATTATGTTTCCCTGTAGCAAAGGAGAGAATTTTTAATATAATAGTATTAAATTATGAATATTGGATAAAATGCAAATGTGAAATGTACAGTGGTATAATACAGAAGGCATTTTTTGCTCAAATGTGTATAGGGTAACAACTGTCAGCAGCTAACATTAGTAGCCAGCTAAATACAACCCCTTCATTAAGCTAGGATTTTGTCACTCAAAGTTTACGGTCAAATAATACTGTAAAGCATCAGAGGTGATGAAGAGATGGACAGTAATTAAAAGACATAAACAGTAGGGTGTCAGGTACAAGAGATAGAAGGTGAATTAAATTATAACATGAGATAAAGGGATCAGATGAATGCTGATAAGTGGCACAGATATTAGGGATATGAAAAAACACCACTGGCCTGATTCCCATTCATACTCTGGAGCCTTTGTTCCTTTCTCTTTGCTTAAAGTAGCTTTAAATGGAAAAAAAAAAGAAAAAAAAAAAAAAGCAAGTTCCAAGAGTATTTAAATGAAGCATACAGTGAAACCATCACTCCACTGGAGTTACTGGCATGACCTCATCTGCTTCAATGTTGACAAGAATTTAAATCTTGTTCTTCAATAAAATTGAATAATTTAACAGTAGACCTGGTTAAAAAGAGGAAGAAAGTATTCATATTCCAAAAACTATTCAGAATAACTATGTTTCTAATTTCTTTATTCATCTTCCATGCACATTCACTTGAGCTCATTTCCATCTGCATGTATGAAGAATGTTTTAAAGTCTCACATTTGATGTGAACACCTTGGGATGTGCATCAACAACTCTATGTAATCTGCTCAAAAAGAAAAATCATCATTATGCATATGAGGTAACCAACCCCAAAGTCTACAGTGAAAAACAAAGGTACAGCAGGGAAACAGCCCAGAAGAAGCCAGAAACTCAAATCAAATTGTCATGACTGATTCGGCGAATATTTATGAAAAAGAAATACATTCACACAAATTGGAATCAATCCACCAAATTATTTACAAAGGGAAAAAGAGATTGATTTAATTAGTTGGATAATGTGATTGCTAGCAACAATCTTGGGAAGATTTAGCTTGGGTTTTAGTTTAAACCGCTTCAAACTGGAGTGCTTTAAAATTGCACACAGAGAGTTGCATTGGTTTTGTCACAGGGATAGGCTTGTTCCAAAGTTGCTTTTAACACTAAAACCAAAGTGAAAGAATAACCATGTCACTCCAGCAAAAATACCCGATGCAAACAAAGAAAAGGTACAAAAAGGAACAGAAGGCCTCCCCTCTAAAATCACACCCTGCAGTGGTCAATCTGAACTCCAGATGTGTTAACACACAAGTCGGTAAGTAGAAGTTCACTGCACTCATACTACCCTGACCACACCTCTCCTAAGTAGGAAGGAAATGGAAAACTGTTTTCATCCCGACTTCCTCATATGAGTCTCACTGTCAGCTGAGTATCAACTGCTAATGAAAGGTTCTTTCAGCCTGCCTTGTACTTTAGTCCAAATCAAAGTATCACGACTGCTTTCACCTGCTCCTGCCAGGATAATCATTTGAAAGTTGATCAAACATATCTGAACCAGTACAAGAGCAATAACTGATGGAGATGGATCCTGTCAGCTGGGAAGATGTCTTCACGCGCTATTTGTTCAGCACTTGTCACCTCTGGATCACAGTACCTCTGTGTGCACCTTCTTTTTTATTATGACAACACTGCAGTCCAGTAGCTTTCATTCCTGAAAGCTTGATGAAAATATGTGATGATTTCTTGAAACAGGAGAAGATGCTGCTTATCTTTGGAAAGATGTTTTCTTTGATGCTGGTGTAAAAATGCACGGAATGCATCTAAACTCGATTAAGGAATATTTGTAGTATCACTTAACCTCTTACAAATGCTTCCTGGCCAATTGTAAAGAGAACTGACATTTTCTTTGAACAGAAGAAAAAAGGAGCAGGGAGATCCATATTAAAACATACTTGTGAGAAACTTCTGGGAAATACTTCTGGGAAATTTATTTCTCTAGGAGAAAAGTTTTAAGGCTGACAAGAAAATATAGCATTAGGTAACATCGTGTCATTGCTTAAGGGTTGGATATAGAATAGCATTCATTATCCAAGGCAAATCCATCTGCAGGTACTGGCCAGACTGCAGGCACACCAGAAATATTTCTGTATTCTATTTAAGAACTACTTAGAAACACCATTCCTTAGCTTTCTTGTGCTGCAGAGCATTAAAATTGGCCTTTATTGTAAAACACAGAGTTCTTTTCCCACTTCTTGATGAAAACATAACAAAGTGTTTTCCTGCTCTTGGAGTCTCAGAGCTGGATAGTCAAGAAAATGTTTTTTCAGAGGTGGCTTCCAATAAATTTAATTCATTTAAGAGTTCTATTGTGGCAGATGCACAGGAACATAGTGGCAAGGAACAGAACAGACTGTTAGTAAGGCATAGAGATCCCCAAGTCTGAAGGAGTAAAGACCTGGTCACTTCCATTCCAATGTAAAGTAAGACACAAGATGCCTCAAGGCACTGTTACTATCTTATGTTACTATTTTATGTCTCCGAAGTCATTAATAAAAACTAATTCCTTTCCCCTCTGATCATTGACATCAATATCCCTAGGAAACACCGGTGCTCATATTTCAGCTCCTAACATCTCACAGTCCAGACTCTTACAGCCCAAGCATCCTAACTCTCACTGCTTGTTGCCTTTAGGCTTTCAAGGGTTCTCAAGCAACAGAAAGCACCAAATAACTGGAGATTAGGCTGCGTGAATCATGGAGTTCCGTGTCCAAACCCATACCACGTCTCTCCAAGGTTGCTCATTTTAATGCAGTCTTGGAGGAAGAGGGAAGGGATTGTACTGTGTAGCACATAGTGTTTGCTTCCCCTACCTGTGTCGTTATTACTTATTCAGCTGAGACCAAACACCAGACGTCAATCTCCAGGAAAGTCATTCTCAAGGGTTCTCCAAGCACTAAACATAAAGGTAACAGAAGCTGATTCGTTGGGTTTTTAAAAATGCAATAGAAGTAAAAAGCGAACATCAAAACACTCCACACTTCTCAGGTATGTGCCTTCACCCAGGTGGGTGATAAAAATGTGACATCAACAAGCTTCTTAAAGAATGATAGTGGGTAGCTACAGACAGGATAACAGAAATAGAAGAAAATTCTTTGGCTGTTCTAAAAATGCTTACATCGGAAGGGTGTGTATTTATTCAGCCAGCACTAGGATAAGGTCAAAGGTGACAGATGAGGAATTAAGCAGCAACCTGATAACATCAGCATTATGAAATATTATTTACAAAGTGGCAACTGGCCTTGATTAACTTTTAAGAAGAGTAATGGAATTGCTAGTGTACAGTGGACAATTTTCTCCATCACAGTTTTGCCCGTTAGAGAAACATGGCAGTAATTAAATGAGTGGATTTTATCTATTCAAACTTTATGTGCATTGGCAGTGTCTACACCACTGTCACTGCCACGCACAAAGCCATACACAAGCCACCCTCATTTGACATTAGTTCAAATACTCAAGTATTTGGCTAAATACCCAAGTATTTGCCAGGGATTTACAACCCATACTGCCAGGACAATATTGCTAGTACTGGCCATTATCTACTTTTCATACAAAGGGTATAAACTGTTGACCAAAGGCTATTGTATCATGAGATAAATGACTTCCTGGAATTCCCAGGATAAAGGGGCTGGAAGATAATACATAATGACCTCATATGGCCTTTAGACTAAGTCTGAGCTTCCATAAAGAGGAGCAATTAGAATTTCCTGCACTGTTTGTTGAACATTTTGGTAGTTCCCAATCAGTCTGCCTTTAGCATCAAGTAAACAGCAGATCGGTGGGATATGGAATTTTAAGACACGGTTTCTATAACACTTTATTGCAAAATAAGGACCAATCAAAATAACATACGTCTAAAGTACATATGCAAGGAGTCCACTTTTGCCTGGCTCCTCCTGACAGAAGATTTTAGTAAACATGCTAAACCATATGAAGAAAAAGCGTTACACTTTTTGTTTCCAATTCGTCTGGCTTTACATGCAAAGTGGTTATTCATAAAGGTTTATCTTTATCTCTGTTAAGTGCTCTGCTCTCTGAATATCCAGACCTTCGGATTTTGCTGCGCTACGTAGGTGACTCAAACTGGAAAAATCTGCCCATCTGCATGTTATGGATCATCCAGAACAAAATATTCTTGGTCACTTTGGTGTTCAAGCCAAAATCCAAATGGACTGATGCCTAATAAATAATTTACAGGTACACTTTAGGTATCGTACACTGCCCCGGCAAAAGGATATTACATTGCATTTATAATGTAAGGAAGGAACAAATAGATTACTTCCACGTGGAGCTCAGACTTCTAATTATAAGCTGTATCTGTGTGGGAGATCAATAACTAGACTGCTTTCCTTTCTCTTTCTTCTTTCAATCTTCCAGTTCCTTCATCCATCCAAGTTTTTCCTTCCATGGTGCCTCCTTCTCCCATCCTTCTTGGAAAGAATTCTCAAATGTTTTTGACACCAGAATGTACTGTAAAAGACACCAAAATCTCTGAAAATAGGGAATCTTATTTAATGACGTACTTAAAAAGAAACAAATTCAGTGGGATGTAATCTGAATTAATTGGGACACAGAATGGCAAAAACAGATTACACAGATCCACACAGCCAGTGTGCATCTGGCAAATGTTGATTTTAAACAGATTTGGATATAATTTGCCTGAGATTTAAGAAGGCATTTTGCTGGCCTAATCTAAAAGTTAAACATCCTGGCACTGGGAAGGAGCTGTTTATTGGACTGGGAGGAAATCAAAGAAAGAAGCTCCTGGTGAATGGAAAAGTGTAGGGCAAAAGGAAGAGATTAGCAGGTCACCACATGGATCAATATGAGAACAGCTTCTGCTCACACTGGATATAACATAAGAACACACAGGTGGCAGAAGAGCTTAGCAACTACTAAAGAAAAGGAAGGAGCGGTATTAAGTTTGGTACCAATAATTTTGCAACTGATCTGAACAAACAAGGAAAGCACATGGGAAAATGGTTGGCTTCCTTATTGCTACCTGCAGAAGTGCATATTAAAGAGACTTTCACAACAGTAAAAATTAATAAACAAAAAAACTTTCCATGCTACAGAGCTTTGCAATAAATTTCCTCCTGATGACCGAGTATAATTATATCAGTTTGTTCTTTCCTGAATGCTTGTGCTTCAGTGCAGTAGTAAAAACACATACACATTCTAAAGTTAACATGCAATGAAAAAATCTCCATCTTCATCTAATCTTCTCAATGGGTTTAAGAAAAATGGTCTGAGAAATGGTCATGGCTTACAAAAGGAAATTGTAACATACAAGGTAACATTGCCTTCACTGGTGCAGGGACCAATCCTTTATCTGTACAAAATGTCATGGGCCACATCAACAAAAAAGTTATCACATATCTGAAAATATATAGCCATAAATAACACTTCCTCTTAGAATTACTAATTCAAAATATTTGAGAAGCTGAGTATCTCTTTGGAAACAGAAAACCGCACAATATTTGAATAACAAAATTATGTGGATGTCTACAAGCTTCAGTTGGGTTGTCATTAAAGATACAACACTGAATGAACTGTCACCACCCAAGATCCTAGCAAAGACTGTGCAAGCAATATACCTGAGCCGCTGACCTCCCTAATTCACTGTCCTTGCAAATAACCTGTCACGATGCCACAGGGTCAAACCTAGAAGTGAATCTTACATAATCTCAGATATTGATGTTAAATGAACAGGCTGGTTCACAGGCTGGAGGTTAAGCACATGCTCAAGCATTTTTTCATATAAAGTCTGGAGAGACAACATACTCATTGCATAGGAAAGGTCAGTTTTGAGCAGAAAGCATGATTTGGGCCCTAAGAAATTAAGAGTTTGGGGATAACCAAACCTGACTGCTCTCTTTTCCACAAATGGATACAGACATGATTTCAACAGCTTTGTTTTATACTCAAATGATGACAGGCTCAGTCACTGGCTGCATTTTATTGGTCCCTTCAGGATGAGCAATCTAATGGGGTAAAAGTAAGAGATTTTCTAGGAAATCTTCTAAGATTCTATTTTTTCACTTAGACTTTCTCTGCATCTGTTTTGTTCTAGTGGAGTTTGCCACTTAAAATCCTCTTCCAATTCACTAAATACAAGCAAATAAACAACAAGCCACATCTTTTCCTCTAGCACTAGGTATATACAGACTATGATACCATTTTTCCCAAATACCTACTTAAATACAGAAATTTTTCATTTCTGTACTTAAAAGCCATGTCACAGTAATAATATCCTTAACAATAGCATCCTTATTCCTTACTAGCTGGAAAGGAAAACCACCTTCTAGAGACCAGTAAGCCAGAGTGACATTAACTTGACCTACAAGAAAATTCTATTATTGGAAGTACTAAGAATACAATTGTGAAAACGACCAATAAGCAAAATTTTCAGTTAAATACATTTGGAAGTGAAGCACACTGATTAGTTACAGTGTCAAACAAAAAAGATGGATAATCTTCAATTTAAAAAACCACCTTTTTTTTTATATATCACTGCAAGCATTTTTGTGGTAGTCATCATCTTACATCTGCTCTAGCAGTAGCCTTAAATGATATAGAGGTCACCTTTGGATTTTGAACTTCTATTTAAAAAAACCCAGCCATAAAAAGGCCTTTGATAATGCCAGAAGAAACCAAATATGCTAGTGACAGAGCTAACATGGCCTGGAGTGAATGAAAATATGTATTTCTGAGTGGGTTAGGAAGCACTACAAAAGTAATGAACAAAACATCTCACCACCAGATTACACTTCAGAGCACACCCTGTCTGCAGAGTGCTTGTAAACAAGTCTGTCTCAGGCTTCTCATCTTCCAGGAGTTCACAGCTTCCTCAAACTGTAATGGTTTGCACTGAAATTTCTGAAAAAATACTCTGATTCAGGCTGAAGTTTTTGAGAAACGCTGACCTGAACCAATTCTGGTCTTTCTCAGGGATGAATGAATACATTGCCTCCACCACCACCTCTCCCCTTTGTTTGGGTTTTTTTTTTAATAAAAAACCCACCTTTTACAGCTGCCTGGTGAAGACACTACAGCTGCCTTCATGACTCAGATCAGATCTTGGAAACATGGCAGAACAGTTACCATAGTGTCAATATTCTGTTGTTCTTGTGAAAATGTCCACAAATTCAGCCAAGTTATGACATTCCCTTATCCTGCCCACACAGACTGGGCGGAAATTTTGGCTGTAGAGCAGATAGGAAACAAGGTCCACCAATTTAAATCTGCTCAAGCATGTGTGCCACGTCCTCCCAAACTGGAGGCAAAGGTTTGGAAGTCTTCCTGCCACTGTGCAGCCACCAGGCCCACTGCCTAGGAACGAAAGCAGGAAATTCTCTCCCTCCTGTGCTTTTTATTGTCTCCATCTGTTATCCTTCCTCTCCTCAGTCATGGTTAGAAAGGAATATTGCAAATTATCACAGTGGATTGAGGAACAGACAAAAAAGTTTAGGGATGACTGGATAAAGCAGCTCAATTACAAAACGCACAGCAGAAGCTGGCCAACACAATGAAGACCATCCAGTGCATCCAAGGATTTTGGCCTTGCTAGTGTATTGGGCAATCAGAGTGTTTCTAGACACAGCTTTACAACAACCTTTGTAACCATTTTAATTTCCTTCCACAGGGTGACATTATAAATACTAAGGCCAAGAAAAATCCCAAGAAATATCCCAACGTTCTGGAATCCCATCATAACTTACTTCAGCACCTCAATAGTTTTTAATCATGAGATGTTCAGCCACAGGAAGCCATTCAGGCTACCTAGAAGCCAACAGTCTGTGAATGCATCACAGCTATGCAGAAATGAGATTCCCATCTATAAAATCCTCTCTCGTTTACAGCAGGGGTTGGAAGACAGGCAGCACATGAGGAAAGAAAAAAATACGGTCTTACAGTTAAAAAATGTCATCTTCAAGTATTGGAGTCTGCTCAGTTTTGCCCACAGCCTATATGATGCTGGAGAGGAAAGATCACCCTGTACTTTTCATGGCTGAACTCTGATTCTCTGGCTCTTACCTTCTGAAAATCCAGATTTTCTGAGATCACAGAACCTGGTTCATCACAAAAGGACTGAGAATTCAAGACTGCAGCAAGAGTGAGCTACACAGCTGCTTCCACTACAAGAAGTGCAAAGTATTCTGAAACAGGTCAGGTTTAAGGCATCTCAAATTGGATTGATAAAATTAGTGACCACTTTTACCTCGCATTTCACCATTTCTTCTGTCCTTGTGTGTTAAATAGCAGAAATACATTAAACAGCAATTAATAAACTACCCTCTTCTGGTAGCACTGCAGAAAGGTCCTTGAGGAAGTCGATAATCACGCATTCAATGCCTGGACGGAATGGTGCGCGGCAAAGAACTCAGTGGCATACACTGAGCAATTCAGATTTAAAAAACCCAACATTTCATAAAGCTCCTATTCAGTGGTGTCTATTGTATATGTTAAAGGAGCAGACAAGTCATAGAAGAAAAAAAAGTAGCTATGCAATCATGTAATTTAATATCCCTGTCAGGATGTGGGTGAACAATCAGAAAAATTACCAGAATTAAGATTGCCTAAGTATTTTCTGTTTTCTCTACACTTGACTTTACAACCTTAACACTCTTGTAACAAAGCATAGGGTACACTGGCTTACCAAAAACCATTTTTTCACTTTTGAGTATTTCCATGTCAGGGATTTGTAAACACTTTTTTGTATTAAAGCCCTACTAATACTAAAAATTGGGAACTTTGTCATTGAACTTTATATTTGAAAATACTAGTTCATCAGACATTTCTAGGAACTTGGAATACTGAACCTGCCTTTCAAAAATACGTGAAAATGTTGCCATTTATCATGTAAGGATATAAGACCACGTTCAGTGACCCATTTAGGAGGGTATGGGGGTAGAGGCCAGGAATCTGAAACTATCCACTTTAAAATGTCTCCCTTCTTTAACTTGGATCAATTAAGGAAATGGTTTGCCATTAAATTATGGCTCTCCCACACACCATTTAAATACACACTTGACTCCCATTGAAATGGTCAGTTCAACTTAAATTAGATTGAACTGTGCATAAACAAAAGGCTACCGGAGAGCACAAAACTCCCATAGCACCCTCTACTGATAAAGAGGGAATGGGATTAACATTCATACAGAGAGCAATTCCACACAACAGGCAAAGTAACAGAGAAAAGTGAAAATGGGTTTTCATTGCAGTTCAGAATTTAAGCTGCTGCTTTATAAAGGGACCCTTTCAAGACATTTACACTCAAAGGCCCAATCCTGTAGTCCTCACTCTGGCAAAATTCCAGCTGAAGTCAATGGGAATATTGCCTGTGTAAGGACTATTCAAAATTAGTCAAACTGTCTGAATATCATTCAATCAGCTCTAATCACTGCATTGAGAATAAAGGCCGTAATTTTGGCATTTTTTGTCACTTTAAATTCTTCAACAAATACTTGCATTATTCTCTGTAAATCATCTTGCCAAGCAGTATTTGTCAAATAATTGGACAATTTTTTTCCATCAACCATTGAATAAATTATGAATAACAAGCACTGATTTAACCATGTGACTCCCATCAGTCAACTCTTAAGTTTTCTATGAAGGGCTTAACTGGGGGTTTTATTGGTGGCTTAAACATTAGACAAAAATCTCATTCAACAAGAACTACTCAGCTACCTTTCCACCAGTATTGACAGCATGAAGGCTAAATCTCAGTTGTGATTTGCTTTTTTAATTGTCTGGACTACTGCAAATGTTAACATATTTTTTTGACAGAATGTCTGATTTTACTCATTCTTCCAAACCCAAAGTATAACCTCTAGGAAAAAAGATGCAAAGCTCAACTGAGGAGAGATGATGTGTATAAAGGGACTTAATAACTTAGACTAACAGATAAACTTGGCATAAATATTTATTTTCTCTCAGGCCTATAACCTTCACACAGGCCCAATAGCTACAACACTACCAGTTTATAAGCAGCAGAATTTGCATCTGCTATACAACAAATAATTGACTGATTCTTCCACTTGGAGATAAATTCTCAATTAGAAATATCATGGTCAATGGGAAATTTTAAAGGAGGATTAATCTTTTAAATCTGTTTTAATAAGAAATTAAAATATAAATTAAATCTAAAATTAAATATTAATTTAAAATATAGTTTTAAAATTTTATTTAAAATTAATTAATATAAAGAAAATAATATTTTAAATTATAAATACTAGAGCATCATAGTGTACCGATAGCCCAGTGACCGGTCTCTAAATGTTATGGTTAAACCCCAGGTGGCAACTAAGCCCCATACAGCTGCTCACTCACTGCCCCCATGGTGGGGTGGGGAAGAATCAGAAACACCAAAGTGAGAAAAATCATGAGTTGAGATACAGACAGTTTAATGGGTAAAGAACAAGCCATGCACACAAGCAGAGCAAACCCAGGAATTCATTCCCCACTTCCCATGGCAGGCAGATGTTCAGCCATCCCCAGGACAGCAGGGCTCCATCATGCATAACAGTGACTTGGGAGGAAGACAAACACCATCACTATGAACATTCTCCCCCTCCGCTCTTTCCTTCTGCTTCCTCAGCCCTATATGCTGAGCATGACGTCATACAGGATGGGATATCCCTTTGATCCTTGGGGTCAGCTGTCCCAGCTCTGTCCCCTCCCAACTCCTTGTGCACTCTCGGCCTCGGTGGGGTGGGGTGAGGAGCAGAACAGGCCTTGGCTCTGTGTGAGCACTGCTGAGCAGTGACAAAAACATCACTGTGCCATCAGCACTGTTTTCAGCACAAACCCAAACCACAGCCCCTACCAGCTGCTGCAAAGAAAATTAACTCTGTCCCAGCCAAAACCTGCACACTAAATATTACCTGAATTCTGTTTTAGAAGAAGAAACAATCCCTTAAATAGCTCTATTGTTGTGCAATACAGTGCTAAGAGAAAAATCTTGAGTTTACCTGAATTTGCATAGCAGCTGTAGTCATGGTTACCAGAAACAAATTATTTTGGATACTACTGATCTCATTTGATACCATGACACCTACCCCCAAAAATGGCTTACACCCTGTCAGTCTGGATGCACAAACAAGGTGATGATAGGCACAAACAATGCCAAACAAATGCATTCCCAGGGTCTATGGTATCGCTCTCTTCTCTGAGGTGAGCACATTGACTCGTTGAACGAGTTTTCACACAGGCCAAAACAACAACAACAACAACAACAACAAATTATAAGGTGAGGAGCCAAGGGCAAATGAGAAGATGAGCAAGAAAGTTTGTGATGAGAGTTTATAAAGCAACGGTAACCAGTAAAACACTGAAAACTTACAGGGAAAAAAATGAACTGTTAAAGAAACTATGGCTCTGTGCAGTAGCTTGCCCTACAGACGCAGTGAGGATTCCCTCTCTCTCTCCCCCGTGTGGATATATCTATATGCATGTTTTCTTCTATCTTATTAACTCTCATTAACTTTGTGTTTCCCTCTCATTAATTCACCTTTTATTTCAGGTAGTACCAGGAAGTGGAATTAGCTGCATCAAGCATGTCTTCACTATGCAAATTATTTAGCTGGTAACTATGTTTATAATTAAGTGGTTTAACACCACATTATTACATCTTTTCAGTTGCTTGCAACCTTGCCAAACTTGAATTGTTTTCCACGCCAGGTTTCTGTCTCAGGAAGAAAATTTTCTGGAAAGTTTCTATAAAAACCTTGTATGTGAGTGGAAAAACTGATCCTAACCAACACCCAAAAAAAGAACACATCTCAAAAGATGCACATAGTGTTCATTCAGGCACTGCCTGCCCTTTGAACCCTTGCTTGGGTAATAACGCTGGTGGTTTACTCTAAGTCTCTGCTATAATCTCCCTGGTTTTTCTTATTAAAAAATCGCATCGGGGTAGATTCTCTGCTGGTGTAAATTGGCTCAGTGCCATTGATTCCAGTGGAACCGTGCCAATTTTCATCAGCTGCAAATCTGGACCATTCTTGTTAATTTACTTGTAAAGAAGCTCCCCACATGCCTCTAATCATTTCTATTTTCCCCCTTGACCCTTCCTGTGTTCGAGGTTGGGTTTTTATCTTAGAAACGTAGTGACAAAATGCTTTATTTTGTTTCATCAGCAAATTGGGATGTTGTTACTCACCACTTCCAGCCTCTCCTCCAAACAGATTCACAATAGGGGGCAGCACAAAAAGCTCTGCGACACTGCTGTCCCAGGCTGGTGTGTCTCCATGGTTTGGCATGGTACAGGACAGGAAGCACAGAGTACAGCTTGCACGGAGACCCAGGTAATAAGACCCACTGACTGTGCTGTGTGAGAAAAGGTGGTAAGTGCTTTCTTTTGATGGCAGTTTAAACACATCCACAATGATCCCTGGACATTCCACCAACTGATTTATTTTTCCAATTAAATCTTTTGCTTTCTGTCACCAACTTAGTTTTTCCCCACATTGGCTTTATTTGTCACCTTCACTGTCAAGTGTTTTTTCTTATATTTAGCTGTGTTACTAGCTTCTGTCTAACAACCTCATCTAGTATTTTTTGTGGAAGTCACATCTTCTTGATAAAACTATATATGCACTTGTATTGCCAACCTTCTCCATTAAATTGTTAACCTTTAAAATATGCTGTAAGGCTGGAGCAGCAAGATATACTGTTGCAACAGTCACAGTTATTTCTCCTTAGAATTATACTCCATCTAGGTTCTTTATAGGGGGTTTTTATCTTTAACAATTTTATCAATTAAGTTTCCTGACACCAGAGGAAGGTTCACCATTCTAATTCCTGGAATCATTCTCAGAACCGTTTCCCCCAAAACAGTTTTGCATGAAGCTGTCTACCTTCAGTTTTCTTCTGTTGCATCACATTTTGCTGATTAACTACCTATGTTTTAATCGGAATTCAGGTAGCAATTCTTTAGCTCCTTCAGATCCCTTGGATGAATGCCACGTGTTCTGACTGGCATTTAATTCCATGGGTTGCTGCATCCATCACCACTTTTGGCAATACTTGCTGTTTGTGAGTAGCAAACACCAAGGCAGGTAGTCTCCTATGGCCTGCTCCCAGTCCTCAGCAACCAAAATACTACGTTTCTAGCTAAACTCTTTGTCTCCAGTCTGTTCCCGTTGCACTCTGGTGACTCCTCCTGCACTTCCAGTACATTATCACTGTAATTCATCTGAACATTCTTCAGATTTCCTCAAACTTCTTGGAGATTAATTACACTTGCGTTACAGGGATATGGCTTCAAAATAATTTTAAAAGCCTATTAAGTAAAATACACAACAAATTCACATTCCAAGTTTTAGATGTGTTACATACCTCAGGTTTACAAGTGTTTGGTTTATATTGTATTGTATATCACATTTTGGCATGACACTGAATGATGCCATTTACCTCTACTCACACTCTCCTTAAAATCCCATTGGAGAAGAAAAGTCTTTGTTTTCTGCTCTTTACTGTCACACCTAACTTACTCAAGGTAGTATTTAGCCCAGATATTCTCTCATCATTCCATCATCTCACTTTTTTCCCTGAAAACAAAAGAAACTATGGGATTTATAAAACACCCTCCCACTTCCACATACCAAACTGTCTTACCTATGCTGTATACAGGAATGACTTATTGTACCAAATTGATTTTTTTCATGAGCACCGTATTTCACAAGTGGTAAATTATATTATCTTGATGCCAGACATTAAGCCCAGAGTCTCCTTTAATCTCCTTACACCAGCATTTGCAAGTTTTATTATTCTACTGAAATGTTCCTGTTTAGGAACGTGTCTTTTCACCTTTGCTGCGCCACAGCTGCAGTTGCTCGCCACACCTCCTATTCTTGGGCATATTTTGCAAAGATGAGAGGTCTGAGGAGCAAGTCAGAAACAGGACATGTTATGCAAAATTATGGAAAAATACTCTTTCTTGTGTAGAAAGTTTTTTTGCTGCATAAACTTCTGTTCTATGAGGAAATATATAGTACTAAGCAAGAATAAGAAATGGTTTTGCTTTGTACATGTTGTTGATGAAACAAAGAACATTTGTGTGTCTTATTTTTTTGAAGTTGAAAATTTGTAGAATACACAGGGTAGAAAAAAGACAGGAAAATATTCTAGGCCTAGACAAATGTCTTAAGAGGGGTCTGGCAAGCCAAATCTATTGAGATTAGCAACAAAAATTGAGGGATGACTTGATGACATTGTTAATGTATCTTTTCAAGGAGAAAATACCAGTTAATAAAGAACTCTTCAGCCTAGCTGAGAAAGGCATAAAAAGAGCAAATGGCTAGAAGCTGATGCCAGACAAATTCAAATGAGATATAATAAAGAGTAACAGTCACGATAATTAACCACTTGAACAACCAACCTCCCCCAAGTTATGAAATTTTTAGAAGGAAGCCGAACGGTTTTCTGAAAGGTACGATTTAAACGAATGGTTTAAGTTCCAAACTTTGCTAACTGCAGAAAATTCCTTGTGCAGTCTTAGATCAGACCTGATGTGCCTCAAACTTGAATATTTTCATGTGTGATAAGACGTAGCTTTTGGAACCACACAACCATTCAGAACAAATGCTTGTTCATTATAATTGGGTTTTTTGCATTCTCTTAAAATGGTAAATTTGTGAATCAGTTTTCTAACCCTCTGTCTTGGTACAGAAAGGTTAATTTCCCTATGACAGATCACGTAAAAAGCAGGTGAAAGTTGCATTTAAAAAAACACCCCTGTTTCAAACAGCATTCAGCATCAGGGGTGGGGGTAGGGGGAGAAGGAGACAAATGCTGGCGCTGGAAGTATTAAAAGCATGCTTTGAAAACTCTGTGATGACAGTTTGAAGAAAGCAGCTTTTATGTGCTACTGGGCCCACCTCCGCAGTGTCTTTTAAATGCAACTGTTTACCTAGAAAATATAAGCAAGGGCCAGAATCTGGACTGGAAGAGGCACCTTTTGATTGCAGACACTGAACTGAATCCTTAACTAATAAATTGTTCCACACCTTTGTCTGAAACAAGAAAAGCCAAGGACTGCGTTTTCCCACAAGAATGCACAAGCCCCCTCAAAAGCAATATGGATTTCTACATCGAAGTCTCAGTATTTGTTGACTTAAAGAGTTTGTATCAATGACAATGCACATCACTGGTTTGTTACTTCTGTCATCTGTGCTACTGAGTGAGTGTACCTTGACTCAGATCAAAGTTGAAAGCTTCTTAAAAGATACACAAACCACAATGTGACAAATAGCATGCTTTGTTTGACACAGCAAACAAGAAATTACTTTCATCAGCCCAGGAAAAGAATCCTGTGTTTTCAGTGCTAATTCTTAAGACCGCAGTGATGGAACCAGAGCTTTACTTCATTCTCAAGGAATGAGGACCTCTCCAAAGACAAACAGAGGGGAAGAAACAGTATCTGTGCATTAAATGCTGACAGTGGTATGAATTTGAGGCTCCTAATCTACAGTACCCATCTGTAGAAAATTCAGCCTTTACATAATTAAATGGAATTCCCTCAAAGTGGCAAATGTCTCCATAAAGTAAATATTCATCTAACTGGAAATTACAGATTAGAACATATGCAGCACTTCACAGATACATCCAAAACTAAACACTCATACTGCTACAGCATTACACAGATTAGTACCATGCACAGTTAATACACAGGCATCAGAAATATTGCCAACCAGGAGTTTTGGGTTTTTTACAGTAACATTACCTAATTAATATCCAGAATGCATCCTGAAAAAATATTTGAAATGTTTTTTACAAATATAAAGCACTCCAGGTCCATAAATCTTTACTAATATGTGCATTATTGGAGTAAAAAAAAATCCCCTATGACAAATCTCAATAAAAATCAATGGTCAAACATGAAATCACATTTGGCTTGGAATCTAATTTGTTCAAAAAATGTACACATACAAAGTTTCCCTTAAATTAGCATTTTCCTCCCTGAAAAGGAAATATTTACTGAACAGAACGGATTTTGAATTCAACTATAAACCACTGACAACCTTTTTGCTGACTTGAAAGGGCTTTAAATGGGACCTAATAACATCTCTACTACCCTTACAAGCTAAGGCTATGCAGCTTTCCTACTGAGATGGACACACATGCCTGAAAGTTAGCACAGACCAAGAGAAAATGCAGAAAGCAAACAAATAGCCCAACAATGAAAAATATATAGTGTGTGTGTGAGTACATACATATAAACATATATTTTATATATAGGTGAACAAATAGTAAACGAGGTAAAACATTTTCAAACTTCTGAGAAGAAAGAGCAGACAATGCATTTTTATAATTAAGGATGTCTGACTCAGTTCTCTTAAAAAACCTTTAACTGGGCAACTACAAAGCTCTGCGACACGGTGTTCCTTGCTGAGTCAAAGGCACAGTTCACATGTGCAGATCTGCCAAAACCTGCCTTCCTCGGCCAGCAGAAGTATTTTCAAGCTGGAATTCCTTGTCAATGCATTTAGACTCAGCTCTCATCATTTATGACAGCAGCACACTCGATTCTTAGAATTACTGGCTTGTACTCTTTCAGCAGCATAAATGACCTTATTTTCAGTGAAAAAAAGTCTTTCTTTTACACATGCAAAGGTCATTATGCATCCCATGCACCATCCACAACCTGGAGCGTGGTTTGGAGACAATACACACACAGTCCTGCATCACTGTAATGCTGTGTAACCTGCCTCCACTGATCAGCGCTGCCATGCTCAGTTGCAGATAGACAAGAAAATGGATTGGCTCTTCCGATAGTGCATTTTGTCCTAGAAGATGAAAAGCTGTCAGATCTGTGTCTCACCTCTTCAAAAAGACATGAAACTTCCTACAGCGTGTGGTACTTCAGCTGAGTGCTGCTGACCTGTTGCTAAAACTCTCATTTTTCCTAAATCTTCCTGAAAGGAATTCTGTATAACTCAATCATTCCGGGCAGATCCATGATTTCAGCACTATTTAAACATACAAATAACATTTCAAAATGATACACATGGATAAAACCAGGTGTCATTAGTCATTTATTAGTCACCTTCAAGGCAGGCAGTGTGTTCATTATGTTAATGTCCTTGGAGTGTTTAAAGCAACCTTTTGCATTTGAAGTGGAGGCTCTTGGTAAAAGGTGGCACTTAATAAGAAACAGCAATTACTGAGACATGCTACTCTCCAGAAGACTGCAGTATGAATTTTAATTTCTTCCTGACCATGTATCAGCTAAGGCTAATACAGACATTTTCATTTCGAAGCAGTGGGAAGTACAGTAAAAGTGAAAACCAAAATAAGAGAGGACACTAATCTTCTCTGGGTTTCAATTAAGGCCCAGCACCTTTGGACTAAAGGCTTATTTTAATAAAAAGCCTTAATTAAGCATACATGTGTCTAGGATCACCTTAATGAGGCATGACAGAAATGGAAGAGAAGGCAAACATTATTTTAAAAGAAGCTTATTAGCAACTTTAAGAAACTGAGTCTAGAATTATTAAAAAAAAAAAAAAAAAGTAAAGCAGTACTGAAAAGACACAAGAATGCTGGGCTAAGTTCAAGTATAAAACACTGAAACCAAAATAGGCCCGTGACAGAGGTATTTTCCAGTATCTCTGTATTCAAATTAATACTTACTAATGATTTTTCTACACATCAATACATTTATTTTTGCAAATATCACAGCATTTACACTTTCCTTTACATTTTAGACAGCAAAAAAAAATAACATTTTTTAACTTATTTGCTAATTAAAATGTATTACTGAAATTCTTTAGAGTTTATATTGTAAAATATCCTTTCATGGTATTTCTGAGTCAGATTTGGTGTCAGGCTAACTTGCAAGTTCACTTTCAAAACCATTATATTATGTTTTTATCCCTGCCTTTAAAAACAATTGGTGATTTTATGTCATTATAAAGATAGCCACATCAGTTGCTTTCCCCATCTTCCTATACAGTACACAGAGGTATTCTCATTTGCAGATTTGACTTTAAAGTAATTACTTATAATTACAGAGAAGAAGTGCATCCAGTCATTTAATCACTCCATTTATATGCTGCTCTAAGGATTACTCTCAGGACACTCACTGCTTTTGCTCAGAAAATGTCAGTTCCATGAGAAAATGAATCTCTCATATGAAGGACTCTGGCAATTATTTAATCCCAAAAGATTAAAGAAGTGGCATACCTGAACTTGAGGCAGCATCTGTACCTGTGCTCCATTTGGGAGATAAGGGGTCAAGTGTGAATAACTAAGAGAATGGCCAGAGGAAGCCTACACTCCTGCTAGGGAGTAAAAGTACCTTCGTGCAGGTCTAGATCTTTAAGAAACACATCACTGGATATTAAAAATCAAGGAGAGTGCTTCTGGCTCTTCTGCAGCCTGTAAAGTCCCTGAAGGAGCTGCAAACTAACCCTGGTCTTACAGTCCCCCCACACCATCTGCTCTTTTGCCAGGACAAAGACAGAACACCAAGTGACAAGGATCTTTGCTTTGATCCATATGGATACCATTCATGTGTTCTCTTTGTATACAAATTATTTTAAATAATATTGACTGTAGAATTGCCAAAAACACAGGTCACATAGAATGACAATGATATAGCTTCCCTTAAAATTTAAAGCCGCCACTGCATAACTTCAAATGGGTAACCCTGACTTTGCTCAACAGAGGAGGAAATGTAACCACCCCACAGCCATGCTTAGGAGGAGGTGAAATGCAGTCACTACTGAAACAATTTAAAGGTGTTTTTCAAGCCAGAGCCAGACTATGACTGAACTGATCCCCAGTGGAACACAGATCCACAGCCAACTAGCACTAATGCAGCACAAAAGCTGACTCAGTGTTCATAACTAGCCATGGAGGCTACTGTGGAGCAAGCAGCCAAAGACTGCATGCCTGACACCATCACTGGGTTTTGAGAGGCTGGAGAGATCTGCTAATAGGCTGCTGCTGAAGTAAGTCCTTCATCGGCCTCCCACTCATCACCTGCCAGGCTAGAAAGTGCTCTAAAGTTAAAAATATACATTAAACACTGAAAAATGCAGAGTGCAAAACAGCCTGTAAGCCAAAACACACATGGAGGGCTGCCATTAACATGCATTACAACCCCTCACAGAACCACAGAATCACAAGGTTGGGAAAGACCTTTAAGATCATGGAGTCCAACCATTCCTGTGCTGTGCTAAACCATATCCCTACGTACCTCATCTACCCTTTTTTTAAACACAACCAGGGATGGTGACTCAACACCCTCCCTGGGCAGCCTGTTCCAGGCCCTGACAACTCTTTCAGTGAACTTTTTTTTTCCTAACATCTAATCAGAACCTGCCCTGGAGCAGCTTAGTGCCACGTTACACAACAGAGACACAGGAGCTAAAGGGCGAAACACCAGTGAGAAGGAGATGCGGGAAAGCATGCAGCTTCGGCATTGGGGAAAAATCAGCGAGGAGCCATTCGCGGCGCCGTCCCTACGAGCAAGCCATTACTGGGGCCGGGCCGAGAGAGCCCTCAGTCCCCTGAAGCGAGGAGACACGTATCTCCCACCCGCCGCCTTCCCGCTGCCCCTGCGCAGCAGCCTCGGCCGCCGTTACCACGCCGGGGAGCTGTGTTGCATAGCAACGCGGCCCCTGCCGCGAGAGGGTGCGTGCCGGCGCGCGGGGCGGAAGGGCCATACGTGGCCGGGCCGGGTCGGGCCGGGCGGGGCGTCGGGCCTGAGCCGTAAAGAGAGCAAGGAGGCCACGGGCGGGGCGCCGGTGCGGGGCCAGGAGCGGAGCGGCCGTGAGGTGACCCAACATCCCGCATCCTGCCCGGGGACAGAGCTGCCCCGTGCGAGGGGCTGTGGCCATGGCAGCGCGCCCACTGCGCTCACCCTGAGACGGAAGGCGGGCTTGACCCGTGGCTATGGTACTCGGAGGGACAGCTACACACTGGCGCGAATGACAGTGACACCAGCATCCCCTCACCCTCTGGCAGCCACCTCTGCTGCCGGGCCGCGGGTTTCCGTGCTGGGCCCAGGAGATGGCAGTGGAGTGGATTCGGCCAGGAAAGGATTGGTACTGCCATCCCAGCCTGCAGCGAGCTAGCCCGGCAGAGCCGCTCGGTGGGGTTTCTTGCTGCGGATGTATTTTTTTCCTCAGTTCAGCTCGAAATTTGCAGTTACTGCCAGTTATTTTGCAGGCACTCTGTGTGTGTTACAGGCTGTTGTTCACTGAGGCTGGTGAGAGAGAGCAGCTGGTGGTTCATGGATCCAGAGTTCTGCACCTGGAGTACTTCTTAAGCGGTCTCCAATGGTAGGCCTAGGAGGAAACAAGTGAAGTGGCAGGTTTCTCTTCTGCTGTAGATAAGGCTGTTTCTGCTGAGAAATATTGCTCAAGTTCTGTAGAGCCACACAACTCTTGTAACATCAGCTAAAGATTATCAGTGGTGCATAATTGAATCATAGAATGGTTTTGGTTGTTAAAGACTTTCAAGATCAAGTCCAACCTTCTATCCAGGGCTGTGAGGTCCAACAGTAGACTGTGTCACCAAGTACAACATCTACTCTTCTTTTAAACACCTCCAGGGATGGTAACTCCACCACCTCCCTGGGCAGCCTGTTCCAATATCTAACAACCCTTTCAATCATGATTTTTCCAAGGTACAACTTCACATCTTTAAGGCAGAAGGGCGGGAGAAATGGAGGAATAGATAAGTAAGCCCATTCCTTGTATAAAAAATAATATATTTATGTTTATATTCAGTGTTCTGGAAGACAAGGTTAGCCTTTGGGATTGTTTTTAATTATATTGAAGTAAAAATATGTTTGGGCATGCCAAAGTTTTGTAGCCCATAATGAGTTTATTGCATGTAATAGTTATGGGCTTGGTAATTAAAACTTTAAAATTACTGCTATTTTATTTAATATAAATGATAAAGAGTTCATTTGACTTTTTATAAGTTAAAACTAGGATATGTCAGGAACATCAATCTTAAGTTTCATATTGTGGTAATTCTGTGTTAGGCTTTAAGTATGGGAGTTGCATGTGTGTAAAAGCCTTTGACAAGTCAGAAACATTGGCTAAGAGCAGAATTTAATTTAGTATAATACATGTTTTAAAATAATTTATAACAATAACTATTCAGTCTGGTTTTGGTTTTTTGTTGTTTTTCTATCTTCTCCAAACAAGAGGATAGACGTTTTTGCAGTTGTTTTCCAGGATCATATAATATACAGTCATCAGCTCCAGAATCTTTCATTAGCAGATCTTTCTAAGTCAAGGAGAAGGAGTATCAAGAACATTTATAGCCCCATGGACAAAGAAATGGTCAGAGCAGTAGTAGATACTGGACTAAGAAAAAATAATCCTCTCCACAGATCAAGGGGGAAGCAAAAAAGAAGTATGTTCTTGATGCTGGTCCTCCACAGTTAACATTAGGTAAACCATTGTATTCTCTTTTGTGAATTTCGGGGTTTATTTGATATAAACTGAGGAAGCCAAGCTTTCAGTTCAAAAAGATAATTTAATGCTAAACAGCATAAATTCTTGGTTTAAAATTTGTCAATATTCAGCAGTTTAGTTAATTGGGTAAACAATGGAATTGTCATCAGCGCCTTGCACATATCTTTTGATATCTGAAATGCATTAAAAAATATTACTCTCATGACAGTGAAGGTACAAATGGAGAAGCTAGTGCATCCTGATAAAGAAGAATTCTTCTTTACGAGGCAGGAAATCTTTTACACTTTTTAAATCTGTTTTTTATATAGGCTGTCATAACTTTCTGTACCTTATATTATCAAGCAAACATCAGTCTGGTTTTGTTTGGGAGAATGCTTTAATATTAAACTTGTTTTTTAAGTCTATTTGAAATGGTTTGGTTTATTCCTTCTTTAGTTAAAAGTCATTTACTCATGCTGCATTCAATGTATTCTTTGTTAATATATACCCACCTTTACTCAAAGTTAAAAAGGTTTGTTTTTACAGTGGTCCTGGGGCTAAACCCGGGAAGAGTTAACACCTGTACTTAAATACCTTTTTCAAATTTAGAAGCAAACATGCAAGATAAAAGTCACAGATGTGAGGGCTTGGAATGATGCCTGGTGAGAAAATTCATTTTTAAATAGTATTATAATATAGTTGTACGGCAGCGACAGACAAACATTGCTTAAAACAACAAAGCCAGGGAGCATCGTAAGAGACCAGGAGTCCAAATTTACTTTCTGCCTATCAGCCTCAGTCTTGTATTTCCCCTCACTGAAGGTCTCTAGAGTATTCTTGCCACAAACATCTTCCTGTCTCCATCCTTTCAGTTGTCATGATTAGGCATTTCTTAAAGGACTTTCCGGCTCCACAATTTCCAGTTTTAAGCATAATAAACTTTCATCATCATTAATAATTCTTCTATTTATTCTTTTCCATTAAAAAAAAAAGCGCCCTTAGGCCTCCCTGAAGATCATGTTGCCTTTGCTATAGTAACTGTCACAGTAGTCCCAGCTCTAAAGGGAACCATGTAAATCAATGAGGCTCCATACAAGCACAGGCATCTGCCTTTTGGATTTGCTGGAGGTTAAGAGGAGAGCTGAAGAGAATACTCAACAAGTGAGCGTAACAAGGGATGGGACAGAGGTACTAGGACAAGGTGATTATTGCCAAGTTTACGTGGTTGTAGTTCTAAAGATGGGAGGGTTTTTTTCTTTCATTTGTTTTGAAGAGGAATTTGAAAGAGGATGGAGGGGGGTAAAGAGCAGAGAGGTACCGGGGTTAACATACATATAAATAATGACTGATTATGGAAGCTAAAGGTTGTGGTGAAAAAATGTAGCCCAAGTGTGAGCATGTTCTCTGCAATTATGAGAAAGACAAAGTATTTTCTCTTTAAATCACAGCATTTTCTGAAAGGTCCCATATGAATGCTTGTGCAAGTGATTCAAAAGAATGTGCTGGAAGATTTTTTTAAATCACACTTGTGATCTGGGCATTGCTTATTAGTATTTTCAGTATCTTATTATTTTAAAAATGCTTGTTTCAAGCTTTCTCTTCTGAATAAGAATTGTGTGGCTTAAACCTTAGACCTGTGGAACAACTTTGAAAATATAATTTAATGTAACTTTTTCTTGTTGAGTTTGTGGGTAATCAAAAAAAATCTCACAGGCCTCTATCATTAGATTTTTCTCAGTAGGGACTCGAGCCCTAAAATCAAATAGTAATAGCTTAAAGGCTAACATATTATTATTTTTTAGATTAATTACTCCATTGGTTGTAAATGGGTGTGTCAGTAAATGGGTTGGACTTGTAAACTTGATGTGTAAGGATGAAAACTCTTGGATGTCTTGTGATAAATCTAGGCTTTCATTGCTGTATTTATTCTAAGTGGTGCATTGAGAATATCTTCATAGAGCCTTTTGCTTCAACCACATATTCCTTCTTGTGTCTTGCTGCCAGTTTTCCTTCATCAACTGTTATATAAATGTTTTCCTTCTAAACACCTGCATAACCTGTCCCTCACAAATATCCCATCTGTTTTATATTATTAAGAAATTTGCTTTTGCTGCCAGTTTCTTCCTATTTGGCAGCTTAAATCATGCATTTGTGAAGGTTTTAAGTCAGCATTTTTTCTTACCCTGGGGGTATACAAGAAGCTTTCCCCAGAGCCATCTCATCTCATCTTCCTTAAAGCAGCCCCTGGCCACAGTGCTTGAAGAAAATCAAAGGGAGGCAGATTTTTATGTTTTGATACTGTCTTTCATGGTTTGCTGGCTTGTCCACTCTCAGTGCACCAAGCAAGGCTGTTGCTTATATATACTGGACTATCACAGAGAGGTCTTACTTCCTCACTGATACTCTGAGATATTACTATAAACTTAATAGATGTTTTTACTAAAACTTTTATCATGTGTTTTATAATTTGATTCCATTGTAGCAGAAACATTGACCTAAGCAATCTGTGCTCTCCAGGAGTTGAATGGTCAAGAGGGAAAGCATTCCTGGTTAGTGCAACTTCCTTGACATCTACCAATTTCAGTAACTCCTGCCTAAGCTTTAAGCAAAATACCTGTTCTGAACTAGTTTTTAGACTCTCAAATGTTTGCAGGATCCTTCATATATTTCTTAAAGCTCCTATGATTTGTCACCATCTATAGCATCAGATAAAAGCATTTTCCTGCAGCAAAATTGATAGATAACACTATTTTATGTTAATACAGTGTGTATTTTGCATTCTGGAATCACAATGCTGTATATGCATACATACACACTTTGCTGTTTGACACAGAGCGATTTGAATTCCAGCCCAGTGCCTGCAGGCAGAGCTGTGAGCTCCCACACGTGTGGAGGTGCAGTTTGGTGTCTGGGTAGTGAGCTGTCTGGGAACCCCAACAGCATGCCTCTGAGTCAGTTCATGTGTGACCACTGATGTACCCTAAAACATTCATTGATGCAGATTTTCTTTAGGTTTACACACCCTGCTTGCCTTTGACTTGGTAGCTGTACAACAATAATGAAATTAAGAAGGTGGGGTGTATGTGAACCAAACAATAAGCAGAGAAAGCACTTTCCACATAGCTCCATGCAGACTGACCCAGCTTGGAATCTGAAGGCCATCCTGTTGTTCAAAGATATGGAATCAAGTTGATTGACGTTTGAAGGATGTCAAAGGAAGTTTGACAGTTCATCTAGAGGGAAGAAAGTATTGCTTATAATTCTTTTAGTACCTCACAAAAGTTCTTTCAAAAGATCAAAGAGTTTTTTGCAAATTTTAAATGATTAATGATATACATCTGTAGATGAATGAGCTCAGGAGCAGAATTCTTGTCTCAAAAACTAACAAATCCTATCCTAAAATAATCAGGTACTTGAGCAAGTGGATGACCAAAACCCCATTCTTTGGTTTGTTGGGGTTCCTTTTGTTCCTTTTCTCTTCATGAGTAATGCCTGTAATGGGTTTGGATACCCAATCTGTCTGATGGTGTTTTAAAAGCTTAGAATAAATGGAATGAACAAGTGCTGCTTATTAATGCTGGTTTCTCCAGCGATTTTGTTACAAATGAAAGAGTTGTCCCTTCCCATATAGAACTAAACTTCTCACCTAGGTGTCATCAGCTTGCATGTCCCTCTTCCTTTCTGCTTCTAGCAGATACCCTTCATCATGGCCCCACGTTACTGGGATATGATTACACATACCTTGCACATTGTCCTGTTGACATCAGTCAGTCCACCTAAGCTGCTTCCTCTGGTCTTCGATGATGACAACAATCTATTCTGTGATGTACCTACAAGCATTTGTGGGGCTGAGGAGCAGAACATTGTAAGAGCTTTCATTGACTCCTTCTCAGAGAAGATAGAGATTTCACATGGACTTGCAACCAGGCACCTCAGAGATACCATTTGAGATCAACAAGCTCAGCTATCATGGTGACACTATCAGCTGGTGTTGTGTGACCAGCTCTGTTTCTTCATGCTCTGTGTTTCTCTTGCATCCATCACAGTCTTGTTACACTTCCGTATTTTGCACCAGCAAGAGATTTTATTATACCACTTTATTTTCACTTTTATTGTAAGAACACAAAAATGCAATGGTGAAGAAACCCCCAGAAACTAATTCTAACAGAGATTTTCTTCATACTGATGATTTGAAATTGCATTACTGTCCATCGCTGTATTGCCTAGTTAATAATCCCCATCTTAATAGCTGTGAAAGAGTACCAAAATAAATTCAAATTACTCGGCAAATAGAAGTGTACATTTTAAAACATGTCCTGTATTAATCTTGCATGTAAAAGGTTCTGGCAATTTCCAGATAGCTCATTAATAGTAAGAACTGTGTTGCCTGCCAGGGGTTTGTCTGATGATCAATTTGTATGAAGCATCCATGTAAAATACTTTAAAGTGCATCATCAGTGCAGAAGAAAATCCTTTCTCTGCATTTTATTTAGTGATACGTTGTTGTTACTGTCTGCAGCTCCAAAGTCAGGCCTACCTGAGCTTCCTTCCTTGCCACTAACTGCTAAAATAAGGCAGAGATCCATGGAGCATGGAGACTCCAGACAGCCTTGTGCAACATGCAGGGGAGAAGTGGCACTTCAGTCTCAGGTACATGTACAGTTGTGGGGGCTCTCACAATTCTATTTAAAAAACATTTTCTGGAGTTCCTGCTAAAAATCATTAGCTGGAGGAAGAAGAGAAGGAAAGACTCTAAGACACCATTTAGCATTTAATGGCTGTACCCAGCCACCAGTGGCCAACTCTGAAGGTATTTTGGACACGACATGGTTGAGAAAGCTGGCAGTGTTTGTTCCCTTCTGAAATTCTGAGAGCAGAGAAGGCAATCAGCCTTTCTATCCGTTCTTGCAAAGCAGGAGGTGGCTGTTCGCTGCTTCTCTTACACTCACGTTAAGACACGATCCTGACCTTCTCCATGCAGCAGAAAGGTAGATATTCACTAATGATACCATTTCAGATGTATTTTGTTTTCTCACAAGGTTTGTTAGTCGCAGCTTAGTTTGGTAGTTCTTTTAGGTGTGCTGTTACTACAAGTCAGTCACTTCCTTAGGTTATCTGAAGAAATACTTGTGTTTTACTTTGAGGGCTTTATTCAGCGTGTGTGTGTCACCTAAGCATGAATACATCATTATTTGCTTTATTAGATTCTCTCATCTATCATCTTGAAAATATTAAGCAAAAGGGACAAGTGACTGATTGAAGGGGAGTGCTGCTTCAGGGAGGTGATGATGGTAATTAGAAGAATTATCTCAACTGCTTGCAAGTTTCTTTCCACCATAAAGGTTAGGGTCGGGGTTTTTTCTGCTTGTTCCCCCTCTTATTTTTTCTTGAAGACTTTTCACAGCCAAGTCTGTGATGTGAATTAAGGTCTTTTAATAACCCTAGATACAGAGCTTTTGCTTCCTTTTAGAGCAACATTAACTGAAGGTGTATGATTATCCACAGACCGGTGGGATGGATCTGGTAAAAGACCATTCTGGCTACACTGGAAGTCTAAAGCTTGACAAGAAAGAGCAAAAGACAGCACTCATTAAAAAGGTTACTTTAAATTTGTCACAAAAAAGGGAAATGCCTCTGGAATTCTTTTTGTCCTCAGTGTTTCAGGCAGCTTTCCTCCCTCAAGGGAAAAAAGCCACTGTATCTGAAAGCTTTCCCTTCAGCTGGCTGCTGGCCATTAATCCTTTTGTGTTTGCCAGCTCAATAGTGCACACTACTTGTTCTGGTTTTCACTCCTTTCCCAGTTTTTCCTTCCTCTAAGAGCCAACTGCCTCTTTTGTTAGGATGGAGATCATCAGCATTTGGTGGGAATTTAGGTCAGATAAAGGTGAAGGGTTTTTTTGTAGCCTGTGAACACGCTTTCTCTTTTCTTGTGAGTGTGAAATGCAGCATTTGATGTTTATCACTTCTTGAAATTAAACGGCTCTGTGGGGAAAAGGGGGAAAAATAATCAGCTTTCATTTTAAACACTTGTTTTATAATCTCTTCCTTCAGCCAGTAGCAGTTGGCATTTCTTGCTTTCTGCCAATCCATGTGTTGTTAACACAGAATTCACATATTGGTTTCAGGTGCAATATATTAAGCCATTTCTCTGGAAGACCAATTTTACTTTCACCAGAAAGTCTGGAGTTGTAACAGAAAGAAACTGATGAGCTTTCAGAACTTTTGTCAGCATTTTGTACTTTTACTAAATCTTTTTAGAATGGCTTTAAGTCAGGTTGGGTTGTTTGGTTTTGGTTTTTTCCTTTGAAAAACGGGTGCTGCTTGTTCTCAGGTAGTCCATAAAGTGAGTACATTCTTATACAGCTATTCAAGCACATAACACAAGAGTATTTTAAACTCCTTAAGTGAATATCTTAATAAATTAAATGTAATCATCTTTAAAAGTAATTTTTATTTCAGATTTTTATACTAAGAAATCTAATTTAAGGCTGTTTCATGACAAAGTGCTTCATTGCATTTTATCACCTTTTTTAAAGCCAAATAGGAAAATGTAGTTTGTAACTGGGCTAAACATTTGTATACTAAGTGAGAATAGTTTAATTCATCAAATCTCATGTGAATATATGGAAATGTACACAATTCTCTCAACATTTTAATTATAAAAATACGCATCTTGTTGAGTGTTCATGGACTGATGAATAAACTGGGTTTACATTCTGTAACCTTCCCTGTTTATTTTGTTCCAGTGCTATGAAATACATTGTAAGGAATTGCAGTTATTTTTCCAGGCATGCCTGAAAGCCTTTGGAAAATGTACAGGGAAAAAGTCTTACCCTGTGTGCAGAGAAAAGCAGGATCAGGTTGGACTAATAGACAACGAGGCACATTTATTTCAACTAAAATGCACCATTTGGTAAGCCTTACTTCTGCTGCAGGTGTTGTCAAGTATTTCTTCCTAAATTATGTTCCAAATGAGTTAAAACTTTAAGAAGAAACTGGACAGAATAAAAGCACTAAGAGAATTTTTTTAAAATGTATAAAATTGTTTCTTAGAGCTGGTTAAATTATATAAATTTGAATTTTCTTTCCTTAAGCAAAACTGTATCTTACAGAACTCAAGCTCCCTGGAGGGGATATATTGTTGGAAAAAAGGTATAAAAACTTGAGGAAAATCAGTGCCTCCTAAAGGCAGGAAAGTAAAGAAGCAGTTCTTTGAGAAATGTTGTATCTGCTTCTTTGCTTCAGCTCCTTTAAATCAAATCTCCTGAATATCAGCTCTCTACTTTTTCATTTATTCCTCCTTGT
The DNA here is from genome assembly GCA_027925045.1 of Hypotaenidia okinawae. NCBI lineage: Eukaryota > Metazoa > Chordata > Aves > Gruiformes > Rallidae > Hypotaenidia > Hypotaenidia okinawae. The sequence continues at coordinate 10,442,481 of BSDF01000002.1, forward strand.
TTATATCAAACAGGCAGCACTGGAGGCATGCAATTGTTGATTCCATCCTCCTTACAGTATAGAAGTAAGGAAAATAATTTAAGTATTTAATTTTAAGGCCTGCCTTTTGCCTAGGCGAACAATAGTAAGGCTCTGTACTTCCCTTCTCTGATAAATAGCAGTAATCTTGTCACACGGAATTATATGAAGGAAATATAAGGGAAGAAACAGAAAAATTCCATTAACAATATAAGTTCACTGCTTTTGTTCTCTCACTGGGTGCTGGACAGCATCGTTCCATCCCATAGCTTTGCCCTTCTCCAACTGCTCAGATGCAAGTCCCAGTGCAATAAACTGGGGTTTTCCAGCCTTCCCCCAGTTTAGTCACAGCTACTCCAGCTCAGCTTTTCAGTCACAAAAGCTGCTCCAGTCCATTCTCTGTGGTTACTGAAGCTGAGGGAGTGAGAGAAGCTGCCGTCCTCCAGCCAGGGTTACAGAGCAGCCCAGATAACAGGAATTAGCCAAGCCACCTGGGACAGCCAGCACAGGCAGATCCGAGTTGCAAGCTAAATCAGCAGTAGATTTAAACCAGTACTTAAATCACTTGGGTTTTTTCCAAATCTTTAGTTTTTAATTTTTTTTAAATCTTCTTTTCCATCTGCTTTAGTTAAACAGAGGAGCGCTTGCAGAAGAAGGCTGGTTACTGTCGGCCGTTACCTCTCAGGCTTCCCTGGTTGTATCCTGCTAGAGGAGCACTTTGGAGGCAAAGACCCCCTCTTGCTGTATGACAGCGAGGTTGGTACTCTAGATAGAGGTGATCCTGCAGACTGTCCCAACAAAACCAGTACCACTGTTCTGCTTGAGCATGACAGCAGAGAGAGGAAATGCTGCTCCCAGCCTTAACACTGAGATAGAGCCGGCTGGGTGCCTTTGTAACCAACGCAAATCCTGCACTCCCACAAGGAAAATGCATGTGGAGGTACCTGAGGAAAGCTGATGTCACACTCAAAAGTGCACTAACACAGGTGTTTGGAAGAAGTGAGTCCTGTGGTGGATTGTGACAAGCCCCAGGTAGCGTGATGAGACCTGACAACAGAAACATGGAGATGTTTCGTGGTGGAAGGCTGGAGAAACATTGATATTGCACTTTCCCAATGAGCCTCTCAGTTTTCTGTGGGCTCGGTACCATGCCACGCTGTAAACTGGGTCTCAGTAAACAGAAGTACCTTGAAAATATGCTGAGAGATGCAGCCAAGTGTCATCTATTCAAATTCCTCATGCCAAACTTCAGGTGGCTACAGCAGCAGTCTGCCAGGCTGCCTACACTGAGCTAGCTTTTGGCCTCTCCCTTAGATACCTGTCTGAGGGAGAAGCAGCCTGAGAGACAGCCTATGTTTTATCACAGGACTGGACTGAAAACCACGAAAAGAGCTTCTTTTAGTTTCCACGGCGTGAGGAACTCACGGCACTCTCATATGTAACACTTCAGGAATTTGCCGGGAACAAAACGGGCACTAACTTCTCACTTATTAAGAAAAAAATTATACAGTCATCTCATAAGGATTAGCCAGGTTTAAATTAATTCAGTACCAGTTATGATTAGAAGATATGTATTTTTCTTAGCAGCTTTCAAGTGGGAATTGTAGGGGAGTTCTACTGGAGTTAGCTCTCATGCTTTTAAGTGTTAGTATTTTCATTATCCCAAATTGTTTTGCAAGGAGCTATCCGTTTCCAGACACTCAGAAGCTTTTCTAAAATAAATTCTGATTCAAACTTGTGCTGTGCTTCTAAAAATGTCACTCACCAAACATTAGTGTAACCAAAAGGCATCACAATCAGGGCAAGGGGGTGGAGGGGGAATCTAATTTTTAATAATCCTTCCTCCTCTGGAAGGAACACAAAGGTCAAACATCAAGTTTCATATGCTTAAATAAATATCACAAAATCGAAAACAAGGTCTGAAATATTAGTACTAGGCAGGACACATTACTTGTTTCAGGGTGCTACAGTAGCCCATCTTACACCTTTCATTAAATTTTGTAATAATCTAGATCAAAGGAGATAAGAAAGGTCACTGAAACTAAAGTAAGCTACTTCTGAGCACTACTATACACAGAAAGTAGGGTGTTGCTTCGGCATGTTAGGTAGTGAATTTCTTTGATCCTACCTATAAATGTCACTTCTGTATGTCATTTAATCGTGGTATAGTCTTTTATTGGTGCAATTAAATCTTTTCAACTGCATTACATTATCTCCAGCTTTGCTGAAAATCCTGCCATTGTTTAGGAAGCGAGGTAAGTGATTGTGAAATGATGTTGTGGACTTCAGTTTCCTCCTCCTCCCCCCTCCACATGATTTCTCCCAACAATTTTAATTTAAATCTCACCAAACAGTATAATGGTCCTGGAATTTGTTTAGTCATTTGACTTCCTTTATGACACAGAGATGGTAAACATTCTGTTGCTAACTTGAAATGGCTCCAAGCAGCAAAACTAGGAGGATATTAAACCAGTAAAAAGCTTATCAACTGATTCATTGATACGCTGTAAATTCCAGCCTTTTCATTTTACTTTTGAGGGTTGCCATAAGTCAACACATTAGTAAGCAATTTGCTGACACTGGATCACTTAAAAAGGCTTCCCTGTGGACAAAGTTCACCTCGGTGCTTTGTTTCATCGTCTTATTTTGTCATAGCCAGCCTTGTGCTGCTGCACAGATGACTGATGTAGCTTGGCAGAGTATTTCAAATACTCAGTTTATGCCATTCTGTTCACATTTCAGGAGGTCACAGTCATAAAATCTATAGGTATGGTGTTTTCAGAGAGAAATCCAATTAATCTATTTCAGTTGTTCGAGGGGAAACAAAGATTATTCAGTATTATGCATTAAAGCAGCAGCAGCAGGATTCAGTATATAAATCCTAGAGCACATTAGCACTAACACATTACACCAATGCTCTTTCCTCTCTGCTCACAGTGAGAGCTCACTGGGATTTGCCAGTTAGTGTAAATACTGCATTACATCTCAGTTACACTTTTTTTTTTCCCTTCCCAACCTTGGACTTTATTTGCCAATTAATGAGTATGGGTTGGGCCAGGTCACCCCGCAGAAAACACAGGAGTAGCTGGAAGCAGATAGTATCTTAGCAGCAGGGGAACTTAACAGATCACTATCTCAGAGAGGAGAAGAGTTTTCTTCTTATTTTTTACAGTTTCTGTTGGAGGAGGCTCAGGAGAAGAGTTGTGGGGTCAGTTAGTGAAATGAGGAGGAGGAGAAGTGCAAGCTCAGGGAAGAAGCAGGGGCCTGCTCTCTGCTGAGGGAAGAAGGACCAAGCAATAAAGGCAGGCAGAGAAGATGTCACTGCTTGCTTAAGGCAGCCCTGGCTGCTCTCCGCCCCTGGTTTCAGCTCCTCCTGGGTCAGTTTTCTCAGCAGCCTGGCTAGGCAAAGCAGAGCTCACAGACACCAGGCCAGGACAGGCGGTGTTGTTCTCATCGTCACAGAAATAGACCCTGGATAAGGGCAGGGTAAAACGTTTTCACTTCTTCTCAGATTTTGGGTCTGAAGAGGCTACTGGAACGCACTGTCACAGCTGCTGTTTCATCTCCTGAGCTTTCTTGTTACAAGAGTTCAGGTGCATTCAAGTTTGAAACCAATACAAATGAAGACCAAGCATAAATCAGGGCCAAATGTCTTCTCAAGTGGATCAACCTTTACTTGATGCTGAACGGAACCTATAAATTAGATGAGGTGTAGGTGGAATCTTACCCTGTTCTTCCTGAAGTCACACATTAAAATGGAATCAGTGAGAGCAGTTGAGTAGATTCAGTTCCATATCCTGGGTAACAGCTCAGATAAAACTTGCTGGGACTCTTATTGCTTCAAAACATAATCACACTGAAACATTAAAGACGTAACCTGATGAAAGCATAGCACATTAGCATGCCACGTCTCATTCAGGAAGCCCACAGTGTCATCCTTTGGGCTTGTTGGGAGAACACAAAGCGTAACATTGAAGGAAGCCCATGGTGGGATTCTGGGGGTGTATTTCCACACCCCACTAGAGGTTTGCCTGGGACAGGATCAGATTTTTTTTATTTCTTGTCAGCAGCCAGCCATGAGGTGAGCAGAAGACGATCCATCTGCTCTCTGGCAGGTACAGAATTCCCTCTCAGAGAACAGGCACGGTGGCCACTTTCCCTGTCCCACTGTGGTTTCACTACACACACTGTACAAGGGGTCACAGGGGATTATTTTTTTTAAGGTGATATATCAGCATTAACCAACACAGCAACTAAATCTGATTTGTACCAACAAACAGATTCATCCTTTTACTATCCCAGTGGTGTGCCAGGGATCATTTGGAAACACAGGGAGTGTTGGTGGTAGTAACAGTGAATCAAACCAGAAAATTAAATTAAGAAAAAGAAGAATACCAAGGACCAGCTGTAATGCCAGGAAGCAAACAGCTGGCCTTTCTCCATGGCTTTCACCATTTCCCTGAGCTGGACACTTGTGTTTGTCTCTACAGTCCTTATTGAGAAACATTATGGATTTCACTGGAAAATTCTTTCATACTTGTGCATTATAGGAACATAATTTTTAAAAATAATAACCGATGAGGGGTTTTTTCTAGTTTTAGAAGGAAATTTAGGAAATTCAAAGTTTCAATGAAATCTTAGAATATTCAATCAGCTTTTTGGATAGTTTTGCCAGGTTTTTTAGGATTTGGGCCCTTGATTCCTTTCGGTCTAGAAGAGTTCATTTTGAATATGCTGATACATGCTATGAAGGGTCACATCAGCACTGGTAAGGGAGCACATCTCTGCGTACAGAAAAGCTACCAAAAAAGTTAAATTAAGCCATTGGAAGATGCTCAGGTACCATCAGGCGCATCCAACCTCGACATCAACCCTTCTGTCACCTCACCTCCGCCTTCCCACCCCATCTTCCCTGAAGAGATGGCTCCCTCTCAACTTTACTCATGACATGGCCACGTTTCAAGCTGTTGAAGCATCCCTTAAAACTTTGTCCCAAAGACCCATCTAAGATGCAAGTGACTCCCTACAGAACACCCACTTCCATCCATTTTCACCTCCCTTTTCCAAAGAGAAGCCACAGTTGTTTCAGGCGCTGTGCCATTCAGCAATACCCTGCTACCCTCCCTCACCTGGTTTTGCCACCAGATCTGTTGCAGCACAGGTTCCCACCCCGAAGTACTGCCACCACTGTGGCTCCAAGTTGCATCAAGAAACAATTTTCCTAACCAGAAGCTGTTGTCTCTGCATGAAGGACCCTGATGGATTCCAGACCTGGCCTGGGGGAATCTCAAAAGTGCATCAGCACTGAGAGAAGGGAGAGGAGAGGGAAGGGGAACTATTCACACCAGCTACTCACAGGGTAATTGAGAATGCCACAGAGATTTGGGGTTTTTTTTTTTCCGTTGCTTAAAACAGAAGCAGCAAAACTCCGCTATAAATTACACTTTAACTTTATTGAAAACACAGTTTAAAAAAATCCTTCTACAAAACATTCAGTGTAACACTCCCACCAAAGGGAAACATGCACTGCCAGGGCTCAGCACAAAATTCAACCTAAGGCGGCACAAGTAGTTGCATTGACTTTTGTAACACAGCAAAACATCCCCAGCTGAGAGCACTATAAAGGATACTTCTGGATGACCTAAAATAAACCAGGAAGGGGTTGAGGGGGAGAAGGTATGTACACAGAAATTTGCTCTGATTAAAGACTCAAAAAAAAAGTAATTTTTCAACTGTATTTCCCTCAGTCCAAGATATATCCACCTGAAACGAGTATCGGTTGCTCAATGCAGAGTTTACAAAGCCTGAAGCACCAGGAGGACCAAGAGGGAACCACTGGTTCCATTCAACGCCTCACAGCCTCACACACAGTCAAGATTGTGCGTCTTTATTTTGTAAACAGAAATCTTACCCAGTAACACTGCAGTGAAAAACCCAAAAGTGCGTGGCAGAACACGGCAGCACCAGCAGCACCCACAGAGACACTAGTTCCAAACTGGAGTTTTGTGGTCGCATCACCCAAGTCCACATTAAGCAGGTGATCCTGTGCACAAGGTGGCTGGCAGCACTCTGAGAATATTCCATCTCCTCAGCAGGAATTTTAGAGACAAAGCTTCATGAAGATGAGAGCAATGCAAGTTTTTTATTGAGGTAACGCAGGGTTGGGTTCCAAACCCCACCAGAAAGTGAAGGAATCCAGCCACATTGTTCTGTGTGTTTCATACACTCTAAGATTTCATGACCCAAACATGTCTTCATTTTCTGTCTGTTTGCATTAAAGTAGCAGCAGCCAGACCAAGTAAGACAAAACCACTCTGAAGCTCACCTTTAGCAAAACAAGGTTGAGCCCCTTTTTATAGCAAGTTTTATTTCTCCTTTTTCCAAGGAGAAAGATACTCACGCAGATTTTGTGACTCTAATTTTGGTCCAGACCAGGAATATTTGTGGCTGGGGGAAATCAGAAGCCAAATACCAGCTAATTTTCTCCTTGAGTGTTTAAGCAGGACAAGTACCCCCATCATGTCACTCTTCCAAATAATTGTTTTACATGGAGGAGAAGGTCCAAGACACACTCATACGCATTAAACACAAGGAACAGAAGCCACATGTGCAGAGCCTTACCTTGGCACCACAGAGAGTGTTAATCTGACCAAATCATGGAAGAGTCAGACACTGCAGACACTGCAGAGCTATGGGCCTCCATCACCAATCACATCAGACAGCAAGGCACATCAAGAGCTGCAGCCTTACTCTATAAGGAATGAGATAACTAAGCGTGGTCCCACAGTATGTCAGCACATTACTCTCTCACTGAGAAGCGGGACGGTGTCCTCACACTACAGAAAGTTAAAAACACAGAGACATACAGCAACCAAACCAGCCCGCTCCTGATTCAAACTTACATGAGCTCTCAGCAGTAAGTTAGAGGACCCACTCAAATGACAGGATTGTTTTAATGGAATGGTGGTAAAAAACAGACGGAGCATGTTGGGGGGTGGGAACATACTAATGCATTTGGGACAGAAGAACATTTTAACTAGGGAATGTTTCTGTAGAGACCACATGGGCAAAGAAATACACTCAAATCAAAGCAGTGTCCCAGTCCTTCAGCAGCACTGAGTGCACAAGGAATGCCAAATACAGCGGTGCTCACACAAGGAGCTTCATCCAGTGACACCGACTATAAATCAGTGTAACAGGAGAAGCCACAGCAAGATCTGAGGTTTGAGGTTAACATACAGCAGAGATTCAGAAACAGCATCCCAAAGCGCTCATGAGGGTGCAGACAGTCAGATACCCGGAGTCCATAGGAACTGGGGTTTACTAGTTTCTATTTTTACACAAGGTCTTAATGCAGATTCAGCTTAAATGGCTGCGATTCAGCTACGTCAGGCTATCAACATTTACAGGCTCTCTCCTACACCACCACTTTGCCTGTTTGGAGTCACCTTCTGTATTTGTTAAAACATTTCATGCTATGTTTATTAATAGTCTAGGAGGAATAAGTGAACCTGAAAATGTTACTTGGAAAACTATAGTAATAAATACAGAATGAGGAAGCATCCTTGAGTTTTCCGTTACCGAGTAAGACCCATCTTCAATAAGTTCAGAGGCTTCTGTAAAATTTAACATCAAGAATACCATTGCACTGTGATTTTTAGAACTACTTATGTTCTCTTCAGTGCTAGTGAGTTACTGGTATATTTGGGGAACACACAATTAGCTCTCACATAGTAATGATACACATGCTGCTTCTTTCTCTGAAGAGCTTGAGGTGCTTCAGTTGTGAAATATTTCAGAAAGCCTCCCCATTTAAGTTTCCTGCTGGTCTATATTCTTACAGATCATACAGCAGATCTCTGCAGATTCTTCTGTTCCTTCACCTTGCCTATGTCAAGAAGAGGACCTGTTAGTAACTTTGACAGCAAATGAGTTGAAAACATGAAAAAGGAAAGCAAGCTAAATTGTCTTCAAGAATTAAGGCCTGATTTAAAAGAATTTTAAATTCAGAATTCAGCTTCTGAATTTAACAAATGTAAGGATTTTAAATAATTTGTTAATAATGTGGAGTTTGAAATATTGGCTAGAAAAAGAATGGCAACTAGACTATCTGCACAGGTGAGCTCCATGGCATTCCCCACCCCAGCAGCTGTTGAGCACAGTGAGGATTCTAGGAGTCCCCTTTAGCGTCTATTTTCCCCCAGACACATTCTCCTTTTCTAGGATTCTTACCAGTATCATCAGGCTTTAATTCTTAAAATGAAACTTGGAAGACATTCCCCAGATGTGACCCGGGGGTCCAGGGCTCTGTTCAGCACCATGCAGCATCTGGACACCCAACAGCCTCAGCAGACAGATCCTGGATGACTTTGTACTCCCAATAAAGTAGAGCTGAAAGTGAAAGCTACCATTGAACATGCAGAGCTGTCATCTGGAAACCCCAAGAGCTTCGGTCCCAGTGAGAACTGATCCGATGGAGCACCTAGAACTGCACATGGCAGACAGACAAACCACTGGCTGATGTCACACCTTGAGCAGAGTTTGCCTGAGAGCACCAGGCAGGGGAGAACAAGGTGGCAGCAATTATCACCACCAGCAGACTCCTCTTGGACGTAGGGGTCTGTTGGGATCCATGCCAGGAGCCCCGGGCAATGGCTGTTGGCTTGGGCTGCTCTCCCTGAATGGGGTGAATTCAATAGCAGGACTTTGGGAAGTGACAGAAAAAAACCTGCCGGAGGGCAGGCTCAGTGCTCAGGGCCTCAGGAGTTCAGCTCCTGAAATACAGGGCCTGGGGAGGGAAGTCTGTACTCAACATTGAGTCAGCGCTAAAATACCAAGAAGCCTAACTCCAAGGGGAGAGGACCTCATTTCCTTACAGCGTTTAAAGGTTCACGGGCAACATCTACATTGTTTTTGAACAAAACTAAACATGTTTCTCTTTCAAGTAGTTAGTAACATGGCCTTACTGTACTGTCTCTGCTTAAGTTTTATAAAATTGCCATTTTAAAAATCAGCTCATAGCTAAATTCTGTCATTTTCCGTATCTTCCTGTATTTGGTATTTCACAATTGTAGATGCTGTTTAAATCCACCAAGCATAAGGTGCAGCTGACGTACATGCACCACTTCAGCCCATCTGGTTTCTGGATGAGGGGGAAAGGCAAGAGAAAGGAAAACAGCCTGGAACATTCTCACAAAATTCAAGGGAAGTCACATGCACGAAGAAGCCAAACGCTCTTCATTTCTAACTCACTCCCTTTCTCACTTAGACTCTATGAACTCCCTAAGAAAAGGGTCACTTTGTCTTCACCACACAGCAGCGGGCACACCACCTGAAGGAGCAGAGACATAAGGGAGAGCTCCGGTGGGATGCAGGAGGGCTGCAGCCCCCTTCACACGCATCACACAGGGAGACGTACGGCAGAAAGCGTCACAGCCGCCGCCCTTGTCATCCCATCGAGCACACAACGTGCACTCCCGTCTGCACGGGCCGGGCCACAGCACCAGCTCTGCCTCTGTGGGACTCAGGTGGAAGCAAACCAAGGAAACAACTTGTCAAATCCTTTAATTTCTATGACACTGAAACAGTCAACAGGGTAAAAGGTACGGGAGGAACAGGGCCAAAGATAAACATCATATAACAGACAGTAAACAAAGCTTCCTAGGGATACAAAAACTGTTACTTGTACAGTAACCAATCCTATTATTTTTTAGCTTAAAGTGATAGGTATGTGTGCTTTACACTCAGAAATCCTACAATATTACAGTTCTGCCACTGCATTTAACATTGTGCTACCAACACAGAATAAAGCCAGGAAACAGCTAATTTAAAACACTCGTTTCACACCTATTTTTTGGTCTTGTGTGGTATCTAGTCGAGGATGGAAGCATTTATGTGCTTTTTGCCTCATAAGAAGTGAGGCAGGTGTTAATGTTACTAAGATCAGCTGTATATACCTTGAAGGTATAGACCACCTGACTCTACATGAGTCAAAATACTAGGAATGTATTGTCAACATCCATTAATGAATTACCAGTTTGCTTGTATTTAAGTGACCATATGCTTCTGTGTAAAGTATATAGTGACCTGTGCCTTACACGTAGTATGTTTATCTGAAAGTAGCGTTGTATGTGTAAAGAAGCTTTGCATAAGTGTGTCATCCTCCAGGCCAAAGGCGTGATTTCATGTGGACAGTGTCACAATTTCTACAGCCGATTTTTAAACAAAGCGCTGTCAGTAGTTGCACAGGGTAGTTCTGAATTTCTCACCCACCTTGGGAAAAAACAAACCATGCAGCATCTTAGCCACCCTCCGAATCCCAGTGTAAAACCCACACTAACGTAGCCCTAACTCGTATGTGGCTGTCTGCCAAATCCAGCAGAAGGGGCTGGGAACACACTAGGCTGTGACAAGTTGGCAGACTCACCTGAAGCCTGTGTGCTTACCAGCAGGAACCATCTCCGCTCAAACTGCCCAACTCGCTTTCAGAAGCCACACACACACAGACTCGTATTTCCACCTGTTTCTATGTCTTGGGTCACTGATGCCAGGACAAACATCTCTCCAAAACACCATGCCAGTCTAAGGACTGAGAAGGGCCAGCAGAGCAGGACCTATACCATTTCACGCTCCCTAGTTAAGTAAATTACTTCAATTTACTCCTTCAGTTTCACAGCTTTAAGCAAGCAACCCTCTCAAAGCTGTAGTGGAAATACTTTACTGTAGCTGACCAACCTCACACCCAACTCACCAGCCCCGTTACAAGACAAAGACAATTTTGGTCACACAACCACTTTGCGTGGACAAGTGGATCCGTTTCTAACTACAACATGAATACATAAGGCTACAAGTTCTGAGAACACCTGCACGACGCCCTCGATAAGCCTCCCAATATTTTACATGTAAACACATTTTAAAACAGCTTTGAAGTACAGCTCCCTGTTCTTGGTTACAGAGCTTTGACTCAAAGATTTCTCACCAAAATGTCAGCATTCAACTCAAAGAACAGAAAAGATACTTGTAAATCTTAGGGAAATCAAGCAGTTTTACTTAAGTCTTCCAAGACTCAGTACAACACATCAACAGTCAGTTTAATAAGCCTCGAACTTATACTAATCACACAAAAAAAAAGTATTTCAAGCATCTCGTATTTACTACAGCAGTATTTACATCATGCCCCAGTTCACGTCAGAAAAGGTAGCTAAAAAACCCAAAACCAAAACAACAGATCAAAAACCACAGACTGAGAAATCTTCCTGCATACTGGACCTTGAGTTTTGAAGGACTCTGGGGGTGGGGGAAACAAGCTCGCATTCACACACACACAGCAGTAAGTCTACAGCACAGAGCGGTCATGTCAGAAGAACAGGCAAAGACTTCCTGACACAAGGTTTATCTTGTCTGGGAGCCACACTGGAGAGCCAGTTGTCATCACTCAATCACAGGTAAGACCTCAAACTCCAGCCAGACAAGACTTGTTTTACAGAAAGAGGAAAAATAGGAGCGTTACCAGACCTGACACATCATGGGCACACGCTGCAGACATCCCCATTCCAAGCTGTTTGAAGATCACTTGGGGCAGAGCAGGATAAAGAAAAGCACAACCAGATTTTGAACACTCACTTGGGTTTTGGTTGGTGGGTTTTTCCTTTACTATAAACTGTGTAAAGGATTCCTAAGGCAGCAGTAACACTAAGAAAAAGGATGTTACCACCCACCGATGCCATCCTGAATCTAAGGCCTCTGAGCAGTTCAACTGTGACACCACAGAAATTCATACTACCGAGATTCAACACACAAGTTTTACTTACCAAGCCGCCTAAGTCATCTCTAAGCTCAGAATTTACTTTATGATAGCTACACATACAAGCCTATATACATGTTCATGTGTACATTAAAAAACAGGCTAGTGAAAGGTACTGTGCTACACCACCAAACAGAAATCCTAGTAACTACAGTAAAAATTCAGAGAAATAGCTTACTTCAAATTAAAGAAGATTGTAAAAAAACTGCAACTGCAGCCTCCTAGACCTGTGCTACTTGCATTGATTACAAGTACTGCTTATACACAGTAGTTCATAAAGAATTTTACAGGGGTGTACTCGGTAGGGTGACCTCCACGGCACAATAGCTCACGGAACTGTAAGAGCTGTGACAGGGGGTCTACGCAGCTTTTTACAAAGCATACTAGGCTCAGATTTAACACTGAAGTTGATCTTCATCTTGTACTTTACTCTAGTTGATAAGACACTGTCCGGCTACCAGTAAATCAGCCTGGCATTTAGAGCTAAGAACGGAAAGCTTCCTGATGCGAGACTGCGAACAGCCTGCTGTATCCAGCATGAAAGGAGCTGTGATCTCTACCAGTTACTGTCATTTTCAAGCACGTATTTTGCGGAACTGTTTACCTACTGTCAGGACACCTACTCCAGGTAGTTTGCATTTCCAGTAAGGGTCATACAGGGCTTCAAGTGTATCATCTTTTGTTTTTAAACCAAGTCCCAAAGTTACTCTTTATAGCTGTGTCTGTGTAAGACAGGAGGTACTGTGCATTCAAATGGTAGCAGGTCTATACCTAAAGATATGAGACCGTCAACAAATAAAAGAGGAATGCATCGTTCTCTGGAGCTTCCAGTCTTCAAGGCACCTCCTTCATTAACTTACTAGGAAATAAACAGCAGACCAAAAGTTCACTGGAAAGAGAAGAATCCGATATCCCTCACTTCCTCAGAAGCACACAGCATCAAAAAAAATGAGACAAGGTTGGACCCCAATTATCAAATAAAATCAATACAAAAATGCTGATGAGATGACAGGAATGCCATGAGGTCGGTGTTTTCAGTTCTGTTGATTGCAGGTGATTGTTAATCACAGTGTTTTCTGATGCCCGTTTGCAGACGGCTTTGTCTCCGAGTCTCTTGGATTATTTGACAGATGGAGTTTATCTAATCCTGCAAGACATTACACAATAATGAAAACCCAAGATTCTGCCATGTTTCACATATACAGCTATTCAAAAGAATTCATACAAACCAAAGTCTACTTCACACTGTCCAAAGACCAGAATTGATGATCTTAGCTCAGGTAAGAATTATTTCTGGGAAGTTCCTTCAGTCATGTTTTAAGTGAGAAAAGTCCATTACAGCAGACAAAGCATGAAAGCAAGAGAAGCCTAAATTCACATTGATTACATCCCCACTTTGGTGTAGAGACTTGTAATCCTTTACCCTGTCAACCTACAAAGACCAAAATAATTACCTAAAAATGTTTCTTTTAAACTATAGCATCTTTCTGAAAAGCACACGCTGCTGCTGACCACATCACCTCTCTACACTGGTTACCTGTTGAATATTATTTTTGGGCCTACATTATTGTGAATTTGCTTATCTCCCTCCCCAGACACTGTGAGTGCTTGTTAAATTCTCCCATCCTGTCCCAGGCAAGTAGTAAAACCGCTCTTTGGTGAGGGGAGGTGGGGAAAGATGGGAAATTCAACTGTAGTTCATTCACAAGAGGCATGAAGTCAGTCCTTCCTTGCTTGCTGCAATCCTCTCTGAAGTCTCCTACCAAGTCAGTTAAGTGCAGACTATATTGAATGTTTGACTGAAGTGCCATGAGGTACCAAGTCACATTTCTTGCAGCACTGGAATTCCAAAATTGACTGTACTAATAAAACAAAACTCCAAAAGCTACTGAACATTGTAATATTTGTAAGTCCCAATATGATGAGCTCTTTCAGTCACAGGCCTGCAGCAGGAATTTACTTTCCACTAAGCACCTCTGGTGCTTCATCAGCCTCTGAGTCCTCAGCACCAGCTTCCAGCATGGGGAAGAAATGAGCACATGACCTTCAGGTCTCGTGCTTTGAATTCATTCCATGCATTGGGTTTTAACAGACACCCTTCATTATGCAAGGCATTGAAAACAAACCCTGATTTCATCAGGAATTTGCGCTCTTCAGGATTTGTAACTCCCTGCTCATGTCAAACACAAACCTTTTACCAATCCCTTTGCTTCTCCATTTTTATTATGATACTTACACAAAATCCCACAATATGCGATAGCAAGAGGCCAAAAATAATATTCCCTGAAAGTCCACTAGAAAGATGCCATCCAATGACCCTTATCCTGCTACACCCACATTGTGCAGCTTCTCGATGTTTTCAGCATAGGTAATAGTTAATTAAACACTATGCTTAACATGTCATGAATTATCAAGGTAAATTTTTTTACAGAATTTAAGAAAAACTTTGATGTTTTACCAGACCTGCTGCTATAAGACGATGCTGACTGATACTAATTTCTTTCCTTCAGCACACTGCAACACCCATTGCATTTCAGAGAGTCATCCCCTTACAGTCAGAACAGTAGCACACAAAAAAAGGATTAGGCAAATCAACTGAAAGAGATGAATCAAGATCTTCTCATAAAAAAATTTGACATTATACCCCTTAACTAAAAGCTGGGGTATAATGTCAAATTCACCATACTCGTATCCTGTATCAATCAACAATAGAACTTCTCTGAGATTATTTTCAGTGTAAAAGTCAATGGACAGAATTACCCACCCTAGCCCACTAACCTGTTCCCCTGAAGCTTCAAAACTCAACATCAAAAAAAAATCAGGGAATATCTTGTTTTAATCCTACAGTATTGGTCATTTTGTATCTAGGAGGTCTGATTTTAACCTGTTACCAGTGGAGGTGCACACTAGGAAGCATGTGGTTTGTTTACCAGGGTCACCACTCTGGAAAGCAGCAGTGGGTGAAAGCTAAACACAGGTACCCTTTAGAGGCCACAAACTGAACATGCCACTATAAACACTGTGATTTCACCATTCGTCCTCTCAATTTAAGGAAACACTGCTTTGGGGCTCTAAAGAGGTAGGAGCTTCATTCATTAGTAAAGATAAGATGTAGTAACAACACAGTTACTAAAGATACACACTTTATCCCCTTAGTATCAAACATGTTTCACGTTTTTCTTCTATGGACAAGAAACTGGAATGCACAATTCAAAAGTTTTAATTATAGCAAGTACAGGTTTTACTCTGGCAGTTACTAAGAGTCTGTATATTCTGTACAGGCTTTCTGACATGTAGTGCTCAAGTAACAGCATCCCAACAGAGCTAAGACTTCCACTACACAATTTTTAGGGAATTAATAAGTTGCTTTAAACAAAGAGAGGAAAGCCAACCTAAACACAAGTTGAAGTTTTATTCTGGCATAACTGCTCCATAGCAACAAGAATGTTTCTGGGCTGAGAATCTAACCGCAGATGAGTAAGTGCACGGATGTGTATGATCACCACAGTACCTCCTAGCTCTCAACTCTTCAAAAAGTTAACATGCAGCTTTGCATTCTCACCTTAACTTATAGAAGCTTCCACCAAAATAAAAGTTTATCAGAACTTTAGCAGTAGCACATCACAGTGTCAATGCTGGAGAAAGAAATGTTCAAGTACGAGCTAAATTCTCATAGCTCTATTACCTAATGCCTTCAGGAGCTCTTCTCGCACAGCGGATGTGAACTTTCTGACCAGACACAACGTGGTCATGATAGCAAAGAGCAAGTTGTAAGATAATACAATGTAGAAGTTCCCCAGCCAGTTAAACCTTCCGAAGTCTCCAAGCAGATCAAACCTGGTGATTCCTGTTAACAATGCATTAAAGATTTGTATCAAAATCTCAATTACACGTTTCAAGATAGATAAAAATTTCATGTTAT
This sequence comes from Hypotaenidia okinawae, assembly GCA_027925045.1. Classification (NCBI taxonomy): domain Eukaryota; kingdom Metazoa; phylum Chordata; class Aves; order Gruiformes; family Rallidae; genus Hypotaenidia; species Hypotaenidia okinawae. The sequence goes on from BSDF01000002.1 coordinate 10,458,224, forward strand.
TACTTTTCATATATCAAAGCAAATTTCTTACAACATGCTGTAAGACACATGGTTAAACACACAAGACAGTCTCCTCAAGGCCATTTTCCCCTTAATGGACCACGGTAAAACTGTAATACACACTTAGCAGTCAATTTTATTCAAGCATTTTACTAGGAAACTTCACGTGAGCTGAAGTAACTTGTTTATTCCAGATAAAAATTCTACTTTTACAATTTCAATAAATGTAACTATAAAAAAAAAAATCAGTATTAGTATGAAAATTGCTTGAATTCGCTGTTTCTCTGAAATCCCCAAGAAGGATGAAATGCTCCATGGGCTTTCTTATTAAAACACACAGGCAGCAAAAAAGCTTTCCATGAGAGGCACAACATCTTAGAGTAAACACTAAACCTTTGTGTTTTTTTCAGAGCCACTGCTTTTGAAACCAAAGTTTAAAGACATCTTGCTAACTGCAGCTTTTCTCCTAGATCTACCCACCACTGCAGCCACGGAGCATCCGCACAGAAGGAAAAGAGCTTGGCTGAAAGACAGTGCTGACAGGTCTTTATAGAAGAGCCCATAACACCAACACTTAGGCTTTATGCTCTCAAAGGCTAGTCAATCACTAAAGCTTAGCAAGCAAATGTTTTTCCAAAATGTGGAAGTGTCTACAAGCTATAAAGTCCAAGAAAGAAGAGGAAGAACAATGGGTTGCTCTTCTGCCAGGTTTGCATCCAGAATGGCACTGAATAAATGGTAGAACATTAAGATACCACACAAATAACATTGGTTTAAGATTGGTGAGCCTTTATATTCCCAAAAAGCTTTCTGCACACACTATGTTGTTATGATTTGCACTCTTGCAGTTGAGACCAATGGTGTAAAGGAAGCTAGCTTACCTCATCCCAGAATTAAAATGGCAGCAGAGAACTAGGCAGTCAGAGAACAACCCTGGCTCTGAGATTCCTGGAAGCAAGTTTTCTATTATTTTAGAAGAGTTTGGGGGCTTTTAACTATGACTTCAGTGATAATATATGGAGACCAAATTAAGGGTCAGTTACCTTCCTTTCAAGGATAAACCTGGCAATTATAGATCTCACTGTACCTCAATACCCGAGGCTTACAGCCAGCTATCACAATATTACAACGTACACAACACTTCTTGTACTCAGTATCAGGCAATTAAATATCTAAGAAAAGCATGCCAAAATTAAAAGAAGAATATTTTTAAAGAAAAAAGAAAAACAAACCTGCTCCCAAAAAACTGAGGCTTATCAAAATAGCAAAAGAGGTAGGGAAAAATATCAAAAAAGCACTGAAGGTCTTAGCACAAGAATAAAACTGACTGAATCAACCAGTAAACAGACAAAGGATAATAAACACAGTTGCTTTCACACTTGAAGCCAAAGAGTCTCCTTAAGAGCATTTTCAAAGCAGTAGAGTGTTTTAGTCAGACTACAAGAAAATTGAGAAAGTCGAGTTTGAACATACAGGCTTCCAGACCTTTAAAAGAAAAGAAACAAAACACGGAGAGCATTGAGTAAAGAGTTCTCTGGAAAAGCAAAACTACTGAGTGACACAAAGGGGTTCAGAAGAATAGCTAGTGACAGAGCAGGGGTGATGTGGACAAACAAAAATGAAGCCTGAAACTTCTGCTAGAGAAAGTGGGGAAAAATATTTTCTCGAGTTTTATTTATTTTCCTCTTAGAATTAAAAAAAAAGGTCATTACTCATCAGGAAAAAAAATCTGACACTGTCATTTTGTAAGTTTGCATGAGAAAAGGGTTAAAAAGCTTTTTCTGACTGCCTTTCAGAAGCATCTACGCCTGCAGAAAAAAAATCCCAACTGCAATTTGAAGGACTCCTTAGGAAGTGAACAGAAAGCAGTATCTCTGCTGGGCACAAACACATAGCCAATAAAGTTGTTGACAATTTACCAAATAAAAGTATTCAAGAACTGTCCAGGTTAAAAAACCTCACAAACCAAACAAAAACAACCCCTGTGTTTTTAGGCTGTACATAGAAGTTTTAAATCACTATTTACTTAACCATAATAACCAAGAGAAGAATTCTAGGAATGCTTTCGTACATTAGAAAATTCAATTTTGTTTACAATTCCTTGTTTCTCTACTCTAACTGGCTCTGTTTCTCTACTTTAACTGGCTGTTAAGCACGCTGTTCCCTATTTGTTTCACAGTGGTTAGCAGTATGGTGCTGCTGGGAAACTTATTTCAGGGAGGACTACTAAAAGGCTGAAAAGTTCTGGAAAAGATGATTTACTTATTTTAGAGAAAACTTTCCCAAAATTCTAAAAGAACGACAGGTTAGAAACATCCATCACCTGCATATTGAATGAGTGCTATGAGTTTTTTAAAAAATAACCTCACATTTGTATTTTTAAAAATTGAAAAGGGTCAATACATACATTAGACAACTTCTGCTTTTTTACCTTTCCCATAATGACAAAGCCTAGTCCTTCTGCATGGCACAGAAGCTTGCTTTTTTATCAAGTGAAAAGACTATGAATCTGCTTAACATTTCTTTCTTTTCATCTATTCAGTGCCACAGGGCAGTAGCATGTAATGCAACACATGTTGATATTTTGCAAAGCCCCACATGACTCACTGTACTCCAATACACTATTAATCCTGTTTGGACAGCTGTGACTGTGCATTTGTTAGCTGTGTGTTAATTGTTCCATCTTTTTTCTTCTTTTATTTATCTCTATAGCAAACTCTTCAGGAATTTCATTTGTTAGACTTCTTTTTTTTTTTTTTTAAAGGGAGTTTACCATTAATCTGCCTCCTATGAAAGAACAATGCACCCAGCACATATATACTTATTTCCACAGAATCCATTTAATATCAACAATCTCAGGTCATTAACAATGGGTTTACTTTATTTTTTTAATAAACGATGAATGCAGTAACGTAGTGGACACAATCTTAATGTTAAAATTCTATTCTCAACTGCTAATTTTTCAATATAAGATCTAAGTGCTAGAAGAGGTTTATCATATCACCTATATATTTTAAAGCTGCCTTACTTTACTAATGATTATTTTGCAATTTTGTGAATATTGCCTTACAGGTTTATTTTGTTGTAGAAATGGTCTAGTAAACCTAATAAAGCTCATCATCTGTAGTTACACACAGCATGAAACGATCCAGCATGGTTTACCAGAAAACATCAACTGCTCTTGATTTGATAGTATTCAGGTGAAAGAGTCAGCTACAGAGCAACTGCGTACACGCTACCAGTCTGTGGGCCTGAGGTTAACTCCTAAGCTTGTACTTCAGCCTTGTGCAGCCCAGGGAGAAGAGTTCTTGTTTTGTCCTATTTCATGCTCCAAATGAAACTCACATCAGCTACAAGCGTTCTGCAGTCCCTAAGCGTGTAATGGCCACACAATTTAACTTCAAGAATTCAAGTTTAAGTTTCCCTAATTAAACACAGTGAAGATACAAAACTTTCCAAATGCCTTTCTACATGGTTACAATAGTTTTCCCACTTCAAATGCTACTGCCAGGTCTTAACAAAATCAGAAGTTCTTCAGTTCTACCCCCAACCATATTTTTCCATAGAAATCTAAGCACTGTAATTTCACAGGGAAAGTGAAACCATTTTGTAGTGCCCCCAACAAGCAGTATCCCTATCTAGTCTTCTCACCATCTCCGGTTTTAAGAAGTTAAAATCTGACCTATGTTCACTAGAAAATGCTTAGCATCATTTTTTTAGAATGTGTGTTCTGCAGTCCCTGTATGTAGAATGTACATTCACCAGCTCACATTAGTGTAGAAAAGGAAGCCACAGTTGCACAGTCTTTCACTTGAAAGTAATAGCAAATTAAATAAATACTATGAAAGGTACAGCTACAATGTGTTCTTTTGTCTAAGCGACTTCATGTTGGGTTTTTTTAAAGTCCATTAAATATCCCTTATCATGATATTTTATGCTTTCATTTCACTTACCCAGTGTCCTTGACATCACTGGCAAAGCAGAGCTCAGCACCAAGATTGAGACACAGTTTCCAATGATCTGTTGGAAGACAAAGAGCGTTAAAATTATAAATAAGATTGTTGAAAGAAAAAACACATAGAAACAGTGTTCAAACCAAGAAAGAATTCTTGAAAGTTACATTATTCAAACTGAACCTAAAGCAATTTACAGCAAGATATTCTTAGTTTTGCTTACTTCTGTCACACTTCTCCATACAGTGCTAAACAAGACAAAGACGATCCAAGAGAAGAGTTCAAACCCAAAACTCTAATATGTAATCTTTCCTTTTAATTAAAGTGTTACATATGCTTAGATTAAAAATAATGCAGAACTAACACGATGCAAAGCATTAACTGTTTACTTAATTAAAATTACTTAATTTACTTAACTTTTTATGAAAGAACAGTTCCACATGCTTAGAGCATATGACTGATAAATCAGTTTAAACTCTGTATGTGACTGCTGGTCAGATTAACATTATTTTAAAAAAATTACAAGAAAGAGCTTCCTTTCAATTGAATGCCTGTTGACTACTTTAAATAGTATGAAAAATTCACAGCTGTTAAGATTTCACTCTAGTCTTTGTGAAGCCTTTATAAGGAGTAATGGAAATTTGCTCTCACAAGGGATTGCTTTCTTCAGGTCTAATTTTATCAGAATTCAAAAGAAAAAACCCCAGAAGACAGTCTTGCGCACTCACTATTTATTCCTATGGCATTCCTATGCTATTCCCGTGTACTGTAAGCAAACAACAGAAAACATCAAGCACATTCCAGCTACCTATGTACTATCACCCTTCTCTGTGTTTACCTACTTTCACTCTTCCAAGAATTTACGGTAAAAATGCCTTTATCCATTATTTAAAACAAACAGAAACACTGAAAAAAAATAAACAAATTGAACATCTGTTCCTTGGTTACTGACCTCCTCCCAGGTGACCTAAGGGAGTATTTGGCCAAAAACCTAAGCATGTTCCTCCACCTTAGTAACAGCATTTGTTGTTCTGAAGCCAGAGCTAAATCGTGGAAAGTCAAATTAGCCACAGACTGGAAAATGTTGTTGAATAGATCTCCTCAGTCTTAGTTTAATTATTCAAATTTGAATTACTTTGGTCACTAGAAGTAATATAGACAAGTTCTTCAGATTTCAAACAAGCTCCCTGAAGTACAGTTAGCACAATCAAAGTTACTCATTAGCAATACGTTTCCTTTGAAAAAAAATTCTTTCACTACCTTTTCTACAGCTAGTTAACAAGCTCTGCTATTCCCAGCTTTTTACAAGTGAATGGATGCCATCCAAACTAAACAGAGCACATCCTTTTCCCACTCATTCAGCATTCTGAAAATCTTCCAGTTTGTGTTTACCCAGCTTACAAACAAATACCGATCACTGCAAATGAGCCATTCAGGGCAATTACCGACTAAAAGAGTCAGTTTGTCTTGGGTGGCAAGAAACAGAGGAGGGGGCCAGCACCGACTTAACCTTACCTTTGTCATAGTTGTGTCATCCTTCCTGGGAGTGAAATTCTCAAAAAAACGGAGACTGTAGAAGCCGACGACAGAGGATACCATAAGATAGCTGTGAGAATCAAGGAAAAAGGAATCTCCAAGGAATGCAAGTTTCACTCAAGTTCTCAGCAGTCTCCCAAAAGTGTTAAGAACCAAAGAAAAACAACAACAGACAAAAAAACCACTTCGAGTGCTTGAGAAGGACTGACCTACCTCTTTCTTCTTTCTAGGCAAGCATCCTAGTAAATTACGAGGGTCCCAGAAAACCAGACAGAATACTTGCTATACAGAAGAATTCTTCTAGAAAGGATACAAAATCAAAATGATTTCAAGTGCTGCTCCCACAAAACCAAAGGTGGATAGGGAGGCATTTCCTATTCCAGGCCCCTACAAGGAAAAAAACCCCAAACAAAACACTTTGCATAATTTACTAAGATACATACAACTGTTCAGAAAGTTAACTTTTATCAGGCCCAAAAACCCTACCAACTTATACAAAACACAATTTTTTCCCAGGAAATGTATTACCAAGACAGAAGGCATCAGGAGTCACAGTTTTATGCAACTACCCACCATGCTGCATTTCATGCCTACTCTATTACTTTGGGAACTAAAATGAGAGGTCTCAAAAGACAACCCTTCTAGGTGTTTGCTGTACCACCCTCACTAAACACCTCTTATAGCTCTGCAAGCTTCCATGCAGCTATGAACAGCAGCATGACCAAGTTAATAAAAAACCCTCATGATTAAAGATGCTACTATTCCACCTGCTGTTCCTTACTTTCTTGAAATATTTTTATCATAAAGGAGGAAAAAAGTGTCATGTTTTGTAAGAGGAACACAAACACAAGACAGGCTTTTCATATCAGTTAACACAGTTTCTTAAACCAAACATTTCTAGACTGTAAAGAAGTAGGAAACGTGAACAAGCGCTAATTCTAGACTACTTACTTCACTGGATCACTGTATCTTCATAAAGATTCTGGGCTGGTTTTATTAATTGCTCACTATAACATGACATGTAATATATGTTTGTGTGTGTACAAGGCCAAAACCTAAAAGGTTGAGGCTCATTAGTTTCAGTGTTAGTAACGCAGAAGTTCTCACATGCACTTTTGTGATGGCCTCAAAGCATTACTAAAGTTACAAAAATCGTAAGAGAAGTTTACCCCTGATCCCTTTGGCATTGCAGTCTCATCAACCAACAGGTAAAGAATGTTGAGAGCAACTAAGAGGACCGAGATAGACTGTAAAGAAGCAGAAACAATCTTGTTTAAAAGCATTCTACATTTTTAAAACATATACCTTTATTGTCACAAGATTTCATAACACTTTTAAAATGGTCAAGAAAAGAATACCAAGTCTGTTGCTTATAGACACATCACTTGTTTTAAAACTATTCCCCCAACAACCAGAGAACTCTTCATGCTTTTTGCTATGTAAAAGGAGCTAAAAATGCTTACTGTCTCGATCAGAAGCAATATCATAACAGCTGGATAGACTAAATTCCTTTCCCATGCAGAAGCTTTTTTCCTCCGTTCTGTTCAGAAAAGGAAAACAACAGAACCTTAAAACCACAGATCACCTTAGAATAAACCAAGTAAAAATCATTCAGATATCTATAAACTCTGAGGTAAGACATACAAGGCTTACTTGCTGGACACCACTAGTATGTTCCTTATCACAGTTTTAGTGTGGCACATAACACAAACAAAAAAACTCTGCAAGTCTTTGAATAGCAAAGGAGCTTCGTGTTGAGTGGCTGTCATTACCAAAAGTATCACTTCTCAGTTTTTAGGGACACAAACCTGTTAAGAATTATTTGCCTATTCTTAAACACAATTTGACTTCTATAGAAGTAACAGCAAACCAGGGGAAAGTAATGTCTTAGCTTATCTCAAATAATCTTATGCACAACATTATTTATGAAACTGAGCTCCATTCAGGGAGTCAAGAGTGTTACACTTACCATATTATGTTAAAAATAAGACCTAAATCAGGCTCCCTCTTAGAATTGTTTGAGGGACACAATGATTTCAGGTGATATATTTGTAGAAACTATGACAGTCTGCACAGCTTTGGTTAAGAACAAACTGGAAGCCACTGAGTGACTGCTGCAAGCTGAACAGAGCATCTCAAGGTCGTTCATTAACCTGCAATCCAAGCAAAACACCAGGGGAAAAAATTACCTAGATTTGTTTTCTTGCTTCTCACTTTTTCAAGCTCCCGTTCCAACTCTGCTGTCTGGTATTCCACTGTGGATGATACACCTTTTGTAAGAGAAGACAGTGTTTACTTTTGGATGAGACTAACCATAATACTGTAAGACACACTGTGACAATCAGATTTCAGGTGCATCACGTTAACATGACTTTAACTGCAAGTGGTTTTTTTGAGAGTCTTTAGTCACTTTTTAAAAAACCCAAACAAAACCAAATTAAAAACAAAAACAAAAACAAAAACCAATCCCAAAACACAGAGGCTTACTTAAGAACCATCTGATTCTAAACAGAGGAGTCCAACACATCAGAGGTTTCACACCAGGACCTCCTGCAATTCCTGCCCATTCTGTTGACCAGCTGCTGCCAGAAGTAAGAGAAGGCTACTGCTGAACTGTCACATAGGTCCAAAAACCCAACATGGTGTGACAGCTCAACACAGCATGTCTCAAATGCCTTGTTCTTGTACCTCTATAAGCCATACATCAATGTGTAACAAATTTCTGGATGCCCTTCAAGGATGTTGTTATTTAGCAACTTGGAGATAAAGTTGCTACAAACTAAGTTTGGCTACAAACTATGCAATCTGCTGCCTCCCCCTCTCCAAGTCCTTTTTACTCAGCAAACTCCATTTGCATACTGCTGACCTGCTTGTTCACATCAGTTCGGCTGATTTGGTCAGTCTGTGTCGCAGAGCTCCCTCTGACAACCACTACCAGATCTTCCTTACAACCACCTACAGGACCATATTCCCTTCTTTTTACAATTCATCACATGTGCATGTCACTGCAACTCCCCAAACTCTCCCCTCTGCACCAGCTGAAAACTGACAGCCATAATATTAACGCCTCTCTCCCTTCCTAACTTTCTGTCTAGAAGCTGCTCAGCAACTCTGCCTCCTATCCCAAATGCAGGCCCTAGGGAACCCAGCCCATTTTCCCCCTCTCTATATTTTCTTTCTTAGATCTCCCATTCTCTTGCAACCACACATCTTTTCCATTGTAAGGACACTGTGGTATCTCTCCTCAATTCCAGTTCCAGTGTTAGAAACATTCTCCACTGTCTTCGCTCTACTTGCGTCCCTTTTCTTTCTGAATGATCTCACCCAAAAGGCAAAAGGGTTCATACTGTCCCAGTCCACTCCAGGCCAATCTCGTTTTGCAGGAATGTTCTGAGGCAGTGACAGTTCAAGGTCTCAAACCCTAAGTCTGTTCTCTTATTCCTTGATTAACACTGACACCTTTCACATGGCCAGTCCCCCCTTCAGCCTCACACTGATGTGGGCTAACCTGTAATAGCACCATGGTCCATATACTTTTTAAAAAAAAAAAAAAAAAAAGACCAGCAACACAATAGTTTTGTCCAGGCCATATCTTGAACATCTGCCTACAAAAACTAAATAGCACTTATGTTTCTGGCACACTAACACTGCTCTATAGTCCAGTTTCATCATTTCCTTATTTTCTGTTGTCTGCTCATCCATCCAGTGATCATAGTACAAGATTAAAAGATCAATTTCTCATCCTGCCCAGCCCTCACTTTCTCCATACTCCAGTACATTGAGGTCCTACCTGAAAACCAAGATATACAAAAACATTTCCTGAACTTTTTAAAACTTCTACTTTTTATTTCAGAGTATTGATACAGATTTGCTCAATGCAGTCAAATTGTCAGAGGCATCCAACCATTTCAAAAATTAATTTTCAAATACTTAATTGCATGTTTCTTTCACGCACATTGTTGCATGTAGCACAACCTCTGCCCTAAGCCTGAACATTTATGTTTAGTATCAATGATGTAGTGTGTAGATGCCAATATTTACATAGCTTCACATATATAAATATCTTGATTCCCAGGGCTAACCAGTAACACCCACAAATGCTGTTTTGTAACAACTTCTATGCACTTGAGGTACGTGCAATATGAATGTCAGTTTCTCTTGTTTTTAAATAAGCAATCTTAATGGGGGGAGGGTAGAAAAAGAGTGGGGTTTTAAAAATTAATTTATGATTATAAAAATAAGCTTTCATGCTGATGTATTCCTTCCAAAACCGGTCTAAAACTTCTGTTTTATAGAATGACTAACGACTGCAAGATGAGAAAAAGGATAGCTACTGAGCTCAGTGGCAAGTCTCAAGAACCTTAACGGAAACGTTAAAAACATAAGGAAACACGTTAGCATCTGACTTTTCCCCTCTTCTCTACAATTGATTTAGGGTCTCTGTGGAATAGCTTTATTCAAGATACATGTTTTTTCTTCCCCTCAATATAAAAATCCAGAGCTCAACACACCGATATTCATGGGATTCTTTCCAACAGAGTCAACATGACCATGTTAGGTCCCTAAGAGACAATTCGGTAGATATTCCAAATCATATTTAAGTGCTCTTGTAGTGCCTCCTTAAAAATAGTAGCAAACAACAGGTTGCTATACAAAAGGATATTTTACAAGAGGGGAAAGCAAAGCTTCAGATCAGTCAAAAGAGTATTTGAAAAGGATGCAGCAAAATTCTTAAAAGCTCTATAACATTAGCTTTATTTCAAACACGCACAAAGTTCAATGTCAGCGCTGTCTAGCCAATAAATCAAATTGGTAGACGAGACTTGTTTGGACTAGCAATGAAAAGTTAGAAGGGATTCTCCAAGAAAGCCACAAAGCAGCTCATTTAAGGTCAATTTAACGGTATTATTCTGTTTTTCTTCCAGCCCGACATATGATTTCAGTACCTCAAAGGAAATTGTAAGAGTATCTATTTGCATTCCCCCTAGGTGATTGGCAGTTCAACACCAATTAGTTCAAAATTACACTGTTACTAGCGTGCAATAAAAACAACACCTTTCATCTTTCTTACCTATGTAAGGATACCTTCAGAGCCAATAACTTTGATCAAGTCAGTATTTTTGATCCTACCCCACCCGTCTCTCTGGATTCAGGAAAACTAATAGCCAAAGGCAACTTTTTCCTTTTAATATAAAAAAGTCCCAGCTTTATTCTTCAACTGTAGGAGTGATGTGGGTACTGAAATATAATACACTGGAAACAAACATTTTCCCAAAGCCCAGTATCTCTTCAATAGATAAAAATACTAGTGTAGATAACGTGATCAAACTGTCCCCTCCCTCCTCCTCCTCCAATTTTCAGCTACACACTGAGAATGAAGAAAAGTAGTTTTCACAAAGATACACAGCTTCACAATTAGATTTATTTTCAAATATTAAGAGGTCTACAGAATACTGTCAGTTCTGTCACTGACACAATAGTTATATCTATAAGAATCAAAAAGGGCACGAGCTCACACAGTTAAAACTTTTTCCTCCTCAGAGACTGCACCCAGCCTACTCAGTGGGAACAGTGATTCATGATATCCCTTCGTATGTCCAGGCATTGCCTGAGGAAATACTAATTAGTAGAGGGCAAAGAAGTGCTAGGAGTCTGACAGTAATTATTTCACCCAGAAAAAATTAAAATCAGCACTGGCAATCACCAAGTATCACTGAAGCCCATGCTCTGGTCATACTCATTTTTAATAAAAGTTCAACTCTTTGGATATAGGTATACATTGAGTATTTATTTCAGAACACTTTGCTGTGAAGGTGTCCAGCAGAGCTACATGAGCACCCATTTCCACTACCACAACTGCAGAGAGTTGCTATAGCCATACACAGCCTAATATATCCCCCCTGAGACAGCAACAAAAATACTTTCACAATGTGTGTGCTGTCCCAGATCATGGCCTCTAGCCCCTCAGCATGACATTTCCTGATGTCATCAGCACCACACCTCCATGTGCAGGCATTTCGTAAAAATGCGACAAACACGGTAAGTGTGAGCCTCCACAGCTCTGACAGAAAGGATCCCTATTTTTATGCTATAATTTGTATGTATTAGACTTCTGTGGGAGATGAAATTTTCCATGCTTGCCACATAAATGAGACCCACTCTTAAAATTACTGGAATAGTTACTCACAAAAATCTTACAGAGTATCTTCTTGTGCATATAACATGTTGCCCTCCTCCTACACACTTTATCTCTCCAAGTTCAGGTTTTTATTTACTTTTCAGATAATGTCCATTTGTTTTTATACATCAGACTATGGGTTTTCAAGCAGCCCTTCAGGTGGTGGTATCAAGTCCATTCCCTCAGCATGTGAAACAGAAGAATTCAGTTCCCTCTCCTGCCAAAGGATACTTAAGCCCCACGTCTTTCACCTCTCAAGGGTAGGTTGGTGAGAGCTCTGCGGGACATGGGTGGGTTGCAGCTCCACTTTATGTTACTGAACGATTTGCTGAAAGAGAACCCAGTATTTCAGCTGGCAGTCAGGGAGCCACCTGCACACGTCCTCAAACCTGATCCAGTTAATAAGTGCCTACAAACAGGCTGGGTCCACCTCATGAGTTGCATTACTAAACCACAGTAACTGTTGCGTAGACTTCTACACAGAGGAACAGCAGACAATTACCACCCAAATCATATTCTCCACCTGAACAGCAGAAATCACACTGCACTATTCCTAATAGATACCTGAACAACTATTGGGTCCTTTTTCTGTATTGCTTTTCCTGTGCATAAGCACAATCACCATGACAACAGAAAATATTCAGTAACAAATATTTTATAGTTGCTAGCTAACATCAAACACATAGAACAATTATAATTACCCCATCACAGCTTCAAAGACATTCACAGCATGTACCTTGTTGTGTGTCTGTACGTGTATGCACATATATATATATGCGAGTATAAAAACCTAAGCTTCTAAAACAGCAAAGGTGTACATTACTTTTAAACTGAAACCATGGCTGATTTTAGCACAAAGAAGTCACTACTCCTCCACAAATTTTAAACACTGGAATAAAGACGCCCACCATGATCTACTGTTACCAAAGGTACTTTCCCTGGCCAAACAACTTCGAGAGGAGACCTAGTGAGACTTGAAAGAAAAAAAGATATATGACAGAAGGCTGAAGAGAAAGGCAGGAAATGAAGAAAATTGAGGCTAAAATAAGTTATAAAACAACACAACAATGGATGTGTCATGACATGAATTTGGTTTTCCAACTTGAAGCAGTTATGTAAGCTGTGGATGGATGGCTTATCCCTGCAGTTAAAAGCACTTCAGAAGAGAATTTGTGCAACATTATTTCCAGGTTTGCAGAACTGATACATTTTCCTTAATTGGTGCCCACCCTGCTGCAATACTCACTCTCTTAGAGGCAAAAGCTTCAAACTGCTTTTGAAGTAATTCAAAACAGAATTATCAAGAACTGAAAAATCATAATACTAAATATAAGAAGTCTAAAACATTTGTACAATTATTCATTGCTATTATTCAGTAGTAGAATTAAAATTTTTATACTAACCAAGTAGCTCCTAAAATATAAAGGACTGCTCTGATGTTATTACCTAAGTTTCTAAATAGTAATGATCTGAAACAGAAAAAATCTTCCAAATAAATAAAACGCAGAACACCTAACACAGGGAGTTGAGCCTCTGGCTGATATATATTCGTTGTTCTTCAGACAAGGCTAAAATGCAGTCATTTACCACTCCAAACTGTTTTGCAGTAAGGGTGGTGGGTCTGATTAATTCCTCATTTGCTTTCTCAGTCTCAGAATATTCACAGAGCTGATGAACATTAAAAACAAAACCAAAGAAAATCACACAGAGCCAATCCTGAACAGCAGAGCGAGCAGTGAAATGTAAGCCTGTAATGCTTGTTACATACTAAGATGTTGAAATCTATTTTGAGAGAAGAGGCTATATATCAGCAAGATCAATACTCGTGACCAGAATCAGCCTAAACACAGAATGTGAAGTAGTCCCAGAAAACATACCATTAAGCCTCCTCTGAATGGCTTCTTCTTCTAACGTGATGATATACATCTGCTCATCTAGGTCTTCAAGGATCTGTATTCACAAACAGAAACATGAATTGAGCACCAGAGTCACTTATTTTTCTGACTGCATTGATCTAGTCAGTTTTGCTTTATTTTAGTAACCCGTATTATAAATATATAGTCTCCAACTTTACAATACTCATACAAATAAGAAATCCACACAGGATTATTCCATTCTGTAGCTCTACTTCTTTAATATAAGCAAACTTTCTGTTAAGTTTTCATTTCAGATTCAAGCTGTTATGTTTGGTTTCAATCTAAAGAGACTTAAGGACCAGGTGAAGGGACAGTACATCTGGCCTATATTCAAGTAATTTCTAAGGAAAAAAATTAACCCATCAACTTTCACATTCAATCTGATTTAAACAAAAATAACTGCAGATTTCAAAAAAGTACATTAAAAAGTGACTTTTCACGTAAGTCAATACTTCAGGCAAATACAAATTGCTATTGGAAGCTAAACTCAAATAAATGAGTGCCTACCTTACTATCAAGTGCTTCGAGTTTAAAGCTTACAGTTAGCAAAACACTATTTTCTTTGTATTTTCAGGGTTGAGCTAACTAATGAAAAGGAACGCTTGACCTAAGCATGCCCAAATTCCAGTAAACATCAACTACGAAACATGACAGCAAAGTCACTAGAGCATTTGCACATGGCACAAACTTCTTCATTCCCTCATGGCATTGAATCCAACAGTAGAGTATTTATGTACAGGAAGTTCCTACAGATGACAACTACCCATGTTTCACCGAGGTACCCTTCCTGTCAGTTTGGCTTTGCAGCCTTTATTCCTGAACTCAGATCCAGCACACACTTTGCAAGCATTTGTCCAACAGACATAATAGGTGATATGGGCAATAAATGTTAATACTAGCAGCAGTTACATAAATTGGAAAGCCAGAGGAAGTCTATACTATTAAAAAAACTTGCTCTGTGGAAGACAACAGGTTTGTGTAGTACATGGAAAGTTTTAAACAAGTAAGTACTGACTATAGAAACTCTGAAGAAGAGAGAATTATGTAGAAGTACAAACATCTAAAAGAAAGGACCCTAATGCCATTCTACTTTCTAACAGCATGAAGATGGATTTGTGTGACACTTACTGTTGGCTTCACCAGCAACTGACCCATTACTGTAAACATTCGTGAAAGTCCCACTGGTGTGCATACTGCAGAGGAAGAAAGATTATGCAAAACAGTGATTTCTAAGTCAAAGACCAACTTTTATTTGGATGTTCAATGTGCTATTCCACACATAAACAAGTATGGTTGTGAAGAGAACTGCTATTGTATGAATTTTGAACAAAACAAGCATCTATCTCCTCCTCTAACAGCATAACTGATTATTTTATTTTTCTAAAACAAGGAACACCATGTCATAAGATACGTTTTAAACTTGCTGAAGTAATTATTTACTCAAAGCTTGTGGCACCAGAGGCTATGTCTACATCAGTAAATCGCTAGAACTATCCTGGCATGAATCCCCCTGGGCCAGTTAGCACTTTCCCCAAACAATTCCCAGTTGTGGTTCCGGAGTTTAGGCAGCCCAGGAATCACGAGGCAATAAGAACATGATCATGAGGCACCCACAATTTGCAAACTGCAATCTCATGGCTGAAACAACACTAGTTGGCCACAGCACTGGAGAACTTCTCAGGCACATTATGTCTATCAGCATAGGTGCAGTTGCAAGGTCTAGAGATCACGGAGCTGCTTTGCTCTGGAAATTATATTGCAACTTTAGTTGTTAGTAGGCTCAGCTACCAGATTTTCAACTACTTTTCTGTGAAATAGCATTTGGCCTTTTTTGATTGTAGCCTGTGATAGTTTAAAGGTATGACACATATATGTTGCCATTGGGTGAAAGACTCAGACCATGATAACAGAATATGAGTAGTACAAATCAACAGGTTAGGGAGAATAACCTTCAAATACTGTATGGAAGATAGAAGGAATTTGTAACAGCACAGATGAAGATACGTATTTATAGTTTCCATTATAATAAAACAGGGCTGTCAAAAAAAGAAGCAGTGCACAAGATTTTATCATGAGGATTACGTTTTTATTTGTATTGACTAGTGTTTTACTATGGCTACTAGTTACTACAGGTAAAATCCAAGAGCATTCAAAAAGGCTGAGACATCCAGAACCACTTTTTTTTACTCCACTCCTCTGTTAAAGTGAATTTAGGAATCTCCACATACAGAGAACCTAAGGAGAATCACCCAGGTTTCTGCGAGCATCACCTTGCAGAGACAGATCTGCTTAGTTTCCCCACCCTTTCTGCACAGGGACAGCCCTGTAAGTGTTAGCTGTAAACCCACAAAGTCTGCAGAACAGGTGAAGCCATGATAAATCTACAAAGTGAGACGTTCTGCCCCACTCTCAGCACTTTTCTACAAATTATTTGGGGAGGGCTGGGGACATGCCAACAGCCGGTGGCATTTAGAGCCTTCCATCATCTGTTTTATTCCCCTAAACAAGGATGGCTGAACTCTGGCTAGGACCAGTTAGCATAACAGGGTCCTTACTGCATTTGTTTTACATCCCACAATGTCACTGGCCTCCAGTCCAGACAGATACCAGTTTTGTGATTATGAAAACTAACCACACTGTGTTCCAACTTCTGTCTACAAAGGAAGATTTTCAATTAAAAAATGCAAGAGGATTGTTTACTGAATATAGGACAAATTAAGTGCCCCACAATAACTTTCTCTCCATACTACCGCCCCCCCCCCAGACATTTCACTTTAAAAATGTGCTTTTCCTTGCAGAATGGAGTCCTTATTTTTCAAATACCTGCTTTTAAAAAAAGTAAAAAATTTGAATTATTTTAGATGAAGTGTGAAGTTCTTCAAAACTTCGAAGTGTAAGGTAGCATTTGTTCACAAACTCCAGAAACCAAACCTAAAAAATTTATATTTAAACTTCAGCATGAAGCAAAAAGGAAAAACAAAATTTCACTCTTTCAATGTGAAAATTACTGTTGTTAAAGTTCAAATAGTTTCCTTTTTTTTTTTTTTTAAAAAAAAAGATAAGTAATATCATTCATCTTTTGGCATAATCAGGAAAATACTTACAGAGAAGTAACAAGCATCCCATCAGTGATATACAGGAATATAAATATGGGAGGTAGAATTCCCAGAGGTCTGAAAAGAAAATTTTGAGTACAACCTTAGCTTATTAAGTCATAGGCTACTTATGTCACACACACAACTGAATTAACTTTCTGAAAGCATTCGAGATCGAACAATTGTATTTAAGAATAAACTCAGAATTAGTCAATTGTTAATCCTGCAGGCATCTAAATCCCGAAGTACTTTAGCCTGGAAAAGATCTTCAGCGTTTATCACTTAAATCACTTGTTGTTAACACAGCTCATGCCCACGAGTACAGAACTTCTCACCTTGCTAAAACCAAATTTAGCAGAAAAAAATCGCATTGAGTAAATTAATACAACTTCTTCATAACCTGTGCAAAATTCAGAAAGCATTTACTAGAAAAGCGCTTAATTGACAAATACCCATTTCCAGAATTAAAATGAAATTAGTGAGGAGTTTTTAAAAATTCCATACCATACAAAGACTCCATACTGGCAGCATCATTGTCTATGAGTGCTGAAGCCACCCAGACGATTCCAAGGATAAGCAGTGCAAGAAGAATAAGCATTACAAGGGTTTCCAAAATGCGTGCTCTGATGCCCTGTGGGGAGAAGAAGAGAGGGGGAAAAAGACGACAGCCAACAACTTGGAGTCAGGTATTTTGAAACACAAGAAAGATACAAAGAGCAGCTCCTTCTTCCTAACCTTATTCTCACATTTTATCATGTAGACAAAAGCATAACACATAATGCACATTTAAAAGGCAGCGCATTAAAAAAAGGAAGTACTTGTGGCTTTACAGAGCCCAGATTGCATTTTTTTCCTCCTTAAACCACAGAAAAATGTTTTAAATTGTGTATGCCTTACTGTTCTCATTAATCTCATTATTCCATAAAGTATTCTTTATGCCGTACGATTTTGTTCGAGCAGTTTTAAAAGATGGATTACTTTTCTAATACTTTCAGTAAAGAAAGTGGATTAGCAAATTTTTATCTATGATTCCAATCAAGGGAATGGAAAGCCAATTATGGCAAATAGCCAAATGGCCCAGCAAGCATTAAACCCCGCTCAGGTACAATGCGCCAATTTAGTTAAAAAGCATTCTTCAGCTGCAATCGCTTCTGCACCATTCCTCACAGTCTTCAGAGCCCTCAAGCGTACTGTCAGAGTACTGCTTGCTCCCGGCCTGCCTGCCGAGCTGCATCCATTATGTCCCAGCTTTGCATGCTCCGAGCTGAATGAAACTTCTACATCTCGCTTACACCACACACGTGTCACAGGTCTACGTGGTTCTATCACAGCATCTGCCCTCGAGTCTAGAAATGCAGCAATGCTCTAATAGTCGAGTGATGTTAACTATAATGTTTGTTGACTTCTATCACCTCTTCCCTTGCTGCTTAACAGAAGATGATAATTTTTACACCTGAAAATTACACTCCTTACATAACCACTGTATCCAACCATGGACAAGGACCTCAGGCATCCTAACTGTGAGCACTGATCTCTTCCTAGCACACCAACACCTCTCTGTCATCAGTCATCTGCAGAACAGCTACAGTAGCACAAAGGCAAAACAGACAAAAAAAAACCAAAACAAAACCAAACCTACAAAACTCCCCTGAAGGCTTAAGCAGACAGATTAAGTCCCACTCCATAAAGGATCTCAAACACCAAATTTCAAATTAAAGGTGGTATGAATGGGATATGGATTTACTTCTATAATGTACTGTGTATAGTAAAAGTGGCTTTGAGATTGTTAAATTATTAAAGTGTTATTTAGTGCTCAGAACCTAGCTTTCAGTCTTCCATGAGTTACTTTGAAGGTGAGCTACTAAACTAGATATAAGTATCTGAAGATTAAACAGCCAGATCTGAAGATTAAAGGTCTGAACTTAAGCAGTAAATTACCAGGAAACAGGGTACAGTAAGTACTGAGAATCACACTGTGGCTGAGGCTGGCAGGGACCTCTGAAGCTCATATGCCCCAACCCCTTCCTCAAGCAGGACAACCTACAGCCAGTTGCCCAAGACTGTGTCCAGTCAGCTTTTGACTACCTCCAAGGATGGAGACTCTACGACCACCTTGGGCAACTTGTACCAGTGCTTAGGCACCCTCACAGTGGGGAAAAAAAAAAAAAATATTTGAGAGTGATGTTAAGACACCCTTACTACTTTTTATCTTTACCAAAGGTCATTTTGTTTGTGACAAATTCAAAGCTTGAACATTATCCCTAAATCTATACTCCTGAGACCAGAGAGAAAACCCACAGGTAAGTATAAGCAACATTTCATTTTCTTTCAATGAAAAGCAAAACTATGCAAATAAACCCTGATATCATATATATCTCCAATGCTGAGTTTATTTTTTTCTCCAAGCAAAAACTTCTTTACTGACACTTTGGGTTTGGCTTAACATTTTTGAGTCCATTCACTTCTCTCCCACAGCCCCATTGTATTACTCAGATTTTTTTAAATGAACCAATGTCATGGCACATCCTCATGGCACAGAAGATATTCCCCCTTGTGTTTCACATGCTACTTCTTGTAATTTTTAATCCATTTCCTCTTCATGATTTCTTGTGTGAAAAAGAGCATTAAGTTTGAGTCTGACATCTTCAAAACCAGGAACAACCCCATCTAAAATCAGAGACTTCAAACCAGCTTGTAAGAATACTTTCATTGTTAGTGTTCAGCCTACACCATGGTAGCTGTCTTGAGTACAGAGTAAACAAACGAGTACAATGTGAAAAAACATGTAGGTACACAGGACTACTTCCAATTAACATTCTAACTAAGCAAGGAAAAACAGTCTTACAGCCCTACAGCTTAACATCAAAACAGTGCCTGCCTTTGAAACAGCTCTTTGAT
Organism: Hypotaenidia okinawae; assembly: GCA_027925045.1. Taxonomy (NCBI): domain Eukaryota; kingdom Metazoa; phylum Chordata; class Aves; order Gruiformes; family Rallidae; genus Hypotaenidia; species Hypotaenidia okinawae. Next base: position 10,477,800 of record BSDF01000002.1, read on the forward strand.
TCCTCACCAGTGTGCCACTGGAATCACAGGAGATCTTTACCACACAAAGGAGGTGGCCTACTCAGCAAGTTAAGTGCATGAGTATGTGTGTGTATGTGTGCACACAGAGGAACGCATGGGAAGACAGAGGGATAGCCATCTCCTACATCAGAGTTTTCCAGTTTGTTTAATCAGTAGAAACTGTCTCATGAGCTCTTACAATCATGTAACTTTCCCATGGAAACTCAACTGATCGTAAGAAGAATGGGAAAATACTTCATCTTTTTACTTTTCCGTATTTTATTCAAGGAGGAAAATGAAGTTGTCCAAGTCTTTATTACCTAATGGTTCTGGCAGGTAAGAACAAGAGGACCCACTATACTACTAAGCAACGTGCATCATGTGGGGTTTTATTCAGAAAGTCGTTCTAGGTCACAGCTTTGAAACCTGCATTTGCTAACACACATACTACCTCATTCCCAAGAAGTCCTTCACTACAAACAATGCATATACCACACTCATTCAGTGTTTCATTAAATATTTGAATGCAAATTAGAGTTGTGGTTTAACTTGTTTCAAGGAAGGAGGGATTACTTCTCTCCAAACCAAGCACAAATTGCACAGAAAAGCACCAGGATACCTCCAGCATATTGACATGATGAGGAAAAAATGGCTGGTTTGCATCTATCCTACATTCCTGTATTTCAAGAAGAATTCAGCAGTAAGCTGCAAACAAACAAGTTATAAATGTCTATACAGCTGATGGGGGGACATAAGGGAGAACAATCTTAACACCACTAACAATTAGAATATGAGACTCAGATTTCAGTACAGCATTAAGTACACAGCCTCAACTAATGCTCCCATGCTGTAGACTTATGAGACAGACACAGCCACAGCCTTTAGAAATGATTAAAAACATCCCCCCTACCCCCAGGCTAAACTGTGCTGGTTTTAAATACAGTGATAAGACAATTCTACAAGGGAGAGTCAGGCAATACACTTGCTTTATTTTCAGAAAGAGAAGCTGACCCCTGCAGTACTTCTATCAGCATATCAATTTTAAGGAGGTCAAATTCCTCACTTTCACTTGGGCAATTACTGCTGAGATGATAGTTAAGTTGGAGAGGTAAAAAAACAACCCAAAACACCACACCAAGATTTAAAAATCTTTTTTACAGTGCTACAAATACCAGATATCAATAAGAAAACCACAAACTACATAAAAATAATTGGGCTTGATGTTATAAAATTAAATGTGGAATGGAAATACATGTTAAGGCAGTGGGGTTTATAATTCCACTGCTATATACTTAGACTATTGCTGTAATTTCAGCTTATGTTTGTGTGCCCAAAAAAAGAAGAGCAGGAAAGAAATAAGGGAAGTAGGAGGTCCTAAAAAAAAACCCAAACCAGATCTGTTTCTAAAAACCAAACTTGCCTAGAATAAAGCCTGGGACTAGAAAAATCATTTGCCAGTCAGAAAGACTGGAAAAAAAATCAACCTGGAACCAGAACAGATAGCTCTCAAAGGAAATGGACAAAGCAATGTAGACAGTGGTTACTTCTCCAGACACTCCCTGAAGATCTCAAAAGCAAGCTTTACATGGACAGAAGAATTTATTTTTTTAATTATTAGTATAGAGAGGGAGCTCAGGAAGCATCCTCACTTTTGTAGCTATTGCTCTTGCTTCTCCCAGGACACACAGAGAAGACAGAAGGCCATAAAATGCTACAGAAGAGAAAGATTTCAACCATAGCAAGCTAAAAAAAAGTGGAAGTGTTGTTGTGAAGAACCACCTGATCCTTGGTCTTCAATTCATACCCAAATGAACAAGGCCTCAGATGCTTTCCACAGCTAGCAATTAGCACAGGGATCTTTTTCCTGACTACAAGGACTCCCAAGAACAGAGAGAAGGGAAGCAGCATGCTGACTGCTCCTCTCTCCATTGAGTCACACACAAAATCTGGAAAGGCACAAGAGGAAACCTCTTGATGACTGCCATTCCTGCAAAGCTACATCAGCACAAACATCGTATGACTTTTGTTAGCTCTACATTTTAATTTGGTTGTAAATGGTGCAGGAAAAGTAATTTTAAGCTATTATCAATAAAATGCAGTTTACAAAATATTACACACAAAACCAGAGAGTCCTAACAAAGTTTCTATGGTGCAGAATATTTGAACACCATTCTGCTTGGAAGTCTTGACCTCTTGCAAGGCAGATAAACATTAGTTTTTACACCATGCCCTGACCCACAGGAAAAGCCTGGGAAACATTTCTGCAGTCATGGCATGTTCAAAGTACACATGAAACTCATTGTTTTCATGTGACAAACAGGAGTCTTAGTAACCCTACGATTTGTTCAGCAAGAGGTTGACTGCAAAAAGCATGCACACTAACATCTGTAGAAAAATAAATGGAGGCATTAAAAAAGAACAAGAATTACTGCAGGTATGAGGTTGGAGGTGTTATTACTGACATCAATTCCATTTTTAGCACACAATAACCCTCTTTCTCAATTTCTGAGCATTAGCAAAGAGATCAGCTTCAAATGTTCTAACCATTTCTATAGTTAGGAACCAGACTTTGAATGATCTTTGTTCTGACCTATTCAAGACAGGGTAGAAATATTTTTTTTAACTAAGGAGACCCATTGTCCATCAGGTAACATGGAAATGAATGCTACATTTAGCACACTGATGTTTAGTCAAGCAGTCATTACCTTATAAGACTACCACAAATTACCAACTCAGGAACAGAAGCTGTAGTTTTAGGAACACTCAGTTCATTTTAAAAATCCAGAAGTCAATGACTCAGATGGTTCACAGAGCAAGATTTAAAAACACTTAATCAAGAAATATATTCAGGGATCAGATTCAAGTAAACAGAAAAAGTTTCCTTGCCCATGAGAGAACCAAAGACTTCAGGCTATAAACCAGCACTGCCTGTCCTTTCCAACACTACCTCTTCCCTCAATCTTTCCAGCATGTGGGGATGTTAAGATTAAAATGAAGACATTTCACCACAAAACAATGAGTGTCTTTTAAAGTTTATACTTTTCTACACAATAGAAAAATAATTCATATTCACAAAACATCCCCAGCAACATTCAACTGAATTTTTTGTGATGGCATCTTTTCCCAAATGATTTCATGGCAGTTACCGTTCTGTGAGTGGAGCAAGAGGAGGCAGCTGAAATCATTTAACTTTATAGAATTTAACAGTATAAGTAACAAAATCCAGAAATTTCAAAGAGAAACTAAGAACTGGAGGGGGGAAACAAAGTGAAAGTTAAAGGAACACGATGAATACTTTGGGTACTGGCCGAAGACATGGACCAATAAACATCAGAGCTACACCTGCCGAGTTGGAAATGAAGGACCAGAAACCACTCAAGTAGAGGTCAAAAAAAAGGTATGTGTGTTTATTTAGTAGGCATCTATCCAGGATGCAGAACATCCACTGGAATGGTTCCTCTGCCAAAGAAAACTTAAGCCCTCTTCTCCAGTGTTGAAGAAGAGTATCCCACCACAGTGTTATGGTATATTTTGGGGTCCACGTGCAAAAATAACCTAAGAACCAAGACTGACTCCTTGCAGACTCACCATCATTGTTGTGACTGGGATTTTAAAAAATAATTTTTATAAAGAGTCACTTTTTTCCTAGGCTCTATTTAATTGTCCAGTATGAGACATACGCCAATGAGTACAATGAAATTCATTTGTTGCCTAGCAGCTAAGGCATTGTTTCAAATGCATGGATTTAAATTACTTAAGCACATCCACCTGGCTCTTTCTCATCCAGGCATCATTCTTGCATGTTTAACATAGAAACAGTGTATTAGCAAAACATTCCCTCCAAGTTTTGTTACAGAAGACACACCAGTTTCCTAGTGAGGAAAAGCTAGACAGTATCAGAGAAAAATGCAAACACCTAGTAGCTGAAAGAAAATAATTACAGCCTACAGCTGTCAGATGTACACAACTACCCTGCTGCAGCCTGCCATTCCTTCATGTGCAGAAAGAAACTGTTGGGAAAATAAACACAAAAAACCCCTCACAGAACAGGATTATACCTCAGCTCTTATAAAAAAAGAAAAAAGGACAGATGCAGATCTATTGACATTGTGGTAAAAGTGCACAACCCAAACCTTTTGGGAAGAAAGGAAGGAATGAAAGGACATGCATAGTAAAATGATGACTGTCCCAACTCAACCCCTTTCCTCTCAACCAGGGGTTTCCTCTGCAGTTCCACCCACCAGCCCAGCCCTTGCTAATCAGCTCCTAGACGCTCCACTCTCCACCTACCAAGTTTCCCAGATCTTCTGAAGCCACCTGCAACAACATGGGAGCTGTGGGATTTCTGATACACAGTCTCTCTCTAATCATACATTTTGGATCAGAAAGACTCTTTCCTGCTAGACTGGAGTGATAGAATACAAATATTTTCCAACTTCTTTGTAGCTTGGCAGAGGATTAAGATAAGTAATGCAAACATATAAAGAAGCAACTGGAATTTGTGATTGAGTTTCTGGCAAAAAGACACCACAAAGACAGTTCCCAAAGCAAGTGACACATACAGACACACAAGTCACTATTAAAGTTCTAAAATAAAGAGAAACCTAAAAAGGTTTTTTGTGTCAATGTCTATTAGTAACCCCCTGCAAGGGTGAGTAAGGGCAAGAAAGCAGCAGGCTCCTAGGAACCGGCCGAGGCATTAGACTGATGGAAGTTCTGTTTAATAAGCTGAGAAATATTTCAAAAAGCTACACAACAAAATTTAAACAAAAGCATTTTACAATAAATTTTTTTAAGTGGACAAAAATGGGAGACAAACTCATTGGTCTTCCTTCACCTTATCCTTCAAAAATAAATCTGTTGCCTGCCTTACATATCCTCACCACAACACAGCTGCTTCCTCACGCCGCCAGTTCAGAATAAGTAATACTTTATAGAGAGCAATCCTTAATGTGGAGTATTTCTAGGAAAAGTAATATAGGCTGAAGGTCTTAATAGCACATTGGTGGTTATCTGTATTAATGAAAAAAATGGATTTTGAAAGGGAATCAGAAGTGTTTACCTAATAAAACCTTGTTTTAATAAAGGAAGCCTAATTGAAAATTATTTCGTGCCTTTCTATGAGTAAGTTTTTTATACTAAAACTTGCCACTGCCAATGTAAAATTACATGGTAATATTCTCTGTGCATGAAAAATGAGACCTCTGTTAAACCTGTAAAGTATTTTTTTTACTTTTATATAAAGTAAAAATGCATAAAGAGACTTGAAATAGATATAAAGTTCCCGTTTGTCCTGAAAGGTCATTATTTGATGTCAATGAAGACTTAAACAAAAATACAGACTAATATAAAAATATTCAAATCTTAACATTATTCATGCATAAACCAGCCATTTTTCAAAAACAAATAACCATGCCCAAAGAACAGCAGCAGATCATTTAATGTTTCTCACCATTTAATAAAAGAAACTCAAATACTGAGATGGTGAGGTGTTCACAGAGGCTTCTTCAAGAAGCCTCTAACTCAGACATGCCAAATTCTTGGAGGCATCAGCACTGACTGCAAGAAAGGTCATCTAGATCCCCTCAAGCACAGCCATTCCAGGGATCCTGCATGTCTGAATACTTTCTTCCTTTCCAAAGGACAGCAAAGTTTTCCAGTTTAAATGAAATAATCATATGAATTTTACTGTAAACTGATGATGAAAAAATACATAACAGGTTTCTATGTATATAGCCATCATCTACCACAAATAGAGGGTCTAAAGAAGGCATTAAGAATGCTCCAGCCAATAAATATTTGGGAAAAAAAAACAAAACCAAAAATCACATTTCTGCCTAAACAAAGTATCTTAGAAAAAAACCCATATTTTAGAACCTGATGCTGCAGTTCACATGAATATTAAAATGAAGATTCAAGCTCAGTATTGGTAGCTGTACTACCTGCACACTTTACAAGTAGAAGTATTCAGCATGTCTATTTTTACTCATGCAGAACTCCGTATGTTATTCTAAAGCCAAATAAAAACTGTAACAAAAAACACTATTTATTCACCAAGAGAGAGAGCAGCAGAGAAAACATTCACATCTTATTCCATTTGCAGGCTTCCAGCTACATGTTAAAGCTTTTAGCAAAGAACTGTGGAAATTCCACAAGACATGAGCATGCTAAATACAGCAGCAACACATGAGTTCAGAACAATGTAGGGGTGGGGAAAGCACAAAAGTTCAGCAATTCATTTCATTCCTGGCTCGGATGAGGTGGAATAACTATTGCTCCAGTTCTCGCTTCTACAACTAATTAGTTGTACAGATGACTATGTACTCATGTGCATGAGCCATAATACAGTTTCTCACAGCATGCTAGAGGAGGAATTGTCAGAAAGCCACATTTTGAAATAACACTAAGTGTGTTGAGAATTTTTTCCAATACTGTTTTTTTTTTTACCCCAATATTATTAATTCTTGATTCATCCTCTCTACAATTTACATAGCTCAAATTATGAAAGTTACAAGAACACAGACCAACCTGACACATTTTGCTTTTCTAGCTACATTGAAGACTTGGTCAAAAAAAGTAATTATAATCTCAACCCCATAAGCTACGGCTGAAAGGCTGAATCACTGCCTAGCTAGTGAAGTCACAGTGAGGCAGGTAGTGCTGAAACGCTATGCCAAGGGAACTACACCCTTAGCTTACCTCTGGTTACTCTAGGTTTTTGTTACTTACACTGAGGCCTCTTTAAAAGAGGTACAGTTAATTTATGGAAGCAACCAACTGACATTTAACTGCTTCAATGAAACAGAGCACAGGTCACATCTCATCACATCTTGATCCAATGTGTGCAACAACCAACATCCACTTAATCCCCCCTCATCTGTCCTGGATACAGAACTGTTTCATAGATTCAAGCCATAGGTCTCCCTATGGTAATTTAATAAAAAGGACGGGTTTTGCGTACTACAGCCCCAACTGAGTTGTAAGACATCTCACAAAACCGTGTCTTTTAGAAAGCTACAACAGCAATTCACATCAAGTCATTCTTCCTCAGTAGCCAAAAAAATTTCCTTATCCTAACCACCAAAATTTAGAGTCTGTCACAAGGCCCTGCATTGAAGAATACATGCATGTTAGTCACCTTAAAGTTGCTGTCTTGCAGTGTCTGTTCCTAAACGTCTAGATACAGACACCAAAGAAGTCTAAACTTTAATACAAAAAAAAAATATAACCAGCATTCCCAACCTCTCCTTAGCATAACTGTCAAGTAATTATCACATTCTTACTGTCGTTAACTTTGCCTTACAGTCATTGTGAAAGGACAGAGAGCCAGACATCCCTGCAGTACTTTCACAGGCAAAGCTATTTTTGTCTCATACTAATCTCTTGTGTGGTTACATTTTCCAATCACAGGTCCTCGGAAACAGGCCATACACTCACGTAACTCTTTTCAGACTAAGTTGCTGAAACATACCTGTAACAAATATTTTCTTCTGCAGAAACACAAATAAAGGACCTTGTAGTGTGTAACTATAGTTTTAACATTTACCATTAAATACAGTTCCTTAACTACCTACCTTACATATTATGTTACGGGTGTGTATAATGGTCAGGTAAGTATGCTTTTATTTTAATAGGGAGGAGGAATAACTCTGGTCAAGCTACTTGCCAAATCAGAATCCCAGAATAACCAGGACCTGCTTCTAAACAACAACAACAAAGTCTAATAAATTTTAAGTGGTGTCATTTTAAATGACTCCAGCTTAAAGAACTAGACTTCATATCTGAACTTAAGATGTTAGCTTATGTCAAATACAAAACCAAACAGCTGCCTTTGATGTGACTGATTAAACAACTTTTGTCTCTGGTAGCACTAATGGAAGGAGTAAATGGGTTGTAATACAGCGTACAGTAATTCAGTTACATACTAGTAAACATTTCATGGAGATCAGAGCACTAAAGTCTCAGTTCATGCTGAATGATTTTATAGACAAATAAACATGAGCTTAAATGCCAAATAAACATATGCTGTTAACAGGGTACCTCAAGACTGTTAGGTGAGCCATTGCACACAGTGGCCCATGAGTACTGCAGTTGGAGGTACGTGCAAGCATAAAACACAAAGTCAGATGCTGTTTCCAAACAAGGTTCAAGACTCCTGCGCTCTCAATCACTTTTCCAGAAAAATCAAGACAAATTTAGAAAATAGGCTGGCTTTAATTAAAGATAATCTCATATTGGAAAGGAGTTCCAAGCCACCTTCCCCAGTATTTTATATTATAGGAACAGTTATTTTCCATGGAATACTTCTTGAGGATAGCAAAAAAAGTCTAAAAGTAAACACTTCAAAACTAGCTTTGAACAGACTTCTTACGTTGGCATCATCACATACTGAAATGTATTTTACAGTGTTCTACACCTAAACCAGAGTCCTACCCATGCACATGGCAGAACCAGGGAGCACAGCTTTCCTGTGTGGAAAAACACAGAAAGTAGAACTTCCATATCCACCATGAAAGGAAGCAGCAGCAGCAGGTTTACGTTTTACATATGTTTATTACTGTTTAGCTACCTAGAGTTTACAAACACAATGCACCACAACACATGAGAAAATTAAGCTTAGTTCAGTCTTACTATATAGTGACATGACTAGGAAAGGTCAGTGCCTTTACTACAGAGTGTATCAAATTGTTTCAAACTCTGAGGTGTTGGAAGATGTACACACCACAGCTGCTCAGCATGTTAACAGCAACTTACCTTTACAGCAAAACTAGCCGTTTCAGAAACTGCTAGTAACTATATTTTTGCAAAGCTTCAACACTTCAGTCCCCAAATAATTTTATTTACAAAGCATATTCAAGAGCCATTCGCCTATGAAAGAGGGAAAGGGAAGAAATCCTGCTTTAACAGTGGAAACCACTGTATTTCTTTATTTTGAAGGAAACCTCTGTAGCACATTTTACTTGCACAGGCTAAGCTGCAACTGCTACTACGAACAACTTTGCAGTCATGCCAGCCAAATCTTTATACAGTAGCAAGCACTATGCAATAAACTGTTCAGAACACTGGCCCATCTCACCTGCCTGAAGCGTATGAACGAACAGCTACATTTTTAACTGGTGCTTTTATTAAAACAAACTCAAGCAGAACTTGGGAAGAGGTATCAAGGACAGGCAAGCAGATGGAGAGACTAGCTGACATGTAACAATAGCTGGTGAAATATTACTCTTATTTTCTGTAATAAACACCAAGATCAAAACATTATGCAAGTTAAATTTCCTTGAAAGGTTCCCAGCAGGAGTTTTCCTTTTTGTTTGTGCAGTACGCGATTTCCTCTCACCCACAAAAAACCATACCAAGAACGTGCATGTGCCACTAACACTAAGCAGCACTTCCTTAATCACTCATTTCCAACAATTTATGGATGATCAGTGGCAAAAACGAGCAAAAATAATGAAAGCATGCAATGAAAGCTCATTGAGACAAACCGGCTTGGACTTCCTACTCATTTCTGTGTCTCTTTAAGATGGGGGTCTGATACAAATTAGCCACTGGGAAAAAAGTCATCTGGTCATAAAATACAGTACAGGGTCACTTTTATGTAAGTTTGCCAAAAGGGACATAAACCAGGACAATTTCAAACTGTGACACAGGATAGAAGTATATTAAAAAAATCTTTGTTCCTCCTCCATTGTGCTGTCATGTTGCTCAGCTTTATAGACATTCTGAGCACCAGCTCTGGCCTCTTCGCTTCCACCTGGTCTACCTAATTAATTAAGCGAGGAAGTTACCTCACATTTTTGTACTATTTGTTTTTATTATCATGCACTTCTTTTGATGTTCCAGGAGTTAACCTCTTAATCCACAGACTGTGTGTGTTGTGTTCTGAACATTTTGGGATGTCTGGATAATTTGGATAATTGGTCAGGATGTTGCTGTCGCTCATGTTAAACTTTATGCCATGACTTCAAGTTCAAAGATCGGTATTAAGGTAAAATACTTCATAAACCCTTTTTAAAACTCGACACTCATGATTATGCAATACCTAGTTATTCCAGTTTCTCATGGTGGTAAATTGCACTATTTGTATTTTCTTACAAGGAAATTACTCCTAAACATCTTTATCTTTGTCAACTTCAAACAAATACAAATTTCAGTTGAAGTTACATCAAGAGAAAGTGTATTTTAAGGTCAAGAAAAGGTATAGCAATTATCTCCTCAAAAGATGCTTGCCTCCTTCATGCAGTAGCACACATGTAAGTTTATGTGCAGTCTTGTATCACACAGAAGCTCAAGTGTAAATACCACAATTTTCTGGTTTTGAAGAGAATGCTAGAAAGTGAGGTTAATTCTGACATTATGAAGCCTAGCTGACACCTTTGTGCACTACAGAACGCGAGAAGGCCAGCGACAACTCAAAAAGTATCTACACAAGACAGGAAGCTTTTTGCACAGGCTCTACAAAGGAAGACAAGAAGAATACCAAAAAAAATCTAAGCAAGTTTTTAATATTAACACAAGAGATTACAGTTACTTCAGGTACTCCGACAGCTCAGTTACTAGCACTGCCTAAGGTGTAGTATCACCATGAGCTCCAACTACTTCAATAGCTTGAGAAACCTGATTCATTCATGTATATGAAAATACATCTGTCTGCATAAATACACAAGGCACATAAACATATACACATTATACACCAGCATCATTCTTTTTCTGATAGCAGACGTCTGCAATTGCCATTACATGGAAATAAACCATAGCAAGGAAGAGCACTTAAGCTCTTTAAGAGGGTATGATCTTAGGCCCTCGGGCCCAAAATGCCCTTTCTGAATTAACATTATGGTTGTCATTAAAAACTAGGCAGAGAATCAGTTTGATTTTCAGTACAGCACTGCATCCGTCCGTGGTGAATGCCTAATTTCCTTATTTCTCTCCTCTGCACAATATGCAAGTCCTTGGTTGTTTTAAACTGTTGCCCTAGGGAATCGAAGAAACTATAAGAGGGGCCATGTGCCATTCAGAAATTATACTAGCAACCAAGAAAAAAAGCCATAGTAAATTGGAAGATGGCTAATCAAACCCATTCAGATTCATGAAACTTAAACAGTTAAGGGGGCAATACTTCCTTACTAGACCACAGAAAGAAGTTACATTATCTGAAGTATCATAGTTTGTGGAAAGTTCACATTACAGTAAATAGATAAAAATCAACTTTTTTAGCACAATCTAAAATAAGCACTCAAACAGATGGCTAAAATCTTTGGGGGTTAGGCCCATATGTGATAATGATTAAGATTACTGTCACAATTCAAGCTGAACAAAGAAACCCATTACAAACAAAATAAGAAATCCATTCCATTTCAGAACGGAACTTCTTCTAACCATTCATATCCAGAACTTCTATTAAAATCCAACAAGCAATTCTTACATGAACACCTTCAAATATATATCTTGACCGTGCACAGCTCAAGTGACCAACTTATTCATTATAACAAAGGCAATTCTATGACAAATTTAAGATCAACTGCATAAAAGCTTCCACTGGAAGTGTCTTTTTATCCAAGTCTTAAGCTGAGCATCCAGAATCAACTGCTTTCTCTATTCCTGGGATCCGACTCCCAACTTAAAGATTAAAGATTTCATATCCTGTGCCAAACCTCCTTATTGAATGCCCTTACATATACAGTAGATCACTCTTTTCTTAAATGCTACAAGTTTTGGCAAATGTATTAAATGTTCTTTTAAATTGAAATCAGTAAAATCTGATTTTGCCAGTTAACAGCAATAGCATTTGAATGATTTTTTTATCTCTGTGGCTCATTAGTCTGATGTGAAGAATGACAATTTAAATAAATATGACAATTTTTTAAAACCCCAAACTTGCACAACTATAATCAAAACCAAAATTACTTGCTAAAGTACAAGATAATTCAACAAGGTAATCATGTTCTCAAAATCTTCTCTGAAGAGTGATAAGCTATCTGCCAAAATCTAAGGAAAGTAAAAAAAGTGGGAAGTACCCTTCACGGATTCTAAAACTAAGAAGTTTACATGCAATCCTGAGTTCAATTAAGGATCAGTTTCCCCAGATTCCAAACAACCTACAATGGGACATAATTCTTTAAAATATATATATAGTCCTACTGAAAGTAGACTAGTTTATGCGCAGCATTCGATCAGAACAGCACACTCCACTCATCACCATATTCCATCTGAACTTGGAACCATTGACCACCACCCTCTGGATGTGACTATCCAGCCAATTCCTTATCCACTGAACAGTCCACACATCAAATCCATATCTCTCCAACTTAGAGGGAAGGATGTTATGGGGGACCATGTCAAAGGCCCTGCAGAAATCCACATAGATGACATAGTAGCTCTTCCCTTGTCCACTGATGTGGTCACTCCATTGTAAAAAGTTACTAGATTAGTCAGGCAGGACTTGCCCCTAGTAAAGCCATGCTGGCTGTCTCAAAGGACCTCCCTGTCCTACATAGGTCTCAGCACAGCTTCTAGGAGGCTCTGTTCCATGATCTTCCCAGGCACAGAGGTGAGGCTGAGAGATCGGTAGTTCCCAGGGTCCTCTATCCTACCCTTTTCAAAAATGGCCGTGATGTTTCCTCTCTTCCAGTCACTACAGACTACACCTGACTGCCAAGACTTTTTGAATATCATGGAGAACAGCTTGGCAACTACATCAGCCAATTCCTTCAAGACTCTGGGATGCATCTCATCAGGTCCCATGGACTTGTGTACATCTGCATCTATTTTGGATACCTTTAAATAGAGCAGCCAGGTAGAAGAGACTTCAAATAAAGGCCTTGAGTACCTGTACTAGGAGTCACATTCGGATTCTCAGCTGTACCAAAACCATCCAAGCAGTCTGACTAACAAAACATCACAAAACCCACCCCTCACAATAGGTGGGGTTTAATACTAAAATTTGACCTAATCTACCCCCATAAAGAAGTAAAATTGCTCCAAAGTGCCAACAATAATCTTTTTCCTCGTGTCTTCTGAGAAATTATGGTTCTGTCTCATTTGGAGTTACAAATATTTGCAAGTATAAACATACAATGGTGAGCCTACTTATCCTGAGTGGGATTTACTGATAGCCGGTGTCGTAAGTTTGAAAGTTGTAATGGAACTATTCACGTTTTATGTAAAGTGCATGTTTAATGCAGCTGGAATATATAATGCATCTGTTGTAGCCAGCAGAAATCTACAAGTCAAGGGAACACACCAGCAGTACCACACACAGAACATCAATGACGAACATCTTTGGGTTTGGGTGGACTGTAAGAGACACCAACACCACTAAATCCGGTTAGCTTATCTTGTTTAGAAGAAAAAAAGATATACAGTAGCTGTGGCTAAATAAGAGTTAAAAAGAAAACTGCATGGCCTCCACCTGAAAACTAAAAGGACAAACCAAGTTGCTGTAAGATGTCTTCGCCTGAAGTGAAGGAAGAAGAGAGGACAGTTCTTTGGATGAGCGGAGTTAAGCCTCATAGTATGGACAAGTTGAACTCATAAGCTTGGTCATCCAAACTACAATAACCAAAGTGCCTTGGACACATCCAGAGTTCCGTCAATACAAAGTACCACTGCAACAACCAGCTCAGACCAGGCTACCCCGAGTAAGCAGTTACACACCATCGTGGTTGGGCCCTGCAGGTCCTTTCTCACACAGCTATAGGGCACACTCTGTATACTCCTGGTAGCTTCAGCTATAAAATAAAATCTGTTTCATCACATTAGTATCTTTGAATTAAAATTTTCCTTCATGCTGTACTTTTAAAGTATCTTATTTTCTTTGATGTTCTCCATTCCTTTAAGTGTCTACATGAACCCTAAAATCCCAAATTGGATACAGTACTTCGCTTGAGCTTCCCACAGTTCCACCCAGAACAAAACGTGCAACTTCATCACCCCCATGCCATGTTCCTGTGAACACAACCAGGAACTGAGCTTTCCTTCCCACCATAATCATCCCCTTGTTGATTTCTGTCACATGTGATCCACCAATGAATGACTCCCTAGCCTTTCAACTCCATCCTTAATGCACTTAATTTTCTTGATTTCAAACCATTTTTCCAGACTCTCTGCTTTCTAATAACTGCCATCCAAAGGATGTGGAATTCCCTCAAGCGTAGCATCATTAAAAACAAAAGTGCAATAATCTGGATGATAAAGATTAACAAAAATGTGCTATAACTGGTCCCCAGACAGTCACTGCTGTTTAATTTAATTGGTATTTACAACTTGAAATTCCTTTTGCTGTGCCTCCCTTTATAGTAACTTTTCATTATATCTCCTTAGTTCACATACAAGTTATCTTTTTGTTCAGAAATCATTTTACCAAGTTCCATGCATTGCTGAAATATTTGGCCTCTCAATGTGAATATATTCAACTAAGTTGAATATCCATAGGCATTCTCTACCCATTTCAGACAATGTTCTTAACATATTGCTGTTAATACTGACCACCCTTGAATTTTTAAAAATTAAAAACAAACTAAAAAAAAATTTACAAATTAAGCTTGTTTTCTCTGGGTCATCTTTTATTTAATAATCACCCTTCAATCAGTAAGAAGCCTGTATTTCTTTGCCTTGTTAGTTATTTCTAGTGTATTCATTGAACCTTGTCTTTTAGCATCCCAACAAAATCACTCAAAAAATCAACTTGATTAAACTATTTCATTATTAAAAAGAAGATGAGTTAAGGAATTCTCTTTATTTCAGTATACATGGCTTTTCAAAGCCTTTTGCCCTTAAAATTACTCACAGCCATACACTACATACTCACTTCACCTGCTTGTGCAAGAGTGCATCTCTGTGCACAGACATTCACATAAGCACACCCATCCCAGCACCAAATTCAAAACTGCAATTTCAACTGCATTAGAAACAAGGGCTGGAAATGGAATACATGCTGTAATTATTCTGTATTTAACAGTATTTTCCTACCTTTTTTAAGCCAGCAAATCCTTCTGATTCCAGGAAGAAAAAGGCAAAGGGCATCAACACAAACAAACATAAATTTGAAAAAAGAGAAGCAAGATTCCATAAGCCTGTAACAAACAAGAAAAAGTTTACATTATAAGTTTCTCAGCTTTACAAGTCAAAGATGTTACATTTTCCTCCCTTACATGTAACATTGCAGTACACTTATAAACTTAATAGAAGCCAAGCTATTTACAGGTAATTGCTGAAAAAGACCTAGTTCTCTGCATAATGAACTTCAAATAAAAACTGGACACCAACTTGAACAGCAGCAACTGTCTGAAATCTTGGAAGACAGACTGCAAACTCAGGTGGACTAATTCCACAATGTCTCAGTCACTTTAGATAAATTTTTTCAGCATTTCAGACAAAAGTATTTTACTTCAGTTTTGACCACTGAATCTCAAAGTTCAATTCTGTATACTCATTTCCTTCCATATTTTTTCCTCAAGAGAAACTTAAGACCTCAGCAATACACAGGTGCCATCAACTCCACATTAAAAGAAGATCCCACAGTAACAGCAACAGTAGCCTTCTATGATGAGATGTCAGGATCAGTGGGCAAGAGCAGAGCAGTGGATGTTGTTTGTCTCAACTTCAGTAAGACTTTCAACATCTCCCATGACCAATTCATGAAGTAGGGGCTAGGTAAGTGTAGGTAGACTGAAAACTGGCTGAGCTTCCAGGCTCAAAGGACCAACAGTACAAAGCCAGGCTAGAAGCCAGTCACTAGTAGTATAACCTAGGGCACCAATACTGGGTTTCACATCTTTGTTAATGGCCTGGACAATGGGAGAGAATGGATCCTCAGCAAGTTTGCCAATGATACACAATGCCTGTCATTCAGCTGAACCTCAACAGACTGGACAAATGGGCAGATCACACACTCCGGATGAATCATCTCAAAAAAGCCTTAGAGGTTCTGTTCAACACCAAGTTGAACACAAGCCAGCAATGTGCCCCTGCCACAAAGTTGCCAACAGCATCCTGGGCTGCATTAGGTGAACTGTTGCCAGCAGATCAAGGGAGATGATCTTCCTTCTCTGCTCAGCACTGGTGGCACACATCTGGAGCACTGCATCCAGCTGTGGGCTCCACCATACATGACAGACATTTCCATACTAGAGCAAGTCCAGCAAAGAACCACAAAGAGATGATTAATGAAATGGGGCATCTGTCACACAAATAGAGGCTAAGGAAGCTGGGGCTGTGTGGCCTTGAGAAAAGAGGACTGGGGAAAGGAAAACAGAGTCAGGCTCTTCACAGTGGTATCCAGTGAATGGAGAAGAGGCAGTGAGCACAAACTGAAAACAATAAAACCTCACTTATGCAAAAACAACAAAACACACTTCTACTGAGAGTGCAGTCAGACACTGCAACAGGCTGCCCAGAGAGATTTTGTAACCTCCATTCTTTGACATATTCAAAACCCAAGGAAGCACTGCCTTGAGTAGCCTAATGGATACTGCTTAGAGCAAGAGGGGAGAGGGGGGTCAGACTAGATGATTTCCAGAGGTCCCTTCCAACCTCAACCATTTCACAATCTAGGTGAAAAAAAAAAATCAACAACTGACTAAAACCTGGACATCTGCAAGACACATGTGACATCTGCAGGAAAGGAAAAGATTTCAAAAACAACCTGAAGTGGTAACTGATCTCTGTTAAGGGTTTCTGCTCTATTAAGATCTGTTGAGCACTTCCAGTTTCTGATGCATAAACGTGAACCATAATCATCCTATCAAAAGTTGTGCAGGTTGCAGTGGTTCTTCACAGAAGTAGAAGCTTACCTGCAATTTAGTATTAGTGTAGCTAACAGTTTTAACAAGTGCCACATGTTCTGCATCCTGAAAACACAGCTTTTATTTTGCAGCTGAGAGAAAACAGGCTTAGACCCCCACCTTCCTCGAAACACACACACTTCCACAATTCTACAGGACTACATTATATCACCTGAGATCCAAAAAAGAACATTCCACATAAGAAAATTTGAAACAGCAGCTTTGTTTATTTCTTCTCATGTACAGGCTTGTTCACAATCATCTGTGAAATTTCCATTTTGAAAAGAATATGGAAGGAAAGAGACATTTACTAAATGTCTGGGGAATTCATTACAGAGAAATCTCTGTATGTAGTTCCAAATGTAAAATAGTTTAAAAATCCTTTCACCATACATACTTCCTTTTTCTTTAAATGAAATTAAATTTCAAAGAAATAAAAACAGGGTGGGAGGAAGGAGGCAGGGGGCCAAGAAATCTACTTCTTCAACAAGTGGTAGCACCAGGGCACCAAGAACCAAAGGTAGCCAAATAAGCTACAGAAAACAAAACAAGAAAATTCCAAAAGATGCGTGAAATATAATACTCAATTGCTAAAGAAAACAGGCTGTCCAAAGGCAGCTAAACTCCAGTTAACAAAGAGGGGGATTTTTCCTTTTGAATTGGCTTAGCCAGGAAGCTCCTGTTACCATTCAAGGAACATTCACACATAGCAACATCAGCAAGAATGTCATTAACAGCCCTAACTAGAGGTACATTAACTCAAGTAGTCTCTGTGCCCTTTCTTTTCCTCCTCCTCCTCTCCCCCCATACGAAGACACCAGTAGTAGAAATACTACCACCTTCGGATGAGGGTCTTATTTCAGTGTTTTTTCGCTAACCGAAGACAGCACATTCAGTTACCTGGTGTAAAGCTGAATACCTGGTTGTCCTAATTGCAGCAGCTCTATGACATTGTAGGCATACATGTATAAAACAGCACTTCAGAGCTGCACGGTGTGCACAGAGCATGAAGGGAGGGCAGTACACTTCTAGGGCGATTTTTAAGAACTTAAATCCAGAAGTTAACACTTGAGCAACTGATAGGAACCGCATTTACAGAATATTGAGCTGCTGAGCTACAACGTAACTCAACATTATGAGAGGTAAGGACAGTGCTGTACTGCTGTATACATTTATGCATGTGTACATATACATTTTCCTGAAATTGAGGAATATATGGCAGGAGAAGAAGGCCCTGTATATCTTATCCTAATTTGATAGTTCAGAAATCAAATTAAAATAGACTCAGAAAAACAATTATTTCCTACTACGCTGACTGCATCATAAAATTGCATGAGAGACCTGCAGATATTGACACGTTTAAGAGCTTTGAGCAGTCTATTGGAATGTTTTAATTTTTTTTTCTTCCATTTCTAGTGACCTAAGAATACTCCTGTAAAGCAAGTTAATAAAACAGAAAAATTAAAAGTCTGTCCCTGGCAAACAGAGAGACCCTCAGCCATTCTTCTCGCAGTTTCATTACGTTTTACCCCCACCTGGTGGCTGCATCCCCAGCAGCACAAGCGAACACCCAGCTGTCCAAGTATTTCTGGGTGCCGTTCAACACGCATTAGCTGAGTGTTTATCCTGGATCCAGGTATGGGCTTTCTGCCTAGTTTCAAAAATTAGAGGCAAATATTTTCTGTTTTTCTACGGGCTACAACCAGTGCAACTCTACATTATGAAAACCCTTCATGTTACATTCAAGTACCTCAGGCTGGATCTG
The DNA here is from genome assembly GCA_027925045.1 of Hypotaenidia okinawae. NCBI lineage: Eukaryota > Metazoa > Chordata > Aves > Gruiformes > Rallidae > Hypotaenidia > Hypotaenidia okinawae. The sequence continues at coordinate 10,496,349 of BSDF01000002.1, forward strand.
TAATTGATAAATCTGACAAAACCAAAGTGCAGAGAAGCAATGGCAATTTTCCCATTTGACAACCTCTGCAAAGCAGCAAGCAAGCCACACACCAAGACTGAGAGACAGAGCGTTACAGAGCTAGGAACATTTCCTGAACTGCAGTGCTTGTGACGGCACTATCAGCTCTCCAACCTCGACCAGGTATTTCATAGCTACCTTGAAAAAGGTATGGCCTTACATGGAATAGTTTGGCAGAGCAGGGCTACGGTGCTGTGCAAGCCCAGTGAAGGCCACAAGAGGGAGCAGCTCCCCAAGGTAACGTCTGGAACTCAACTACACTGGGTTTTGTCAGATTGCAGTAAACGAAGACCTTGATTAGATGCAAAAGATTTACCGATGTTTCAGACGTCTTCACACCAACTGAGGTGATTCTGGGCTTAGTTTATTCATGTCTACCCCTGGCATAAGCTCTGCAATACACAGTCAAACTAGGAAACACCAAGATGCTTAATATTTACCTCTAGCCATTAGTACTGGATTTTTGAAATATAAATTATAGTGTGCCTGCATAAAGCGGTATTTCCAAAGGATTATCACATTAAAATCAAAATATGGTCATTGAAAGGCAGCTACTTTTCCCAGAAGATTTCTAACTAACCAACATCATCTCAAGTACTGTAGCAGCTCTTTGGGTAAACATTTCTGCACTGGCTATTATACAATTTTCACTCCCTGCCATTCTTTATCATAGTTAATTGACACAGAAGGAAGGATTATATTTTAATGCCTGGGAGTAAAGAATATAAATCTGTCTGAGCAGCTAAATCTGTTTAAAAAATGAGAATTAGCTGGGGTTTTTTTCCTTCCAAGAGACATACCAAATTAACAAACCCCCCGATAACATGTGACAAAACAGATCACAGAACAACTCAACTAGAAAGAACCTCTGAAGTCATGTTGTCTGATCTGCTGCTTAACACAGCTAAACTGCAGGTGCTATCAGGTTGCTCAGGGCTTTAGCCAGTTGAGTTTTGGAAAACATCCAAGGATTTAGATCTCCTGGTTTCTCTAGACAACCTTTTCCAGTGTTCAAACATCCCCACTGGCAAGAACTGTTGCTGTATGCCCTGCAAACACTGCTTCTTGCCTCCTGCTGTATGCCCAATGGAAAAACTGGCTCTCTGCAAACCCCTCACCAGTTACAAATCCAGCTGGGCTTTCCTAATTCCACACCAGGACATTAACCCAGGTGATATTTCTACAGCCCTCCTGGTCAGTTCATCCCCACTTCTACTTTTCACACATTCCCTTTTTTTGGTTTGGAGATGAGATAAATCCCCATTAAGCCACAAACTGCTATGACACCTGCTCATTTTCTTGCACAGTGAGGTCCATGTTACCACACCTGAAGGCTATCCTTCAGAGTGAGCATCTCTCCCAGCTCCCTTTGCCTTCAAAGCATTCTCCATTAAGGTCCTACATACACATTTCCTGAAAAGGCCAGTCTACTCTCTCAAAATCTAATGTCTTTACACTACTGTTTTCCTTTCTCACTTTTCTCAGGTCTTAAACTATTCTGTTACCACAGTCACGTTGAGTCATCATTGTCTGCCACACCTACCATCAGCTTCTCGTTATTCAAGGGTTTTTTAAAACCCTCAACTGGTTTCAGAAAGAAAACAGACAATTACTTCCTGTCATTCCCTATCCACATCTGATTTGTTTTTAAAAAACCCACCTCTACCACAGGTCTGGAATTTATGAATTTGCTATCATGAATTAGACATTTAGTGAAAAGAGTCCATTTTTCAGGAAAACCTTCCAAAGCCCTATTACTATCTCTTCACCAGAAGAGTAAAAAGCACAGTTAACTTGCAAATTATTTGTTTCAGATTAAATCCATTGTTTTACATAATGAAGGTACCATATTCGTTCTCCAGACAAATCTACTAAAGAATGTCCTGTTTCCAGCTGTTATTTTCTTCAGACATTGAAGAGTCCAAATTTTTTTCAATTAATAGTATCCATTAGGCAAATCATAGCCATAACCATGTTAAACAATACAAAGCATGCAGAACTCACTCGGCTTGACATCAAGGCACTGTCACTACAGGTACAAGTAATATTCTTCCCTTACACCTTGTTTTCCTTGAAACAGTTCATCTTCATTGTGCCTCTTTACCACACTTGGTAACATATTCTAGAGTTTTCCTTGTTCACAAATAAATCCCTAACAACTGAATGTAACCCTCTAACCCCAGCTGCTCATAGCTAGCAAGCTTCTTAAAACCTTTTTTTATTTTGAGAACAATCTTATATGTATCATCATAAACAGACAGGATTATGAATCTTGTGTTAACACATGAGGAAGAAGTTTGCACAGTGTGTTTTTGAGTTAGCTTCTAAAAGTTCTTATTCTACATTAATATTCAAAGCAATGAATTTGGTTTAATTCCATCAAGTTTGCATGATTATTTAAAACCACCCCAACAGAACAGTTAAGACAGACTTTTGCAATGTATCACAGCAGCAAAACCAACTACCCAAAAGCATATTAACAATTCAATTAGCATCTGAAATGAAAATGGAGTTATTAGTTTGAAAACAAGAACATATCTGTGCACGTATAACGAAGACATCCATTTTAATTACATTACACTGAGTACTAACCATGAATTAGTGAGCCATTTAACCACTGAATATAGTAGTTTTGTGGAAAAGAAAGCAGGATCTCATTGCTGATTATTGAGAAAGGTAGAAGCAGGACTGCACCAGCTGAAACTGCTAGAGTGAAGGTGCTCAAGAACAGCCTGAAATTTAAAGAAATGTACCACTGTTACCACCAACATGCTCTGAACAGGGGGGAAAAAGTAGTTAGCCTACCTATTAATCAGTGTCTGAAGACAACCCATTGTTACACTGTAGAGAGGCAAAAGGAACTGCAGTTTCCACACTATTTCCCTTCCAAAAAGCAAATTTCAAATACCGAGCAGTTTACAGAATCCAATAAAAATTAGTGTTTATCTCAACTACCACAATTACTCTCTTGGTATGTGCATGCATTCAATTCCAAAGCCACACACAGGATAAACTTTTGGGAGTTTATGGAATATCATTTCCTAAGTCCCCTATTTTAGTTTTCATTTCCTGCATACACATTCAGAATAAAAACCCCCACATTTCTACATTCTTAATAAATTTTTTAAAAATAGAGCAGCCTTTTATTGTCTAAAGTAAATACAATTAACATAAACAAGTACTTTACCATCAAGCTTAGGGGTTTCTGATAGCTATAAAGCCAATACAGAGAAGTTCCCAGAATTATTTAAGATATTTGAGCTTATTCTCTTTAGATCCCAAGAACAAGTTACATCAAATGCCATCTTGTGGCATTAAAAAGAACTGTGTTCAAAAAAATATGACCAACAAAAACATTCTTACAGAATTAATCCAATGATAGAATCAAATTAGAAGTAATCTCCAAAACTGCATGGCAAAAAAGGTTTAACTTCAATAGATCATCCCTGTAACAGGAATGTCAGGAAGTTGCTTAGACCTCACTTCTCCTTAACAGTCTACAAATCTATTTTTTCATTCACAAAATATTTAATTCACAGGAGAAAGTCTGGATGACATTTTATTTTTAAAATAGTCTTATATGCTTTTGTTGTCAGTTTCTGAGAGAGAGTACTTAAACATCTTTAAATAAAAGAAACTATGTCAGAATTGTGAGGCTTTACACACCACAACCTCTCAAGGTGCTGCAGCACCCACCTACCTCTAAGTCCAGAAAATTATGCTACACAAAGAAACATCAATCTGCATATTTTTCACAGGTATTGCTTTTTGAAAAATAACATGCACACTTAAGAACAGGAAAGCTCAGGCTGAAAGAACAAACATTTTGTATTTACAACAACACTTTTAATGAAAGGCTATTAATCTGATGGAAGTGCTAATCTTGTCTTATACTGGTTTTGCATAAAGAACACAGTATTTACAATTAATACTCACTGAACTTTAAAGATAAACTAGAAACTACATGCAGGGGGGATAACAGCTAGTAAGTCAAATTTTACCCTTTGAACACTGAAAAATTCAGAACCAGACTAAGACCACAGCTGCTACGTAATAGTCATTCAATCCAAAAAAGCCTTCACTGTAGTTTTAAAGGCATGAGAGATGCTCTCTACTTGAGGGCAAAAAGCTTCATAGTATTTATAGGCATCTCTTTCTCTAGATGTGAATTAGACCTTGTGGCAAATAAGCATTTGAAATTCAAAAAAATATTTCTACCAGACACTACTGGGGAAGTGCACTTAAGATTTACATCATCTTGTACATCATTCAAGCCTGCCACAAATCCACAACTGAAAACAGACAGCTTGCAATGTACTCAGCACCTTCCCAGGGTACAAGACAAATCAATAAAAAACTCAATGAGCTCTCCTTCCAAGCAGATGACAGTACCACCACAGAAGAGCTAAGAACATTGTAATAAGCAAGTAGCAAGTCCACATAGTTTAGCAAATCACATAACTCAGAGGGCAGCAACAGCTCACAGATGTTCTGTAAATCTTCAGACATATTTAAACAGGAGAGATTAATATCTAACTTCACAAAGGAACAGGAAAAAGAGAGTTGCTGGCAGACCAGAAGGTCTGGTAAGTGTTTCTCTTCCATTTGTTATTCTTTTTCAAGCTTTTTAAGCTGATCAAATACAGATGTCTACTTCAGGGTGAGTTAGCTTTCTTTCCAGGATCCCCTGCCTCCCTTGACAGGGCTTCCTTCAGCAGCAGTGGGAACTGCAACACCCACCTCCCATATAAACATTCTAGAGACCTAAACTAAGGTGCAGGTGTGGCACGGAATCCACTTCTTGCATCAAGTCTTTGTGCAATTGTCTGGCCAACTTTGTGCCTACCAGGAAAAGCCACACATGAAAACAGCCCTAGACCAAACTGCCTTGCCTGCTGTCATGCCTTTCATAACGCAAGGTGCCACTCGATCAAGTCTTTCCTCTGGGCTCCAGCAATTTACTTGCTGTCACATTTAAAATGGACTGAGATTTCCTTGGAAGCATGCAGAATTCCTGTCATAGCAGCAGAGGAAAAAATGTTCTACAAAAGAAAAAGAGCTATACATACGATATTCTGTTAACGATGGCATCTTCATCCTCTTGTTCATCTGTAAATTAAGTTACAGCAGGTTACAGTCAATACTTAGTCATTTTTCCTCAGGCTAAAATGTATATACATAGGAATAATTTTAATTTACAATTAAAGTTTATAATTACTAAAGCAACTTATTAGCATCAATATTTTAATGTTCCCATCAAAAATGCTCTCTTTTTTGCTAGTCTTAAAGTCTTTTCAGTCAATGTAACTCTGAAAGTATTTGACTTTATTTAAATATGCAGACCAAAATTTCTTGGAAACGTCTTCCAAAGGGCTCTATGGCAAACAAGCTTTCAGATGACTGCTACCACAACTGCTGCTGGGAACTGTCCCTACGGCCCTCCCAAACTATGGAGAGCAGGCAAGGTACAAACAAGCCTCAGGGTCCACACTAACTACTACTCCAAATTCCTTAGTGAAAACAAAGGATATACATAGGGATTTTAAACAAGAAAGCAGACTCACAACAGTAACGATGGGCACATAGTTGCTTCCCCTTTCTCATTCCTGCCCCCCACCCAGGGATTTGGGGGGAGAGGGAAGGAGAGGAGTTATTGCCCTTGTTTGTTTCAGATTTAAGATATCATGGCTCGCTTCCCTTCTGGTATTTCACATTTTAAACCATTTTTGTTCATTTAATCCTCAATTAATATTCCAACCCTGAAATACCATTAACATTTAACTCTGAGGTCAATCACTAATATAGTCTTCATTTATTTTTTATATCCATCTATCCACAGATGTATACTTTTCTACATTTGAAATAAGAAAGCCAACACTAAGTCTCACGGGTTTTCCATGAGAGGTAACTCAAATTTATTTTAAGCAGCTAAGACTAAACCCAGTTGTTTTAAATTCCTAAGCATCTCACTCACACTTGAAATAAACACGAAGCCCCTAGCATGCTCTTTTGCAATTCTGTGAAAGTACCTCAGGTCACCGTTTATGAGGTTTTTTGAAGGGAATCTCATGATGTTTTGAGAGGCTAAGTCAAGGTCTCTTATGAATCATTTTGGCTAAAGAGCTTGTTGTAGAAACAGCGAACTATTTGTCCTGAAAAAAATTCCACAAGTGCTAACTCTTCAAGTGTGTTTCATCAGGAAGAGCTCAGCTACAAAATTTGCCTAACTAAATGCTCACAAAGTTTTCATAAAGTCAGGACAGCTGCAGAGCAGCTCCTCTCGCTAGCTGGTGAGATCAACTGCCAAAAAGGTAATTAAGAGTGTCTTTACATCTGATAATATTTGCCAGACTAGTTTCCTCCCCCTGTTCTTCTGTATCTCCAAGTGGTAGCAGCTTTGTAGTATCCAAACTACACATCAAGATCAGAAGATGGTACCCATCCTACTCATTTAACTGTACTCTATGTTTAAAGCAGGGCACTTTTTAAAAAGATATAAAATTTTCTTGTAGATGATTTTGTGATCATGACTCCATCTACAAAAGCAGTTCTATCCTAACACAGGTCACTATAGCTCAATAAACAGTTTCCATCACAGTTTAAAGTGCCAAGATCATCATGAATAAGAATGCTTCCATGGCATGACTCACTATTTATTACCAAGCACCAAAGTCCTAGAGAAGCTGTCAAGAGTCACATTTCTATCATTTTTATACAAATTTTATGCTATTTGTCTTTAGAAGAAATACAGAAGAAAATGACAGGGGTCCCTGCAGACCAGTTTCAGACAGAGTTTCTAAAGAAAAAAAATACAGGATTCTCAAGGAACCAGACTTCAGTGGTGAGGTCATAAGGAGCAGGTTAAGAACCCCAGAAGAACTATACCTGAGGAAAGCAGGGTTTTTTAATAAATCTGCCACTTCCCTTCTGTGTTAGTGGCAAACTCATACCAGCTACAGCTTTGACCTTTTATTTTGGTGCTTGAACACAGCCTGGAGATACTTCTGGGAAAGCTAACATGAAAGCAGAAAAATAGGATCTAAAGGCAAGGGAGACAGAAGCATCTACTTGAAATGCTCCCCTTCCTTCCCTCTCAAAACAGTTTAAATGGCAATGGAGCCACAATAGAACAACTGACTGTGGCCATCCACACCACCTCTGTGGCCATCCATTCTCACTCAATTGCAGAGTGCCAGTAGAGCACTCCCTGATGTCCTTCTGAGGATCTTTAGTGCACTCCCTCCCTTGGTTAGTGGTATCAGAAGGGATGCTGAGAGGTCTGAGAAGTGCCATAATTCATACAAGGTAGAGGATTTAAAAAGAAAAGAATCAAGGTTCAAGGGAAAAAGGAGCAGACAGAGGGCAAGGTGGCAGCATATACCATCAGATCAGTCAAGTCTGCTATACACCTTCAGCCAGAGAAACGTTTGATCAGAGATACAGCTCTTCCTCTGTCCTTGTGGAGGCAGAAAGAAAGAGAATCACCCATTCATTTGAAACACACAATTAGAGTACACTAAAAACTCTAGGCTCACCTGCTTTCCTTTTGTATCTTGTGATTATGAAGTAGGAAACTATGTAGAGAACAGCAAATAGGAGAAAACAGATCTGGAAAAGAAAAACCATTGCACTTAAATTGTGAAAATTGCCTAGATGACAATAAGAATAAACAAAATCCAGTATCAACAAGGTAAAACTGAATCCAGATCAACAAAAGTGTATCCTATGTAAATGCCAACACTGTTTTTAATGTTTATATCTTATTAATGGAAAGGTAAACCAGTAAGAACAGTTTAATTACAGTAACAGGTATTGGATCAACTACACAGCCAGCAAATTTGACTCTAAAATGACAAAAGCAGCTTCATGTACAGTGCAATTCTTTATTTGGAGGAAGGGTAGGTGGGCTGTTTAAAGTTTGAACCCATTTGAGTTGTGCCATGCTTTGCATCCCTTTCACACATAACCTAAAGTAATCATATTTTATATGACAGGCTCTATTTATATGACAGGCTCTATTTTGGAGTAAGCTACCTACATAGAATGAAGTAAGCAGTTACATTTACTATTTCCATTGTGCCTTGAACCAAAGGAATTCTAGGTGACTACACACCAGTCTGCCTACAGTGGATGCTCAAGTGTGAGCTGGTCAAACACGCTTGCTTTACACTCAGAAGCCAAAGGCACAATTCCCCTCCTCACGAGGTACACAGCATATTTAGGTCAGATATACCTTGAGCCCAACATGATTTACAACACATTGTTTCTAAGGTTTATTGCTAGAATTTCAACACAAGAAGGGCAGATGAAAACAAGTATGTTGGAAATCTTGGAGGCAATTAATCAAACAAGACAGTTTTAACCCTCCAAGCCTTTGTGGGAAGCAAAAAGAAAACACACTACGTTTTATTTATCCGTGGATGAGGGAGGCACCAGCAGCTCAACACTGCTTCCTTAACCCTTGTTTGCTGACACCTACTAAAAACGTGAGACTGTCAGAAACGAAACAAGGAGGATGCCTGCCATTCTGCAATGCTGCAGCCCTTTGCCTTCACCAGTACCTGAGCAGTCCCAGTGAACAGCACTGTGTGCCAATGCTGGACTCTGCTTTGCGCTGGCTCGCAGGACACACAGGCTCCCTGCACATCACAGCCCGAGGAGCTACTTCAAGTAGCCCACACTGCTAAGATTTTTTTGCTTGTGCACTACAGTAGTAGCCACCTAGTAAGTCTTAACATACAACTGTTAAACAACTGAATCCAGCAAAAATGTGGCAGTTTTTAATATGAAAGGGAGTTTGCATTATTACCTGTACAAGGAGGCTTGGGGGCTTTGTTGTTTTGGCTTTTTAATCAGCCCTACAGTTCATTATTTTAGCAGTCTGAGGGTGTTCTACTTCAGTCTGAGCTTGAACTTCCTTCTTGTCTGAAATTGCAAAATTACTTCACTGGACAGTGGCTGATCTATTTCCTTAATCAAACATTTAAAGATTTGTTGCCTTTAAGGACACACTGTCTTAAAAATCGAAAGCAGAAATGCTGCCTAAAGTGAAAGGAGAAAGTGAAAGCAACTGTAGTGACCCTATTCCTTCAAACTTTACATCTGAAGAAGCATATTAGACCCAAATCAGCAGAATCATGGGGGAAAGAATGTATCGCTCAATCAGGAAAGACAGACTTCAAGAAAACCTAACAAAAATAAACAAGGAAGGTTGTTTGTGTAGCCCAACATTTTAGACAACAAACCCCCAAAGCACAGCCAAATGTCCAAGCATGACATGTGGGTGCTTGCAAACTGCCCTGAGGGGGTCCCTCAGAAGTATTCCTATGCCATAAATCTGAGCTCATTCTCTGTGCAGGCAACACACCACAGTGATATCTGAAATACAGATGCTGAAAATTACATTTCATAACTAGATCTCTGAATTCAGGTATTTAATCTGAAGAGTTCACCACTCCTATTTTCCAAAGGATGCTTCAAAGAGGAAAGGGTTTTGATAAAGAATACAGCCCATCAAATAAATAATTCTGTTAAGAAATAATTTTATTAAAGCTTAATAAAAGTTGCAGTATATTTTTGAATTGGAAAGAACAAAAGAAATTGAGAGCAGCCTTGGGTTTTCAGAGCACTATGACACAGCTTGTCCTGTCAGTATCAGAAAACATAATGCCAGTGCTGAAAGAGTCCTCTCTAGGTTTCCAGTTCCTCTGGAAACTGGACCAAGGCTACAGATAGACACACCTAATTTTCAAAAGTGGATGACTAAAATTAGTTATGACATATACAGGGTCAGTAAAATTCTTTAAAAATCTGTCAGACCCAAATAACACTGCCCCTGAGTTAAAAAAAACGTTAACTAAAAAAACCCAAAAATTAGCTTAAGACAAGAATAGAAATTACTATAATCTTGTTTGTAGCTTCAAGTAAAAGAGATGACCTTTATTTTATCTGCATTAACAAGGTTACAATGAGAATGTGGGTCTGTACTTATAAGGTACCACTGAGATAACTGAGGTATTTTGAGCTGTCCAGTAACACGAACTTGTATTTCTAGTTTTAGATGACAGCTACTTTGCAACTCAGCAGTCAGGCGTAACTATATATCTTGGTGTAATCATCTCTCTACTTCGGTCAGAATTTAGAACAAGTTTGGAAATATTTGAAAAAGTTGTTTATTACCAACAATTCACATAATTTAAAAGTGATTAGCAAGAAGATAAATAAGTCAACGCTAATCAGTGAAAGCTTTAGGATCTTAACAAAGGAGAATTCATAAATTAAAAGCCCTCCATACTGACCAAAAGGAGTCAATAACCACGCTTAATTTTTTCAGTCTCAATTTATACTTAGCAAAAGCTATGATCCTGAAGAGTTTAACAACGTACTCTGAACGGCTTTCTAAAGGGAGTTGCTAAAGCTAGCATCCTAACTATTTTTAGAGTGGAGCTCAGTTAAGCTGGGGAGAAGGAATGTGTTGTCTGTGATAGCTGAAGAGTAGACTCCACTGTCCTGTCACACTGCAATCCTGGGTTCTTACTCCTCATACTACTTTTTGTTTAAGAATATTTTTCTACTAAAAAAACAAAACAAAAACCCAACCCCAGAGTCCTTGTTTGCATTTGTTCTACCTTCAGTTCATATTTCTCATTTATGAATGACTGGGTTTGTATGCAGTACTCCAAGTAAGGTCTAATGGCTATATATAGCAGCATTAAGCCCTCCTCTCTGTACTGAAAACACTTCAGCACATTCACCTGAGAATCATGCTAGTAACTTAGCATTATCCTCCGGTCACTGAATCCATCCACAGTGCCCTCCCCTATTGCTTCCAGCAGAGCAGCTCTCAAGTTACCCTAAGTTTTAACTGTTCGAGATCATCACCATGTTTTTCTTTTTTCCTCTTTTAAAAACCACACCTTAATTCCATATTACATCTATTATTTTGGGGTAATCAATTCTTTTCTGCACCTTGGTCTAACACTCATCTCCTAAATAATTAGTTTTGTGCTAACAGAATGTTTTACTTTATTTTCACTTGAGTAAGATTGCTCTTTAATACTGTTGCCTGAGGAAACTGAATAGTAGATTCCCCCCTGCCCCCCCAAAAAAAGCAAAACCAATTGTCATATACAGTAGAGCCAGTTTCTTACTCCTTTTACAGCTCAAACTAGGATCCGTATGCCTCAATAAAAGAAATACCTTTCAATGCATTTCTTGGACGTAGCTCTTGGCACGTGCAAAAAGACCCTCTACCAGCAGTCATATGGCTTCAGAAAATAGAGTTCTTAGCAGTTACTAATTCTACTTCCTTGAAGAACACTTAGAAGAGGGCAAATCCACGTATACATATGGTCATAATACCTTAAGTCACCTGTCAGCTTTCATTTCTAGTCACTTATTAAAAAGCATCGGTGGTCACACTGAAATAGCTACGCTGATATCTTCAGCAAAAGAAAAACCTGTATTGTTTCAATTCCATGGTGGTATTGGAGCCAATGTTTTAATATATCAAAGTCCAAACCATACTGCAAGCTCGGTTTTCAACCAAAAAGCAGTGTCGCATGCCACTGTCCATTTCTACAGTAAGAGCTGACTAAAATTAATAGCTAGGACAGGCTATATTCCTCATAATCCCAAGTTCTCTGCAAGGAATTTTTCACTGGAGTTCAAATTGGGCTCCTCCAAGTTTGAGTTGAGGAGACAGTAAAGACACTGTGCAGAGAATGTCCGCAACGGCAATGAATAAAGAGTTTTGATATTCCCTGATCACGCCAGTTAAAACCCCACAAATATCAAAACCACACAACAGAACTTCCAGTCTTGACATTTATTTCCTTAAATTCTTTGCCCCTCTGAAAGCTGCCAGGTAGCTGTGGATCTGTCATAACAGTTGTTCCTGAGAAGCTCTTTCAAATCCAGCTATAATACGTTCTCACGTTATAGGGGAAAGACACTCCATCCATTCTGACCAGCTGCATCAAAATATGAGGGAAATAAAGAGGAATTTGAGAATTTTAAATAGTTATAATCAAACAGTCAAGTAAAGCAATTCATAATCACTTCCAATGTCACTTTCTGTGCTTATCCTCTCCACCCAGTAACTCAGTAACTGAAAACAAACCACATGCATTCTGTTATATCTAGGGGCTCCCTTTTAACAGGCAGCACATGAAGAAGTTTTCAAATATCAAGCATATACTTTATTCACATCTCTTTGCATGGCCTAGATACAACCTCTGGCAGGACAAGCCAAAGAAATCTGTCATCCTCTAGATTTCTTAATCTTCATTTGGGAAAGGAAGTGTTTTAGGCTCATGTTTAGATTAGGCATGCCAAGAGAGGCTACTTCAAGAGATGCACTGCATTACATTCTTAGGTATCTTGTATCCAACTCTTCCATAGAGTCATACTTCTGGATCTGTCATCCAAAGCCATCCAAGTATGATCCAAGTCATACTTCTGGATCTGTACCAGACAGTTCTCAGCTTCTGTGAGAATGGAGCTGGAGATAAACTGCATGCATTCCAGTTCATATATTTAATGTGAGACTGATGAGTCTAGCGTTAAACATGAGCAATAATGGGCTGAAGTAACTCAAATTACATTTCACTTCTCCCACTGACAGTTACTAAAGATCAGCTGACATTCATTTGTCCATGTGGATGATCTTTAAAACTCTGGCACTCAAATTCATGCCTGGAATTGGTGAAGCATCACCTTCTGTTGCAAATGCTAGAGATAAGCTTTCATGCTAAAAAAGAATATACTCAAAATGCAAAAGATACAACCATCTTTCACAATTGTAATGTATGTGTGTGTGAGCATTGAAAGCTTCATTTTTGGGTACAGAAAGATCAACCGCTTCTATTTATATAGCACGATATACATGTCCCAACTGCTGTGCTGAAAACATTGCTGTAACTTATACCAGAAAAAGAGCATACAGCTGCTTCTTCCAATAACTGCCCAATACCTGACAATCATTGTACCCTGGTAGCAAACACTCTGAAGAATATCCTGTGCTATATTACCAGAAGACAAAGCCAGTTATCATGGAAGGTCGTTATCTCTCCCCAGTTAGTATTCATTAGGTCACATGTAGTTACCGCATCCAGTTTTGAGCCTCCAGTATAGGAAAGACATTGGGAACTGCAGCAAGAAAGATCATCATGATGGTGAGGAGGCTGGAACACTTGTCTGGTGCAGATAGGCAGAAGAACCTCAGCCTGTTCAGCCTGAAGACAACAAAGCCTCAGGAGGACCTGTTGCATCTTACCGGTACCTACAAGGAGGTCATTAGAAAGGCAAGTGGGCTCTTGAGAGTGACACATGGTGGGAAGATGAGACTGAAGGCAAGGAGAAGGCAAGCAGAAATTGCCTCCATGAGGAGAGACAAGCAGTAGAACCAGTTGCCCAGCAAAGGTTATACAATCTCCATCCCTAGAGGTATTCAAGCCCTAAGTAACCTAGTCTAATGTCATAGCTAGGATCCAATCAGCCTTCTTTTCTATTTATCCTGAATAAATCAGCACCATTATGAACTGTCACCTCATCATTTATATCCTTCTCCAGGACACTTATAAATGCATTTAGAAGCATCAGTGTAAGCACAGACCCCTTATAGGGCTGTGTCAGGGTGTCCTCCCACTACGGAAGAGCTGGGCATCTCACAGAACAGCTCTTAGCAACAAGGAACCACCACTTTCTACTCTGCAGAAAGGTGGCCCAGGCCTTACCAATGTTCTCTAACACCCCTCCAACCATGAAACACAGGTCAGGACTTCCACTTGAAAAGGATTGAAGTGGACAAGTGATCGTTTTTTCCTGCTTGACTGCATACTAGCACTTAGAATAGAGAAAGTCTGGAGGAGTAAGAGTCAAGAAGGGAACAGCATTTTACTATGTTATCTATTAAATGAAAGATGAAGAAAGTCCAAAAAACAGGACTTTTGAAGGGAAGGGAAGACTGTATTTAACAGTGGCTGTGTCAGTATTAAAACAAAAAAGTTACTGCTATTCCATCCACAAACATTTCTACACAAAAGATATGCAAAAAAAAAGCAGCTACAGACTAAATTAAGAACATAACAGGTTCTTCACTTCTCACTAACTTTATAGAATGCATCCTTTTCCCCAAGTAAAAAACAGTACAGAGAAAGGAGAAGGCAGAGGTTGCTCTGGGTAACACCACTCTGTAGAATACACCTGAAAATGCATTTAAGAGTTGAAAACAGAGCTGTCAGTGTTTGGCTTGACTGTGATTACTACCTACACAAAAGTAGTAGTGTTGTGCCTCTGGGCTTTCATTTCTATAATAGAAAGCAGCTAACCATCACACTGCACATCCATCTCTTGCTGCTCTTGTGCTGTTTAACGTATTTTAATGTGCATTAAAGTGCTACACGGCAACTAAAAAGCTTCCTCCTACTATCCCACTTGGCAACTACTTTTGTTTACTTGTGGAAAGGGTGTCAGGAATAAACAGCAAGAAAATACAGGTGGAAACAAGCAGTTCTGCTCAGTCTATTTCTAACTCCATTATGCCTTGACGTCTAAAAAGCAAACAAGGTGTTCCACCTGTTTCAGATGAGTCAACCATAAATTACTTATAACAAGCTATGCACACTAAAGAAAGCTAAAATATTTAGCTATGCTCTCAGTTTGACTCTGGCATTCATAATATCATCCACTTTGGACATCTCATTTTTCTCAAAACAAGATACTAACTATTTATCCTTAAAAAAAACCTCTGTACTCTGTGGCTAGATTATGTTCACCCTAATGCAGCCAGCCTTACACACTCAGCATGACACACGAAATTCAAGCTTATGAGAAAGTGTCAAATATGCCTTATGACTAGAGATTAATTTTACTCATCAACACAGCCCTCCACACCTATGAGTTCCCATAGCTCCATGTGTGTCATGTCCTCTTAAGACTCCTCCCTGGCCTAAGACACATGCAAGAGGCTGACCCACTTTATTCTGTTAGTTCCCAACTCATAAAGAACTCCTAAGTGGTTCAGAGGCTGGGTATCTAGATTTTCTCATCTAGGAAAAAAAAATCCAGTCTCTAACAGAAAGTACAAAAAATCCCAAGACATATTCTGTGTGCTAGAAATAATCCTCAGCCAAAGATAAAAAACCCCAACCCTCTACAGCCCTTCAGAAGGTAGCTTCCACTTAAAGCTACCTTTACATTACTTCACCAGGAGCAGGGCCCCACTTCAAACTAACAAAGGAATTCAAATCAATGTATGAGATTGTTAGTGTCTACATGCTCTTTTATACACTTAGTGGCAATGTATTTATGTTGCTGGGTAAAGGGAAAAAGTAGTGTTTTATGACACCTCCACAACCTCTAGTAAGGTGCAAGATATCTTTGTTCAGGGTACTGTATTCTATACCCAGTAATACACAAGAAACCCTTCAAAAAATGACTGCAAGTCATTTTTTGCTTTGACCTGTATGGGCTACAGCAATGCCATTAAAATCCGATTCAAGAATATTTTTCAGCATTAGTGCAAGATTTAAAAGCACCCTCTAGAGTTAACACCCACTGCATCAACCTAGATCACACTAACATTCTGCCCCCGAATGAAGGCATTATTCAACCTTTTACAGCCTGGCTATAATAACCAGTTATACTCAAACTTCAGACTCATCCCATTAGAAATTCTTTTCTGAGGAGTAACTTCAAAAGCCTCATTAACACAAACTTGGTAAACAATTTCTATTAAGACAGCTTCTTAGACTAATATTAGTTTCCAGGGCAAGGTATATAACTATCTTAGACTGAGCTAAGTAATTTTCTCCCTCTAACTCTCAAAAATACTCTTCCTTGCCTTCTTACACACACATATAGCAGAATTTAAGTAGCACATCTTTATTTTTCATCCCCCAATCCCAAACACAAACATAGTTAAACAGCAAGACTTGTATATTGTCATAATTCTGACATATTAGGCAAGAGTGTCTACTAAAAGTAAGTTACCATCAGTCCTGAACTCAGCAAGTGTTTTAGACATGTTGCTATTATCAAGTTCAACACCAACTCATCGGCATCAACTCTTGCCATCAGCTAAATATGTTAAAAATAGGAAGTTAGGTAATGAAAAGAATGGGTACTCAAGGCATAAACAGGCACTTAAAATCAACAGTAAAACTGCAAAACATGACCTTTTGATGACAACTGTGAAACTCACACTGGAAACCACATCACAAGTCAGTAAGTTGAAGAGGCAGGCAGGGCAGAAGTCACACACATACACTGCCTTCCATCCTCTGTATATTAAGCTCAGTCTCACACAGTCATCAATGTCATCTATACACATACTACTTGCTGTGGAAAGCACATACGATATGGAAATAGGGAAACTGAAACAAAATTCTATAGAATAATATTTTCCCATTTATCAAAAAGTTTCAAAGTCAAATTACTATTCAAAGTGTTCAAACATTAAAACAGTACAAAGCACTGTGGTCTTTCTTGGAATGATGTTGACAGTGGTTAGGAACAACGTCAAATGTATTCAGTTAATCAAGAAGCTAGGAATCTCTGTGGGGGAAGCAGCTCAGCAACACTACATGTTCAATACCAAGCTGATGAAATGTCAACATGAGCTTTGTCACCACAAGAATAAATCGGGCCCCAAAGAGCAACAGATGAAAGCTGCTGAAACTATGAAGCAATTTCACTTGTCACATGAACAAGTAATAAGGGGGTTACAGCAGTAACTTATTCCAGGTCATCTCTAAAAGGTAAGCACACAGCTAGAGTGATGCAACAACAAAGGCTGTTAATAATTATATAAATAAAAGTAATCATGACTCCCAAAAGTCTCTCCTAGGCCTGTGTTGTGAGTTAAATAAATTCCTGCACATTAATGTTATTAAGAAGTCAGTGTCCCTCATCATTTGACAGCATGTGTTTACAGGAAAGCTTCAGTGGTTTTCAAAGAGGGCATGGAGAGAGTAGAGAGTATTGCAGAAGACTTTCTCAACAACAGTTATCGCTGCTCTCCTAAATGATGACAAACACCAAATTAAACAGGGGAGGGTGGAAGATAGCAAAGAAGAAGGCACTGCAGGTATTTTTTTAAAAACAAAACAAGATCCCCAAACATACAACCTTCAAATAAAAGCAGTAACCTTATATTGAATTGTTTTCTTCAGCCTTCCTTAAGCCAAATTTCCATCTATGTCACCAGAACTTCACTAGCAACATGCTTCAGATTCTCTTGGCTCTGATGTTACAACAGCATCTGCTGCTCTGCTCTCCACATTGCTCACCCCTCAACAACTCTGAAAACAATTCTTTCCAGAGGGTATTGGGCTTAGAAATTCAATCACACATCACTGCAAAGATCAAGATGTTTCCTACAACCCCACCATCTCACCCTGTCCCTCTATTACATAACCAGCTACCCAAAGCGCATGCGCCTTGGGTTTTCTTACCTGTGGTCTTGTAATCAATAGCTTGTTTGGCTTGCTGACTGTTCACTTTTCAATAGATTTTCTAAAACCTAATTTAAACCTTAGTTTAAGTTTTCTTGGACACTTGTCTGTAACTGCTGTGAACTGTGTTGCCCTTTTGGTCAATTGCTACCACAATGAAACTCAACAATATGCTGAAGGAATTATTTTTAACTGAAGCCAATAGCCACCTTTTACATTTCTGTTTACATAAACTAAGCAGGAAAGGCAGAAGTGGAACTCTCCAAAAGTTGTTCCTGTTTTGGGAATAAGCCCTTCCCTATCCACTTGTCTATGCCAAGTATTTGGAGATGTCTATTGATTCCAGATGGATTCACTGGTGCTGATCCTCAGGACCAGCAGCCAGAAGATGACTCATTACCTCTCAAAGTTCAGTACAGCACCCATGTTTACAAGAAAAGGTATATTTTTAAGTCTACAGAACAATGCCAACATTTATGTAATTATGTTAAATGTGCACCAATCTTTCAGGCTTGCATCTCATGCCACTACCAGAAATAACTCCTTTATTCATTACAACTCTTTTCCAAAAGATTTTTTTTTAAAAGAGGCAATACCAAGAAACAAAGTTATGTCTGAGATACAACAAACAATTTAAGATCTAAATCACTCAGTCTTTCAGAACATGGATTAAAAAATTGAAAGGCAACAGTTTTATTGTTTAAAAGATAAGCCTGCATAAACATTCATACAAAAACATTTCAGTATTTGCAGTAAGTTGGTTCTTAAAAAAAGAAAAAAGAAAGAATCATTCATGCTTCTAATCAGCATTTTCTTCCTGGCCCCTGTGAGAATATCATCATTTCTGGCATTAAAAAGGGGCGGTGAAGATGACAGGTTTTTGTCTGGGACACAAGTGTAAGGAAGCAGAACTGGTCAGGAAGAAAAGCACCCAACCAACAGGAGTCCAGTGCTCAAACAGGCTCTCTCCTTTTACAGCCCGATAAGGGACAACTGGCAGCAGCAACCAAACTGCACTAGTTCACACAGAAAAACCCTGAGCACCAATCTGCCCCAAAATAGGATAAGAGGACAAAGGGTACACAAAGAAACCAGGGAAGAAAACAAAGCCCATGGTATTAGCATGAAGTTGCAAAGAAACAAAGACATGACACCCTTGCAGCTACCCAAAAAGGCCTTTCTGAACTGCTAGAAATTATTTTTAAGTTCAGATTCCCTCTCACTCCCCCACTAAATAATCATCGTATCACCTCCAACAAAAGATCCCCAGAAACCTTAATACAGCTGAAGCAAAAATAAATTTAAAGGGAGTACAATTAGAAAACAAGTGCCTTCTTGTACAGGACATTACATAAAGAAATAAACTAAGTTTCTCCAAGTATCAACCATGTAAAGCCTACAGCCCTGAAAACACTTAGTCCTTCAAATGAATGCATGTGACATTAATCACAAAATACATATTACAGCAGCTTCAACATCTGTCTGAACTTGTACAAAACAATTAGATTTCTAAGAGCACTTTTGTATTTGGAAGTATTCTTCCAGGACTCATTTTTTTCATGACTTATGAGACATAATTAAGTCATGTACTCTGTTTGTTCCTAAGCTTTCTAAGTAATAATTCTATGGTCAGCAGATTATTTCAGTTTTCCCCACACTACAAATACAAGTACAGTGTGTTTATTTGGTCAAGGAAACCTCATAACCAAGTGTATGTGTTTGGGGGTTTTGGGGTGTTTTGGCATGTTGTTGGGTTGGAGGGGAGTGTTTTGGTTTTGTAGATGTTTTTGTTTTGGTTTGTGGGTTGGATGGGTTTTTTATAAATGCAAAATCCTACATCTTATAAATGGGGGAAAAAAAGATATCAAAAACTAGAACTGGATTTCAAAAAACTAATACTGCAAAATAGAAGACTCAAGCCAGGAAAAAAAAAAAAAAGGAAAAAAAAGGAGTGTAAAAATAGCCTAGAAAGTAAACAAGGGGAACACAAAGAGACTGAACCACTGCCCTCACTTGATTCACATTTGAAACAAACAGCTCACAACACTAGCCAAAGAGGGAACACTATGTTGTATGAACAGACATCACAAAGCAAGGGAAAAGCAGTTCCCTAAAAGCTTAAATATCTTCTGTGGATGTAGAAGATCTCCTCAAACTACACATGGATCTAAAGGATCAAGAAAGGCAAACTAATTGAGTGAACAAAAATAACAGCACAGGATGCTGAATGGCCTTCACGACTCTTCCCTACAAAGGCTGATGAAGTACAGAGCACAGACGTTCCCCTATTATTTTGTAACCAACTAAAGCTGCTTTTCAGAAAGATGCCCCTGTTAGTTAGAACTGAGTATGACTTAGAGCAAACCCAGAGCTCTGCCACATCTCCTACACCAGGTCATCAGTTTTCAGTCTCCCTGTTTACTGAATCTGAATTTGAGAGTTAGTACAAGCCTGAAAGAGTCTGGGTATCTTCAAAGACTATTCCAAACAACAGATCCTCAGCACAGCAGATTCACACTTGAAGAGCTAGACCAAAAGTCGGTTATTAGTAAAATATCATCCTCATGAAGCAACAATATACAAGGCAGGTTATTTTCTTGCAAACAGGCACCCTCTTGAAAAAAAAAAGGTACCATACAGACACTCCAAACGAGGTCAAGAGTAAATAGGGACGAGTTAAATTAAGCATTAAATCGGAGACAGTTACCTTAAAAGCAGATGAAAGATTTACTTCAAAAAACAATCTTTTACTTCCTTTGCTCAATCCATAAACACGTCAGAAGCATTTCTTTAAGGTGGAACTAGCAGCAGTTGGCACCTACAGACAGAGGCAGGCCCTACCACCAGAAGGATAGCCAGCCTTTGATTTTTGTTACATAACACAACTTCATGGAAATCTTCATAGCTTGCCAGTTCATGTAATAGATGGAACAGAAATGAGGTATTACACTGAAGTTTCACACATCCTTAGGACTCAATCTGAATGCACAAGCTAGAAATTCTGTGTATATATATATACACACAAAGAAAAAGAAGACAACTTGCTAAAGAAAAGTGGAAAGGGTTTTCCTTTTAACTGCTTCAACTTACACTGGTGAGAGATGACAAATCTGAGCATCACTTCAACTTCCAGGAAACATTTTGCTACAGAACTAGGTCTCCAAAACAAAACTACCAGATTCAATAAGTGACATCTCATGGGCATATAGAGGTTTCTTGCACTGTACTATCTCACAACAAACATCAAATACTTCTATTAACTGCTCCACTGCCCCCAGCCCACCTGCAGCTGGAAAGAAAGTCTTCTGAATGTGTCAAAAAATAGAATATGTTCCTTCTTCCAACTGAGGGGCCAATGATTATAAATACCCACTAACCACATGAGAACTGCCTATTTGCATATTTTAATAAATTCTATTCACCACCTAACTTCATGACCAGCAAGACCAGAAATGTTTAGGAGGAGATGTTAACATAATGGTACGTGTAAGCAACATGTTCTGTGTGCTTTGTGATGTTTAAACTAACCACAAGTGCAATCATTCACGATATGCTTCTGCAGCTATGCAAGAGGCACAAGAAGGTTGTATGCTCAGCTGCAGACAGCAGCAGTTTATGTATTCATCATATATATATCAAAGTGTAGTTTCAAGAAGCAATTCACTGAATACTCTGCCTCCATTGTCCACATAAAGGACACTTCACCTCTAAAATATGAGTTCTGTATGTCTTCTGTGATTTCTTACATGATTACACCAACAGGGAGAGTTACCAATCGCTCTAGAGAGAGCTGAAAAAACTTTAGAGAAGTAGCTACAGCATAGATGAGCTAGTTCTTTAAGAACATTTTACCATCCCTATTTGCAACAGTACCTAGAGAGGTTATACACAGCCATTGGTTTGGACTCTACATTTGTGTTTCTTACCAGTTACATCATATGCTACATACTGTGCCTTTGTATCTGCACAAGACTCTGGTGGAGGTAGGTAGGAGATAATTAGCACACAAAGAAATACTGATGGAAAAATAGACACTAGGGAAAAGAGGATGTTAGCATCCAGAAGGGATGCATGATTTGTGTATACACCTGTGTTTTCAGGGCACAAACAAGATTAAGCACTATCTTAAAGACTTGTTTACAAAAGAGTACTTTTCTTTCTAGACCCTTCCACTGGCTGTGGCTCTCATGACATGTCCTACATCCACTCACAGAAAAGTTTCAGGATGTCTCCTAAACTAACAGTTCTCCTCAAACTGATTTTGCTTGCAATCTTCAGGAAAAAAAAAAAAGCCCTCAAAAATTTACGACTATTTTTCTTCTGATGAAGCGTTAACAAATGGATTCTTAAACTACAGAAACGGAATCAACACTCTAGGGACCTAAACAAGTCTCTTTTATCAAGTAACTTAGCCATAGGCCTACATATATTAGTTAACAGTGATATTTAATATTGTCTCTCACTACAACTGAAAAATGTTTAAAGCTAAATTAAGTCATAATTTTATCAAAGAAATCCATTTCTCCTTAGCAGTAACTGCTAAAAGAATGCAGCTACCCAGCTGAGTTAGGACGGCACATGTATAGAGGACAACACTACACATCTCTCATGTATATAGCGTGTATTCCCTGCCTTGAAGTGAAGCAGGAAAGAGACAAACTTCACCAAAACACCTTTATGGGCTTTGAATAGTCCTGAAAACAATTATGAAGCAGTTAAGAGACAAAACTGCAACGCCTCTCTCCATCCACACGCAAGGCGTAGTGTTGCACTTGACTGCAGGAGGTTGAGGAGGATGGGACAGCACAGCGCGCTCCGTATTGCTCCACGCGGAGGGCAAGGGGCACGCTGCAGCACTGATAACGACACCAGGGGTTAGGGAGAACAGGAAGGTTACACACACAGGCGCAGAGGACGGGACGCTCCTCGTATCACCGGCGGAAACATGGACTCATAAGCAGTTACAGTAACAAGGCTGCACTCGAAGGCTGAGGTGTGGAGCACCGAGGACGCGCCGGAGCGCACCGAAGCACGCTCGCGTCCTGCGTGCACACAACGTACCGCACCGCTTGCCGAAGGCACGGGGAGAGGAAGGCGCGGGCGGTCAGAGCCGGGGTCCTCACACCCAGCCCGGCGGGGAGGCACGGGTACAGCTACGCCCGCATGGGACCGGCCACCCGGGTCAGTCCAGGCACAGGAGCTGGGGCGTGGGGCAAAGCTGCGAGGGGCAGACAACGAGCGAGGCAAAGAGCGGGACAGCCCCACGGGTGCCCGGCGGCGGGCAGACTGTACAGCGAGGCGGGAGAGGGGGTGGGGGGCGGGGGTCCCGCGGCAGCGCGGCCTCCGGGGCACCGCAATGACAGCTCAGGGAGGACGGCGGGAGAGGGCATCGCGCAGCCGGAGAGCCGAGGGCAGGTGGCCGCGGGGGCCTCGCAGAGGGCCCGGAGAGCCGCGGCGGTGAGAGGGCGACGTCGCCTACCGTGTACTCCCGCACTTGGCTGTGGAAGTTCTGCTCGCGGATCGTCACCTCGTCCGCTTCCATCCTTCATAGTCCCGCGGCCCCCGCGCGCAATGGCGGCCGCCGCCGCCGCGCCTGCTCCTGCCCCCCGGCGGCAGGCGGGCCACCATGGCCAGCGGCAGCGCCGGCTGCTCCCCGGGCCCTGGCGGCGGCTGCGGGGCCCCGGCGCCGGCGGCTGTCTCCGCCGCTCTGTCACCGTCCGGCCGGGCACAGGAGGAGGAGGAAGGGCGGGCAGCGCCGCCTCAGCTCCCCCTGCTGCGTCACCACGCAACGTCCGCGCGCGCACCGCGGCCGCGCCCCTAAGCGCCCACCGGAGGGGCGGGGATACGGGATAGAGGGCGAGGCCTAAGCGCGGGGGAGAGGTGGAGCCTGAGACACAGACCGGGAAAGGGGCACGGTTGTGGCAGGGCGGAACCAATGATTGGACGGGAGGCGGGGGAGGAGTGTGACTTGGGGGGCGGGCGGCGGGCGGCGGAGGCGCCGTACCGGGCTCGGGGAGTTGTGTCCGCCCGGAGCGCGGCCGGGGTCCCGCAGAGCCCCACGGTGGCCTGGGGGAGGACGAGGAGACACCCCGGCAGGAGGACGGGCAGTGGGGGAAGCTTCAGGCGCAGGGGAAGCCTCTTACCCGGAAGAGAAGCCCCCAGCACCGGTGCGACCCACGTCCGCAGGCTCCCCAGGATGTGTGAGCGGGCGCCGTCCGCCCTCGGGAAGCGCTGTAGCGACGGACCCTCACTGAGCTTGGGAAACGCGAAGGAGGCTGAGGGCGTCCGGGTCCAAGTGATACTCCTTGAACTCAGCCTTGCCCGTGTACGCACCAGAATTTCTAGTGTGAAAGCCTGGGCTCAAAACTTAAGTCAAACCTTGTGTTCCACTCGTGTTCCCTACTGACAAGCTGCTGTGCTGTTTTTTTGGCCGAGTGTTGCAGTAGAAAGGTGCAATCTCCCCATTGTTCCCTATTCCCTCTGTAAAAACAAATAAAATTGCCCAGATACACACAAAAAATTATTAATGTAGGACACGCTATAACTTACAGGTGGCAATTTAACAAATCAAATGCTTATTTCTATCCAAATATGTCACATTGTTCCAAGGAAGTTTCAAAAGCACAGGCCATCACTTTCTGCCTATTTACATATCATTATACATGACATCCACGTCACTTACAGCTCAGATATTTACTACCCAGCCTCAGGCCCCTTTGCTTGGTTAAAAGCAGATGGAGAAGTATTTATTACATTTTAGAGTCAGCAAAAGTGATCTCTGTCTAACATATGCCTTATTGTAGAATCATAGAATCATTAAGGTTGGAAAAGACCTCCAAGATCATCTAATCCAACTGTCCCCCTACCACCTATATTACACACTAATAGTAGTTCAGAATGCAGAACTTCCTCCAGCTTCAGTATGGCCACGGTTTCACCCAGGTTCTTTTGATACTTGTGAAGATACAGGTGAGGTGTCTGCAGGCAGAATCATACTGTGGGTGTGAGAGGTCAGAAATGTCCTCACTCTTTGATCTCCTGACCTCCACTGCTCCAGGGGGAAACCCTTCTATGTATTCACTGGGGCTGTACGAACAGGGGAGGACCATTAAAAGCAGACCAGCAGGAACAGGAGCACAGTGTTTCAGCCACATCTTGGGAAAAGCTGTCCTACTTAACAGCTGTCCCCTGCACAGCACCAGAGTGTGTCTGATACTATTGCTCATCTGCTTTTTTCTTATACTACTACCACTGATCTTGAATCACTATTGTTTTTTCTTGGGATGCTGAAAGTGAAAGGATCTGTAGCTGCTGAAAGGAATTTTAAAGTTTGTTGGGGTTTTTTTACAGAATTTTAGGGGTTGGAAGTGACCTCCAGAGATCATGGGGTCCAACCCCCCACATGAGACTTTGGCTTGTGAGTGTGGCAAGTTCTGTTCCCCTCTAAGGAGCTGGGCCAGAGAGAAAACAGTATTAACTGGAAACAATACCTTTTATTGTAACAACAAACACAGCTAGAAAAGGTTGCCACCAAGAACCTGTACCCTGAGAGGCCAAATTCTCTCAGAGCTGCCTATAAAATTACGACAGTAGAGTAAAAGACAAACCTGCTCTTACAAAGCGACACGCTTCACATTTGTGCAGAGCAGATAGGTTCCCAGCTTTCATCATCTTGTATCAAAGAGTTATGCAATAAACTGTATTACAACCAGGGTGTGAGGAAAGCAGCATTTCAGCCTTCACTGGATTTGCAATGAAGACAGAAGTGGTGTAGCCAGAACAAGCCAGATTTAAGAACCTGGGAAACAAGAAGGCCCAGTCAAAGGGGAAAAGTGGGGACAATCTGAGAGTAGGGCACTATTCAGTATGTTAAAATATACGTACAAGTGCCAGGGCAAAGGTGGAGAATGGTTGGAGTTCAGGCCACAGTCAAGCAGGGGGTTGATCCAGGCAAAAAGGATGACCCACAAGAAGCAGATAGAAGAGTGAGGCAGCTTGGGGAAGAGGAGACAGTGAAAGACAGGAGTCAGAGAAGGAACTAAGCTTAGGGCAGGGCAATCTATAGGCTCTTAGGAGACCTCTGCCAATGAATAATACCTGCTGTCAGTCAATTTGGAACATGGGCCTGAGGCAAGATCTAGTTCCTGAGCTACCTGGGAAACGATGCACCCACTGCTAAGGAACAGCTCATTGAATCTGAAACTAAGTTCCATTCATTAAGGAGGTTTAGAGTTGTACCTAGGACCATTTTGTGCATTTCTAACCTTATGTGCAGGCATAGTAAACGTTGCTCTCCAAGAGAAGCTTGTAAGGAAAAGGAGCTGTACTTTTGTAGCTGTTACAGAAACAAAATCAAGTTTAAGATTTAGCAGAATTGAACCTTTCGCTTCCACATGGTGGTATTTTTTCTTGTTAATACACTGAATTTGAAATACACCTGAGGACAAGATACATAATTTGTCTCATACTATGGGCTGGCAAGTGCTTTCTTCCATTTCTAGCAGATGAATCATTAGAAACATGATACAAATTCATATTAACTAAGAAGGCATGAAAAAAATAGCTTCCATCCGTTCTTGGGCAGAAGTTACTGCTCAGTTCCAAGGTGTCTACATCATGAAGGTCAGTCATGGTAGCCACCACAGCAAAATCTATTTATATCAAAAGAAATGCAGTCTAGAGCAGGCAGCTCTTGCAAACTGATGAGAAGGCTGACTAATGAACACATCGATTTTTGATGGAGGACAAAAGTAGTATTTTGAAGCATACCAAAGGAAAAACTAAAAAAAAAAAAAAAAAAAAGCAAAACTGTGGCACTTGGCACCAGAGAGTGGTTAAAAGACCTCTAGATGTTTTTCCTTCATTCTTCAGACATAGCAAAGACAGTATCAGAGGCACTGTCCTCAGCAATTCTTAGGACCTCCTTAGTAACCGTAAGGAGCCTGGCCTAAGTAAAAATCTAGACATGATTTAGGTGTAAATAGAACGTTTTATCAAGTTGCTAGTGTACAGGTATACAGGCTTCTATTGAGCTGGCCTTCAGTGGTGCCTGACCCCCTGGAGTAAAAGTTGAGTGGATTTAATAGATTTTGTTCAGTTTATTCTTTTTCAGCCTAGTTTTAAAATAATGTTTTTTAGCTTCAGAATAACCCAGTAAATGTCAAGTATTACACTTGACATAATAACTAAAAACACTTTCATGTGCACTGGGTTAACTCAGAGATTCTCCAATTAGTTGAATCGGATAAACCTGAAGTTCCTAAAGTTGGAATTGTTTCACTAGGAAGGTTCCCATGGAATTTCCCAATGGATTTTAGATCACCCTCTTTAACTGTAAATGTGAAATTGGCACCATGCAGCAAAAGGTGATGGCTTCTTTTGCAGTCGTCATTCAGCCAAATGCAGCTTGGACCAAACACAAATAGGCAGCTGCCTCAGCTAATATGCCTACTTACATGATTACAGTCAAAATATTGCCTAAGAATGGGATGGATTGAAGCCTAAAGCCCAATTTAGTATGTTGCAGAGAGTTACCACTAATTTTAAAGAGAACTTAGAGTCAACACATGCCCCAGATTATACCCAGCACGTTACATAATCAAAAGCCAATTATGGAAAACAAAGATGGAAAAGTTAAAATAACTTGGTCATAGTGTAAAATAAATATCACGCTACAATAATTATGTACACTGGGATTAATTCAATGTCTTGTATTTTGTAAGCTAAAGCATAGCAAGAATTGCATTATAACTTGAGAAAGCCAGATCGATCAGTCTTGGACTTGGATTCAACTTGAAATATTGCTGATTGGCATTTTGTTTCTATTCATACCTTCTTTCTGTTTTCTATTTATTTGCTTTTTTAAAATAAAAAAGCATGGGATTTTTTTCATTCCAAAATCTTTCAGCCTGTGCCTTCATTGGCTCAACCCAGTAACATTAACTCCTCAGTTAATGCTATATTATGGCATAAAAATATATATTTTTTTAACCAGGCGAAGGAAATTTAAATTAGAAATGAGAATGTTGGCACAAAACATTTATATAAACAAGTTCCATATAGACCCACATAGCTATGTGCTGGATTATATAGAATTTTTTTAATCAAATAAATAGACCCAAAAAAACAGACCAGAAAAAAAAAAACCATAATCAAAGTTATACAGTTGAATAAAATATCTCCACTACTTCTACCATAGAGCTTGCTCCTTTTATAAAAATTTAAGTGAGATTGCTTTCATTAAGCAAGGAATTGGGTTCAATGATGAATAAAACCCCTTCTAGTCCTTCTAGGAATGTAGAGTCAGAAAATGTCTGTGGAGTTTATTGCCAGAGTTATACACTCCGCAAGATGCTATTAGGTAACAGAAGCATACATCATGTCACAAAGCTGTAAGTATCAGTACCATATCTAGGAAGAATGAAGAGACTGAAAGCTCATTTTGCTTCCATTCACCTTTACTGCCTATGTCTTTCATGTCCCACTGTAAGGATTCAAAACAGATTAAAAAAAACCCACAACAAAGAAAAGAAATTGCAGCTTAAAGTTGGTTAGGAATGAGACAGAAATAAGCATTCAAGGATATGTAGTTTCAGAGAAAAGCCAAAGTTCTCCTGCTGTACAGATATAAGCAAGGACAGGGACATCTGCTCCTCTGCTATTTATCCATGGCAGATTTGGCTGATTCTTCAAGCAGGTATTTATTGGTAGAACTCCTGCTGTTACAGAGTTGAAGAATCAAAAACCAAATTAAAACCCATGAGAAAAAGAGCCTTACATTCAGTGGTCTATGTCTATTTTGAGCCCAGAAATGAGTGTCTGATAAAACCAGTCTCTGAAAGGTATTCAGCTAGAGTGGATGGATCAAAAGAGTGAAAACTCACGACATCTTTTCATGCTATGTTCAACATTTAATTACCAACTGTACTAAAACTCATGCCTTATTTCTGATTTGAGTTTTACTGCCTCCAGCTTCTAACTTGGTTCTCATGCTGTCCTTTACAGCTAAGAACTTTAGTACTTGATATTTCCTGCCAATCACAATTCACCTCAAAAATATCCTTTCCAGTCAGTTAAAAAGATTTATTCTAAGTAAATTTACTTAGATTTTTCTCAACCATGAACTCTTTTTTTTTCTTCCCTGAATTCTCTCCAAACTTTTAATGTACTTATTAAACCCTAGGCAAAAGAACCAAAAATAGTAAACCTCAGCTCGGTTTCAGCAATTCTATGAACAGATGTAAATCCACCTACAAATTTTATGCTCTCTATTACAGACCATTTTAATTATTACACAGGAAAACAACACACAGCTTCAGAGGTGAAAACCATGATTACTTCCCAGAAGCAAGTAGGATGTGCAATTGAGGAAACTTACAAATACTCTTGCCTTCCTGCTCTCAGAGGTTAGGCTGTAGGCAAAATGCTTTCTTGTGGCAGACCTGGAGTAAGATTAATGGCTCTTTATCTTTGTTTTTAGTTACCATATCCACTTTTTCACTTACATAAAGGCAGTTTTAGGAAAGTTTTAATTTAAATGCTATAGCAATCATTTCCTTGAGGTAGAAAACTGTGGCTACCTCTGAACTTTTTCATATCAACCAGTAGCAATCCATAATTACTATTCTGAATCATTATTTTTCTCCAGATATAGCCATGGTCCTGTAGATAGGATCTCAATTCTTTGTTCCTGGTGCATCCACAAACCTTTGACAGAATTCAAGCCTCTTTTGTTTTCTGCTTCCCAAACATTTCAGGTTGCTCTGTATGATTAACTCATCTTCATAAATTCCAACTCTGTTATTTCCAGTATTTACCAAGTTTTGTGTGTCATCTGCCAGTATTATTAGCAGTGATTTGTCAACCAGAATAAATATATACTTAAAAAAAAAAAACCCAAAATCACTTCCATCCCTTTTTTTAATCCAAATCAATTTTTCTCATCTTTGGGAACTTTCTGATGTCCTAAGTATTTTTCTGGTTGAGTATTCTGTTTGCCCATATGGAATATGAGCTTGCCAATATCATGGGTTGGTTCCATGGCAACATCATCATGGTATCCAAAAGAGTTACTTGAGAATGAAGCCAATATTTTTTGTGTTAGCAAATAATCATTAGAAGCTTTAATGTTGTTTTACCACTGGTTGAATAATAGCACCAGCATATGTCTCTGGAACCAAAGTGTCACAAATAATTTTTCTGCTCTTACAGAACAGATGCTTTCTTCACTCCTGTGCTTTCTCTTCAGTCTGTGATTAGCTCCCATTCTTGAAGTGCTTCCATAGTACCATTTAAAATTACTCTATCCCTGCCCCACTTTGGTTTCTGGCATGAATAGCACTATAGCATTACATCTACACAGTATGCTGCACATGCTACAGAGTCTCACCCATCGCTATGTCTGTGCTTTCTCTGTGAGTTTCCTGATCCTTCACTTTCACTGTTTCTCTGTCCTTTTTTAATGTTCTCCTTTGATTTGGGACATTCAACATTGTTCTTCAAGAACATCAAGGCCAGCCGTTAGCCCTACACCACTATAACCACTAAACCATCTTCTGGGGTGCCTTGTCCACCCATTTTTTAAATACCCCCAGGGATGGTGACTTTACAACCTCCCTGGGCAGCCTGTTCCAATGCTCACCACTCTTTCAGTGAAGAATTTTTTCCTAATATGCAATCTAAACCTCCCCTGGCACAACCTGAGACCATTTCCTCTTGTCCTGTCACTGAATATTAGAGAGGCCAACACCCACCTCACCACAACCTCCTTTCAGGCAGAATAAAGAGCAATAAGTTCTCCCCTCAGCCTTTTCTTCTCCAGACTAAACAACCCCAGCTCCTTCAGCCTCTCTTCATATCTTAATCTGCCAATTTATTATTGATTCTAAAATATGTGATCATGAATTAGCTGTATTATAAATGATGAAAATGCAAATATACACCCATCCTACCAGTTCCTGACTGCTTAACATGGCTGTACTCATTGTCATTAAAAAAAAAAAAAAGAAAAAAGGCATTAATCTGCTGGACCATCTGTGCTCATTCTACACTATCCTCAAGCTATTTTTTGTTA
Organism: Hypotaenidia okinawae; assembly: GCA_027925045.1. Classification (NCBI taxonomy): domain Eukaryota; kingdom Metazoa; phylum Chordata; class Aves; order Gruiformes; family Rallidae; genus Hypotaenidia; species Hypotaenidia okinawae. The sequence goes on from BSDF01000002.1 coordinate 10,526,937, forward strand.
GTTACGTAGTTTTGACAAATAAAATTTTACAATTTTTGGAAAAGATGGGTTGCACTGCCAAATCCTTACACAATAAACCCACATTTTTGTTATTAGTTAAATAATCTTATTTTTCTCTCTTAATTTCAGCATCTGACTCATCATGACTAAGATGACTGCACTGATAAATACCACATGGAAGGCATTTCAAAAATCTATCTAGTATTAAACTACAACCATTTTTCAGTCTGGTTGACAAAATCACATTGTATAAATTTAGTCTTTGAAAGTAAGCCATGCACTTTTTATGAAGGACTTTTATCCAAAATGCTAGAAATTTTAAAGGAAATAAATCATCTTAATTTCTAAAATTAATAGGGGCAAGATTTATTCTCAAATCATGGATACTCCTTTCTAATTAAATTCAAATGTGTTTAATGCATCTCAGGAGTGTTAAGATAATAAGTAGTCCTTTTCTGGAACTTAACATCCTTGATCCCTGTCAATAATTATATTGGGTGACTAATAAAATATGATGCAAGGCATTTTTTAAATCTTTATCGTCCTCCTCTGTCTCATTAGCAAAACGAATAGGTTTGCTCCTCAAGCATCACCTCATCTGGAGAATTCAATGTTGTTCAAGGACACCACAAATAAATTTCAGCAGGTATTTCTTCATGCAACAGTCATGTATAAAATGCACTTTTACAATATCTGCCAGTTCCTAGGCTAAACTTTCTCTTTGCTATATAAGCTTGTTGCTAGCATCAAAGGCAGGAAGGCCAAAAAGGGCCACAACTGTCAAGTCTGATCTCCTGACCAGGAGAATTTATGCAGTTATCCCATCACAGACCCCATTCTAAGTAGAACTCAAATGATCAGTAGTTGATCCATGGAACATATAACCCTCATCCATTGCACAAGTGGTCTATCAGAAAATGCTGACATCATGACAACAGATAACATAAAACAATACTTACTTTCAGAAACTGGACACAGGTCTAGCAGCCTTTTAACAAAAGTCATTAAATAATGTGAATTAAATAATGTGAAATTAGCTAATTTATTCTTGAGAGTGAAACTTCCTTTCTCAAGTAGATATTACTTTACAGTAAATAAACCTCCAAGTTACAAAAATAGGTCCTCATATAAAAACTAAAAAACATCTCCAGTGACTTTAAACATTTGGGTATATATAAGAATTTGAATGGAGGACTACAGAGCTTTCATACTGTTTTTAAGGTAGGAGTATGTAACAAGGAATAGATTGTGATTCATCCAACTCTAAAATATTTCCATCTTCCTAATTTTAGGCCCTGTAAGCCACACATTAGATTCAAATGATACCCATCCTGCCAGTGATCACAACTGCAGAGATACCCTGAGCTGAATGTCCCGTATATGTCTACATTACAAGTCACATATATGATATTTGACCACATTTTACACATGATGTGTCACATATATTCATCTGTAACAGTCAGAAGGGACCCATAGGGATTAATTCATCTGTAACAGTCAGAAGGGACCCGTAGGGATTATCAAGTCTAACTCCCTGATTTTTTCAAGACTACCTAAAACTAAAGTATATGACTTAGAGTGTCGTTCAGATGCTCCTTCAGCTCTGCCAGGCTTGGTGCCATAACCACTTCCCTGGGGAGGCTGTTGCAGTGACTGCCCCCACTCTCAGTGATGACCCTAATATCCAGACTGAAATTCCCCTAATGAAGCTTCATTCCATTCCACTCAGCACCTCTGTGAAAGTCTCTATCATGCTGCACATCTTTAGGTATTTTTTTCAGTTTTATAGTGAGCTGTAGCCCTTGGCCTGGGCAAGAGGAAAAGTCAAGCTGCACAACATGCAGTAAAACAGACAGCAGTCCTACAGACCCTCCAAATCCAAGGTTTGTCTAGAGACTACTGTCCACACACTTCTCATCTGTCATCCACTCGTCAAAGATGTGGTCATACATAGCTTGGCCTGTAAGAACTGCTACATGACACAGGAGTGCACCTTCTCCCTGGCCCAAAGACACAATCGTACCTTTGGCCTTGCTATAGGTGCCCTTCAGCTTTATTACCTCTCACCAATTCCCCCTATTTTCCATATGTTCCATATTGAAATGGCTGTACCAGTCATGTTTTCCCAAAATTCTGGTCATCCCACCTTATACAGAAAAAAGCATAGAACTCCTTATGATCCATCATGTGACACGTTCAGAGCTGCTGATGAGCTTAGCTCACCACAATATACTGGCTCTGTGTCACACTCGGGAGGGTAGAAAGCAAGCTGCCGAGATTTTAGAGAAACATGGAGACAAGCAGTTTCTTCACTGTAAAAGCAGGTACAACATCAATTCAGTCTTCTTTGAAGCATATTCCCTGCAATGTGATAAACAGATAAACTTTCAGAATTTGGTTTCTCTATTTTCAGTACTGATAAGGTTACAGAGATGACATCTGTTTGAGACAGATGGTCTTTTGTTTCTAAATCACATCTTTCTATGAGTAATCTGTAAGGATAGGACAAAGTTAACAAGGTTTCATAGGGTACATTCAAATTGTTTTGTATCTTGTGTGTTGGTACCACAAAACTTATTTGCTTTTAGAGAAACAGTATTTTTTGCATTGTTGGTTTGCCAAAAGCAAACGTACATTAAAAGCCTACATTCAAAGTCATTGTAAGGCATGCTGGGAAACCTGGATACAATGGAGTCACTTCATCCTGAATAACAAAAACAACAACCCACAGGAAATAACTCTGCAGTTTGTAGTCACTGGTAAAGTATCACATAGGATGCTGTTTCCTTTGAAGTGCTGGTAATGCTCCACCGTGTAAGTGAGTTTTACTATTTATAGAGTCACATCAGCACTGAAGGTCGTTCCTGTAGCCTGACAGCCACTTCCCCATACCACACCCTGTCCTGCGGTATCCTGTTGTGGGTATCCTACCGCCATTACTCTGGGCATACGCTGACCTGATATCATCGCCTGTTTTAAACCCTAGCTCACAGCATGCTTTGGTCCATTTAGAATTGTGTGCTCCAGAATTATCCTAATTAGAATATTATTTCAGACCTATTTGCTCATAGTGCATTAACACCTGGATATCACCAACAAGGTAAGAAAACAACCAGCCCCTCTCAGATAGGCCTTCTCTGCACTTCAACTGTATTACAGAAGTGCCACTTCATGTTGAATGCATTCAGGCTGCCAGCAAATCTATGAAGGAAATCATTACTGAACATTGCAGTCATCCTAAATAACACTAAATGCTATGCCATATGGTTCAATTTTCTGTTGTAGTGGTAGAGGTAGCACAGCAGTGAGTTCACAACCTTTCCAAGTTCTCTGCATCCCACACAACAGAGTAAAACACTAGCAGCACCTTAATGAATTACAATTTTTAATGGCTGAAATGCCTGACATACTCCTTCACTTCTTACATTGCTACCACCAGACTCCCATCTTCAACACCATCACCATGCAGCAGGATCTGCTGATACATCCTTCTACCCTTCATATTTCTGGTTGGATCTTGAATCATTACAGGTTTGATGGAACATCAGCTTTCCTGTCAAATAGCTCTGAAGGAAGCCTCAAATTCCCTCCCTGTGACCTAAATAACCTTACAGAATAACTGAATCAAAAACTATTCTGTCTGCTCATGTTATAAAATTTATCACATAATTTGGGACTTGTGAAATAATCCTGCAGCAGACACTGCCCAGCTGTTCCTGTCCAGTTTGTTCTTGTTCAATTTGTTCCCACTACCCCTGCAGCAGTATTGCCACAGCAATACATAGCCAGACATACCTGGGCACAATAACCTAGAAAAAAATAAAATAATCAAAATTAATTCTCTTAGCCAGTTAATTTTGTGTTCACACAGCAGAAAGGATGACATAACTGAGCAGACGGAGCTACTCCAGCCACTGCTGTTACAGAGCAAATGCTTGCGAGCTACACTACACTCAGAGCAATGACAAGTATCTTCTGTCTGGCCCGTGTCATTCATAGTACCAAGAGTAATAGAAAACATGAGAAGCTATATTATCCTTTTGCTCTGCACATGCACAATCCTCATAAAGGATTCATGTGTCAAGAAACAACTACAGATCACAATTTGCAGAGAGCTCTTCCTGCTCTACGTTACGGAGTAAGAAATGCTTACCCACAGTGTCAGTGGGACAAGTTTATTGCTTTTTTTTTTTTAATGGAATTTGTTTAAGATTGACTCATGCAATAAATTTTAAAGTGTACATTTTTAAATCGTTAAATGAACTTATGTATTATGCATTATTCAACTCCAGCCAACAATTAAGCCCCACACGGCTCTTCCCTGAATCCCCTCCAGTGGGATGGGAGAGAGAATTGAAAGAGCAAAAGTGAAAAACTCCTGGGTTGAGACACAAACAGTTTCACAGGTAAAGCCAAAGCCACACACAAGCAAAGCAAACCCAGGAATTCATTCCCCACTTCCCATCATAAGCAGGTGCTCAGCCATCCCCAGGGAAGCAGGGCTCCATCACACATAACAGTGACTTGGGGAGAAAAATGCCATCACTACAAACATCCCCCCTTCCTTCTGCTTCCCCAGCTTTATGTGGTGAGCATGATGTCAGGATGCTTACTGCAGGGGGGTGGACTAGATGACCTTTAAATGTCTCTTCCAACCTAACACATTCTATGATTCTATGATCCCTTTGGTCACTGGCGTCAGCTGTCCCAGCTGTGTCCCCCCAGCTCCTTGTGCACCCCCAACCTCCTCACTGGTGGGGTGGGGTGAGGAGCAGAACAGGCCTTGGCTCTGTGTGAGCACTGCTGAGCAGTGACGAAAACATCCCTGTGCCATCAGCACTGTTTTCAGCACAAATCCAAAACACAGGCCCCACACTGGCTACTAGGAAGAAAATTAACTCTATCCCCACCTAAACCAGCACAAAGCCAAATTACACAGGTCTCTAGGCTCAGTTAATTTGAATCAAGACACCAGAATTTCCCTTTTTCTGACAAATCCACTATCTACTGACTTTGTCATTTTGGCCTTTATGAAGCAGCAGCAGCAGCAGCTTATAGTATTCTTTCCTATGAGTTAATGTAAGTATATGAAAGAATGAAAAATGTAGTTTAATTACTGTTGGAACGCCTCTTCAGTTTATCATTTTATTATGTGGTTTATATTTTATTCACTTAAGAATAACATTGAAGCCTGTGCCCCAAATAAACTTTACCATGGAGGAAATATTTAAATAGCTGCTTGAATTAATTGTAAGAACTGAAAATTTTAAGTAATATAAACTGAAAAAAATATGCTTATATATTAATCCAAAATCTGCATAAACTGAAGCATTACCTTAGTGATCTTCTTCTGTTCAATGCATTGCTGCATGCACAAAGATCAATGTCTTCACTGAAGCTGCACACTGGAAAAAAATGGGAGTTTTGACTACACAGAACTATAATAAGAACTTCACAATGTGACCTATAGTTTTTACTGAAATAAATTAATGGATGGCATGCTGATGCCAAGATTAAACAGAGTAATAACAAAACATTAGTAAGCACTTTTAATGTAATTAAATTTTTGATGTATTACAACTTTTAGCATGTAATTATTTTTGAAGGAACTGGAGGGTGACACTGGATCACACCGTTATTTAACCTCATTACTAAAAAATAAAATGCAACAATATTTTTAAATTCTAATGCAGAACAAGAGTGTATTGCATACCACAAATAATGATGGCAAGATTCCTCTCATCTGATAATCATTATGAGTGATTACCTACGAAAAGGACAATCCTTGGTACGGTAAGAACCTCTGGTCAGTCCAGAATGTAAGCAAGCATTGAAATGTGCTATAGAAAGCATCTCAGCTTGCAAGTGACCTTGAATTTCTGTTTCCTTATTGCTGGAGGTTGGGATTGTTCCATGGCTACATTCCCAGTCTGCATCAAGGGGCTGCTGGTAACATCAATCTTAAACACTGGTCTTTAAAATAATTTTTGATGTTGGCTTTGAACAGGTCTAATAATTTTGCTTAATCACCTCTGTTTCTACACAAAAACTGGAATCTAGGCTGGCTTCTAATTTTTCATTCCTGTGAAATCCAGCCACAGGCTTTCTGTCTGCCATCAAATATCTGGAATCACAATTAGATAAAATATGTCAGGTGCCCTGTGGCACCCAATCATCTTTATTGTGTGGAAGTTCACTTTCAGCTTAGAGTAGAATAAATTCCATTTGACTTAGAGGTCAGTACATGGGAAGAAAAATGAAAGTGTGCTCATTTGCATATTCAAATATGCAAATTGAATGCATCCAATTTGCGTTATTTGTCTCCTAATGAGAATGACCTTTTCTGCTGATGGGAAAAAGCAATTGAACTTGGACACATGAAAGTTAAAGCAAAAAGAAAGAATTCCAAACGTCTATCAGAACAGGTCAACTGCTTGTTCGGTGATGTCCTGGTTCTGGCCAGGCCAGAGTCACCCTCCCCAGCAGCCAGCCCAGGTGAGCTGAGTCAGCCCGGGCTGTTTCCACACCACCTGACATCACTCCCCATAAAAGGGGCTGGTCAGGGAGGGGTGCTCCTTATGCCTCCAGGGCAGTCTGAGAGCGTCTAAGGTGTCAGGTCAGTTGTCTCCTTGTGCAGTACTCTCTGTTATGTTCAGGTTGGTAAGGTACTCTGTATTATCACTGGGTGTGAGTGTAATTTGCTACAGGCTGTTATTTTTCTCCTTTCACAGTGATTTTGTCAGTAAACTGTCCTTATCCCAACCCAGGGAGGCTCTGTCTGTTTCTCCTCTGGGAGCAAGCGAGTGGCATGTGGTGCTCAGCCACTGCTTGGGGCTAAACCACCACAGGTGAATACAAAAAAAAAAGTAACCAAGGTCATATAGAACCCTAAATCCATGTGCTCTTCCATCTTTAGGGGCAGCCAGGTTAGGTTCAGAGAGTTTTGCTGCTTGGATGTATCTCTAGTATCACTTCTTACCTAGCACCCTTCCTTTTCACCATCCTTTACAAATATTAACTGAACAGTTCTCCTACCACTAATGAGGCTCAGGTTAACATCATATCTTTATAATTACTTTATATAAAACTCAAAGCTTCAAAAGTCAAAGATTAAGTGACTTGCCCAAGGCTACAAAGAGAATTTTACCATGTCAGGATTGGTTCAAACACATTAAATCAAATTTCTGTCAATACTGAAATTGAAATGGAAAGAAGTCACAATCAATTTACAAAGCAGCATTAAGATCACAAAGCCTGTGTGGTTCTGCTTCCATGAATGCCAAAGAAGGAAACAAGCCCAGTGTATAGGCAGCTCACTTGTAAATAGGCAGTATCATCATTATAGCCATTATACATTTAATTATCCTCTGCTGAAAAAAAAAATATATGCATACATGTCAAAATTGCCAGTGTGGTTCTCTTCCTTTCAAGCTCACTCTTTCATCTGCAGACCTCAAAACCAGGTAGCAATATCACCACATAGGCCACAATTCTTAGAATTGGAACCACTCACATGCAGGACTCAGGATTAATTAAAGAGCTAGGAATTCAAACAAACATTTTGGCATAGCTTATAAGGGCGCAGTTATTTATTCTTAGCGATCTTTTTCATTACGGTGCAGCAGGAGTCCCCCATCAGGGATCAAGGCCCCATATTGTGAGGATTTATTTAAACACTTAATGAAAATACAGCACCCGCAGTTAAGAATTTACAACTGCAATTATAAGATGAAGAATAAAACTGTCTCTTCAGTTGATTTCTGTAATCATAATATTCTAAATGATACTAACCCATACCTCATTTAAAGTGTGTGTTTTTCCATGATTACACATCGGAATGGGCTGTGGGTAAGCTTAACATTGCTGCTCTGGAAGTGCATCAAGACAAATGTGGGTTGTCCTAAAAATAGGTATCTTGTCTTTGCCACCAGTAACAAGAAGGAAACTTCCACTGAGTAGAAGAACATTCAAGCAGTACAGAACCAGCCAGCTTCCTAGGCACACACATACGTATCCAGTTGCGTAGAGCTTTGTTCTTAACTTCCTTGTTAAGAATGCTATTTTTCACAAAACTATCCAGGAGAGCAAAAAAGACAAACTCTTTCATGAAAAACAATGAAATTACACAGAAAGAGATTCCCTAATTGTTCCTGTTTTCACCTGTGTTTCCAAACCTATTTCATATTAGGCACAGATGCAAATCCTTATAGAGTGGACAACAGATGGCCGTTAGCATAATGAGTTCTCCTCTAAAGCAGCATGGGAAATAAACGTCCTACCAGCAGGTTGCTCTGACACAGTAATTTTTGTAATCTGCTAATGGAGTGGTTTGATAACTGATTTAGGGTGATCTTGGTCTGTGCTGCTGTTGGAAGGAGCTGCTTTTCCCTTTCCTATTGTTACCTGTCATAACCTAGCTACTTGGAGGGATTATGTGTCAGTAAAGGCTCAGACTGCCAAGGAGACAGACCCGAGCTGCTCCTAGTGAGGTGACTGTTAGCTCGATGCAATCCTCAGATTCCTCCTCACCTATCCTACTTCCACCCAACTTTTCAAGATAGGTATATGTACACTATCAATGCAATATATCACAAAACAATGTTTGAAAGTGGGAGATAAAACTGCAGTACTCACTGGACTCCAGCAGGTAAGGAAACCAATCAAACATCAGGATTGCCAATAAGTGGGTGTTTGTGAAGTGTCTAAATATTTGCTAGTAGTCACTGTGTTGGATCTAACTGTATCCAAATATTTGTGGGTAAAAGTATATAAAATCATAATAGTAATAAAAATTATAATAACACAAATAATCCTCATGATTGCAACTCAGGCAGCTGACAATGTCATGCGGTCAAGCATCCCTGACCAGGAGATGTCGCTGCGCCAGTAGAGCCTCAGGTAGTTCTGCACTAGGGCCAGAGCTGCTTTTCCTATGCGCAATTACTTGTGATTTACAATCTAAATCAGACCACAAGCTCAGACTTCCAGCTTGCACTCCAAGATAGAATTGCAAACCACACATAAGGTGCTTTTTCAGCTTTTTTTACGGATGAGCACTTCTTGTGACGTCATGTACCAGTGTGCATCCTGTTACTGCACATCACCTACCAGGAATTCTAAGGAAATTGGGAGTCTGAAGAAAAGGGGCAGGGGGAGAGTCAGCCAGCACACCAGCTACCTCCTTCTGTAGCTAAATCATAAATTAATCCAGTCCAGCTGAAAAGCTTATTAGTTTCATTTAGATCAAGTCTTGGATTTGGTGGATTATGCCCCAAGTCCTGGTGTTAACATGAAGGATGAGGAAATGCATTACCTGGAGAAGTGTGTGGCAGGTTGAGGTTGTCCTAAAGGAACAGCAGGACTGCAATCTTGAAGGGGATGTCAGCAGATGCAGGAGATGAAGGTGGTTTGTAGCATCAGACACCATCTGTGTAAACATGTGTATCACTTCTTTTGTTTCACTGCCTTGTCTGTTGCGTAGGAGTCACCTAACTATAGGTATCTACCATGCATGTACCTGCATCTAACCAGCCATGCAAACCTTTTAAATCAGTGGAGGTCTAACCATCGGGCTGAAGAGGACTAAGGCACCATCCATCTCATCCTGAAGCAGAAGCCTAAAATGGATGAGATTTTTCTCTAAAAGTGACTATTTCTGTCCACTTGACTATAAACAGAGAGCAGGGTGACTGGTTCTGCTGTAAGTATCTGTCTAGACTGAGGGAGAGGAACTCTGTCTTCTCTGTCAGGGTTAAATCCATGTTGGTATTTTAAAGTACTTTGAGAGAATGGTCTTTCTCTCAAAGACATGCATGACGGGGACAGCATGCACTGTCCACTGCTGCATTCTGATCATGGCCAGGTTAAGTAGAATTCCTGAGCAGGAACTGTACATTAAATTAATACTGTATCACAAACAATAGCATAATGCATTACAGAAACTGAGATGAAGATGTAGATTGGAAACTAACACATATAAATTGATCCAGTTACCAGATCCAGAGTTTGCTGTCCAGAAACTCAACTGCATTTGGCTCAGATACATACTGTATTTTGCATGTTTCACAAAGCCTCAGCAGAAATGGAGTAAGACTTTTGTTAATTGCTAGGAGCACCCCACTGAGCTAGAAAAAGCTGCTGGAAATTAATTGTCCCTGAAAACAATTACCTTACACCATGTATAAAAACCCCAAAATGCTAGTAGTGGGATGAATAGTAACGTTACACATCTCTACTACTAGTGCAATTGCTCCTGTGTCAGTGGCACAATGTTATTCTTGGCTGTATTTTCACTTTTTATAGATAAAACAGAAAAAGGTGATTTTAACAAAGTAATAGCTCACTCCTCAGTTCAGAGGATTTGTTTGTTGAATTCAAGTATTCATAGGTATTTATTCCAGAGTGTTACTCCTACAGCCAAGCATTCTTTTTTTAAAGTTGCCTTGTCGGAATTAAAGAAATAGATTATAAGAATGAAAACTGATCTTCAAGGAATAGAACTACAATTGGTATGTTAAAGCTAAGCAATTAACAACAAAGGAGAAAGAATAGAAGGAAATGTCCCTTGTTAAGTATTTACCTTTTTAGGATGAAAACTGCCTTATAAATGACAATATAATACAAGTGTTCCTTAGATAAGGTCAGTGTTCAGCATAGAGTTAAGTCTCCCATACAGACTTACATTTCTTGGCACAGAAACTTTGATTATATATATTTCATATAGGAAATGCAAAGTGCCATAATGCGGAACTTTGATCAATGATGTTATCCTGATTTATAATTGTGTTTTTTTAATGGTGATGTGCACAAAGCACTAATTTAAAAGCTCATTTTAGTTGCAACCTACCTCTTCCTTTTAATAACAAGAAAGTCATCTGATTACATTTTTTCAGTCATCCTTGTGTCACGTATTAGATAATCTCCTTATAGTTTAAAACTAAAAATGCTAATGGATTAGGGAAATGGGTTTCTGCTTTCACCCAGCATATCTGTCTTTTTTATGCTTGTCTTTTGGATCATTTATCTAAATAATAACCCTTGGTACCCACTCCTTCCTTCCAATGAACCAAAAGACATTAACGGATAGAGTCAGTGAATACACATCTTCTCCCTACTCTGGGTTTGCCACTTTCAGCTGCTTCTTTGGGAAGGAGGGAGAAGCTACAGACAGCCCCTTGCATCCCCTTGCAGAGCTACTCCTATGGTTACTTCCTAATTGATCTTAATCAAAGAAGCCTCAGTTAGCTTAAACTAACCTTAGATCTCTTTTGAGGAGTACCACCAGTCAGCACCAACTGAAAGGACATTGATCTCAGTCACTAAAAGAAAGCAACTATATGAAAAACTGGGCAAACATCTTTCAGTCAGCAGGTCTTCTGGGGCAGCCCCAGAAAAGAGGCAGTGATAAGGGAAGATGCTGTGCATGGTAAACAGGCACAGCAGGCAGCCCTGGAGATACAGAAGGATCTATCATGGCCTTAGTCTCAGAACAAGGGAATTGAACTCATTTGGTACAAAAGCAGCATGGTGAACATAAATGACCAGCCCAAGGTCAGGATCAAAGACTGTGGAAATTGTGGGAGTAAGTTCAAGACTTTCTATGTTATTCTAGGTTTCTAAGTTCAGATTTTTTCAACAGTATTTGTGTAGTTCAGCTTCCATCAGGCCTGACAAGCAAAAAAAAAAACCCACCAAACCCAAGAAAATTCCGAGCAACAGGGATGTATCTTTAAAACACTAAGGAAATCATTTTCCCTGCCTACCAGCACCTTCTGAAATAGATGGAGCAGAAGCACATTTGAAGAGCCAACAGCTTTGTACAGCCTTGAGACTTTAGAAAATGTTTTCCAGAGGAAAAGTATTCTGCCACAATCTCTGCCAGCAGACCAAATTTCAGTTCTCATCCCAGTGACTGTATGACATGGAGGGGGAAACCATAGATGCTGTGCTAGAGACTCACAGCTGAGTCTTCAACTAACTTGTACTGTTCTGACACTCTCGCTGCTTAGAATAAATTGATTCTGGCATGAAGCTTTCAGTCTGCATAGTCAAAAAAAGGCTTTGGATTTAAAGCAATATTCTAACATGAATCAGGCTGTTTTATCCATTGGTAAGTACAAAGAATGACCCTGTGAGCTCAGCTTAAAGTCTTTCTGATGCTGCTGTACTCTTTCCTGTGGTGATAAATAGCACCATATTCCGAACAGTTGCAAATTACAAAGGAGCCAGAATCTACCTATGTGCATTGTGTAGTCACTAAATCACATTTCCATGGCATGTGGGAGGTGACCAGGAGACAATAGCAGACAGACAGCTAAAGGACTTGGGTTCCGCTCATTCTGCTGAGGGAAAAAAAGTAAAAATCCATGAATATCATTTAATAGGGAAGGAAATCTGTTAACAAAGATTATCTCAGCAGGAAGCAAAATTTTACTGAAGCAACAATTCTATATGAACTTTTATTTCCAGTGAATCATGCCATTATGTTCAATTTCATTCTAAATGCAAAACCTGCCCTTGCAGCTTGTTCTCTGCTGCAGGATCACTGTCAAAACAAAGAACAATTACAAAATGTTCCCTCAATTCAGAATTTCTAATTGGCAAGTGATGCCCATATGACGCAGAGATCTAAATGTGAAATTTGTAAAATAGAAACTAGATTTCTTCCCTTGTGTGGTATTTAGACAACAAAGGAAAGTTGGAAGCGTAGTTGACAGGAGTTTCTTATTATTCACATTTTAAATTTTAAGATGACTGTATTTATCAGGTACTTGGTGCCAAATTGGTACATGTAAAATAAAGGACCACTAGATTCTAAGATAGTACCTGAAATGTTTGTTGTAATGTATTTATTTAGATATGGCCTCAATAGATTTGAATGTTGACTTAGACTATTAAGCAGACTGATATTTCTTTCAAAATTCCATTTTCTTGATTATTGTATTTATATTTTATCTGAAATATTGCTTTAATTCTTAGAAACTATTTTTCCTTCACAGAAGATAATTCCTTTTTCTTTTTTTTTTTTTTGCAAAAGTAGCACACCCATTTTCACCCGGATTTGGGATTACAGAGTTCAGCAAAATACATGCTTTCTACATTTTGCTTTGTGACATAAAGTACTGGAGAAGGCAAATATTGACATCTTCCTTCTTTGAAGATATGTGAAATTTCCCATTACTGGAGAGCTCTGTTAGCCTCAGTGACAAATTACATGATGAGACTGAAGGAAGATGCGAATCTTGGCGTTTTAAAAGCATCTAATACTTTCTCAAGTTATGTTCAGCTGTATTTATCTAGCATCCTGACATGCTGCTGGATTACTGTTATCAATAAATCTATAAATAGGATGAAAAATGCATGTGAGCATAAAGAGCAGCCCAGCAATAAATTATAGCATAATATATAGTCTAAAATGTATCAAAAGGAATGCCTTGACAAATCAATGCAACGTATTTTGTCACCAAGCATGAAAGATTCATTATTCATCAGCCTTGAAAAAGCTGGGTCATCTAGGACATATGATGTAATGAGAGAATATTGAAACATGAATACAAAGACAAAAATAATTTTCTGAATAATAAAGACATATTAAATTTTTCAGGTGAAATGTAAGTCTTGTGCAGTACTTCATTGTTCAAGAGAGGTCAGGAGTGCAACACCAAAGAACAAAATAATGAAGCCTGACTTCCTATGGATTTGGTCCCCACAGGAGATTCAAAATTGACTCTTTTTCTGAAACTAGGTCACATGTACTGGCTTCCATTTGTGTTTTCTGGTGTCTGCTATGGTCTTAGCTCATGTTGTGGCACTTTTTTGAGCTGAAAAATTCTTTCTTCTACCCAGCCACCTATTTGAATGACACTCTGGGAAATTCAGTATTTCAGAGAACTCCAGGCACCTGCCAGCTTGACTGAAACTCACACTAGATTTCAAAGATGGTAGCAGGACACAGACACAGGGTCAGACACCCATAACCAGCAGGTTACATAACCCTAGATTACAGCAAAGAGACTAAAAATAAGACCCACCAATTGGTTTTCCCACTGAGAGCAGCAAACTGCCATGAGACATGTCGTACCCTCTCATCACACATTAAACGACAAGTTGTCACCTACTGTGCATGCCAGGCTAGGCAGAGTGAGGAAGATCCCATCCCCCTGGCAGGGGCCAGCTGCATCACCTTGTCTTGCACACTGCCATGGATGGAAACAACCCAAGAGAAGTTAGCACTGGGCAGCAGCTGTGCCTGTGAAAGTTGCCTCTAGCATGCTCAGGAAAACACCTGAGCTTGGCAACGTGTGGAGGCGCATAAACTTGGCAGCTGGGCAGGTGGAGGTGAGGTCAGGGGTGCTGATGTCCCCCAGCTCCTTTGGCTCTGAGAGGTGTCAGCAAGAGTCTCCTGGTCAGTGGGAGTTAGGGTCTTGACACCACGGCCAGGGCAGTGAGAGACATATTGTTCCAGTTCCTTCTGTAAAATTAACGTCTCGTATCTTCTTAATATTATATTTATTAAGCACATTTTTAAAAGTAAGGAATCTCTACGGATCTAGCCGCTTTAGTACGAGCGTCAAGCAAGATCCCGCCAGCCAGGGACCATGCCGTCAGGGGGCGCTGCTGCCCGAAATGGCGTCCGCGCGCCGGAAGAGGCAGTTCAGCTCTTCCCCAAGATGGCGGCGCCCAAGCACAGCGTGGCTGAGGGGAAGATGAAGCGCTCAGTAGCCGCTCGCGCTCGGCGCGGCAGAAAGTTGGATAGGCTGCGGCAGTCGGTGCAGGAGTTCGTACAGGCAGCTGGTGACCAGCTGTCGCTGCCCCTGCTGAAAGACTCGGAGAGATACAACCGCAGGAGCCGCCGGGACGCGAGGAAGGAGAAGCGTAAGCTTAAGCGGAGCCGCCGCCGCCGCCTCCAGCGCGGGGAGCTGATGGAGACCCCCGCCGCCCCGGCCAAGCCCACTCCTGCCAAGGCGATTCCTGCCAAACCGGCTCCTGCCGCCCGCCCCAAAGCAACGGCCTCGCCCGCCACTACGGTCGGGAAGCAGCGCCCGGAGCCGCAGCGGCAGCAGAAGATGGAGCGGCCTCTGGGACCGGCACCGACACCCTGCGCTGCCCCCTCCGCCGCCGCAACCTCCTCAGCGCGGAAGCGGGCCCTGCTGGAGGCCAACGAGGAGGAGGACAAAGAGATACGCCTCCTGGAGCGGCGGCTGGGGCTCGGCAAGCGCCGCAAGAAGCGGGAGGGAGCCGCTTCTGTGGCGGAGAGGGTGCCGCAGAGCTTCCTGCGGGACGGACTGGGTTACGTGCTGGGCGCCCTGGGCACCCGGGCCGGCCTCAGCAGGCTGTGCGAAAGCAGCGACGAGGAAGAGGCACCGGCGCCGCGGGAGGGCCAGCCTGGGCCTCAGAAGGACTCTGACGGGAAAGAGTCGGAGGACGCCTCCGATCCCTCCGAGGGGAATGATGAGGAGGAGCAGTGGGAGAGCGAGAGCCTGTCCTCATCCCCCGAGGACGACGGGGTGCCTGAGGCCAGCGAGCCTCAGGGCGAGGAGGAGGAGCAGGAGGAAGAGGAAGAGGTAGGGTCTGCGTCTCGGATAGTGCAGACCTGCTTGGCAAAGTGCATGCCGCCACCTGAGCAGAAAGCAGCGCTCCCATCACCGCTGTACATTGCGGTGGTTTGGTGCCTACTCCGGCTGTGCGGAGTGGTGCTGGGTGGAAGCAGCACGGGGCCCAGCAAGAGGCCTGCCGAGCCCTAGGGCCAAGTCGGGCGGCACGGGGCTGCGGTGCCCCCGGCCAGGATGCTCCCAAGGCCGTGACCTTGCCTCTGTATGCAAGATAATCAAGTAAAAGGGAGAAAGCGTAGTACTACCTTGGCTTTAGAGTTTAAGAACACGATTAAGTACTTGTTCTAAGAGCAAAAAGAGCTTATATTAGTGTGGCAAACTGAATTGTTAACTTCTGGATGATCCCAGAGTGTCTGCCTGCTTTAGGTCTTGTAGCATGGGTGGAGGAGAAGAGGCCACGTGGATGACGTAGCCCACATGGCACTAATTTAACCTGTTAGTACATTTGCGGCTAATAAAGCCAAGACCAAAGATGTCACGTTTTAATAACAATAACTTAAAGAAAAATTAATGTAAAGAGGTTTTTTACTGCCATCAAGTTGGTCATAAGTAGTAACTTGTTGCATGCTTTCATGTATGAAGTTCTTCCTTTGGCGTTAGTTATTGGATGGTAAAATACACACTTAACTGAAAGTTCAGTATATTAATCTTGAATGCATCTTTCTGTTAAAATATTTAAAATGCTAATTTCATTTTATATTCTTTTCCTGCTAAGAGTCATAGTCAATGTGCTACAAAATATGTTCCCCCTCAAGTAAGGAAATCTCAGGAGACACTGGATGACAACAAAAAGAAGAATTGGGAAGGCTGAAGAAAATGGTGAATGGTCTCATTAATAGGTAATGTAATAAGGAAAGTCATTAATCTTTCTGGTTTGATGTGACAGTGCTCATCGTTCAAAGAAAAGTGGCAAGGATGTGACTTTTCTCTTCACAAACTGATTTTAAGCTGGCAATCATGTCTGCTATCCTTAATAATAATTGTCTTTGTTGATATAAATTCTTCAAAGTTGGTCATTACAGGAGCTGAAAAATCTAGAAAATAAATTTAAGATTGGGCGGAATTCCACACAGCAGTTACCTGCAAGTGGAAGATATAACTCACGAAGTGTCTATAAAAAGACCTTATAGTGTGAGTTATAACCCCCCCAAAAAGCATGATTTTCTTTTTTTAATTGAATACAATAAAATTTCTCCACAGTACAACTGAGAAGTAACATTTTATAGCTTTCAGTGCTGAAGAACAGAAAAAGTAATTAGCACTTTCACATGTTTTAATTTTAGAGCATTTTAAAAATATGAAATCCATTGATGTTTACTTTTATCTAAGTTACTGTAAAATGCAGACCATGGTATACAGTTTGTTCAGTCATTTAGAATTTTCTATGACTTAAATGTTAGAAAAGCATGAGATATTTTCATGCTTAATTTTTTCGAGACTGATGTGCCTTAGTTAGAAGTGCTAAGAGCCAAGTCTTTTTTCTTTGTAAATCTGTTCAGTGTGACAGTAAGCACATCAACAGTGCTTTGTAAATACTGACAATAATCTGGTTTTACACGTAAATATTATTTAAAAAAACCAAATATTTGCATTAAACGCACATTGGTTTTTTGTGGTTTGTTTTTGTTTGTTTGAGGTTTGGGGGATTTTTTTTTTTTTTTTTTTTTAGTGAACACAGCAAAACACAAAAGGGCCATTCCAGGTATCTTTTCAATCTTTCTTCTAAGCCAATCTGGTTTCTCCAAAAAGAATAGGTTGCTTGCTCAGTAAATTGAAAATTACAGAACGGTGTAAAGAAGGAAATGTTAAAATTGGATTTTGTTTCTCCGTAGGTTGAGTGAACCAAACTTGTCCTCCATTAGTGGACAGATGGAAGACCTCTACATGAGCAACAGCAGAAAGGACATGAATGAAACTCTGACAGATACTCTCATGAATGCTTGTGTTACTCCAGTTGCCATGCCTGCAAGACTCATAATGGAGCATGTCCTTTTGGTCAGCGTCCTTCATCATAATGTAGGAATTGAGGTAATTTACCTTATCACCACCTACAGTTACCTGAAAGGAGGCTGTAGAGAGGTGGCAGATGGCCTTTTCATCCAGGTGGCAGGACAAGGGGAAATGGCACTAAGCTGCACCAGGGCAGGTTCAGATTGGATTTTAGGATAAACTTTTTCACTGAAAGAGTTGTCAGGGCGTGGAACAGGCTGCCCAGGGAGGTGGTTGAGTCACCATCCGTGGATGTGTTTAAAAGACAAGTAGATGAAGTACTTAGAGATATGGTTTAGCATAGGACAGGAACAGTTGGACTTGATCTTAGAGGTCTTTTCCAACCTTGTGATTCTGTAATTCTTGTGGTTGGGACTAATTTTGTTTAACAGTACATACTGTAGAGTGTTTTCCTTGATACTTTGTTTGAATTGCCTTTTAATTTTTGATTGCGTGTCACTAAAAAGCACTTCTAGTTGAACTTTAGCAGTATTTATAACTTAGTAACTCTGTGAGTTACCACTGGTCAAAAATGTTGGGGTTTTTTTTAGCAAAATGTTTCAGCATCAATAAAACTGAACATTTGAAGCTTCAGGTTTTTCTCATTTTAAGTAACATCCATTTCTGTTCTCTTGGTTACATGAGGGTATTTCCTGAACAATGGGTATCCAGGTAAGGAAAGTGCTGCAGTTAGAGGAATCCTTTTAGAGCAATATAAAATGTCCTTTTTTTAAAGCCAAATCACACAAATTGTTATTGGGGGGTGTGGGTGTATAGATGTATGTAAATGACTGCAGAATATCAAAACCTTAAAAAAACACCGCAAAACTTTTGGAGGTTTTGTTTTGTATTTTTAGTCCTGATAAATATCTCTTGCTTACTGTTAAAGAGAAGCTTGAACTAATTATGTCAAAGGGAAGAGTTTGGTGAGGTGTCTCTTGAGAAACTGAGGTGTTCCAGCCCACATTTCTATCAAGTTACATTTTCTTTCAACATCTCAATGCAAGTTCCTCAGTTTGTCATTTGGTGACATGAATGCTGTCTCTGAGTGTCAGGTGGATGCGATTATAGCAGCTTTCTCTGTGCAGCTGTGCTGTCAAACTTTTTGTTCCTCTTTGCTGCTTGAAAGGCCATTCTGACTGCCAGTATAACATAGTATTGCAGTGCTGTTTTAAGAAGAGAAACATGGTCTTTTTAGAAGTTGAAACTTCGCAAAAATATGTAGTAATAGGCTTTGGATATAGATATAAAAATAGGTGTTAGAAGTGGATGATACCCAGATTGTCTTTACTTCAGACTCTGTTACATGGCATCTTTGAATCTACGACTTTAGCATTTATAAAGCCCAATTACTTCTTTTCTCTGTAAAACAATTGTAAATATGCATTACATATTATGCTTCTAAGGCAAGCCAGTACTGCTGCTGGGATTTCTGGCTTCGTAAGAACAGTCAGTAAATATTAGCCCCACAATTATGGGGGTGTATGTCTTGTTTAGCAGTAACATGTTCGTTAACAGTTAGTAGTAACATGTTCGTTACCTACACATATTTTGGTGTGCTTTCTAATGCCTATCTTCAGCATCAGTTCTCCACAAATAAAGAGTTTCCAAAATCACTTTTTTCAACCGTGCCAGTTAAAATGACTGAGACTTACCCCCACTTCAGCCTCAGCCTCAACTTATGCTCAGCAACTATGAAAACTTAATGTGCTGGATTGTTTTACAATATTATATTTTAGCCTTCTGTTAAGTATATTTTTCTGGATTGCTGAACATTCATTCTGGATTTGACATGCAGCTTTTACCAACTGAATGACTAGCAATAGCAGCATTCTAGCCTGACAGCTGGAATGATGCTAATATGTGTCCATAAAAATTGTGTTAACTAATACATTCTGATATATGTACAGTAAAAGTTCCTAACAAAAAAATCGTACTGATTTTAACAGGCAACTGGATGGCACATACAAGGTATAAATAAGATACACTTTAAGAAAATGTCATACTCCTTAGGTATTTGTATATGTAAATGCAGAACGTCCATATTGGTTGAGAGGAGCAGCAATATTTCTGTAAAATTAATGGTGGCAGGGCCCCCATGTTTTGCAGATGTCTGTAAAATCTACTTACTGTTGACTGTTGGATTTCTTTTTTTTTCCTTCTCCTCCCCACCCCCTTCCCCACCTCCCCCCCCCAATGGAACTATTGCCAGGTGGGTGCTCACTTCCTGGAAGCCGTGGTGAAGAAATTTGATGAACTCTGCAAAAGTGATGCTGAAGGGAAAGAATGTGAAAATCTGCTTGCCTTGATTGCTCATCTGTATAACTTCCATGTGGTTCATTGCCTGCTGATCTTTGATATTCTGAAAAGGCTTGTTAGCACTTTCACTGAAAAAGAGATTGAGTTGATTTTGTTTCTTCTGAAAAACGTGGGCTTTTCCTTAAGAAAAGATGATGCATTGGCTTTGAAGGAACTGATCACTGAAGCCCAGAAGAAAGCAAACACAGCAGAAATGAAACTCTGCAATCAGGCTAGGGTATGTTTGTGTGTTTCAAAGATTTTCTGTTCCAAATAGGGTTCAATATTAAAAATAAAATTCACTTGGATCTATGTGCTCATTTAACAAAATGTTTTCTGTTATGCTCCATTTAAACTCCAAGTTGCCATTGGTGTTCCATTGTTGTGTCATTTGCAGTCTTTTTGCCTGTCTTTCTCCATTAGTTCTTAGGACACAGACCAAGACTGGTTTGTGTGTTGTGCTTCTGTGTAGTCATACTTCATACACTTCAAAAAATGGTCTCTGGTGCATGGTGTTTAACAGATTAAGCTTCGAATTGAGGTTTGAACACAAATTAATATAATAGGATTACAATGAACATCCTTCTCTGTATTTGTCAAATCTCAATTTTGATGTGTATTGCCAGCTGAGCTGCTTATTCTCACAATACAGTCATTTCAAAGCGCACACTCTGCCTGAGTAAAGAAACTCAGAACAACGTAATCCACAGGAATATTTGTTTTCCCAATAGGTTCGTTTCATGCTAGAGACTATGCTGGCACTGAGGAATAACGACATGCGCAAGATCCCCGGGTATGATCCTGAGCCAGTTGAAAAACTCCGCAAATTGCAGCGAACACTGGTGAGAACTGTCTTGACATACGCAGTATAGCTGTTCCTAAACCAGAAGGTGTTACTTGTATTGTGTGCTGGCTTGATGAGCTATAGTTTTGGGGTTTTTTTTTTAATTGATTTAACAGTCTGAAACTCTTGTGGACAGAAATCACTTCTTAGGTCGTTAAGTATTATGTCCTGTGTCCAAGTTTAGTCAGCGGTCAACCAACCTTCTGCAGAACAGTTTGAGAAATGACATAATGCTTAGCCAAGGACTCTGCCTCAAAGTGCTGTACTTGAAAAAGAGGTTATGGGATGTTTAATGATTGTGCAGAAGAAATGAGTCATTAAGACAAGTTCTTTTTTCCATGGATTTTGGATGCAGGCATCCACTCAACTTCACCAGAATTATTTTGGAAGTATTAACACTTCTGAAAAACTGTATTTTTAATTATTTTTTTTTAAATTCAGAGAGCAGTTTGTTTACAACAGCCCAGTACAAAATGTATGAAAGTAATTGTCTCTTTGGATTGAGAACTAATTAATTTACTCAAGAGTTGATTTTTAAGTCCTTGTATCTTCAATCTGAAAATTACTTGTCTACAACATACAGACCATCTTACTTTTCAGAAATGTGTAAGTGAAGGATGTGCACGTTGGTGATAATAGGCCAAGCAAAAATAAGCTAGGTAACCTAGTTCTGTAGAATTTCCTCTTAAATGTTTGCACTCCTCTTTGTATGCTTCTAGCCTCTTTTGTTGAAAATTCTTACTTTGTTCCAAGAGTTTAAACTTTCTGTTGTTTGTACAAAACTTAATGCAGTTTGCCATATTTTATTTGATCACAAGTGTTCAAAAGGAAAATCACAACCAGATAGTAAGGTAGTGCAACTGGTTTTAGTCTCAGCATCAAGCCTGAATTCTAATCAAGTTTTATGATTGGGAGGTGACTACTTTTTCATTAGTTATCCCTTTATTTTAAAAATAAATTTTAAACAAACAAGGCTTCTAAAGGTAGATTAAAGCAACTTCTTGCATTTGAGAAAGAGCATATGGGAAACTTGTAAATTCTTTTCATGTTGCTGACTGAAACTAGAGGTTAGGGAGGAAAACGGGTGAAGACTTTATGAAGATACTTGTTTTAAAGTAACTTTAATTACTTGAAGTATTTGTTGTTTTCTGTTAACATTTAAAACCCCAAACCTTAAAATAAAAGCCTTTGGGGTTTCTTTGTGTGTTGTTATTCAAGGTTCACAGCAGTGCTTCTGGAAAAGAAACTCAGCTCCGTGTCTCCCTGGAATCTCTCCTCGGTGCTGATCAGGTTGGTCGCTGGTGGATCGTGGGGTCATCCTGGAGTGGAGCACCAATGATCAACAATACAGAGAAGAAGACTCAGGAAAAGTTGTATGTAGGAAAGGTAAATCCAAGCAGTGCTGTAAGTGTTTATGGTCTTTTGGCTAGTATTCATACAGGTGAATAAGTTAATTTCTTAGCTCACCAAAAAAATCCTTTATGGACTCTTGTAAGACTAAGCTTTCAGAAGGTACTCATGCACTTCGTAAGAGTTGTTACTATAAATAATTTGGTATAGCTTTTTTCTTACCCTCTGTAATTGCAAAAATTACTTGTTATGTAAGTACAAGAGACTTGCCCTAAAGTAGATTGGCAAGTATGAATTCTGGCAGGTAGTGTTGTCTGTCCATGGGTGACGTATGTCAAAGCTGATTCTAAATGTAGCATGGTAAGGTGATCATGCTGTCTTGCATTAGAGAAACCTGTCTTAAAAATAATTGGCGCAATTAAAGCACTTAATATAGATTTCCCTAGTTGAAGAATCTCTTGTTCGTGCTTGTGCCTCTGGACAGAAGCTCAAGACTTTGGGCTGCTTCATGGTTTACTGGAGACCTTCATTAATGGTCATCTTAAGGGTTGCACAGAAATACTTTTTTTTTAAGTGAGCCTAAATAGCATTTATTTTTTTTCAGGTGAGTTCAAAGATAATGGAGCTTGCTCGTAAGCAGAGAATGAACACTGATATCAGGAGAAGTATTTTTTGTGTCTTGATGACAAGTGAAGACTACCTGGATGCCTTTGAAAAGCTTCTCAAGTAAGTACAGACTAACACAGAAGACAGCCCAGCACTAAAAATAGCATTAGTTGGACTGGAAAAATAACACTGCTGGTTTGGGCATAAGAGCATTTAATTCATAATACAGGTGGGTAGCTAGGGAACAGTGTAAGGTAAAAGGGTAGGAGAGGAACTAAAACCCTGGTGTACAGGCTAGTAGGGGGCAAGCAGAACTGACTGGCAGTCAGAGGAGAAAAGTAGCTCCTGTTACTGCCATTCATGTCTGTAACTGATTTACAATATCACTGGGCTTGAGAAGCCTGTATGTCTTGCATTGAAGATGTACAGCCCAGTTGATTGGATGGAAGTCTGCTGCAGGCTCGCTTCCTTAGAGAAGCCCCTTCAGAACATCTCTTGGCTTTGTTGCTGGATTTCCATATTACTACAACTTCCTTCTTGCCACCTTGTTAATCCATCTTGTAGGTCTCTGTCCATACTTGCATGACCTGGTAGTTTTCTAGCACCTCTGCTTCCCTCTTGCAGAATTTATTAGCTTTGGATTTGCTCCAGGGTAGCGTTTCATGTTAAGACCAGTTTCCTCACTAGCTGGCAAGCAAGTCTTTAGAAGTTGTGAACAGGGAAAAGCTTAAACTAAGATATTCTATTTGTTAGAATGTTGTCTGTACTAACTGTGAGAGGAGAGATCTGGTCTGAACTTCTCTATTGCAGCCTTGTAATTCATGGGAATTGTCTTACCAGGATGGCATGCAATTATTTAATTTGCTAACCAAACCAAAACAGACTTTGTAATAAAGTCAACTAATATTTGATTAAATGCCACTTCTGCAAAACACAGCTTGGATTTAAGACTGTGATGGAGTCATTCCAATATCTTAATATGGCCTGTTCAATTAAAAGAAATTAGCTGCTGCTGCTGCAGTTCTTGCCAAGACCTGGTAGTTCAATTTGCAAATTGATCCTTGACTCTCATCCATGCTATTTAAACGAGTATATGAATCTGTATACATACAGGCTTGGCAGAAAGACCTGTGTCTGCAGATTGCCTGGTGTGTGTTGATACTGATTTTTATACAGCAAACTCCAAGAGGAATTCTCAAATCTGCCCAGATCTGGCAGAGTATAACAGAAAGTACACAGAATTTTCAGTGAAGGAATTAACATGAACATGCGTTCCAGGGTGTGTGGGAATTTATATTTATGTGTTCGATGATGTCAGTCTCATGAGGAAGAGTCTGAGAAATAAGTAAAAAAAACCTTTAACTGCACTTGTTAAACTCATCTGCTGCTGGATCTCTGGCAGAGTTGAGGTTGTGGTTAAATGGTAATTTAAACAATTTTAAATCCATTCTGCTATAGTTCTGTTTGTCTTTCTCCTCCTTACATCAAAAGAAAGTAATTAGTTTGAAGCCAGAACGGCTCCCTGAAGTGGCTCGGCTTCTGATTCCAGAAATGTCAATGTAAAGGGAGGACTGGGAGCTTCACTGGAGACAAAAAGAGTGACTTGATACTTTATCTGCTGAAAAGCCACACCTCCTTCTCAAACCACAGATTCACACAAGAAGGGGAACAAATGCTGCTTAAGTTTGATGCAGAGACAATTTTTAAGCTATTTCATAGAAATGAAGAAGTTGAGAAGCTTTACGTGAAAAAATGGAAACTTTTTAAAAGTCTTAGATATCCTGTTGTAGCATGGTGTGTAATTCAGGATAGCAAGAATGTGACTATCTACTAGAATAATTCAAACTGACTTTTAAAAAGTGGATTTGAGTATTGCTATTTTTGATCTAAAGTCAGTGATAGTCTTGGCCTTCAGCTGATGACAGTGAACCTACTTAAAGGCAGGCTTCTGCTGGCAATAAATCTACTTCAGAAGCAGTTATCCCATGTACAGGGGGAAGTTCTTAAAGTGATCAAGATGTACAAGTCCATGGGAATATTCTAACTCATAAATTATTTCATAGGTGAGGTGGTTGCACGTTCTGTAAGATTATCAGGCAGGATTATGAAATCTGTACAGATTAATGGTGAAGCTCAATGGTGAAAGACAATCCTGACTCTTAAATTTAGATGGTTAGCAATTCTAGGTCTGAAAAGAAGTGAAGCTAAGAACAAAATGGAACATGAAAGTGCAGGTTGACTTGGTTATAACTATATGGCAGTGTGAGTACTTCCTAAATAAACAAATCACAATAGATGTGATGATGAACAAGGAAATGGAGACTGTGCCAAACTAGTGATAGCAATGTAACTTCACAGGTCATCTATTAAATGCATGTCCAGTGGCTGAAAACCTGTGTATCAAAAAGCAACCAACCGACTCCTGTTGCTCTGCAATAAAATCAGATAGAACAGGAACATGGCTGATGGGAGAGCAAACCAGTTATATCACAGATTCAGCACTTAGAGTGCTCATCTCTCTTTGGAGAAGCATACTTCTAAGTTTTCACAGCTCTTTAGCAATCAGCCTAGAAATCATCCCAGATATTCACATTGTAAAACCTTACATTCTGGAGGGTTTTGGCTGAAAGACAATATTTTTCTCTCTTAATCTGGTATGTGTCTGTGATCCAATGCGATGGCAGATGTCTGGAGGTGTATACAAATGAGGGATATTAGACTCAAGCAACGACAAACTGTACTCTGCAGACTGTAGAGCAAGTTCCAGCAAAGTCAAACTTGGTTTAAAAAATACACTTGAGTTATACTAATGCCGTATGAAACTTGAGCTTTAAGCAATGAAAAGAATTTTGTTTGACATTTTTCGATTATAATATGAAGCATTTTTCATTTTAATTGGTTCTAATGCTGCCAAGCGTTTGATGGCCCTAAAGCTAAATCATATTATTCACAGAACAGGTGCACTGTGAGTTAGTCACCATTCCCTGCCAAAGTGTTTCAGCCCTCCTTTAGACTGGTCAGCTGTTCAAGTGGGAATGCTGTTCAGTCCTTGGCCTTTATGCTGAGGCAGCCAGTATAAGTACTCAGTGTTTTATTTGGGATGGTTTTTAAGCTGTTCTTAAATCACTGACTGCATTCTCTCAGGCTACTGTCAAATGATAATGAATTTCAAGTGTTATGTAACACAGAGTTGACCTAGAGATGAAAAGATTTATATGGCCAAATAGTAAGAAAATATTTTAGGATGTTTTTCCTGTGTAAGTACCACAGAAGTGAAGGGCCCTAGACATGTTTCTCTAAATATGCTTATACTGATCCAAAGGCTGTTTTGGTTCCTTTGGCTGTAGATACAGGTATGAGAGACCCACGAAAGGGTCCTGCAGTTCTTGTTTCACTGTTTAACTCTTGTATTGGTTCACCATGCAGCAGCACTTGGTGCAGAGCTACTGCTATGTAGAAGGGCACAATACTCCATGATGACAGGGTGCCCTCCTCTTTTTTTTTTCTTTTTTTTTTTTTCTTCTTCTTGTAGAGCTACAAATGAGGAGTTGGCTACCTTCCCCAGGGTGTAATTGTATCGTTCCACTTTTGCCTGCTGAGTTCTTGCTTTTGCAGTCACTCCTTTAACACTGGTAATGCTGTAGCATTTCCATATTGCCGTACCAGGATACGGATTTAGCCCACAGCCTTAAGGGTCTGAGTTCATTCTGTGTTTTAAAGACTTTGTAAGAACTTCATGACCAGTAAAATTTTGCTTGGTGGTGGCATGGTTTAACCCAACAGGCAGCTAAAACAACCACACAGCTGTTGACTGCCATGCCCCCACCAGTGGGATGAGGGAGAGAATAAAAAATAAAAGTAAAAATCACGGGACAGGTGTTTGGAGGTGTGTTTTAAGTATTACTCTTGGATGTTGACCATAGCTCTTACTTTGTAATTACTAAGTAATTTTTTCCTCAATAAACAATTCTTACTCTCGTTAAATTTTAGGCTGGGACTGAAACATCAGCAGGAAAGAGAAATTGTTCATGTTACCATTTTCTGCTGCTTACAGGAGAAGACATATAACCCCTTCTATGCATTTTTGGCTCACAAGTTTTGTGAATATGAGAGACGATTTCAGGTGAAGAAAAACCTGTTTCTATTTTGTTGTAGTGTTGTTATTGTGGTTGGGAAGTCAGTTACTAAATTCCTGAAAGTAGAACTATACCTGCCACAGGGAGGAAAATGAACTCTATCCCAGCCAAAACCAGGACAAGTGTTTGGGGGTGTTTTTTTAAATATTGGTCTTGGATGTTGCCTGTTAAG
Organism: Hypotaenidia okinawae; assembly: GCA_027925045.1. Lineage (NCBI taxonomy): Eukaryota > Metazoa > Chordata > Aves > Gruiformes > Rallidae > Hypotaenidia > Hypotaenidia okinawae. The sequence goes on from BSDF01000002.1 coordinate 10,553,943, forward strand.
ATCTTGATCCTGAGGAAGAGTCCTGCTGGTACAGCCATGCATTCAGTAAGGCACGCTTGTGGTCAGATCTGAATAGGAAATAAAGTACTGCAGAAGGTCTGCTTTTGTCTCTTTCATCTGCATTTTAAAATAATGTAATGGGCTGATCAGATATATCTATTAATTAACAGAGGGCTCATGAAGAATAGAAGCTTGGAAGATTTTTGTTATGCTTTTATTCATTTAAACAGTCCCTTGATTTGTAGGTTTTTTTTTTGCTTTTGCTACTTAGGTAACATTCCAGTTTAGTATTTGGGACAAAATCAGAGACTTAGAAAACCTGTCAGCCTCTGCCATCTCCAACTTGGTTTCACTGTTGGTTCACTTGATAAGGACAAAATCATTGTCACTTTCAGCTCTCAAGGTTGGTGTATTTTCTTTACAGAATACATCTGTGTTTTCCTTGCACTTGCTAGTTCTGTGGAAAATGTGTTTTCTCCATTACTTTACCTGTCTGGGGTCATAAACTAGGACAAAACTTGCTATAAAATACCAAATTAATCCCCTTGATTATGGTAACATCACAGGAAGAAAAGGGAACCTATGGTGATCCAGACATAGGGAAAGTCTGTGGCTCTATATCTAGAGCAGTTGTGATATTTATTTTCTTTAAAGTGAGATCCCTCTGTTTAACAGGCTTTGGATTCTGTGCTCTGCTTTTTAGCTGATATTGATGCTTGTCAGACCAGAAAGAAATCTGCTGAGCACTTGGATTTCAGAATGGGGAGTCCATGGAAATCTATTAGAAGAATGATTGAATTGTGTGAAATAGGAAACTATAAGGGTTGTCTTAGATACTTCTGAAGTATTTATCTGTTTAAGAAATTATATCTGGTATTCTGGTGCTAGTAGACAAGTTATTCCTTAGAAACTTCTCTGCTTCCTTATTGATTGTCTTTTGGAGGCCACGTTCTCAGCTAATTGTTCTGTGCCAAAATTAAGACTTGGTTTATATGTGAGGCCAGTTGTTTGAAATACTTGATTTAATCTAGTTCTTCCTCTCTCTTCACTAGGTAGTTGAATTCAGTGAACTAGATAAGCCCAAAGTCCGTTTCTTGCGACAAGTATTAAGCATGCTGTTAATCAAAGCAGATGATGAAGAGCTTAGTGACATTTTTGTGAGGTAAGTGATCAAAGGGATGTCCAGGTAATGAACAATGTGTGTAGTAATTAAGAAGATAAGAAGTTTACTTTCATTTTATTTAGAGTTATACAGTGTCTTCTCCAACAATCAGCTACCCATCCCATAAAAAATAAGCTCTTGTCAGTGAGTGAGGGGAAGCGTATCATTGAACAGTAGGTGTTGGAAGGGAGCTCTTGGAGATCGTGTAGTCTACCCCTCTGCTAATGCAGGATCGCCTAGAGCAGGTTGCACTGGTTCATGATCAGGTGGGTTTTGAATCTCTCTAGAGAAGGAGACTCCACAGCCTCTCCAGGCAGCCTGTTCCAGTGCTTGTCACCCTCAGAGTGAAGAAGGCTTTCCTCACCTTAAGCTGGAAGTTCCTCTGTTCCAGATCGTGCCCGTGCTGGGCACCACTGAAAAGTCTAGTCCCTTCCTCTAAGCATGCACCCTTTAGGTATTTTTAAGTATTAATGAGATCCTGTCTCAGTCTCTTCTCCAGGCTAAACAACCCCAACTCTCTCAGCCTTCCCTCATTTGAGAGCTGTTCCATTACGTTCATCTTTGTGGCCCTCTGCTGAACTCTCTCCAGTAGTTCCCTGTCTCTTTTGAACTGGGGAGCCTAAAACTGGATACAGTGACCTCACCAGGGTGGAACAGAGAGGGAGGAGAACCTTCCTTGGCCTGATGGCCCCTGTCATCTTAATGCACCCCAGGATACCATTGGCCTTCTTGGCTATGAGGGCACACTGCTGTCTCATGCTTGTTTTGTCCACCAGGACTCCCAGGTCCTTCCCTGCTGTGCGGCTTTCCAGGAGGACAGCCCCTAACCTCTCTACTGGTGCGTGGGGTTATTCCTCCCATGACCTGACACTTACTCTTGTTGAACTTCTTAAGGTTCCTCTCCACCCAACTCTCCAGCCTGTCTGGGTCTCGCTCTATGGCAGCACAGCCTTCTGGTGTGTCACCCACTCCTCCCAGTTTTGTGTCATCAGCAAGCTTGTTGAGGGTACACTGTCCCCTCACCCAGGTCATTGATGAAAACAAACAAGACTGGACCCAGCATTTGGGTCACACACTGGTTGCAGGCCTCCCAACATCTGCTGTCCCCTCATCCACCCAGCCAGTCATGGAAAGCTCTCAGATTGGTCAGACAAGATTTCCCCTTGATGAGTCTATGTTGACAACTGCTGGTGACCTTTTTTACCTCCACATGCTTAGAGATGACATCCATATAATTTGTGTGTTAGTACAGAATTTGATACAGATACAGCTGTTGTACAAAATAAAGCTGTTCTAGAACTTTCCCAGCAGTCTTTGCTAGAAGGTAGCTTTAGTTTAAAAAGGAAAAATTAATAAATACTAATAAGGGAAAGGTTATGGGGATATTTTTTTCTTTAAATCAGCTGGAAAATCTTTTTATATGTGGAGCAGGGTTGCCTGGAGAGGGTGAGAAATCTCCATCCTTGGAGATGCTTAGGCCTTGAGTGGATAAGACTCTGAGCACACCTGAATATTTGTCTGGCTTTAAACAGGAGGTTGGACACGATGACCGGCCAACATCCTTTCTGACTTAAATTATTCTGTCATTCCATGATTTTGTTGTATTAAACTTGCAGTGTCACATAAAACTCAGGTGATGTTTCACTGTTACACTGCAATACAAGGAAGCTTGAACACAGTGTTTGCCTTGGTTTTTACTGTAATGTGATTGTTTACATAAAGCAAGTCTAAGACTGCAATATTCCTTTTTATTGTTGAGGATTAACTGGATGCTGAGTGTGTTTGGGCTGTTTGCCAAGCCAATGTAAACTTGCTAGTAATTTGAAAGCCTCTTCAGAAAAGCTCCTTTCATAGGTTGTTCTTTTTTTCCTACATCTCTATTTGAAAAAGATAAAAATTAAGACATTTCTGAAATGGTAGAAGACTAAATCCTGATTTTGATCTGTGTCTTGACAGGGTATCTGACAACCCCAAGCTGGGAATGCTACGGGAAGGCTTGAAACTCTTCCTTACCCACTTCTTACTGAAAAATGTACAAGCCAATAGAAGTGCTGAAGAAGCTAGCTTATTAAAAGAAAGAGTTGAATTAGCAACCAAGGCTTTGCAAGCAAAAGAATCCAAACTGAAGCTATAGATTTGTTTTATTAGGAAAACACACAGAAAAACTGTGTCTGCATGAAGATGCAAAGCTTTCTTAGTCTTTCTACCCCAAATAATTGAGAATGAGGTGAGCCATGTTACTCTTCAGCATCTGTTTTTTGATGTGAACAGTTACTTTGCTCTACACACAAGTTACAGGTTTAACTGAAGGTGATATAAGGCCTTCTTGAAGACAAGGAAAATGGTTTTTTTTACCATGTCCTTTTTTATCATGAGGGCTTAGCATTGACAGTTGGTGTCAGAAGAGGATGAGTTTCTCTTCAATGATACTCTCAGCAGTAGCACTCTGCATTGCATATTCTAACCTTTTCTTTAAAACAACGGTGTAACACTGACTGCTGTAAATTAAAGCAGCAGCCTTTACCAAAGGCTTGTAGTAACTAATCACTGACGTGCCTGAAGGAGGAGGCCACTAGATGGCACAGGTACTGGAGAGACAGTTTTGGAAGAAAACAACCTTTTTTCTTCAAGTGTTGAAGTTTTCTGCTAATTCCATGAATTGTCTACCTGATTGGGTCAGGAGAAGATCTTCAGTTGGATTCAAAGCTGTAGTAAAACAACTTGAAGATTTGACTTTGCCCAGTTATATTGGGTTTAGAGATAACAGCATAGTTTTTATTGCTCTTTTAGCCTGTTTTTTGCAACTTTTAAAATGGAAGTTGCCTAATCAGTTGTGTTAATCAGATTTTTCTAGGCATAAAGAATCATATCAGTATGAATCTTTTAATAAGAGAATACCTGCCTCAAGAATTTGCTTTCATTTTCCATTCAGATATTTAAAAAAAAAAAAGTTAATGATTTGTTTCTTTTGTGACTTTACCACTACACATTAAATTGCTGTTTTTCTGAAGACTTTACTGTTTGTATGAGCTTTACTCTAGCTGGCTTGCTAGGAACAGAATGACTTTAAAATTGGAGGGGAGAAAAGGGAAGCACTTTCTTGTCCCTCAGTATGTGCTGCATGTGTATAATGTACCTGTGCTAGAGCTGCCAGCCTGATTGCAGCCAGGTTTGCCTTCTGTTGTTAGTCGACTTAGTTACTGTGCCTCCAGATTGCATTTGATACCATCTGATCTGTTCTGCTTGGGATCTGTGTCTGTTGGAAAAAATTTGCTCCCAGGAAGCATCCTCCAGAAAGTCCAGTTCTGCAGCAAAAGGCAAGAATTTTTCATATTTTTTCTTATTTTTTAGAGTTGAATGGAATGCTCTGCTTGCTCAGCTGTGTGACTGGTATTTTCAAGCAGAGGTGTGCTTCCCCTAGCAGCCAGGAGCATTTTTCTCCTGGAGAAGGCAAATTGTAGGGAACAAAGGGTCTTGGGAGCAGAGAGACCCAGTTGCAAAATCCCAGGTTACACTAACACGGTAACAACTAACACAGAAGAGATTGGTATCAAAAGAACAAAGCAAGATGACTTCTTCTGCCTGTTTCATACCGTTGGCAGCTTTTAAGCATACAAACGTGGTTATTTCCACTCTGGTGCATCTTACACGCAACTGACAGAAGAAAAACATTTAGTACAAACATTTCTAGAATTTGTATGAGAAGTGCAGGCAGGAGAAAGAATCGGGCTGAGGTTCGATGGACTTTGAAGAGTGTGTGTAAACAGCTCCCAAACAACTGTGCCAAGCCTTGGATTTTGGTTTTGGAGACTGGGCTCTGGAGAAAAGCTGTGCAAGCCCCTAGAAACTGGCTGCCATGGAATGAATGGGACCTTGATGAGTTAAAACTGCTCCACTGAGACTCCAGCAGTCACCTAAATTACCTTTCTTGCAGGAGTTTAGGCAGACCCAGCATGTCAGTATGTTTGCAGTAAACAGAAACATGTGGCTCTAGCTGGGAGGTTGAGACAACTTTGCTCTTCAAGAGAATCTTCCTCAGATGCAGTGGGCCAGGCAGCCGGTTCCTTGTTGGAATGCTTCGCCTGGTGATCAGGACCCACTGCCCAGGGAAGGATTGCCTAGTGTTTTATGGGGCTGAGCCTATTCACTCACCGCAGCTGCCCGAGGCAGTGTGATGCAGGTGTTGCTATGCAATTAGAGGAGATGGTTTTAACCTTACAGTCTAAAATTACAATTGTGGTGGGGGGTTTTATTAAACCAAGACTTGTATTGGTTACTATTTATTCCAAGCAGGTAGTTATGTTTTGTTTGAACTCATAGTTCAAGCCCTTGCTTTGTTTCTGAAAAAAATAGATTTTACTTGTCTGCAGCTTTTCCAGCTGCCACGTTTACGTATAAATGTACTTGGTGGGAGGGTTGTTATTTTAAATGCATTTTCAAGGAAAGCAGGCAAACTACTGCTGCCATTCCATGGTGACATAGTCATGGTACAATGACAGTGATTCTGCATGAGGGAACAACTGTCAAACAGAAATTTGGCAATTCTAGGATACATCTGAGTTCCTGAATCTTGCACCTTGCCATATTGGACAACTTTTGCTGTGATCCTGGCTGAGCTGCCACAGCCTGTACAGCATTCTGTTGTACATATGCATCTGAAGGTGGTCGCTGCTGTGGTCCAGTCGCATCCCAAGGAGATAAGGCACATGTGGAAAGGAAAGCTGACATCATTTGATATGGGTTTAATGCATGTATATATAATATATAAATATCTGAAGTTTTTAATCCTGGAGGAAAAAAACCTGTCACCAGCAAAGCCAGCCCTGCCAAAGTGCTTCCTTGTAACTGTTTTTGGTGCTACAAGGTCTCTCTGTCACAGCAGCAACTCCAAATCATGGCAAGTGGCTTCCTGCAATACCCCACGCTAAGTGCTGGCTGCTGGGGAAGGAGCACACAGCTTGGGCATGTTTTGCTTTGTCTGCTGTGGAATAAATGTGTGATAAGGCACATAAAATATGGCATGGCAAGATTTTTTTTCCTATTATTAGTCTATTACCTAAGTCAGAGCTCCAGGTGGAATGTTCCCTGATTGTTCCAATTAGAATTGTCACTTAAGATGTCCAAAATCTTCCTGTAATGTGGGTTTGGGGAGGCTGCTACTTAATGAGCAGAGAAGGGCTTTGATTTGGTAAAAACCCACTATGCTGGGAAACGGCTACGTAATCCTTACGTGTGCTGAGCCAGGGGAAAGTACAGAGCGATTTGCTTTAGATGCATTGAACTAAAAGCTGGATGTTTGATTATTTTTTTTTTTACCTCTATGGAAGATGTCAATTCCCCCTTTAAACAGCACCATCCCCTCCTAGCTGTTACCACCATCTCAATTTTTGTTTTCCTTTAAGCAGGACAGCGATGTTTTAAACTTTTTCTGTTTTCTGTATCAAAATGAACAGGGCAGTAAAGTCTGGTTTTCAGCTTTGGCCAGAGTGTTACGCTGATAAATCACACGCAAGTCCTTTTGGCAGGGTTTTAGCACCACGTCTGAACGGGCCAAGTATCTGCAGGGCTTTTTTTTTTTTTTAACTTGACATTTTTCCATTGTCCTGCGCTCCGGGGATGACGGGTTGGTATCAGCCGTGCTCCGAAAGCGCAGGCGCAAGCAGCTCTGCCCTGCCTCGTGCTAGCGAAGGTGTGCAACCCAATCCTGCGCTTAGAGCACATCTGGGATCGTTTGATTCATGTTGTTCTGGGGGTGAACTTTGCACGTGAAGAGTTACAGCCCGGGAGTGGTGTGGTGCCAAATGTGCACGACGGTGCTTTCAGCTTAATAAACACACAAATGGCAACTCTAATGCTCAGTTTTGTGTTGCGTTGAGTGTAACGGCAGCTTAGTGCCTGGCTGTGCCCTATGTATGTGAGAATCGGCCTGGGATTTCTTTCCTGCAGTAGATGAAGCACTTTTCAGGAGCCAGTTTGATCCATAAGGTCACTTTTCCAAAGGCAGACTGTAAGTTTTACCCAAGACTTCTCGCATTGGACTGATTTCAGGAAATTGTAGGTAGAGATAAAACTCTTTTACCATATGCCGCTTTCTGTGATTTCATCTGGAGGAACTTTCACCCTCCAGTAAAAAGTTAGTTTCCAACGACACCCACAGACATCACAGCTGAGCCCTCAAATTCTGGTGTGACCCGCAGCCTTGCTTTAAAACCAGCTACAGCAGCCTTCTGCTAATTAAAATGCATGCACAACTCAGAATCGGATATCATGTGGTTTCCCTAATAACACTTTAAGGAAATGAAATGAGCATCTATCAAGAGTAAGTTTAGGAAGAGCCAGCTGGCACCAGATAGTCCTTAAAACTTGTGTCCTAGGACACAACAGCTCCCACACCAGAACCAGCTCGGTGGAAATGGTGAAGATGTTAAAAAATGACCCCGAGTAACAGAGCTAGAATGAGAAGGGTGCAGTCAGGTTACAGAAAGACCTTTTCTGATCGGTTCTTTAAGTCTTTTGTCAGGAGCAGTGAAAGGCTTGTTTCATTTTGAAATGTGAAAGACTTACAGGTGTGACGCAGTTTTCATTAAAAACTCCATTATGGACCTTCTCCCCTGCAGACAGTCCAAGCACCCTCAAGTCTCTCTGGGGTGTGATGGCACACACAGCATGGGCGTGAAACGACAGGAGGCAGCAGAGCCCACTGGGGGAACAAACAGCCTTTATACAGCTGGGGATGGAGCAACGCGTTGTCTAGCATAGAGACAATAAGCCAGGGTATGCTCAGTGTCACCTTGGGGGACAATAAGTCATCCTGATTGCATTTTCTGGGCTTGTGTCTTGCTCTCTCCTCCTCAGCCAAAGCTGTAGATTCTCAATGGATTTTTTTTCCCATGCTGGGTAGTTCAGTTCACCCTTAAAACATTGACTCGATAGTGTTTACTTACCAGATTCCCCAAGAGGTTTGTATGAGATGAAACTGAACCTGTTGGTCTCTGGAAGATTGTAATTACACCTAGGATTATGCAGGTACTGCACAGCAGAGATGAGGAACCAGGGCAGAAAGGCAGGGACAGCAATTGCAAATCATAAGCATTTCCTGCGATGGTAAAAGCTGTGGAGGGAGGCTCTAGGGGAGCTCTTCATCACTGCTTCAGACCCTGAGTAGCAGACAGTAGGTTGGCTCAAAAGCTGATGTGGCCTTTGAATCAGTTTGTTTTACTTACCTGTGGTCTGAAAACAGTGTGGGAACCAGGTCCAGAGAGACACTGGACCTGTCAAGGCCCCTATTCTTGTGAAACCTTATGCCAGTTTTGTGAGTGTAAAGGATCCTTCAGACTGCTGAGGGCTGGAGAAGCAAATCTTCATTCCTGGCCAGGTTTTTGACACCCTCAGGGATGCTGAGTAACGCTTTCCCTGAAACAGCCTCCTCCAGGGAGGAGCCAGGGCTACCCAAGGCTGACTGGAGCTGTCGGAGGCACAGGATTAACAGGTTTTGCTGAAGAGGACATAAAGCTTTTTTCAAAATTATTCCATATTTCTCTGCTGCTAAAAGCTCACCCTCAAATGTGACCTCTAGATATCCATCCTAAAAATGAAGAGCTGGAATACTAAAGAGGGGGGGTCAGGTATCTTGCTATCCATAGCTGATGAAAGAGCTTTCTTCCTCCCATCCCCAAAGAAAAGGGCACCCATGAGGATCTGTAGTGACAAGGGAGGGGCCACAGAGCGGAACATCTTTCTCTTGGTACAAGTGCCAGCTACCCTGCAGGGTGCTGGGAGCTCCTGATCCAACATTAGACACCCAGGCTGGCCTTCCCATTCCAGTGTGACTGAGTGGTCCCTGCAGATGAACAGGTCACGTGCTTGTCCACTCGTTGCCTGGCATACAGTTTGACTCATTTTCCTGAGAAATCTACAGGAGAAGCACAAGATGAGCTCACACAACAACCCACCCAACCACATGTTTCAGTGACGCAGACAGGGTCTCTCCTACATGTGGTGGTTTGGCCCTGGCTGGAGGCCAGATGCCCACCCAAGTCGCTCTATCACTCCTCTTTTGAGCTGGGTGGGAGAAACTATGTATTGAGAGGCTTAGGTGTCAAGATAAGGACAGGGAGAGACCATTCTGCAATCAGTGTCAGGGGCAAAACAGACTCAACACAGAATAAAGGAAAGAAAACTCTAATTCATGACACTGCCCTGCACAGCCAGTGACACCAGAGTCGGGTAATGAGAAGTGTGACCAGATCTTAAAGCACCTCCTCTCACCCCTCCCTCCTTAGCAGACTTCACTTTAGTCATCATTTTGCTCCCTTCTTCCCCCCACTGTGGCACAGGGAGGGGCAGGGAACAACTGGGGGGATGGGGGTTTTGGTCAATTCCTCACAAGTCGTTTTCCTTCTTAGCTGGGGCTGGAGGCAGGGGGTGGGGTGGGGGGGTAGGCATTCCTCACACCCTTCCCCTGCTGCACCAAGGGGTTCCACCCATGGGAGACAGTCCTCCACAAACTTCTCAAGGCCAAACTGCTCCAGCCTGGTCCTCCACGGGGTCACAAGCCCCCCCCAGCAAACCTGCTTGGTCAGGGATTGGTCTCTCCATTGGCTGCAGGTTTCACTACCAGGAGCTTGCTCCAACACAGGCTTCCTACAGTGTCACAGTGTGAAAATGTTGATATAAGTTCTAAGTTTTATTCCAACAAACCCCATACATACACAGCTGTCGTTCCAGCTCCTCTGCAGTCATTAATACTGGCCACAATCTTTTCATCAGAGGTTTCTGAGGCCCACAAAGAGGCAAAAAAGGTGGGAAGACGGCTGTTCACTGGAGGCCACAGAAAGATGCACACATTGTCTAAGCAAATTACCTGCAGAATGGAGCAGAGTGCCGTGATACTCTGGGCAGGACCATGGAGGCAGCATATCACTGCCTGGCATCACCTGAATCTGCTTCTCCCCACACCCTCGTAAAACTGGGAAATGCTCACACATCTCTTAAAACTCCTCAGGCCACAGTCAATCAGAAAAGTTGAGAGGCTAAGAGCACGGGAGAGGGGAAGGTAGTCAAGAATATCCTTGAAGGAGGACGAGAGCTACAGCAGGAGCTGGGAAGGGAGAAGGAGGCAGCAGAGACAGCAAGGGAGAAGGAGGCAGTAGAGACAGCAAGAGCCACTGGCTGACGCTGCTGAAGTGTCATCTTAATTATCCCTGGCAAAAGAACAGTGATTAACATCAATGACTGTGGACAACCTTTATGTAATTACTCATTAACATTTCTAAAATTGCACCTAGCTGCTACAGCAATACATGCTTTATAGATTCATCATGCTGAAGTCCAGAAAGAATCATTAGATCGTCTATGCAGACCTCCGTTCATCGCCAGCTGCTATTACACTGCAGAAATGAGCACTGGAGCGGCTCAGCGGCTTGTTGCTTGGCTTTCACATACTTCCCGGAATAGGCATCCAACGATACCAAGTGATGGACATTCTGCCCAGCCCTTGAGATGTTGTTCTGCATTGGGATGGCTCCCCTGCCCCATCCCCGGGTTAAAACCCATGCTGGCTGCCTTTCATTCGTAGTTATGGAAACAGTACCCCGCAGCCTAGAAGGGCTGGGTGGGGACAGGAATTCTCCATCCCCATCTCTTCCATGCAGGAAGAGGGGAGGCAGCTGAATTAGAGCCTTCTGCATTGTCCATCCATGCTCCCTTTGCAGACTAAAGTCCCACTTGCCAAAAGCTGCCATCGGCCAAGAACATTAACAGAAGTCCTCTGAATAATAATTTCAAATAATGGATTAATTAGAGGAAATTGTGATCTGCTTGCAAATGTCCTGCATGCAGTAAAATTGGGCTGAGCCTTCCAGCTACACAATTCATTGCAAGCTACTGGCCCTGATGGGGTTTACAAAAAGGATAGGACGTCATTCTTCTCATCCACTGATTTTAGAGACCAGTCCCAGTTAGACTTAACCCAGTAAAACCTGTTTCTTTTCCAAAAGAAGCTGAATGCCAAATTTTGATAGTATCCTGCGATCAGAGAAAGACCGCTAGATGACCTCCTCCTACACATTGCAGGTGATCCCATTTCCATGCAGGCCCTTCCATTTGCACACAGGGAGAGCTCCAAGATTTGAGTTATACTGGACATCTTCATCCCTCAGGATAGGGAGAACAAGACAGTAAGTATCATCCTGGGTCTCTGCCCTTGCAGCAACTCTTTGGAGGAGACATTACACAACCCCTTACTCTTCAAGGCAAGAAAAAGCAAGAAGTCCCAGAAAAGACAAAATTGTCTCATCTATTAATCGAGGAAAGCCCCAACCCACCTTAGAGAAGCCCTGTATCATGGTCACTGAGCATCTCCCAGAGTAATGTGCAGTTGGCATTTCACTCTGGCCAGACTTGCAGCAGCATTTTGGGATCAGAAAGACTGTAATTCGGTCACTATCTGCAACACCCAAAAGAGCTTATAGTGCCCTGGGAGCTTCATCCCTTCTGCTATTTGTCCTGCATTGCTGTTCATGGGCTCCCAACAGGCAACTGAGAAGCATCGTGCATGTCACAGGAACGATGCATGGTTGAAGAACTAAAAACCAGTGTTTGTACTTTCACAGCTGCAGCACTGTGCAGTCATACTGGCACCCACAGCACAGCAGGGGAAAGTTGGGAAAGAAAGAAGGGGATCTATGCTGAGCTTCAGCTCCCTGAGGCATCCCTGGTGCCCAAGGTGGCACCTGGAGAACCCACTCTTAATGTAGGCCCCAGCAGGGAAATCCGAGATGGGAATGGAAATGGAAGCCTGGACAGGTCTGTGGGAGGAGGAGGAGGGAGGGTGGGGAGGGGTGTTACTGAGAACTAGAGAAAAAGCTGACATGAATCCTTTAGTTTTGGATGGGCATCATAGTTTGGACTTCAGAAATAATCAATACTCTTTCTGCTAGTGAAGTATTTCATTCCCAGCAGCTTCAAGGAGAGTTTGAGGGGGATTATATATTTATGGTTTCCCATTTGAAAGACTTTTAGCAGGTTTACCCCAAACATATGGATCCTATTTTGGTTCTTTTGTTTCAGCATTTAATGCTTATGAAATTGCCAGTTAATGACATCCATGCCTAAACCACATTGCTTTTTAAAGTAAAGTGTCCACCAAAGGTCCATGTTCATACTTACCACTTCTCAAGTACAGCAATGAAAGTTTTAAGAGGCTTGTTACCTACTGTGTCTGGGGGAGGGAACCAATGGAGTAATGAAATTACAAACAGGGGGTTACATTAAAGCCTTGCTAGCCCTATCTGCTGTGCTTCCTTCCAAGGCGAAGGGACCCCAGGACCACCAGTGGGGCACCCCAGGGCTGGGTGTGGGGGCATCCTGGGGAGGGTGTTGGGGTGGGGAGCAGGTTGGGACCATGAGGACCTTGGAGCAGAGTGAGAGGTACCAGGGCCAGGGAGAGGAGGCTGGGTGCAGGTACACCCTAAGCTGTGTGGGGGACACCCAGACCTGGGTGTGGCAGGACCCCAGAGTGATACTAAGCAGGAGAACACGTTCCCTCCATGCCCAGCCCGGCCTCTGGCTGCCCTGGGGCTGCGGGACATAACAGGGCCCTTTTGGTGCTGCCCGGCTGGGCAAACCCCGGTGCACCCAACACCCAGGCCAGGTCACGCCGAGCCGGGCCGCTCCGGGGACGGGCGCGGAGCATCCCCGGCCCGGGCCGGGCGGGGAGCGGAGCGTGTCGCGCCCGGTACCGGGCTTCGCTAATCACCCCGAGCCTTTAATTGCGCTGCACGTGGGGAGGAGGCTCCTCACTTCAAAAGAGCGTGGGAAATCCTGATTAAACGGCTTTTCTCCTCCGTTGGGATCTACACCTTCTTTGAAGCCCTTCCAAGCGACAAGGCAAGCGCACCCACGGCCGAAGGACCGTATCTATATTTTAAGTGACTTTAATTTCTCTCCCCCCGCCTTGCTCGCTCCACACACCCCCCTCCTTTCAGTTTTGGAAACACCTGGCAAGTTGTAAAATGATTTACGAAGTGAAAGTGTTAAATGAGGCCACCAGCTGTAAGACTGACAGAGCTTTATGAGTTTTATTAGGTGCCCTATTATGGAAAATAAACTTTAATCCGTCCATAAAAACAGAATCTGAAAAACATATTTGCCCTTGTAGTCTGGAACACTGAAGGTATTCTTGCGAGACGCTGGGCTTTAAAGAGATTAATTTTATTGGGACAGACACAATGCCCCGGTAGGACTTTGATACAGAGCCCGCGAGTGCCTGCCCCGACCTCGCAGGGCTGTTTGTCCTGGGGCCGAGACACCTTCGGAAACACACACCTCTGGGGCCCGAACGCCTGCCAGTCCAATTAGCGGGTATTTAATTGGAAATTAATGGCTGGGGGAGGGTTATTATCGCACACACCCCCCGTGTTCGCAGGTACCTCTTGATTTCTTTAAGCTTTATTTGTTAGGATAACGACGCGTCCTCCGGACTGATGCGTTGTAGACGCGTTACGGTGGAAACAGAGGCAAATCCCACTGGGAGTGAGTAATGCCGATGCGTCGCCGGGTTTAGGGCGGAGGAGCCGCTACGGCCCTGGGCGAGCGTTACGCGGGCGTTGCGCGGTTCTACGCGGGCGCTCACCCACGAAGGCGCAGCCAGCGGCGTAGAAAACCGCCGAGCAACTCACGCCTTTGGTTTTCAATCGCCTTAAATTCTCCACGACCCCCGGGCGAAAGGAAATCGTTCCACCGAGTGAAATCGGAGCCTCGAGCGGGAGTTTCCGCGCAAGGGGAGAAGGGATCGATCGAAAGCAAAGGGGGTTTATCCTGATCAAGTTTTCTTGACGTATGGAAGCCACCCGGATTTATGATTTACCCCACGAGCGGGTGTGGTTTACGGCGTATCCCCCCGGGCGCCCTGGGCGTACCGGGCCGGTAAACGAATAACTACCCGCGAGGTCTGTAAATGCCACCTCCAGCCGGCACCCCCTGAAGCTCTCCGTGGTGGGGAACTCTTTGCCTTCGTGTAGTCTCATCCCGTGATCTCTCTCATGCCAGACTGCGTCTCACTCGACGGATTGGTACCGAAGCCATTTGGAGGGTCCATGCCTTTCTCACGCGAAAATTTACGCGGGTTTGTAAAAAATTGGGAGTTTTTTAAATAATAAAAAAAAACCCCACAGCGTACGGGAGCGGGACTACTCTGTATTTCGAATGTCTTCATCCTCCGGAGCTCTGCGGGGAAGCGGCGGTACCCGGGGTGCTGGGGCAATGCGGGGGACCGGGGACCGCGGTCGGCGGCGGGGACCGTCTGGTCCTCTGCGCGGCCCTACGCAGGAGCGGGAGCCTCGCCGCGCTGTAATTCATTAACGGGGATGAATTGCCAGACGTGGCCCCGAGCTGGTGCGGATGAGCCAGTGATTATATTTAAATTCGCTATAATTGATTTGGGGAAGAGCTTCGTTGACATGGATTAATTGATCTGCAAATTTATTGGCGAGATAAATCCCGGTTATAGAGGCGCCCGAGCTTTGCTGCCGGGGCGGCCATCGGGGGAAGGGATGGGTTCCCTTCCTCGGTACTGAGGAGGGCTGGAGACCCCTTGCCCCAGCTCCTCGCTCGTTTAGGAGCAGAAATGACCCTGGAAATCAGCGCTGCCCGCTCCTTTTCTACCGTCTGGTTCCGGGTTTGCAGCTCCGAGGGTTGCCCGGTCTCCCTCCTCCCCCAACCGGGTTCCTGAGAGCATCACACGACGGAGCAGCCGCCGCTCCCCCAGTACCCGGGTGGGCTGGAAAGCGGGGAAACAAAATTCCTGGCGAGGGCGAGGAATGGGGATGCCAGGTACTGCACAGCGCCTGCGGCACCGAATTAAATTCGGGTTAGAAACTGTTTCCCTGTTTCTTCCCGGATGCTCCAACACCACTCCGACCACCGGACCCCTCCGGCACCCCCGGTCCCAGAGAACCAAGCACAGACCGCCCCCCGTCACAGAGCGCTCCTACATCTCACGTACAAAACGCCGTTTATTTCCAGCCCA
Source organism: Hypotaenidia okinawae (assembly GCA_027925045.1). Classification (NCBI taxonomy): domain Eukaryota; kingdom Metazoa; phylum Chordata; class Aves; order Gruiformes; family Rallidae; genus Hypotaenidia; species Hypotaenidia okinawae. The sequence goes on from BSDF01000002.1 coordinate 10,569,134, forward strand.
TCGCGCGGGGGAGGGCCTGGGGAATAATTTAGCATGCATAAGTAGAGGTCTTTTTTTTTTCTTTTTTATAAATACGATATACAAAAATAAAGACAGTATTGAGATTTCCAGCAGTTTTAACGCTCATGACATAAACCGTTTTCCCCATATATAGTAAGAACAAAACATTCCCAATATTCAGCGAAAGTCACGCGCTTCCAGGGGACAGGGACGGGGGAGGGGGGGCTCAAGTTTCGTCTGAGTTTCAGTCAATAATAACACTGTAGTCGCTGTAAATTCCTCTTCCCCGCTCAACATGCGGGGGATCCTCGTCTTCATCCCCCTCCGAGCAGGGAGAAATCGGAACGGGGGTTGGGGGGGAGCGGGGCCGGTACCGACTAGGAGCGGCGGGGCTCCCCCCTCCCGGCAGGACGGGCAGAGCCCGTGGCTGGAGGGAGAGGGGCGTGCGGGGGGCTCACTGGGGCTGAGCCGGGGTTCCGTGCCGGCCCCGGGGCTGCGTGTCCTCCTCGTCCACCTCGGAGCAGTCGGAGGAATGGTAAGGGCAGCATCGCCCAGCCGCCGCTGCCTCCTCTTCCTCCTCCTCATCGTCCTCGGGCTCGCTGTCGGGCAGCTCCCGCATCCTCCTCCCGCCGCTCTTCTCCGGGGCGGGCAGCAGCAGGTCTTCATCCCCCTTGTCCTCCCCGCCGCTCCCTTTCTGTTTCTCGGCCTCCTGCGCCGCCTGCTCCTTCGCTTTCTTGCTGCGCTTCCACTTCATGCGGCGGTTCTGGAACCAGATCTTCACCTGGGGGAGACGGGGACACACACACACCGCCTCATCCACTGCACAACCCACCCCCCAACGCCCCCCTTCTCCCCAGCAGCATCCCCCATCTGCTCCTCGCCCGCGGGGACTCACCTGCGTCTCGGTGAGCATCAGCGACGTGGCCACCTCGAAGCGTTTGGGCCGGGAGAGGTACTTGTTGAGCTTGAACTGATGCTCCAGCTCCAGCAGCTGCTGGCTGGTGAAGGCCGTGCGGGGCCGGCGGCACTTTCCCAGCAGGTTAGACTGCGCCTGGGCTGGGGAAGGAGAAGAGAGGGGAGCGTGGAGGTGAGCGCACAGCCGCTCCGCCGTGGCCGCGCATTCCCCGGGACGAGAGTGGGCAAGGAGAAGCGGGAAAGACGGTGAGGAGGGGAGATTAAAGTAAGGACGGACAGTTAGCCCCCGACCGAAGGAGGGATCTCCTCCAGCCCCTCCGGCTCTGGAGTTTCTCGGCTTGCGCAGGGTCAGGGGAATCCCCCACAGGGACACAAAAAATAAAATAATTAAATTAAATCTTACAAATAAAGAAAAATGTCTCTTGATTTCCCAAGAGCCTAACAACTGCGAGACAATAAAACAGAGGCAGGGATCGCAGCGAAGGGGTACCGGGCCCTCTGGGGAGCAGCAATTGACTCCATTTAATGCTTTAGTTAATCCTGCCGCACTCCCAGCCCGCCCATACCCGTTTAATTAACGGGATTGCAGGCGGGACCGCTCCGCAGGTTTGGGAGCGCCGCCCGCCCGTCAGAGTGCAAATCAGCAGCAAGGGCTGGAAAAGGTTAAAAGAAAAAAAGCGCGTGTGTTCCGCGTTCCGAAATAATAATTAAAATCAAGAATTGATATACATAAAAAAGAAACCCGGCGATGGGCTGGGGAGGGGGTCCGTGGGGAGACACTGAGACCCTTCGGGGGTGTCCGGGCCCTTCATGGGAAGCGACGCAGCCGCGCTACCCCCCATTTCCCGAAGCATTTTGGCACTTCGGCTTATTTGTTTTAGAAAAATAAATAATTAAAAAAATCACCACCAAGAAGCGGCGGCTCTCGCTGCCCGGCCGCGCCTGGAGCCCGCTCGCTGAAGGCGGCGGTAAGAGAAAGGGACAGTGTCCGCTCCCGGACGGCAGCGCCGGGAGGTTTTCTCACAGCGGTGCGATTTTCTGAGGCTCCATTCGCGTTTCTCTCCGGTTATTTATTCCCCACACCCCCGTTGTTTGAGAGGCAGAGCTCTGACAAGTCTCCTAATTATTTTTTTCTTTTTCTTCCTGCACGTTGCAGCCCGAACAACCCCAAATCGAGAGCAAACAATGTACTTTTTTGTCTGCGAATGTGCGTGCAGAGTATGAGAAAGGAGAGGAAAAAATAATGAAAAAAATCGTAATTCTTTTCCTGGCATGATTTTCGTAAAACTACACCTCCGGTATTGTTCAGTCGGCCATTCCCACAGAGAGCTCACACCTCCGAAAATGATCTTTGCCTGGAGCAGATGCACACAAGGTTCCTGCGGCCGTGAGCGAGGCCTAGCGCTGAGCTGGGACTTCGGGACTGCCCAGTTTAACGCAGCGTTTTATCTTCCCCAGTCCCAAAGCCGAGCCCTTACGGCCACATTTATTTCACGGCTACCCATTATCCCCGGGGAATGGGGAACCCCGTTTTTTTGTTGTTGTTGGTTTTTTGCCAGCCCTAGATTCTCCCTTACCCCGTCCGCCCCGAGAACCCTCTCTAATTACTCTAAGCCCATTGCCGATAGAAGAGAAATAAGATGAAGAACGGTGGCTGGGTGATGGGACCTGCCGCTTTGCTTTTGGAAGGATACATCGAGGCCGGGTTTTTGGGTGAGACTATGAGGGCTGCTGCCCCTGCCTTGTCCTCATTACACCCCCGCCCTCTGTCCCCGAGGGCTTTTGCACCCCGGGAACAGCGGAAAAGGACGTCTGCAGCGGCAGGAAGCGATTTGCCACCTTCCCATTTAACCTGCCATGAAAAACCAGGCTGTTCGGGGCTCCTCAAGGGCCGGGACCAACGAGGCGAGCCCGCTTCTCGTTGCGGATCGTTGTCAACTTCTAATAAATATAACATTTAAAATAATAATAATTTTTAAAAAAACATAAATCACAGCCTGCTTAAATCCGCACCTTATTTGCACAGGGGCAGGGAGGGGGTTTCTCCTCTCTAGGAAAGACACAGCTCCTGGCAGGCCCCTGAATCGGGACGGGAGATGGAGGGGATGCGGCTGTAAGGAGGTAAATACTCACAGTTGAAGTCGGGCATTTTGGGCAGGATCATGCCGGCGGTGGAGGCCCGCAGCCACTGGTCCAATTGGAAGGTGCCGGCGCTGAGCTTGATGGGGTCGGCGGCGGGGTGGGATGGGTGCGCTCCCTGCACTTGCGAGTAGGAGTAAGAGAGAGCCGGGTGCTGCCCGCCCAGCGCCGAGTACCCGTACACAGGATGCCCGTACAGGGCCGCCTGCGCCGGCATGCCCGGCCCGCCGGGCGCCGCGGGGTGCAGTCCCAGGGCCATGCCGGCCGCCGAGGCGTGGTGGTGCGGATGGGCGCCGGCGCCGGTACCGGGCAGGAAGCCGGGCTTGGGGACCAGGGCGCAATGGGCGGCCAGGAGGCGCGGCGGAGAGGGGCTGTCGGTGCGCAGGCAGTCAGCGGCGCCGCCGGCGGGATGCTCGGAGGAGGACGAAGAGGATGAGGAAGATGAGGAGGACGGGGGGCTGCCGCTCCCGCTGCTGCTACTGCCGCTGCCGCCCAGCGAGGTGACCAGGGCCAGCGGCGCGCTCTGCCCCGCCGCCGCCGCTGCCTTGGGGGGGTCGACAGCCAGCAGCGCGTCGATGCGGAAATTTTTTGATTTTTCCATGGGAGCGCCGGCGGGCTGTGGCGGGAGGTGGCGGCGGGCGGGGGAACCGCGGCGCGTCGTTCGGGCGGCCCCGGGCCGGCCGCGTCTCCCGGCGGCGGCGGGCGGCAGTGCGGCCGCGCTCCGCGGCGCGCCCCTTCAAGGGCCGCAGGCGGCTCCCATTGGGCCGGCGACGCTGCGGCCTCGCCCGCCATTGGCCCCGCCGCCCACCTGTCACGGCGGAGCGGGGGCGGCCCGCCCTCCTCCCGCTCCCCCGCCCTCCCCGGGGACTCCGGGAGGGGCGGCGGGCTGGGGGTTGACGGGAGGGGAAGGTCCGGCGCTCGGACGGAGGGCCGGCTCCCGGGCGCGGGCCCTGCCTCGCTCGGCTCCCGCCGTGCACTCGCTGGCAGGTTTCCGCCGTGCCCGCGCACGGCAAATATTTGCGGCAAACGCGCCGCCGACAGCGTTTTAACGAGCCGGGGAGAACAAACACCTGCGGGTCAGGGAGTCAGGCCTGCCACAACCCCCGCGTTTATCGGCGGTGTTATTAGGCCCGCTTATCTAGCGCAAACAGGCCCGAACAGAAAAGGGAAAGAGCGGGGCGAGGGGTCGCTTCTTCGCCGGGGTCCCGCTTCCAGGGGAGAGGGGAGGGAGCAGGCGGCGGGCACTCCGCAGGGGCGGTGTGAGCGGGAGGTCAGGCTGCGGCACGCAGCGCTGCCGCTGTAACTGCGCTCTCCCTGGGAAGAGCTTTTGCCGGCCCCGGGCAGAAGGCGGTCGGCTGCGGGAAATGCCCGTGTCGCGGCCACATCGCCTTACCCCCCGCTATGGGAGGGGCCGATTCGCACGCGGGGGGTGGTGAGGCTGAGCCCCCGGGGCTGCCGGTGCCGCCGCGACAAGGGTGCGCTGCTCCCGCTGTGGCCGTGGGTGGGGAAGGGCAAAGCGATGAAAGGAGGAGAGGGAAAGAGGGAAAAACAGAGAAGAAAAAGGGGAGAAAGGGGAGTCCGGCACAACCAACAAAACATCCGATAACTTTGCTCCTGGTCCCTTTCTCACTGCTGCTCCGAGGGCAGAAGGCCCAGAGCACTTCCCTCTCTCTCTCTCTCTGTGTGCGTGTGTGTGTGTCCGCGCGCTCACACACACAGACACGCACCTTTTGCTCTGTGTCCTGATACCCCCTTCTCTGAATTTTTTCCTTGGCTTCCCTGACTGGAGCCCCTGGAGACCCTCGCTCACACACAGCAGACAGGCACAAGCAGACAGACACACGGACGCATCTGTGCAGCCGAGGCACAGCAGAGATACACACACGGACACACACAACCCCCCCAGGTGTGCCCGACGCCAGCACACACGTACGAACAGAGCAGATACACCCAGATCCAAACCACAGCCGCTCCCACGCAGGGAACCCCGACAGGCACCCAGGCACAGCCCACGCTCACTGTGGAGGAGCCCGGGGACGTGGCCCACAGAAGCACAAGGCGCCCGTGCCTGCCGCGCACCCGTGTCCCTGGGAAGAAAAGGGGGACACTGAGTCGTGGGGTGGTTTTTATGAACCGATTCGGTTGTGCTGGGCCACCGGCGGGCTCCGAAGGGCCGAGGAGGCCGCAGCAAAAGGGCCGAGGCAGCCCCGTGGCCACCCCGAGGATGGCTGCCTTCCGACCGGGCTCCTCAGCTGGCACTACGGTTCTCCTTGAGTATCATTTTGGGGCCCACGCTCGAGGCAGTCCCCCGGCAGCGAGTGCCCATGACCAACTCCCAAGGACGGGGGGTGGGGAATACTGGACCCGCACCCGCCTCCTCCATTCCTACTTCCTGGGCGCCGGGACTGCATCGTGGGCAAGGGAGATGTCCGGCCAGCTGGAAACGGAGTTGCGGATGTCACGTCCTGGGCGCCCTGGGCAGACCCGATGGTAGCTCCCCACGCTCGGGCCGGTGGTGCCGGAGCTGCGCGGGCGCGGGATTTTCCGCCTGTACGGAGACCGCGTCGCGGTACCGTTCCGCGTCCCCTTCCCGGTGCCGTTTGGAGGAGGAGGGAGCAGAGCTGCAGGTTAATTCGCTCAGTGTAAGCGCAGAGCCGGGCTCGCATGGTTGCTCTCAGGACACGGGTGGGGAAGTGTGGGAGGGCCAAGAGGGATGCTGCCAGTGGGCGAGGCTGGCTGGGGCCGTGAACGTTTCTCCAGGCGGTGATGGGGACATGGACTTGCTGGGGGTAAGAGCCGAGGCCTCATAGCCCCCCTACCACCACCACACCCGGCCATCACCGCCTCCCGGGGAGGGCTCAGTCGGGTCACCCCATCCGGGCACCCCGCACCTCCCGTTCCGATGCCGCACGCAGGCATCGTTGGGCGGATGGACGTGCGGAGAAGCACCTCCGTGGCCCGTAAGCTTCAGGAGCACCCCAACGGGGCCAGTCCGGTTGACCTTCCTGATCGCCCCTCAGGCTGCCCTCCCGCCCAGGAGGGAATATTTAGTGCTTAGAGAAGGATTTCGATTTTCAGAGTTCTTGTTTTCTTTTTTTCTTTTCCAAATCGAGTACCATTTTTTTCTTTTTTTTTTTTTCTTTCTTTCTTTTTTTTTTTTTCTCCAGCTCCATTCTATGTGTTTCCCCCCCGACCCCCCCGTATTCCCCCCCAGGTGCCGCAGTGCATCCGGGCCGGCTGAACTCCCCGCGGTCCCGCACCTGTGTTGATCCAGTATATTGCCCGGGAGCCAACAATGCGCGGTTATCTCGGCGGAGATAGCGCAAGGACCGTGCTCCCCCGACACCTCCGGGTGGTCGGTCGCCTTTCGGCAGAGCCCCCACTCCCCCGGTCGTGGGCAAACAGATGCCTATCTCGTCTTTTGAAAAGCCGGGGCTGTGAACGCAGGGGGCGGCGTGGGGCTGTGGGGTAAACCGTGTGGGAACGGTGGAGCACCCAGAGCCCTGAGATGGGGTGGGGGGGCTCAGTCCTCTAAATTAAACTCCCCCGCGCCGGTCGGTCTCTCCAAAGCCGTTGCAAACGGCAGGCGGGGGGCCAGCGTTATTGCCAAAAACACATATTACACTGCGACATTCTGTAAATGAGATAATGATACATAAACCTCCCTGATAGATGTGACATCCTCGGGATGTCTCCTCTAAATTAGCTGCTTGCATTGACTGCTAATAATGGTGAGTTTATGAAAGCAATTTCAGTGCAAAAAGCACAGGGTCTTCTCGGTCTAATCAGCCTGCCGCTCTTAATGGATGAGGGGGTCAGGCGGAGAATTATTGACACTCTGCTGCCCTTAACCTGTTTCCCAATAAAGCTGATTAGTTTTTGTCAATTCATCAGCTAACCACTCTCGTCGGGACTGCATCAAAGCCTTATTTGCTCAGGGGAAATCAACAAGTCACAGATCAGATCCATTACGGAGCGGCTCCGGCTGCAGGCGGGTCCCGAGCCGGGGCCGCTTCCCGGGCCTGGGCGGGGGCTGGCCCCAGGGATGGGGTGTGTGTGTGGATTTGCCGGCTCTTCTGGGGAGAACACGAGGTCCCCCCGAGTATTCGGGCTGACATAACCAGCCGCAGGTACTCGGAAAATGCCTATGCGCTGTCAAAGTTTTTATTTCACGAGGGGGAGTGAGATGGGGACCCCGGAAGGGCTCCGGACAGGTCACAGATGTGGCTGTGTCCCACATCAGCACCTTGCCCTTGTTTGATGCTTTGGGGGGACCGTCTCTCCGCATCCCCCTCCCAGGAAAAAGGCATTTCATGCGCTCCGAGAAGCCGTCGGTCCTGGAGAGAAGGGCCGGTCTCCACACGGACTGCCAAACCCCTTTATTTACCCCAATAAATTTGGGTAATAAACCGTCCACCGCATTAGGAGCCTGGGGTGTTTTTTCCGTTTCTTTTTTTCCCCCTACTACAAACCATGTTCCAGAGTTTTGCCTGTCTTTAGCCTTCCCCTCTCTTCAGATCCCCCCAGGCAAGATGCTAAATTTATTTCCGCCGCTGCTGCCATCCCCGGGAGAGGCGCGGCTGTCCGGAGTAACGAAACCCGGGCAGGTTTTGCTCATCCACGAGAAAACAACAAAAAGCCCACCTAATGTGCGCTGCCCCTTTAAGCCCCGACCGACAGCCTCTCAGTCCACCCCCCTTCAATTTAATTTCATTAAAACAGAGCATGAATATTTCTATTAAACCTAAAATGAAATATGAAGCCATTTAGACTCTGCCTGCACCAATCACCCAGATTTATGACTTTTATTCATCACATCAAGAGCTGGGAAAAATGAATTTTCTTCACCCAGGAAGGAAATAAAAACCCTGCCTTGGTCATTTCCAGAAAGCTGTTAATTTGCCCATGTGGTAATTACTTTCACAATTAACTAAAATACAAATCAACCTGACAAATTGGGTTAGTTTATATATTAATTAGCCGGTTTAAATTTATTCATTATGAAAAGACAATTTAAGGGGACCTCGGGTGTCTGTTTTATCGCAATAAATTATTCTTAGGAAATGGGGGCTAATAAAATATCACAATATTTGAGAGCACCGCGCAGGCAGTGAACTGCCACTCCGTCGCCGGCGCTGCCCAGCGCGGGGTTTCCGCGGGCGCGGAGGTGGGAATGGCATTCCGCAGGAGGATGGCCGGGGCTGGGGCCGGGGCTGGGGCCGGCCCGTGCCCCCGCCCCCTCTCCTCCAGCTGCGCTGATTTAACGCTCCGTCGATAGGATCATTCGATGCCTTTTAGCTTGTGATCTTTATAAATGTCCCGCTATTAAATTAGAAAATGATTCTCTCCTCGTTTAATTGTATTCTTTCGTTTCTTATTTCCAATTAATTAGTCCTATCGACGTTGCAATATTTTAAATGACTGGAGTCCGTTTACAGTTTAAAATATATGGGTCAGCGCATGCAATTTTAGACTAGGCAGAACTATATAATGTGGGTTTTAACTACTCTTCTCTCATACGTCTTAAACATCTGGCTAAATGCATCATTTAGAAGCACCGCGGGTATTTTACCCCCTTGGGACGGGCCGCGCCGCTGCTCCCTGCGCGCTCCGCGGAAGCCCGTCCGCGGTGGCTGCGCGCAGCGCAAGGTTTCTGAAAATCACTTGCGCCGCTCCCTGCGTCGGCGCTGCAAAGAACCGGTTGGTTGAGGACGATCCGCGTGGTTTTGGGTGAAAAGCTGCGGGTTTTTCACACCACGGCCCTGGTGCGCATCGCGCCCCTCCCCTCCCCCGCCGTTCCCAGTGTCGGCTCAGCAGGCGGGCGGCATCGCAAGGGAAAGGGTGTGGGGCTGTGCCGGTCCCCGCCCCGCACTGCCTGTCCCGGGCTGGAGGCTGTGCCGAGGGCTAGAGAGGGAATAACGGGATAGTAAATATATATAAGATATAGTGGGGCGTTAAGTAGCCACCTTCCTGCTTGTGGGGGCTGATGAGTTCTGCCCCAGGGATGTGCGGGATGGAGGGGGTGGGACATGCATGTCCCTCCTCTATCAAAAGCGGATGGGGGACTCGATACTCTTTGACCTCTCCTGCTCCACTGTGGGGAAAACCCCTGAAAGCTGCTGGAAAAGACAGGGTGGGCAGCGTGAGTCATCCTGTCCCTGTCCCCCCTCTAAGAGCCCCCTCTGAAAGCAGCCAAAGACTCTACACAGTCTCCCCTTCTCTGTGAGCTGTGCTGGCTCTGTCCCCAGGCTGTAAGCATAGAGAGGGATCCCCAAGCCTATGCAGAGGGGCACCCAAACATGGATGAGACTGAGGGAGCAGCCCCCCAGGAGTAGGCTGGCTCCAGGGAGGGGACTGGCAGAAGCACGGAGGGGGAAAGGTGAGTATGGCTGTGACAGTGTGGGACTGGAGGGGACACACTCTGCTCCCTGCTCCCCCTTCTTTTCTAGGAGTCTCCTTTGGTGCAGATGGACACAAAATCTTTTTTTTCATCCTTCAGCTGATGCCCCCTCCCTGGTCCAGCCCACCTCATCCCAACTCATCACATGAGGTCACTGTGAGGGCTCTATGCCTCATATACCGTGTCTGTGTGCAGGTACCTAGAAAATCCCTCATCCCAATTGGTCTCCTGGTTGGCCCTTCACTGGCTGGTGCTTCAATACTGGGGACAGAGAAAGCACTTCCCACCCATATCTGCAGTAATGCTGAACCTCTCCCTGAGAGCAATGGGCTTGGACAGAGAAAATCTGGGCTCAGGTTCACCCCAGTAGCAGGCAGAGTTGCTCTTTGCTGTCCCCAACTCCCCTTGTGTCACTGGTCCCTCCAAATGGGAGCATCCCAGGAGCACCTTAGATCTGTAGATCTTGGAGTCTACCTTGAGCTTTTGAGATTCAGGTGATCTCAGCCTCAGTTTTCAGCTTTGTCTCTGTGGGACCCCTTCTCCAACTGGACAAAGCTTCTTGTAGTTGATTTTAGAGGAATTATCTGGAGAAATAAGAGATCCATGTGGATGGAGAGCAGGATACCTGCCACCTCTCCAGGAGACAGGTGAAGGCTCCCTTCACCTTCACGTTGTTGAGCTCTGGGGCTGTTTGACCCTCCAGTGTGCATGGCAGAGGAATAGCATAAACATAGGAAGGATAAAAGATTAATCATAAGTGCCGATTAATAATGTGACAAATACTATTGTTTCCTCTCCTGGGCTCCAAAGGTCCCTCCCATCCAAGGTGGGCTCAGAAAAAAAAGCACCTAAGGTGGTAAAACCCCAACGCCAACCGCTCCTGCTATTAATTGTATCAAATGTCGTTGTAGTAACATTAATCACGGGCAAGTTCCTCGTGCGATTTAGGAGATGGTAATATGTGATTCCATAAGACTCTCATTGTGATTTAGCATTGATTAATGTCCATTCATAAAATGATATAAAACTTACTTCTCTCCCATCGTAGAGCCCCAAACCACATTCCAGCCAATATTTCAAACCCCTGTTAATGTAACTGCTAATTTCAGAGGGTGATGGCAATGGTTATGGTGTATACAGGCTGGTGTGGAGGGGTCTGCAGTGAGGTTCAGGAAGAGGTTATAGGAAGGATTTCCAAAGCAGAAAATCACTGTCCTGCTGAAACGATCTCAGGTGTTACACAATGGTTCTGATTTGGATTCACATCAGAACCCCTGGGGATTTAATTGGGACTTTGGAAGTGCCTGACTCAAAATGCTCGAAGGATCAAATTGTTTTGATCCACGGCTTTGTAACTGTGGCATCTCCATTCCCTTGTAGCATTTAGCTACCTTCAGCTCCCACTGAACTAGCTGCTCTGAAGGTATTGCTAGATGCAGTTTGCTTTAGCTGTGTTTTCTGGAGGCTCTGCTTGGCTCAGGGCCTGGTACAAAATAGCTCATGCTTTTTATTTCCTCTTCTTTTCTTTCTTTTTTTTTTTTTTAAGACACATACCAGGGATTGCAATGTGTGTGCATAATGCTCTGTGACCCAGGAATCATGCCCTTGCAAAAAAAGAGATGAAATTAGAGAAACGGGGAGGAGACTGTGTGACTAGGGAGATGCTTAGAGAATTAAAAAAAAAAGAAAAAAAAAAAGGGGCTGGAAGTTGACATCTGGCTTAAAACAACAATATATAATAGGAAGTTCAATATTTGGTGCTTTCCTATATATAATTTAGCGATAGATAATAGATAATAAAGAGTTCACAGGATCACTTGATGGGAAATATATTGATAATACAATTTTTCTTTGCAAAATGTATGCAATGATTGCAGTTTTGGTTTAATAATAAATTTAACTTTGAAGAATCATCTGATTCAAACCTCTGCTTTTTTCTAATGGCATTCAGAATTATTAATATCTGTCTAGCCAGCTAAAGAGGTTTTTAAAAGAGTATGCTGGGTGTTCTGCAATTAGAGTGGCCATCTGCCCTTTATTAAAACTCCATTAACCTTTACATTAAAATACATTTAAAATGCAGACACACTGAAAATATCAAACGCAAATAAAATAGATAAATCTAAGCTGTTCCTTTGCTTTCTTGGCTTATTTGTGGAGAATGCAGCAACTTGTGGCACCTATCATTTTCTGGGGACAGATAACACTTTGTGGCATCAATTTCCCCATGTTAAGGACAGGAAATAATTACAGGAAGGTAATGGAATTAATAACATCTCTGATGAAAATTTTTAGAATGTGGTTTTGTTTATAGAAGGCTAGAAAACTATTTTGATGTTCATATTATATATTACAGAATAAGATGCTTAGTTTTAAGCGCAGAACTAATTTGCTTTGCTCATGCAGCTCTGCTGATCACAGTGGAGATATTTACACTGTAGAACGATTCATGCAAATAAAATGATTGACATTTTTCTGAAAAGATTCATGTCCACTGTCAGTGTAAACCCACCAGAGCCCCTGTAGCTGCCACAGCATTGTTCCCTTGAGCCGTGTATCTCTGAGGAGTGAGAGCAATACTGTATTTACCCTGCTGAATTACTGCTACTGCTGGCAGAGCTGCTGGTTTGATCTGTAAATAAATATGTCTAAAAACCCCCTTCTAAGACCTGTTTTTACTTGCATTTGGCCAATTGGGCTGAAATTCCTGAGATTTTTTTTTTTTTTAAAGTCAGTAAGAATGTCTCAGCCGTTACCCAGACTCAGGTTAAGAAATAATGTCATTGTTTCACCCGGCTTAAAGCCTTCCCAGTGAGGGTGACTGCATACCCATTGAGCCATGATTTATGGCCGCAGCTGGTGTGGATCAGGTCCCCCTGGCACGGGGCACACCTCCTGTCATCGATCCCACAAACCCAGCCTTTGGCCAAATCATAAAACTTTCGAAAGCGGCCCCGCTCTGATCCGCACAGCCTCCTCAGCTGCATTTCCCAAGGACTGCCTTTGCTCCGGAGATAACCCTGGTCGGGATCTCAGCGGGATTTCCCTCCCTGTCACTGGTTTTTCTGCTTCCCGTGGGCTGCGGCAGCCGGTACCGGAGGAGCGAGGTGTCAGACCCTACCACCGTGAGGGAAACGGGTTGAGGAAGGAGCCGGTGGCAGCACAGAGCAGGGTGAGTGATGGGTACCGCGCCTGCAACGGGGGCTTGCGGAGAAATTCGGAGCTGGATGTGACGGAGGCAGGTGCGGGGACTGCAGAGCTGGAGATGCTAAAGCTGGGAGGAGAGGGTGGCGGGAGGAGAGGAGGGATGGCGAGGGTGAGGATGGGTAAGGGGTTCAGATCTGCGATGCGGGGTTGAGGAGGGGTAGTGAGGAAATGAGAAGCACATCCAGAGAGTGCCACGCAAAGAGGACGTCAGCGTCGAGTGGGAGAGGTCACACCCTGCATGATCGCCCAGCAGTCACTCAGGGAGGATTTTTCTGACAGTCCTGGGATTAAATTCTCTGCGGAATCGGCTTGTAAACCTTTTTACATGCTAAAGCATTCCAACCCAAGCTGCAGGAAAATGCTTTTACTTGACTTGGCAGCACATTTTCAAAGCCATCGTTTCTCAGAAAGTTTTACAACATTTTGCAGTTCCTTTTTATTCAGAACAAACCCAAACACCAAAACTATAAATTTGCCAGGAATCTTGCTTCCTTTAAGGCTCTGGTCACAGTGACCTGCGAGTATCTAGTGGTACATTTTAAGTTCAGGTCTCAGTAAAGCCTTGCTGACAAGGAAATAGTTGAGGGAATGAAATGATACATTTCCACAGACCATCATGCTATTTCCTTAATTGCACTTTCAGTAGCAGAATCTGCCTCTCCCCCCAAGTTGAAGGATCCTTTTGCAAAAAAAGAGCTTAGCTTTCAAACAGGTCTGTAGTTTTCTTAGCTGGGTTTATATATGGTCCTTGTATTGACAGAACTTTTTGATTAATATCATGTATAACATTCCTTAATGCATCAGTTGAATTAATTATGCAGAAACATTTGGCCACCTGGACGTACTATTGATGAAATGACATTTTATTGACAAAATGACAATTTAATACTGCACTTTCCTGAAGCTTTCTGCTGAATAGATTGTTTGGTTCAGTAAGTGTAGCAAGAGGTGGGGGCAATTGAGGAAAGTCTTTTGTCTTCCCCAAAATGTTCTAGCTGGCTATGAGGTTTGCTACTGGATGTTAGTACTGGGATACTTTGGGTCTGCCACTGCTGCTGGACAGTATATAGAGGGGCAGTGTCATCTGTAGCTTTGGCTGGTTGATCTTGGAGGACTCTTCTTGATGAACTCTGCTAAAAGGCACCTGTGGGTGACAGTCCTTATATCTCCTTTTGGCAGGGGCCCCACCATGGCTTTGGGCAGTTCAAATTATTTTGGTAAATGAGTGGCATTGTGGCCAGGTGACATACATGGCTTTTAAGGGGAAAAAAGAACTGCCTCCACCAGCACAGCTTGCAAAGAGCCTGGATTTGCTGCTCTACCCACAGCTTGGCTAGGAGAGGGTTCAAAACTTCCTCTTCCCATCATGGTGTGGACAGTATGATCTTCCTGTTTGGTCTTGAAGAAACTTTTGTTTAGCTTTTGTTGTGTTTTTAAACCCAGACTTTAATAATCAAACAGGTTTCAAAATGGGTGGGGTGGGATTTTCAAAAGCTTGCAAGTGACTTTGGAACAGGCACCGTATGAAATTGATGGGGGTCTTCAATCATTCAGGCACTTTTGAAAAAAAATCATATCCTTTATTGGGACTTTTGTTTCTCTTTCTTAAAAAATTGGAGTGTAGAGGCGGTCCTGATGATGGAGAATAATATTGACTTTCTGTAGCTGATAGCAGAGATGTGAGTGGGCTGGGAGTTTTCCAACCAGATGTTTTTTTCTTGGAAAATGTTGATTTATTGAAACTGAAACTTTTCATGGGAACATATCAGTACTGATTAAATTTCGTTGAGAGAGATCGCTAGGGTCTGAGCCAGAATTTCTGCCTGTAACAAAAAAATGAGGTCCTTGGCTGGGGAATGACCAACAGGTCAGGGCAGCCATCTGGAGCTGGTCTGGGTCAGGTAGAGCAGTGGATGGATTGAGGGTCTCCCACATAATGGACATAGCCCTTGGGTTCCTTCAAGAATCATCTACCATTTTTTCATACACCAAACCTAAAGAAAAAACCCTCTCCCATTTATTCTGATATAGAATGGGAAGTTCATTGCTTGATCAGGTTGTGAGAAACCAGCACATGCTTGTGGAGGTCTTTGAAGATCTATCAAATTAACATTATTACAATTGTTATCACTCATGTAGATAGAACATTTCATTGCAGGGTACGATCAACAGAAATGCTTCAGAGAGGATGGCTGGGTGATGATTTCAAAGAGTGAATCCTCTGGAAGCAAATTACTGGTAACTGCATTATGGTGAGTTACCATCAGTAAATGTTATTAGCGTGAGGATTTGTTCCCATGTCAGAACGATGTTAATACAATATTAGCCATGCAGGTCTTTGGTGTCAACATGAGAATATCAAATGCAAGTGGAGGAAAATTGCATTGGATTGTGGAGATGATGGCAAATCAATGACACAGAAAATCTATGGAGAGCAGTTCACAGTGACACAAGAAAGCAGTGTCCGCATAAATCAGTGCAGACCAATAGACGCTGGAGAGAAATTTCCATGCAAGATTAAGTGGACATTGTTATCATGTCAAGACTATATGAAATAAATGCTGCAAAATGAGGATGATACTGTGATACTGACATTTAGACCAACCAATGCCAACAGAAATTATTCGGTCATTAGAAGAAACCAACAGGCTTCTCTGTTATAAACTCTTGTCAGCAGCAAGGAGCAGCTGGGAGCTCTTGTAGTGGCTCAGGGCTCTGCAGTGTTTGGAGCTGAGTGAACACACACCTATACAATCTCTTCTGGCCTAGAAAGCTTCCAAAATTGTGGGACAGCAGAATTTTGTAAAGGGGGTATGACTGAAGAGACCACGGGACAACATGGTCAGTGTGGTGGCAGCTGCCTTGGCTTTGCTGAATTTTCTGTACACAAAAGAGAGGTGAAGAATGAGGAGGATGATGCTTTGGGGACTGTATGGGGACATGGAGAAGAAGGGGAGGGTCATTGGAGAACTGGTGTGGGGGTTGGCAAGATGATGCTGACAGGAAAAAGCTGACAGTGAAGTCACTCAACACCTCTTCTAACTAACATCTTGTTTAAGAAGGTGGATAATATGTTTGAGGGGGGCTGAGTTGCTCTGTCACATCCTCTCACCACCTTGTAGCATGATGTTCACTAAATGTTTTTGCCCGGATCCACCTGTCCACCCAACACTGCTCATGCAGCATAGATCAGTAGTGCTGTCAGATCTACTGTGTACACCAAGTAGTCCAGCCTTAAGCCTCAAACAGCATCACAATACATATAATTGGGTGGGCAGGAGCTGTCTCACTTCATTTTAAGTATCTATGAGACAGCTCACACAGGTACCATGAGCACCAACCCTGAGAACAGGGACGAATAAATCCTGCTCCCAGTGCTGCTGTTCTGCAAACATCTCCTCTACAGCGCAGGCTCTCAGACCCGCTCAGGAATCCCAGCACATAGTCTGTGGGTCTTGTACACAGGGACTTCTCCACTGTGGGTGGGAAGCAGCTCTGCATTTCACAGAATCACAGAATCACAAGGTTGGAAATGGCCTTTAAGTCCAACTGTTCCCATCGTATGCTAAACCATATCCTTAAGTACCTCATCTACTCTTTTTTAAACACATCCAGGGATGTTGACTCAACCCCTCCCTGGGCAGCCTGTTCCAGGCCCCACAACTCTTTCAGTGAAGAATTTTTTCCTAACATCTAATTTCAACCTGCCCTGGCACAGCTTTGTGACATTTCCCCTTGTTTATTTCCTGTCACCTGGATGAAGAAACCATCACCCACCTCTCTACAACCTCCTTTCAGATAATTGTAGGTGATGATAAGGTCTCCCCTCAGCCTCTTCTTCTTTGGACTAAACATCCCCAGTTCCCTCAGCCGTTCCTCATACTATTTGCCCTCCAGCCCCTTCCTCAGCCTGGTTGCCTTTCTCTGGACTCGCTCAAGGACCTCAATGCCCTTCTTATGGTGAGGAGCCCAGAACTGGACACAGTACTCAAGGTGTGGCCTCACTACATTCTCACACATTTACACTTTTGGAGTTCAGGTCCAGCGAGCTGGGTCTCAGGGAAGTTGGCGGGAATTTTGCCACCAGTTTGACAGCGAGTAGGACCAGGCCTCACGCCTGCGGAGCAGTGTAAGTGTCCTAATGCATTTAAAGTGTTTAGAAAATTACTTAAATCAGACACATTTTTCAGTTCAGCCCATTAGCCTTTCACATGTGTTTGTGTGGAGCGCAGCACCCAGGCAGACTGGCGGCTTGTAAATGTTAAATCAGCATAAATATCACAGCCTCTGCGAAGCCCGTTAGTGTGGCAACTTACAGAATGATTAACATCATGCAGGGAAGGAAAATATTGACATTCTATACATCCGTATCTCCGTAACGCTGCATGAAAAGTGGTATCTGCAATACTAATGGACACCTAATTGATGTCATTACTATACTTGCAGCTCACTGAGAAGCTGGTGAGGGAGCCTGTAAAAGAGATAAGATTAAAAGAGATTATTTCCAGCCACATTTCTGGCAGCAAACTGGCACAGCAATTGTTTTAACTCCTGTTACTGTCACTGCTGGCATTTATTGCCTGGTAGCTTCAGGAGGCTGCTCCTGTGAGGATGCAGGGCACTGGGCAGTACAGGGGAGCAGATGGTGTTGTGCAGGGAAAGTCATATTTGGGAGAGGTTTTGTTACCCTGTTTTGCACAGCGCAACATTAGTGGCTGCTGCTCAGAGCTGTCTTGACAAAATGAGGGGTCATGGAGAGGAACAAAGTGACTGTGTTGGTGGCAGCAATGCAGGGACATGCTCAAGGAGGAAAAGGCAGAACTCCTTTCCAGCATGGTCTGTTTATGTGTCTTTGGGAAATATAAACTTGCCTTTCTTTCTCTGCCATTCAAAGGACACATCTCCTGGAAGCAAAGCTGGTACATTGATATTGTCTCTATTCCCAAGAGGGTCTCCTTCCTTCAGCCTCTGAAGATCTGGGGCCCTGGTTGAAATCCAGACCTTGCTGGAAGGCTCTGTCCTCCTTAACAAGGCTCTCACAGTGTGTGTTCGTCTGCCGGCATGTACCAACAAGGATGCCATGGCAAAAAAGGTCTCTGCCAGGCTATTGCACGAGAATGCAAATAAAGCACGGGATTGTGAGAATTGCATCGTGTTGTTAAAGGCAAATCCTCAAGCAAAGTTACCTTGAGTGCAGCAGGAATTCTTGAGTTAAGGCTTTGGGATTGATGTGTGATTTGCAACATACTGATATGTTTACAGACACCGTGGTCCTTCATTGCTTGCTTATCTCCAGCTCCAGCGGTGATGATTTTGCTTCTACTACATTTGAGTGATTAGATTTACTGGTTAGAACATCATTTGTATGTTGAATAACCTAAACTCTTTAATCCAAGATTGTTTTCCCCCAGTGGGATTTAGATAACTTTCCCAAAAGACGGCAAAGAGCCAGTACGTTATCTTGAATCACAGTCTAGCTCCAGAACAATCAACTCTAAGTTGTTTGAGAAGACTGTGTACATTAAAGTGGCTGTAAATCAGCATAATGAAAACAACAGCACATGCAGAAATTCATTATGTACCCAATGCGCCGGGGTGTGATTTTATTATTTGGTGCATTTATGCTTTATGATTGTTTTGCAGCAGCAAATTCAGCCGATGGATGTGAAATTACAAACTGCTGCCACTTCTCTCACAGTAAACAGAATGCATTAAAAATAAATAAATAAAATAAAATAAACACCTAAATGTTTTATTATAATAAAGTTACTTGAGGCGAAGAGTTCAATAAGGAGAATTTATAAACATATCATTTCAGATCTTGGAAGGATTTCAACATAATTTGCTTGTGGTATGGTAAGTGAGGTGAAATCCATCTGCAAGTCTCTCTGGAGTAATAAATATCTGGAAGTGTCTATTTATATTTGCTATGAATTTACTGTAGTGCAAAAATGCTCCAGACTATCCAAATCAAATATGCATGACTTTTGGGCAAGGAAGGAATTCTTTATGCATTTTATTCTTAATAAATGTTATTTCTCCACAGAACAAAAGCCCTCCTCTCTCTTCACTTACATGACTCAAAGGCTGCCACTTGTAGGGTAAGAACTCTTAATGCCTCTGAGGCTTTAAAGAATCAGGCCCCTGCGCCCTGACTTTCAGCAATATTTTTGAATATGCTTTCATCTAAGTTGACAGTGTAAATAAATTATAATAATTGAGACTTCATTTTATGTCCATTTGTAAATGAACATAGATTTTTCAATTTATCTAAGTAATTAACCTTTATCAGAATGGCTGGCTGTATTGCAATGACAATTTTATACACAAACAGACACCAGTGATTATCTGGAGGTATTTTGGGCTTGCTAACCAAGGCTACTCTTGAGCAGATTCTCCATTGTGCAGGTGGATAAGGCTGAAGAGTCACTTACTGCCAAGTCCCCCATCACGTTGTCAGCAGCTGCCTCTGTAGCACAGATAGGGTTGCTGAATGGGACAGCTCTGCTCTAGCAGGATGGTTTCCCTTAGTGGCACTGCTGAGATTTTTACCTTTGCTGCTGTCTGCTGCTGGGATGAAATCAGCCTATTTAACTGAACACCAGGCTTTGAAACCTTGCACAAGGAGCAGAAAACCAGACTGGCATCTAAGCTTCCAGTGAAGTTTTAGTTAGGGGAGGTGTTAGTTAGTAGGTGTCACAGACCACCTCTCCCAGTCCAACAGAAATACCGCCTCCTTTCTCAATCGGGGTCTTCAGGTTCCCTTTCTAGAGTTGCATCACTCACTCTGAACAAATCTCCTCCTGTAACTGGGACTGACAGCCCTCCTAGCCAGCACATCTCCAGGCCCTGCTATGTTACCTCCTTCTACCCCACCCATAAGTAAAAAAGGGGTCAGGAGGGAAGGAAGGAAGGAAAAGGAGAGATCTCTTGAGTACTGCAAGTATTTAAGTTTAATGAGGGTAAGTGCCAGATTCTGCACCTGAGAAGAGGCAACCTGGGCAGCACATACAGGCTAGGGGATCAAATGCTGGAGGCCAGCCATGCTGAGAGGGATTTGGGGGTCTTGGTTGACAGCAAGTTAAACATGACCCAGCTGTGGGCCCAGGCAGCCAGGAGGGCCAACCGTACCCTGGGGTGCATTAAGCATCGCATGGCCAGCAGGACCAGGGAAGGGATTGTCCCACTCTGCACTGTGCTGGGGCAGCCTCACCTCGAGTACTGGGTGCAGTTTTGGGTGCCACAGTACAAGAGGGACACAAAAATATTGGAGAGTTCCAGAGGAGGGAAAAGAGGATGGCGAAGTGTCTGGAGAGAAGGCTTATGAGGAGAGGCTGAAGTCCTCCTCATCCTGGAGAAAAGGAGACTGCATGGGGACAGCATCATGATCTGTGGCTTCCTGATGAGAGGGAGCAAAGGGGCAGGCACTGGTCTCCTCTCTTTGGTGACCAGTGATAGAACGCGAAGGAATGGCATGAAGCTGCTACAGGGAAGGTTTAGGATGTGTATTAGGAAGAGGTTCTGTACTGAGAAGGTGGTCGGGCACTGGAACAGGCTCCCCAGGGAAGGGGTAACATCTCTGAGTTTGAATGAGGTCAAGAAGAGTCTGGACGATGCCCTCAGTCCCACGCTCTGACTGGGCTGGCCCTGTGTGGAGCCAGGAGTTGGACTCGATGATCCTTATGGGCCCCTTCCAACTCAGAAGATTCTGTGATTCTATGAATTATCAAGACCAGCCTTTTTCTTAAACCCACAGTCTGAGCTTTTGTAGCTGCCCCCTAGGAAGTGGGTCTGCTCGCAGGCATCAGTAGGGGAGCAACACAAGCCCTGTTTTCCATCTGCAGTTTTGCAGTGACCTGAAGGCTTACCCAGGAGTTCAGAAATCACATCTTTGAAAATTCTCTTAATCTATTGCCTGTGCAGACTTTCAGAGCCTACAAACCCATCTGTTCTGATTTACAAAATAGATAAAAATTTAAATAAATAAACATTTATTTTAAAAAGTTTGAGTAGCTCTAGTCTTCACACCTCCAGAACTGTCCTGTACTGAAACAGGTGGAAAAAATTATGCAGCATCAAATATATATATTTTGGGGTATTTTACTTTCACTAAAGGAAACCAAAGTCTTAGGAATAAACCTTCTACTCCAGAAATGCACTAAGGTTGGAATTTAAGCAGGTGGTGGATGGAATAAAAACCTGATCATGGCTTGGGTCAGTCCTCCTGCCTGAGCAGCCTGTTAGAGCACGAAGGGATATATGCAGAAACAGAGGAGGCCTGAAGTCTAATGCAGCAAAATAAGTTTTAGTGGATCAAGCTAGTGAAAGATCAATCAGAGATTATGTAGGTATTTTTGATCACACCCTGGGGCTGGAGCAAGGGCTTCTCAAGGTCTCTGACAACCCTATTTTCTAAGGTCTGACAGCAGTTCCAGGCTGAAAAGCTGCTATGTAATATAATTGATTTTAAAAATTGCTATGAGTTATTCTGGCCAATCCAAGAGAGAGAAAATGTCCCTTCTATCCTCCTGGCATACAAATCATAAGATGGATAATAAAATACAGATCGTGACAGAATTGCTTTCCCCTCTGCTTTGAAAATGAATAACTTTAAAGCATTGGCAATCTCCTCTTGCCTGGGTTTTGAACTCCCAAACCCATGTTTTTGCATGCTAGGTTCTTTCCATTGTGAAAGGCAAGGCAAGCATTTAAATGTTTTAGGTTTTGGCAATGAGAGCAAAAAAATCATCAAACCCTACAACTATTAAACTCTTGAGAAAGAAAGCAAGAAACTCAGCAAAAAGATAAAGCAAAGAGGAGCTTCTTTCAAGAGGAGAAGCCGTGGCAAAAGGAGGATCACTGAACTCACCCTGGGACCACAGGGATCAAGACATTGACTGCCTATCAACCCCTTTGAAAAGGCAGAAGCTGAAGAAGGTCTGATGTTCCACCAGACCTTGAAATGGGAAAGGTGGAAAGAAAAAGATGGAAATAGTTGGCAGGGACTGAAAGTATGCATGGAAGAAAAAAACCACGATGCAAGAGCTCTGAAATCAAATCCCAGGAGAAGGATATTTGCACACTCCTACTTACCAAGTGTGAAGAATGAAGTGGAAAAGCTCCAGTTCAGTCTGATAAATGGTGGAATTCACTGCTGTGGACGAGGAAGAGGAACCAGACTCCATCTCTCTGGATCCCTGACCCAAACAACCTAAGGAATCTTTCTTTTTCTTTTTTAAAATTTTTTTAAATTTTAAATTCTTTACATGTTTAGAAAATCCTTCCCAAATACAGACCTTTGCACTGCCACCTTCATAACTTCTTTCCCCTCTACCCTCCCAAACAAGCAAATGACATGCAAACAAAAATCTGCTAGTTTGCTTAATGGAAAATAGCTTTGGAGCATGGATATAGATTAAATCAAAGCTACAGAAGTCTGAAAAACAGTCAGATTTAGAAACACAGCACCCAGGGATAGCTTTGATTTGTTTGTTCCTGTCCCAAGCCCAGACCTGAGCCCCTCAACAACCCTATGGGTGGCTGTGATGGAACCACAGGTACAAATCCTCCTTGAATCTGCTCAGTGAAGAAAGCTGCGGTTTCCTGGTGAACTTCAGGAAGTGTTAGATTATGCTGCTGCTGAAGGAGTGGTCTCTCCTCCTCCTCAGCCAGGAGCTCCCACCTTGTGTCAGCTCTAGCAGTCATCTGTTTGCAATCCATGCAATTGATTTGTCTGCAGACTAACCATTTCCTATTTTAGGATGAGTTTTTCAGATGACAAACGGATTAATATAATTCATAATCTCCCATTCTGTCCTTCTTTGCATCTTCCAGCCATGTGGCTCCCATACAGACTATCCACAAGACACCCATGGATAGTTTACCTGGGCCTGCCTGAGAGCTTCTGTTGTGAGATGCTAAATGACCAAGTCTTGGTTGTGAAGGAGTCCTCATGTCCCCAGTGAGCCCCAATACAATCCATGCTTGAAGAACTTTGCTTCACATGGAGAGAATATGGCCAGCATGGCTGCTTTTGGGTGGTCTTCAACAGGCAGTGTAGAAGTTCCCAGTCCTGGGGGTGTACAGGCCAACTCCTAGGAGTACACACAGGCTTCAAGTCTCACGTGAAAGAGAAACCCCTTTCACTACTGTCTCCAGCTAAGAAGCAAAACTAAAAACCATTGCAGAAGCCCCAAAGCTGTTTGGACACACAAGTGTATGGGAACCATCACGCAGATTCCTGGAAGCTGTTTGATTCAAGTGTGTCATTGTCTCTTTTAATTTGCTCTTCATGCCCAGGATGGGGTATGGTTTGTGTCTGTGGAGCAAGTGTGTTTTCTGCCCTTGTTCTGAGTCACCGCAGGATGGTCAATGTTTGCCAACAGGAAACTCTTTTCCTTTACTGAGAACAGCCTTTACTATGAATCACCACACTTCACATGCTCAGAGTTTTCTCCCCACCAATCAGTCAGCAGGAAGATCACTGAGTGGCACGTGTCAGAGAGAGCAAATGTTCCGTGAAAAAGGATTTTGTGATTTGTAAAGATGTGCTTGAACTGCTCACCCAACTACATAGCAACTGCTTACAGCTCCCAGCTCATTTCTGACAGATCCTGCAAAAGAATAAACCAGAAGAGTTAAATTTGTTCAGCAAGGAACTGCCTTCAAGTTCTTCCCTTGTGCAGAAATACTCTCTGTAATTGTTGGATGTTACCTGTGACTTGCTTCAGAACAAGCAGATCTCATGGCTGTTCTGAGTCACACTTTCCCTACCTGTGAATCAACAGAAACTTCATGCTTTGAAGTTACTTCAATTAATGAACTATTCTTACATTTCGATGGGTTTATATCATACGATATAAGTCCATGGGATCCCATCCAATCAACCATGTATGGTGATTCTAATGCTAGCTGAGGTGACATTGCAACTGCCTTAGCAGTTATTTATGAGCAGCTGTTGCCTCTGATGGAAGGCATCCGAGAGCCTGATTGTGTTCTGGGCTGCGATGAGTGGGAAAGAGCCATGCCTGATGCTGCACAAAATGAGGTTTCCCACATCCACAGGTCTGGGGCACTGGAATGCAGGTTCTTGTCACATGAACATGCCCAAAACAGTTTGAGGAAATGGATGTGCTGGGGCTGGGCTATGTTTACTGCGCTGTCAGAAAGCCCTCACGTGAACATGAGGAGAAGCACTGAGTCCTCCCCACCAACCTTTTTAACGTACCGAGCCAGCAGCTGTCAGCACTTGCCACAGCTAGCAGTTCTGTTCAGCCTTACCTGCTGAGTCTCATCCAGGATGAAGATGACACCCATGCAAAAAAGCACGATCCCATATGCAAACCCCGTGGTCACAGTCCCACACAGAAACAGACATACACAATTCCAGAGTGCAATGTGATTTGGATGGGTGTAAGAGACCTGATCGCTTTCCCCTCAAGGCACGCAGTCCCAAAATCAATTACCCGTTCCTCTCTCTGGCCAGAAATTCCAACCAGGAGTGAGGAAATGTTTTCTTCTAAATGGAGGTGTTTCTGGCAAACACTTTGTAAGCTGGAATGGCCTTTGTTGAAAAGTTTCTGCTCAGCTCTGGTGCATCCTGACACCAAGCTCACAGCAAGCACAGCGGGATGCAAACAGACCCAAACCAGAAGGTTACAAACCCATGCAGTCCTAACCAATACAACCAGGTCTTCTGTATGTTTGCCTTCTGCGTTGCATTGGTTTGACTAGACATAGTTAAATCCAGTTAATTAATTACAGTTATTAAGTGGAAGCAGCAGCGTGAGCCTGTGTGAGAGGCAGGGGTTGTCCTTTCGCTCTGCACACCCTGTGAGGAGTGATGCAGTCCTCCAGGCTTACTTACAGTGTTAGAAATTAATATAAAGTGAAGACATATGGATTCGTTCCCCTCACAACTATTGTCAAGCAACCTGGGAGCAATTTCACTAAAATCAGTTATGGTCTAAAGGTCAAAAGCACGGAATTTTTGGAAAATTTGTTCTGACAAAGAAAATCTGCCTTTGTTTCTGGCTGCTTTGGGTTTGCTGAGTTGTCTCCATGGTGGCTACTCCAGTATCAGCGAATGGGTATCTAGACATTTTCTCCATAGATTTCGGAATATCCTTGCTGTTTTATATTGTTAAATGTGAGCTGAACCTTTGGTAGCTGGAAAAGGGACAAGTGTAAGTCTCTGCTTCAGAAGAGTGGTAAAACACTGCAATGGGAACATAAAAATGATACTTCATGATTAAGGAATTCCGGTGCTGAATGCTGGGAAATACCATATCTGACTCTCACTGACTTTTACATAGAAACACTTGGTCAAAAGTGGTGATATTTGCATGTGATTGGTGACTTCCATATCCCTGATGAGGTTGAGTTCATCAGCTTTCTCTAGTAAAAAAGATGGGGACAACCATTGGGCTTGGGAGCGTATTAGCGGATCCTAAAAGTTACGGGAGAAGAGACAGGGATTTTTTCAAGCAGGTAGTAGGATAGTGTGTAACTGTGGCCACTGCAGCTTCTGCAGAGAAGTTATCCCTGCTCTCCTGCAGGAAGGACTTGGCTCAAAGCCCACTGAGATGGAGTAGGAATGTTTCTGTGGACTTCACTGGACTTGGCCCAAAGCTCAGAGCTCAAGGGGTACATTCCCTACCTTGGACCCGGTTTCTGAAGTGCACATATATGGGAACTTCATGGCACAGAACTGAAGCAGGCCTTTCCAAATGTTGCCTGACTCTCTCGGTTACTCCCTGGCATCAGGCCTGGTGCCCATCATGGGCTTTCCTACACAGCAGACTTCTGCTGGCGTAGGTGAACAAGTGGGATGTGTAAAGGAGTGACCTTGATGAACACACCCTATTGTGGGCACCAGTGTTTGCTCCCCATTGTTTCACCTGGAGATCCATGTACCTGTTGTTGCAGCTGTCCTTATACAAGGACATTGCTTCCGTGCTGCTTCTGCTGCCCTGGTAAAGTGCTCACAGGGTCTGGGGAAAAGCTGTTTGACTTTCCGTGCTGAGGAGAAATATTTTCTCTGGCCAAGTCTCATTCTTGTTTGTTCAAAATCTTTCCCAGGCCTCCTTGGAGGGGAGAGTCCAAGCTTGCTCAGTGTCTAAGTTTTGGCTTGGCTTGGAAGAGTAAAAGTTACAGCCTATTTGGCCAGCATATACCCCAGGCTTGATCACAGAATCATAAGGCTGGAAAAGACCTTTAAGATCGTCAAGTCCAACCATTCCCGTCCTAAGCTAAACCATATCCCCAAGTACCTCATCTACCTGATTCTTTCTGAATTCAGTAAAGAGGGTTAAAGCCCAAGCCCAGCTGAACTGTCAGGCAGGAAGGTGGATATAAATACCTCTTGATGTTCTCAGACCTGGTTTTTACTCCAGAATACAGGCATAGCTGTACTCTTGGGGACATCATTCAGTGGAATCCGGTTCAATCCCGTCATTAGGTTGCCACAAAATGAAACCACTGTAGTATTTTGCCCTCCCCCTTCCAGTGTGATTTAGAGAAGTCAGGTGAACCTTGTTTCAACCTTGTTCTTGGGTTCTAAGTGGTCATTTCATTTAGGACATTTGACTAAAAGCCCTTTTCATGGAACCAGCTTCTGCAGGAAAGATGCCAGCAATTAATGAAAGATGATAAAATAATAAAAGAAGTAATACATTAACTATATTATCCTTGCACATTTGGGCAGTCCTTTTCATTATATCCTCTTTATGGACATCCTCCAGCAACAATTGAAGAGCTGCTTTATTGCTGTTCTGTGACTGTTTTGATTTCCAGACATTAACAAGTTATTTAAATGCAAAAGCCCTCTTTCACTCTCCCATTTCCTACTGGTAGATTTGATGCAAATAGCAAAACAGTCTCAGTACGTTGCATTTATACAATTTCTGCATGTGTAGGAATACTCATATCAAAGGAATCTGGATGTCTGACATTCTTTTTCTTTCTTCTTCCTGCAAATATGCATAGGTGAAAATGTACCTTATGGTGCATACTCTTCTGGTTGAGTATCCCAGTACCATGTAGCCATAGTGGCCACATGGCTCTGATGCAGGTGGTTTACCTTTGAGAAACCAGAGTGAGCCCACCAGCTCACAGCACAATGATTTCTCATCAGCTTGGAAACAATAATCTTTATCCCTCCTGGACTACATGGGAAATGTACTGGAAGCTTAGGACAGATTCCTCTCTCACACAAATTTCACAGCCATGTAACTCCTTCAGTACTAGTTCTTCTAGCACTGGCACAAACCCTAGTCAAAGCTTGACTCTGCCTTTGTACATATCAGAAACAGTTCTCCAGGCGATTCTGACTGCTGCCATCAAAACAGGGCACCAGGTGGGAATGGAGCCTAGGTATAACATGCAAGTTCAAATATCAAGGCCAGGTTGGACGGAGCCCTGGTCAACCTTGTGTAGATCCAGGCTTGGAGGTTGGTGGCCCTGCCTGTGGCAGGGGGTTGGAACTCTATGATCCTTGGAGTCCCTTCCAACCCAGACCATCCTATGATTCTATGATAATTTGAGGGACGAAACATAGGTAAGGTCAAGCCCAATGAGAAAACTAGAGGGGAATCGCATGTTGTATTGTTCATTCATTGACTCATTCCACTCTCCCCAAGTGCCTTAAGTACAGCAGCAGCAGAACTAGGGCTGTGTGTGTACCGCAGCCCAGGACATTTGCTTCTGAGTGTTTTCATGTACTGCACACAAATCAAACGCTGTATCTGATTTTTCATTCTGAAATAACCCTGTGGCTACAGAGGTTGATGGAAGCCTCCAAGGTTCTCAATGTTTTTGTAATTTTGCCTATACCTTCCCAGCTGCCTTTCTTCTGAAATAGCTGTTATTCTAGCTCCATTTATATATATATTTATATATTTAAATCCTCCACTATTATATAGTAGTTTGCCAGCCTGGAAGAAGAATGTCAATGAATTGTCAATTCTTCAAGCTGACTAATTGATTAATTGGCACAATGCTAATCTCTAAATCTGCAGCAATAAATTCTACCATTTTTAATCTTGACCTAAAAGTACTAAAACACTTCTAATTGCCACTGTTTCTGCTGTCAAATGACTGATTAAACTGCATTCATATAATAATCTTTGTTGCTCCTAAAATGTCTAATTGACAGTCACATCAGTGACTGGGAAAAAGGAAAGGGATCTTGCTTTTGCTATCTCTTAGGAATGCCTCAAATGGGAAAACCTGATGTTTTTCCCTGGAAGTACTGAATACCAGCTTCTTAATTTTAATTATTGTTGCAATTGCAACGTCATTTATTGTTTGTGTTGAGTCTCAAGGGGCTAGGTATTCTACAAACTCAAGACAGAAAAATTCTATGCCTGTATGTTGAAGAAGAATAGGGATAGGTGGGAAGGCATGAAACGATGCTGAAACACCTCAGTAAATGCCAGTTCCAGAGTATCAGGACTATGGACAAGTTTTTGTCAGGCATCAAAGAAAATGGGACTTATAAGGAAAGGAGACGTTTAATTTTATTTTATACTTCATGTTATTATTTTCTAGCAATTCGACATCGAAAAGACTCTGGAAGTCAGCTTTACCCTGACCCTTGTATGCATTCCTAGGGAAAGGGATATAGCCAAAATCCCACTGTTATGGTGAACCATAAATCCCGGAGGCCACGGGCAGCTGGGGTTCATGAAGAACAGTTTAGTAGTCCTGGGATTAGGACAGCAGTGTCCAGGTTTCCTTTGTCCTCATGTCTTCTCTAGCCTGAACATAGCTCAGCCTGACTGGCGAACCCAATTCTCTTGTACTATCATCCCATACAAACAGGATTTGTAATGTACTGCTTTAACCTTGTGAAAAATGGAGTTATCTGACAAAGAAGAAAAGCAGACCATCAGGTCTTCTTTGAAGTTGGGGGAATTGGGGATGTTTTCTGGCAGACAAAACACAGCTCACCCTTCCTGTGTGAGTTATCCAAACTGCTGAGAAACTTGAGTGGCAGCTTCATGTTGTAAAAACCTTAAAAAAATGAAGTAAAAATAATAAAAGACCCAAATCCTGCTGGATTAAGCTGAGGCCCAACTTCTAAACTTTTGGGAATGAAGTCAGTATAAAACCCCAGCTAACAAAGTCACAATGCTTTCCATCCCAGATCCTTGGATTCTGCTCTGGTTTATTCATTATCAGCCCAAATTCTGTAGCTGCAACTTTATTATCATTCTCATTCCACATGTAGTTTGCAGACGAAAAAATGTTGAAACTGTACCAGATGTGATCTGAAAGAAACTGAGAAAAAGAGTAAATCCAGACCACCACGACACTGTAGCTGCGATTTCAGATACTGTAAACCTTATCCTGCAATATTGAATTTGACAGTATTACATCGTAAGTTGCTCTGTTGCCTTAAATTAAGAGTCTGCAAAGCTGGAAAATTGTGTTTTAGCACAAAATTGGTTAAAGGAATCCAAGACATCTAGAAAACCATCAGAATGATCAGAAACTAGCATCAGCAACGTCATTTCTTTTGCCTCCTTGTATCTTCCTGCGGTGCCAAGGATAACACTGGGAGCAGCTGAGTTCTGTAGGATAGAAGGAAATAAGGAGTGGAAAGTCACAACTCTTAGCACAGGATTCCCTCAGTAAACACTGGGCAATTACCTGTGGGTATGGATTAGCCATATATATTTTTAAATATATGGGTTGCCATCTCAGGGGGTGAGAATGCAGGTGATGGAGTCAGAGGTGCCCCTTGAAGGACAGATGATTTCTCATCATGTGGACATCCAAAGGGCTGGAAGGACAGGACACCTCCTCCTTATGCTGGGAAAAGTCTCACATTCTCCACTTCATGGTGTGGGTCAGCAGTAGGGTGGCAGAGATCTGGGTGTGAATCAGCAAGGAACATATTTAATGCTTTTAAAGAGTATTTTAATACAGGTTTTTGGTTGGGGTTTTTTTGTGGAAAGGGTTTCGTGAGAGTCCTCATACGTCATTCTTCCTTGCTTTTGCAGGGAATTTCCTAGCTATAATGCCAGCAAATGGTGGGCAGTGACCAAGTGAACACAGCAACAAGCTTAAGAGGATAGGGCTGTGAAGCCAGTCAATGTAATCTTCTCCCTGTAAAATCATGTCAGTAAGGAGGAGGAAAATCCAGCTGATGGCCATCTTTCATCTGACATTGTTTCCTCTATAAGAATTAGGAAGTATAGAAGTATGGAGTATAAATCATAACTGATTCGGTTGTTAAATCGACCCTTATAATCTCACAGGCTCATAGAATACTTTGGGTTGGAAGGGACCTTAAAGGTCATCTAGTTCCAACCTGTTGCCACTGGGGGAAGTGTGTGTCTTAAAGATTTTCCATTCTTCCAGAACTCCTGATTGTTCCACCTGGTGCTTTAAAAGCAACAGGAAAATTACTCTTGAGAACAGGTTGTGTCCTTCAATACAGGCCTTTATAAAGAACACCTGACCAGTTTGTCTCATTTCTTAATAAAAGGTTCCTTCTATTTCATTGCTCCTTTAAAATTAGCAGAGGTTTTCTATACTGGTCATTTCTGGTTTTCCCAGGCGGGGATGGGTAACTTGGAAGGTGTGTGCTGTGATTTCTCTGGTCACAGGTGTCAGGCAGAAGATGACGCTGACGTTTAATATCCCAACTGTCAGCAACTGAAATGAAACAGCCATTAAAACCAAAACCACCCAGAAGTCCTCTGGAAGCCACCTAACTGATCATCTCCACAGCTGTCAGTCTCTTGTCTCTGGTGATGTTCCGACTCGGCAGCTGCAAGGCATGACACATTTCTGGTCCAGCTAGGAGCTGGCTGAAGAAGTCTTAAAAAAAGAAATGAAAGCATACTTTAAAAAAAATTTCTCACAAAGCCCACACTCCTAAAGTGCAACAGTTTTCAGGCCTTCCTTGAATGTCAGGAAGGAGAAAAGAAAAAAGGATACAAGCCCAGTTTAAAGCAAAACATTTCAGGTCATCTTTGTCCTGTAAAAGGATAATTCTTGGCAGTATCAACATATTCAGGCTGTTTTATCCCATTTCCTCCTATTATTCTTTCTAAGTGCACACAGTAATACCTGCTACTGTAGTGTTTACATCCACAGAACAGCTTGTACAGCAGCCAGAGATCACATACCCCTACAATGGCTTACCTGGGAGAAGCCACTGTGTGAGCTATTGGCACCAACCTCCCACCCGGTGCCATGGAGTAAGCAATCACTTAGGGGAAAGTGTGGGATTGCTGTGGGATCACTGGTGGATTTTATTTGGTTGAGTTACACGGGGTCAGATCCGTTTGTCATGGTTCTCTGGCCTTCAGACTCATATCTGAGCATCTTCACCATGGCCCTGGAGCTTCTCTATCAGGTTGGGGCATTGAGGCACCACATTGAAGCGGTTTGAACCGTTGTGGGAGAATCCCACACATGGGAATGGAGGAAGGCATCAAACCGTGTCACTCCGAACGATTGCTTGCAAGACCTTGCATGGCTGAAAAACAATAAGAGAATCCTCAAATAGTTAAGGGCTGCTGGTTGCAGCAGCTGATGCCTCGGTTGATTGGCATTTCGAGCTTTTCTATAGAGCTGTGGGAGCTGTAACTTTGAAAGTTGGGACTCCCACCCAGCCACTCACTCTAGGAGCTGGCAGAATGGTGGGGAGACAGGAAAAGAGCAAGTTTGGGGTTCAGACTGTGGCCACAGTCTTCACGAGGAGATTCTTTGGGCAAGAGGCTCTCACCCTGCAGAGGCTGAGTTTAACACTCAGCAAAATGCTGAATCACTCAACCGGCCGAGCTGAAGTTATTCCTCTGATAAAATGTTATCTCTGCTGTTCTCTGTGTGACTTGTCATGGAGAAATACAGTGCACAGCTTACTCTTCATCAGAAGTAATTAATACAAAATCAATTGTATGATGCAATATTTGCCATGAAAAAAACTTTACGACAAACTAATTTGGAAAGTAATTTAAACCAGCTACATTTTGGGAAGAGTGTTATATGGCAAGCTCTGGAATGTAGAACCATAGTGACTATTAAAGCCAACATTTAGACATCAGTAAACCTTAAAATAGTCCATGTCCTAGATTTTAGAATAATCTACAAATGGGTCATTTTTCAACTTACAGACTTCAGAAACTATTGTTAGACAAATCCAAAGAAGAATTTTATTTGCCAATAAAATTATCCAAAGGAGCTGCTTTAAAAATGGTTAGGACATAATGTAATGGCTTTATCTAATATTTTCAGCTTCCTATGACTAAGAGTTTGGGACAGAGACATCTTATTATTCATATATTAGAAAATAATTTCATCCCTATTTTAAATGCAGACGTCTGCGCAAACCTAAATGCTGGACTACCTTTTATGTATTTGTCATCAAATCCATTAATCCTCCAAATTTTAAGTCCATTTGTGATCATATCCATTACTTACATTAGACAATGTTTCTTCTAAAATGATGATCAGTGGAACATTAAGTGACAACACTCACATCATCATCTGCAGATTGCAGAGGCGAGGGACAAAAAGATATTGCCGAACCAACTTTTGATCTTTCCCCAATTTCATAAGATTATTAGACTGCCAAAGCTTGAAAATAGTATACTGCTATTGCCATGAACATAATTTAAAAGACAGAGGAAGAGTGAGTCTAAAGAATGGGAGATGCTACATTAGGAGATTCATACAACTGGAATGTTCCTTTTAGCTTCATGTTCCTAGCCTTGTAGCCAGATTTCACAGCAGCAATCTCTGAAGTGTTGTGTATTTTATCTTTAACACTGTTTTCCACAAAGGCCTCAGTATGGAGCAAACATGACCAAAGCTTGATAATACTGCCAATAATAAATAGAAAAACAGTTAAACCCTCAGAGGAACTACATTGATTTTCTTATTTCCTATAAGCTGTTCAAACACACTCACAAATGTTGAGAAAACTTACTGTGATCAGCTGTAACTGAACTGTAAAAAGATACCTAAATTCCTGCTTTAAGGGCTTACCTTAATGAAGCCTTCAATGGTGAGACCTTTGGGTGGTTTCATATTAAATGGTGCCTCTGTGGTGGTTTAGCCCCAAGCAATGTCTGAGCACCACGCACTGCTCCCTCACTTCCAGAGGAGAAACAGACAGAGCCTCCATGGGTTGGGGTAAGGACAGTTTACTGACAAAAGCATGTGAAAGGGAAACAGTAACAACCAATTACACTCACACCCAGTGATAACACCTTACTGACCCAACAATGACACAGAGTGCTGCATGATGTGAGGACTGTCCCAACATCCTAACTGCACTCAGACTACTCTAGAGGCATGAGGAGCACCTCTCCCTTTTAGGGGGAGTGATGTCAGGTGGTGTGGAAACAGCCCGAGCTGACTCAGCTCACCTGGGCTGGCTGCTGGGGAGGGTGACTCTGGCCTGGCCAGAACCAGGACAGCCTCCAAAACTGTATTTCTCATCTCATTACAGGAAGCAATCACACAAGATATATTTAACAGGACAAGCCTTGAAACTTTTTTTTTCAGCACAAGATGACTACTAACTGTAAAAGAATGATGCAAAGTTTGAATTGCTAAATGAGCTCATTTGGTTTTAATGCTCAAATATCAGACACGAACATTCTAGTTCTTTTGGATAATGGAAAACTGCACCATTTGCCAACTATGGTCTGATACTAGGAGAGGTCAATGTCCATAACTCCTATGAATTAATTTAGTCTTAGTAGCATCATCACTACAAAAGTAACAGAGCATTTTTTTCCTTTAGGTTTCTTTTTTAGAGCCATCTTCATGTGAATTGACTTACACAGTGAACCAACTTTCAAATTGCATTTGTATTGTTCTGCTTTTATTGATCTGTTTGACAAAGCCAAGTGTTTTAATTCACAGGACTGGTAAAAGCTGACCTGCTCACCAACTCCATTCCTAGTGAACATGGAAGATCTGTTCTTTTTCGGGCTCACAGAGGATTTGTGAGAAGAGTCTGGGTTCATGCTATCTAGTGACCGTGTAAGTACTGAGTATGGATTACTCTGCTTCAGCATCTCTACCCCAGTGACTCAATCGGCTTGAGTTCAAGGCATTATCTCACTCAGATTGAAAGTCTCTGTCTGTGGACTTTGACTATAACTAGAACTCACATTTCAATGATGACATCAGCTAAGTTTGCTGTAAATACCAGCCTTATGACTATTTTCTTTTAAATCCAAAAGTACTTGTCACTTGGTTGTCTGAACAGCAATAACCTGAGTGTTCTTGAAGCACCATGGATTAACAATGAAAAGTAAAATGTTGACAAATAGGATCAATGTAGGGTTCAATAACTTTGGCATGTTTGAACATGAACAATAGATAACCTCACTGCAAAACAGGACAGCCCGTTTACAGGAAAGGGGATACAAAGAGATCCACACTGAATTCTGCTGATCTCTGCTAGTGTTTTCCTACCTGATCTTGGGAAACCCAGGCAGCCTCTGCCTCATCTCTTCAGGGTAATAAACACTTTCGGCTTTCCCTTGCTCTTGTGTCTATTAGACCCAAACTCTCAAAAACAATACTTTTTACTACATTTGCAAAAAGAGTGAGAGTCCAATTTCAGGAAGTCTCTAGATCTACCATGATCAAAATAACTTGAATTCTTGAAATTTCTCCCTCTTGCCTAGTTTTCCCTTACCTGTCATGTTGTATGTTTTTACAGCCATGTTTCTTGGCTTCATACTGCAGCAGTTGATCACGCACACTCGAGCAGTGCTGGGTGGTGAGCATTTCCTGATTGTCTTCCACACTTTGCTACAGTGATCTCTTCATCGTATTTCATTATCAAATGCAAGGTTAAATACATTATATAGACATTTTAGGCATGAGACTTGCAAGGTTAATGCAAGTACAGCAATAACTGCTCTTTGAATATAATTATGCTTTCTCTGCATTCACTCAGCTATATATTTTTTTCTAGATACCAGCGTTATGCTATGGAAAATGTTAGTTTCCATCAGACCTTGTTATTGGACCTCTTGAGATAAATGTCCTTAAAACCAAAATACAATTTACAAAAGATGTCATGTCTTGAGAAATGTTAACAGATTTTTTTTGTTTAGGAAATTAACCATCAGCAGTAACATACTGCTAGCATATTAACCAACACTCTGAAATCAAGAAAACCATTCTTCTCGAGTTCTAAAGTTAAACATATCTGTAAAATATGGTTCCCTTTTCAGTCTTGAGTACTAGATAGTGGACAGGGCAAGGCCAATAAATACAAAATACAAACAAGTACAAATCAAATGCAAAAAATATACATACAAATATGAAAAACAAATACATAGAAATACATATCAATGGCTGTGTATTTTTTTGCATCACATGAGGTTTGTCTGCTTGTGTGGCTCATGAGGACAGGATTTTTTACCTATGGTGTATGTCAGTTTGGTGCAGAATCAGGAAAAAAGATCCTATTTGTTATGTGAGTTTCAAAAAATAACTTAATTGCAACTAACAACAAGGTAATATTCAAGATCTCATAGTCCTATCTCTATAGTCAGGTACAAAAATATCTGAAGATTATTTGTGGTATAGTACCTGGTGGCTCCCAACCATGTTAAACATGTGACTACATGGTAACTTAAAACCACTTAGAGTGGAGGCAGGGGATTTAGTTAGCTGCAAAATAAATAACAATAAACTTCCTAAAATCCTTTAGCGTAGTCACCTGAAAATTATTAATACTGGTTGTAAGCAATAAAGAGCCCAGATGCATGAGCCAGTCTCTTTTTGAAACAAACACATGACCTTCTCTTCGCTTTAAGTTTGCTTTAAAATATACTATTTCCAGGAAGCATTCCAAATATAGTCTACTCTAGACACAAAGTCTAATGAAAAAGCTTCATACGAACAAATGAAAATAACAAGAGGACTAGATTAATTGATGGGATTTAACCTTCTGTTATGGTTTAACCCCAGCCAACAACCATGTGACAGGCAGTTGCTCTCTCACACATCTCCCATGGATGGATCAGGGAGAGAATCAGAAGAGTAAAAGTGAGAAAACTCAGACAGTTCAAAGTGAGAGAACACAGACAGTTCAACAGGTAAAGTCAAAGCCACACACAAGCAAAGCAAACCCAGGAATTAATTCCCCACTTCCCATGGCAGGCAGGTGCTCAGCCATCCCCAGGACAGCAGGGCTCCATCATGGGATCATAGAATCATAGAATTGTAGGGGTTGGAAGGGACCTCGAGAGATCATCGGGTCCAACCCCCTGCCAAAGCAGCTCCCTAGGACATTTCACTCAGATAGGCATCCAGACTGGTCTTGAATATCTCCAGAGAAGGAGACTCCACCACCTCCCTGGGCAGCCTGTCCCAGGGCTCTGTCACCCTCACTGGGAAAAAGTTTTTCCGCATGTTGGTGTGGAACTTCCTGTGCTCCAAGAATCCTGTGTAACAGTGACTTGGGGAGGCAAACGGTATCACTATGAACATTCTCCCTTCCTTCTGCTTCCCCAGCTTTATATGCTGAGCATGACGTCATATAGGATGGGACAAGCCTTTGATCTTTGGAGTCAGATGTCCCAGCTGTATCTCCTCCTAACTCCTTGTGCACCACCAGCCTCCTCACTGTTGGGGCAGGGTGAGGAGCAGAACAGGCCTTGACTCTGTATGAGCACTGCTGAGCAGTGATGAAAACATCCCTGTGCCATCAGCACTGTTTTCAGCACAAACCCAAAACAGCCTTGTACTTCTGTGACTGTAAATTTGACAACAGTAACAAGTTGAGAGACACAGTCAATACTGAAGTATATCTGAACATCCATCAGAAAGAAAGAACTGAGTAACTGAAAGTACTGAAATCCAAAAATTGAGACCAAACTTCATCATTCAGAAGTGTCCTGCCTTAGGGGAATCATCAGGGGAACTTCTGCTGCAAATTGAACTCATCAACTGAAAGTGTCTGAGGAAAAGGAAGATCAGAATGTACCAGTGAACACCAGGACTAATAGGAGACAATGTCATGCAGAGATGAGAAAAGTAAATGGAAATGAAGTCCTTCAAAGAGTGAAAGGAAAATTTCACTATGACAGGGGATAATGTGACCTGCAACATGGTGCCCAGCTCTGGTCAGCCATGTTGACAGAAGTGTGAAGAAGGGCTAATAGGATGATCAACAGACTATACAGTCAGTGCTGTTCCTGGAGGTGGCTTGCACCAGGCTAGCTTTAACCACCAGCCAAACTGATCCTGCTGACTCAACCAGCAGAAAACTCCTCATGCTCTCTGCTGGGTTATTTTTCTGTTGGTTTAATCAGATAAATTGAAAGGTCAGACAAGAGCCAAAACCGGTTGCATGGGCCAGGAGAGAGAGGAGGAGGAGAAAATCAGGGATCATCCCTTTCACTGGCAAGAGGCTGACAGATTGACTCAGCCTGTTTCTGGCAACCTCACCACAAAGCTTGCTCATCTAGCAAAACTTGACAGGGCAGAAAGATTTCATCTATCAACACTCAGCCAGGTAAGACAGAGGCCAGTGGTGTTGCAAGTGGATATAAACTGTCCATGAACGGAGCTGGGCTATAAATTAGAAAGATTTTAGGCTCCATATGAGTCAGATTCTGCAACAGCTTCTAACTGTGTTAGTCAGGAAATTGGGAAAAGCATAAACACTGAGGGACAACCAATAAACCCTCAAGTTAAAAATTTAAACAGAAGATGCTACATTTTCACATGCAGAGCATTTAGAGGCATGCACCAATAACCCAAGTGTTCCCAGGATGGAGCTCCATGAATTTATGTGAAGGATTGTATGTATGGAGCCTGTGCTTGCAGGGGACCAGAGTCCACTATGCAGGGTGCTTTTCAAGTCCTACATCCAAAGTGTATGGATCCCTGCAGAGGCAAATGGATCCCATTGGTGTCCTGTACTCCACATGAGACCAAACTAACGCTGTCATCTGGCCCAAACATTTATTTGCTTAAGACTAGGGTATCAGATCATGCAAAGCAAGAAAACTAGTAGGGAAGTTTCCATTTTCCAGTTAAAAGGATTTTGTTTTGATACTCTACCATTAATCACTGCTATTGACTTCAATTGCTGTAGGGACCAGTTGGTAAGCATAGAAAATGGAACTGATGAAGGTTAGTAGATAATCATTACAAACACAGGTTAGATGTTATTTCTGTTATTTGATTTACACAATTTAATTTTTGAATTATAGGCTTGTGCATAGTACACAAAATTTAGCAAATGGTCATGACTGTTACACAGTTCTGTAAAATATTTTACTGTTAACCCTAAATATTCCAAAGTGATGAATGAAACCCCAATAATCATACATCCTTAAAAAAACCCCACTTTTTAAAAAGATATCAAGAAAATTCTGGCTGCATTAAAGTCAATGATAAACCTTTTGTAAAGTCAATGACGAAATCCATATGGGATGAATTTTAATTGCCTTTTGTTTTTTATGAGCCTTCAGGACTCACTTGCTATTTCCAGTCTCTGAACCAGAAAATTAATTTTCCTCTTAAACTGACTGCTGGAGTTTTCCTGAAGTCTAATAGCTCCAGAAGTTGAGGCAGTAAGAGAAGGACAAATTATCCTAAGGTTTATGCTGTGGTTACGAGAGACAGTTGGAGAGTAAATATTTCTTTTAAACTCATTCTGCAGGAAGAGGGCAGAGTGTCTCACAGGGAGATTTGATGAATTGTGTAGGAGCACCCTGAGGATGAAGGGTTGGGAGTGTGGTCCAGGTACCTCTGAGAAGGTGGAAGGACCGAGCTGGGAAAGTGAGCAGGATGCAGATCCCAACTGAACTGACCTTGCCACCGCTCCCCCTGGTCTTGTTCTCCAGATGGCACAGGCAAGTGGGCAGTGAGAGCAGAGTTGTTGTCCTACCCTGACAGCTGTCCTGGGCAGCTACTGACTCTGTGCTTGGCATCAACCCTGCTTGCTGGGCTGCACGTGAGACTACCCTTGGAAAATATTTAATTATCAGGCCACTTACATTCAGATCAAGCTTGACACATCAAACAATGGTAGAGGTTGACTTGATGTCATGTTACAGATGATGAATTTATCTTCTGCTAAAAGTGGAGCAGTGAAGACTTCTTTTGAGGCTGGAAAAAAGCATGGAAAATAGATGGAAATATCTGCTCAAAGGGTAAGAGTTCAGCCTAAGGAGGGAAAAAAAAAGGAGAGAGAAATACACATGAAACAGGAATGGCAGGAAGGGCCCAACAGGGACAGAAGTATTTAAACTAAAAATAAACTTCAGTTCTCAAACTTAAATATATAAAGCTGTCTATTTAAAAATATTGTTCCAGATTACATCTCTACAGTGCCAAATAATTAATGATTTTTAATAACCCTAATAAATTTGGATTTCATCAAAATCTTGTTGCATATCTTTGTTTCAAGCAAGGACTTTGAGCTCTTAAGGGAGACTAGCACCTGTATTAAAATCTACACTGCTGACATCTTTCCCAGGTACATCAATTATAATTAAAGAGTAATAAGAATGCCAGGATGGACTTCTCAGGCACTTTCAAGCAGGAGCCCCAGCATTTAAAATTAAATCCATTAATTGTAACTACTGTACATTTGTGATCTCTCAGATAGCGTACAAACTAATTCATCGCTTTTGCAGTCATGCCAGTCTCTGTTAATTAAGGTTTGTGATTTATTTAATTTAAGCAGGGATGTATCAGAGTGCCCCAAACTGGACTGATAAAAGGTCATTAGTTCATGCTGTTCAAGACAATTTGGATTCTGATTGTGAAATATGTTTCTAGGCGCCTGACAAAAATTGATTAGCAAAACGGGCTCTAATTGTTTAAAGGAAAGCTCCATATTTTCTTCAACCCAGCTATCTGAAAGTTCATATGTTAAGAAGCTCTTCTCCCTCTGAAGTGGCTCTGAAAAACGTTCAAAGATAAAAGGCTTTTTAAAATTATTGTTGGCATTGCTTAGGAGAGGAGGGAGCCACAGTGCTGTCATCATCTGGAAGACTTAATTTCTTTTTTTCTCTTTCCATATATAGCAGCCAATATCACAGTTTCTGAGTGAGGCTCAAATATTAATGCATGTGTTACTTCAAAAAAATACTGAGGTAGGAGTAGCTCTGCTTCACGAACATGAAAGAGAGGAAGAGTGTGGGACTGATACAACTTAGTCCTTGTGGCTTAGAAGGGACCATCTCAGCACTTCAGCAATAATTTAGAGCGTGGGCTGGTATGTCTCATAAAGTTAATGTTGGATGAGTCACAACACTGATGTCAGAAAATGCAGAGTAACCAGCACAGGTGTAAATGACCATACTGTAGCTATCAGTTAGGTGAACTGAATTACAGAATCAGAGAACAGTTGAGGTTGGAAGGGACCTATGGACTTTCTTTAACCATCCTGTGCAAAGCAGGGCAAGAGATTGCTCAGCACCATGCAGAGTGTATGTCTGAATATCCCTGATGATGGAGGTTTCACAAGGCTTCTATCGGGGTCCCATTCCAGTGTTTGACCACCTCCACCATGAAAATTTTCTTCCCAATACTTAGCTGAAAATACTCTAATATTCCATATTTCAACTCCTGTCCCCGCCTCTTGGTTGCATCTTGGGTGCATTGGCTCAAGACGAGTCTTGCTCCACCTTTTCTATACACTCCCACTAGATAGTTATAAACTGCAGTAAAGGCTTTCCTTCAGCCTCTCATCTCAAGGCTAAACAAACCCAGTTCTTTCAGTCTCTCTTTGTATCACACAGTCCAGCCCCTCAACATCTTGTTGGTACTCTGAGGGACTTACTCTGGTATTTCAATGCCTTTCTTGCCATGAGGAGCCTCAAATTACATGCAGCTCCCAAGATGCAGTCTCATAAGTGCCAAACAAAGAGAAGAATTACTTCCATCAACTTCTTGTCTACGCTCTAATTCATATAGCCTGCTACATCGTTGGCTTGCTTTGCTGCAGGGACACACTGCTGACTCATGTTCAACTTCCTGCTTAGGAGGACCCTGGGTCCTTCTCTGCAAAGATGCTTTCTAGTTGGCTGGCTTGATCGTCATTACAAAGTAGGTTAGTGAAAGTCCTGGGCATTTAAACTACCTCTCCCAAATCCTGGCTGCGATACCTTCATCTCTTTCTGATGGTATTTTGAAAATCTGGATTTATTGGCAGAGATCAAAAGGGGAATGTCATTTATGTGTTCTTCCACAGCAGCAGATGTTAACTGCAGCCTTTAGAATCAGCACCAAAATAAAAAGGGAATTATTCAACAGTCTCTGGAACTTTTCTCAATATCCTTCTGTGACATTAGTAATATTCCTGAACAATTCTATTGCTCATATGTCATTTAGGTCCAAAAGTGTGTTTAGAAACATCTAAGTATCATTGCTCCTTCTTTATGGATGAAGGATAAATTCCTTGTTCATTGTGTGGCTTGCCTTTGGTCCCATGGAGTGTGACTTCAAGCCAGGTAACTTCAGCCATGCACATGGCAAGTGCTGAATCTCACCACAAACTTTCTGTCAATAAACACACGCAGTGAACTGAACACATTGCAAGAGAGGAATTTAGAAGAGGAAGGAAGTTCCTCTCTGTGTTGAGAGGTCTAGATAAAGAGGTTAGACTAGATGGCTAATATTTAGACAGCTAAAATTATATTACACTTATCTCACCCATAAAAAGTATGACAGTAGCTAGGAGTAAAATTCAGGAACTTTATTCTAAGGCAGGACAAACTGCCTTCAACTCTGCTGAGTTCTGTGTAACTATGCCAATTTTTATCAGCTGCAAATCTAAATTAATGATTCTGAGCAGGGCAAAATAAGTATATAAAAGAACATATTTATTTATTTATTTATTTATTTATGTGTATGCATATACACACACACATATAACTATAAAAAAATAAGACTGAGATAATACGCCCATGCAGAATATTAATCTGAATAACCTGAATAATATAAAGAGGTAAATGAGAACAATCTTCTAGGATTACACAGCATAGCTGTAATAAATTCTTCAGAATAATTTCAAGTATCAGAATACTATTGTTTCCTCTTAGTTACCTGTATTAGTGTTTGTTAGTTTGCATTTTTTTCTTGATTTCTCTTAATTATTTTTCACAAGATCATAATTTGTGCCCCTTAATTAATTTTTGGATGAGTCTTCTCATTATGACCTTATTAGCTGCCTTAACTTTCATTGTTTTCAGTTCTTGTAACAGCTGGTTGGGGAAAGCTTATCTTCTGAGTGGGCACGGTATTGGCATGTGTCTTCATTATTTATTTATCTTTAACAATTACAAGAGCCAAAGCCCTGTACACCAAACAACTCACCTGAGCATTCATCTTTGATAAATGTAGGGATCTTCTTCTGTATTTATTCGAGACCTTTAATATTTTTAATTCATTATGAAGAACCT
Source organism: Hypotaenidia okinawae (assembly GCA_027925045.1). Taxonomy (NCBI): domain Eukaryota; kingdom Metazoa; phylum Chordata; class Aves; order Gruiformes; family Rallidae; genus Hypotaenidia; species Hypotaenidia okinawae. Next base: position 10,611,209 of record BSDF01000002.1, read on the forward strand.
CTTTAAATTCTTCTGAGCACTTCTGCAAGAAAACATTTCCATATGTCCATATATTGATATATACACACGTGTAAGTGTGTGTGTGTTTGTGTGTGTGTGTGTTTCAGGATCACAAGGCAGTTCAGGTGACCTAATCCAAAGAAACAACCTGGTCTGCTTTTCCTCAAACCACGTGAAAGATCAGATTTTGATAAGGCTCTTGTTTACATGGGCACCAAGGGAAGGTGAAAAAACTCCAACCAATTTAGATAGGAAATGAAGTGGAACACGTTTTAACAAGACCTAGATGTGTACTGGCCCACAACGCATATGTTTCTGTCAGCATAAAATCAGCACATTGGAATTTGCTTGGAATGGCAAATTTTATATTGTTTATATATAGGGAAAGATTCCAGGTGTATTAAAGGTGAGCCAAAGATAACAAAGGTAAATATGAAGTTATATTTGTGCTCACTTGAGGGCAGTGATTCTTTGGAACTGGTCTTTCCAAAGGATTCTGGATGCTCCACTCCTATTAAAATAAATGGATACTTACATTTTTAGGCAGACTTGGAAAAGAGCATCCTAATCTTTATTGTTTAGCTGACATCTTTCACCTCTAGTATTGGAAGTACAGATGTTTAGAATTTTTAACCCCAGAAAACAAACCAGGAATTATGGTTAACTAACACTTGCCAAGTAATATAATAATGCCTTATAATTATAGCTATAAAACTATAATAAGCTCTTACACTTACACACTCCTCAGAAGACTGAATGCCTAAAATAAATAAATAATCTCGTTCAATCAGAAGCTGTGAATTAAATGTAGGAATCTCTGGGAGGAAATTTTGCTGTGTAGATCTCATAAAGAAGCTGAGCCCACAAGGTAATAACTTTTTCATCTTAGAAACTGTGGATATAAGGTTCCTTAGTCTCTTCAGCTCAACATTCCTCTGGAACAGTAAGGTGTCAATATTATGAAAGGTCCCACTTGTTTGACTGTTTTACAGCCTTGAGAACATGGGCTGTAGGCAACCCATAGATATCCACAGATTTCTAATGAAACCCCCCATAACCTCATTGAACCAAGCCAACAAATCATGGAACGATCACCCCAGATGGGAATCCAAATGCGTCACCGTGGTTTGCTGATTTGATTAGCTCCGTAGTACAGGATGGATCCTGTCCATTTCTCAAAACTGGGCTAAAGCCTGGAACAGTTGTTTTGGTAATGTAGATGAGGCTTTAGGTCTTAATAGTTCCTACAATTACTGCTGAATCTGGCCTTGGCTCAGGAATAAACTCCTTGTATTGAAAAGATTTACTATCCTAACTATATCTGTATCTCAATTTAATGAAAATGTTAAGGATAATTTGATGGTCTCTTGCCAGTGTAATTTTAAATAAAATGTCTTCATTCCTTGGCAGTGTCTGTTGGCACTTGGGTTTAACTAAAGGAAGTGCTTAAGTGAAGTGCTTTTTACATTACAGTCTTGCCAGTATCTTCTCTGATAGAATAGATTTAATTTTCAGTGTTTTACCCAGAGTAAATAAATTTAAAAAAATAAATTACCTCCCACCATCAGCCCATATGATAGCAAACCTTACTAAAGCATTACTAGAAATCAGTTATTGGCCTATCCCAGCATTTGGACTAATCTCAAGCCTCATCTCCTGTAAATTAAAGTATTTCTAACTTATTTACTCTTCATTTATTATGTGCTCTTGCATAAAATGTTTCTGCATCTTGGGAAGTAATAGCACATAATGAGGTGCTGTCCGTGCATCTCAGATTTTCATCTGAGTTCAGCAAGTCAGCATAAAAGTTTAGGACACTTTATTATAATTGCACAGGGAATGGAAAGTAATGGTTAGATGGTGACAATTTGGCCATCACACCCTACAGTACTGAGCAATTGCCAAATATACTCTTGATTGCTTACCCTGCCTAAAAAAGGAATATAGGCACAGAGTGGGGCCAAAAGGACAATGCATCAGAAGTTAAATTGTTTGGGGATTAGTTTGTCGATAGAAAAGATTGTAGATGTACAATGGTGCTCACTCAAAACATGAAAACAGTCTATAGAATATTTAAATTTTTTAATATCTAGAGTGTTTACAAAAACTGTAACATCTGCCCCTGACAGAAGCAGAGGCTCTTAGGCTACTTACAGTATGGTTAATGTAACCTTATTACCCAGCACACCATGAACTCTGGATCTTCATCACTCTTGAGATGAAAAATTTTCTCTTTTCATTCTTGCTCTCCAACAACTCTGCATTCCTGTTTTTTTTCTGCTCTGTACCAAGGTGTTGACAAGCTACATTTAGAAAACAGCCTTGCTCTCAGTCACTCATAGTGAAAAAGGACAAAGAAGATCCAAGAGTACCATCTTATAACAACTCAAATATGAACCACAATTTTTTCCTGTCCTTTGGTACCAAGAGGCAGGCCCAGGAGAATATCTATAATAAATTTCTCTGTAATGTGGATTGAACCACACTTTGCTCATATTTTTGACAAATGCAAATATCTTTGTGTTGCTGTTTTCATTTCTACATTGTGCATTTACATGTAAAAGAGAGTATTTGTGCAGCCTCTGAAAACTTACCCCCACACTATGCCAATGCAAGAGTTTAAGAATATTTCTGCCCATAATCTCCTTCAATGTCTCCCTCTTCATCCCACATTTGCAAGCAAAAAGCTATATGGACTATGAAATCTACAGGACAACTCAGGGGCAATGTAAAACACACTGAGACTGGTTCACTATACATATAAGTTATGATAGAGATTTTACTTGCACAACAAAAGGATGGAAATATAAACTGGAGGCTAGGAGAAAATCCACGACTTTCTGTTGTGAGTAGCTAGGTATGTTGTTGACCTTCCCAGTTTGTAATGGTTTACCTACTCAGTACTGATGTGTGACAGGTGCTTAAGAGCAATGTATATTTAGAGATACATGTATTTAGAGATAATTTATATGTGCTATTGATTCTTTTCTTAGAGCATAGGGATGGACTAGAGGTCGGACCTCCACCTGTATTTCTAGGATTCTTTGGTTTTAATTCCCCAGGACATTCATGTTTACAACCTTCTTTGTTTATTAACAAAAATTCTAAAAATAAATTAATTTTATTGGAAATGGAATATATGTCATTGGTGATTCACATATATGCAGATGAAATGGCCCTACACACCTAATTTCAAATAAAAAGTAAAAAAAGGTTGATACTGATTGTGGGGAGTGATGTTGAGTAACGACATCTTTTTAACAGACTGCAGTTTGATGAACAATCAGACTTCTGCAGTCCAGCTGTACCTCAGAGCAATGTGTCCATATGTCTGCAGAGGGGAAAAAGGAACAATCAAAAGGCAAAGAGCCATGATTAGGAGAAAGCAAATAATCTCATGGAATATGCAATAAGGAGATGAGAAAGAAGGGAAACTTCATATGGAGCTAACTTCATTGCAGCAGGTGTGGCAGGCGGGTGTTAACACAGCATATATACAATAGCAATATTCCTAGATCCTTGAGTAGATGTTTGTCAGGGCCCTGAATGCACTGACAGGACTTAACTGCTCCGAACAGCTTCAGCCAGAACACTGCTCACTCACCCCACTGCTCATCAGTTGTACCCAAAAGACCAGCCCTGCCTCCTGGATGAACCTTGAGCCTTTGATGTAGCATTGTCTTCTGCTCCTGGCTGGACCTTCTGGACTCACCCCATCACCCTGCCAGGGGCTTTCAGTGGACCCTATAATGATGGCCAGGCTCTGCTCACCATGTTTGGATCCTGTGGGATTACATCCATGGCCTGTGCTGGGGTCACACTTGGAGTTGTCCTGGTTGTGGCCAAGCCAAAGCTAACCTCTCCAAACAGCCAGCATGGGAGTGCTGAGTCAGCCCAGGCTGTTTCCACACCACCTGACATCACTCCCCCATAAAAGGGCCTGGTTGGGCAGGGGTGCTCCTGGTGCCTCCAGGGCAGTCTGAGTGTGGTTGGGGTGTTGGGTCAGTCCTTAGTTCTTACCTTGTGCAGTCTTTAGGTCAATAAGGTACTCTGTGTTATCACTGAGTGTGAGTGAAATTTGCTGTGGGCTGTTATTGTTCCCCTTTCACGGTGCTTTTGTCAGTAAACTGCCCTTATCCCAACCCACAGAGGCTCTGTCTGTTTCTCCTCCAGGAGTGAGCGAGCAGCATGTGGTGCTCAGCCACTGCTTGGGGCTAACCCACTGTAGGGGTCCTTCATGGAGCAGCCCCACTCCTGCTGCTCTCTGAGAACATTAAACTAGTCTCTGCTCTGACCTTTTGACTAAGTAACACTGTGTATTCTGAGTTTTGCATATATTCTTCACTGTGATAAATGTATATTTTGTCCTAAAAATAAAAAGCATTTACGGTTTCTTTTATGCTTCCATACATTCACTGTATTCAACTTACAAGCACTCAGTTTATTCTGTTATATAGTTTTCATTTAATAAAATCAATGTCTGTCCTCTAGGGGCACATGCAAATCATTAAGACTTCTCAGACAAACATTTATCAGTTGGGCCCATCTCATTTACCAACTACTTTGTCAGACAGTAACAGCAGATCTTTTGTCCTTCTGACACTGGAGCTGCAACCTGTTAAACATGTGTCAGTCCATAGAAACCCTGCTCTCTGCAGGTTTAAGTGAGGAGAGACCAAATTCCTAAATTGGCTTTGCTACTGATAAAAATTTCGCACAAACTCATGACCTAACAGTTTGCATCTGTGTTAATGAACATCGATGAATTAACTGACAGGGACACCCAGACTAGTCCTCTCAGTCCTTTTCTGTATGAGACTTACTAAGTTTATTCAGGCTTAAGTCCACTTGAAAAGAATGCTGTCATGCTTGAAGAAAAACCTTGCTATTGCTTCCATATGGAGCAGTGCGGTATTACATCAGCAATGAAATATGTTGAAACTCTGAATGAACATTTGACGTGGTATTTCACAACGCCCAAAACCTCAACTGCATTTGTAAACAGTATTTATAGGAGGCTAGGCCTGCTTATACTGAAACTACGCATCTCAGGAAAAGCAGGGCTAATGTTTGCTCTTGTCAAATACTTGCTTCCTTAAGAAAAGTCTGAAAAGTCTGATCTTTTAAAATTTAGACTCTTCTGAATCATCCAAAACCAAAGAAATCTCAATAGACACTTCATGTGTCAGTCAGCTTGGTGACAGTTAAATGGTATTGTGGCCTCTGTATGAACAGCTGCAAAACACATACACCTCCTGATGTGGATCCTTGCCATTTGTTTGTTGTGATACACCGATGTGAGAATTCACCAATTACAGCTCAATCAAATTTCCACTGAAGGAAAAGAAAGCTGGATTTGGCCACCTATATTTATTTAGCGCCTCGTGGCTGCAGGCTGAATGACTGCTTTTTGTGGTTGCTGTCATCCTTATCACCTCTGTACCTGGAAGGTACAGCACTGAAAAATGGCAAACAGGCTAAGAAATGTAAAATAAAGGAGCAGGCGTAGTTTTACAGTTTAGGGCTGCTGGTTTTGTATCACAGCCCCGTCGCCTTTCTATCCTTCACCGAGACCCTGATCCCATGCAGGTCCCACTCGGACCAGGAACTTCCTCATGTGGATTTTCATGTCTGTATAAGCAAAAAAGCCCGTACTTCGGTGTTCAGCATCTGGTTTTTGGACTGGTCATTACTGGGGTAATGTCTCTGGTATACTTATCCTACAGAAAGGACACATATAATGTGCATTATTGCCACAGCATGCCAGCAGCCCGCTGCCCAGGTGGAGTGGGACCCTCAGCTCAGGCCCCATCCTCAGCGCAGCCCAGAGACAGAATCACAGAATCACAGAATTACAAGGTTGGAAAAGACCTTTAAGATCAAGTCCAACCAATCCCATCCTAAGCTAAACCATATCCCTAAGTACCTCATCTACCTGTCTTTTAAACACACCCAGGGAAGGTGACTCAACCACATCCCTGGGCAGCCTGTTTCAGGCCCTAACAACTCTGTCAGTAAAAATTTTTTTTCTAATGTCCAATCTAAACCTGCCCTGGCACAGCTTCATGCCATTTCCCCTTGTCCTATCTCCTGTCACCTGGCTGAAGAGACCATCACCCACCTCTCTACAACCTCCTTTCAGACTATTGTAGGTGGTGATAAGGTCTCCCCTCAGCCTTCTCTTCTCCAAGCTAAACAGCCCCAGCTCCCTCAGCCACTCCTCATAGGATTTGCCCTCCAGCCCCTTCACCAGCCTGGTTGCCCTTCTCTGGACTTGCTCAAGGACCTCAATGTCCTTCTTATGGTGAGGAGCCCAGAACTATGGTGAGGAGCCCAGCACTAGCTGACCGTACAAGCATTACAAGTCCAGCTCCAAATGCTCCAGTACGGCCACGCTAAATTCATATTCAAAATGGGAAATAAGTTTTAGGTGGAAAACCCATAGCTGGGACAAACCGGATACTGTTCAGGGCTGTGAGACACCTGCCTCCAACGGGCAGAGGAACAAGCCGGTCGGTAGGCCGGGGAAACGCGGTGGCCGGCCCGGGTGGGGGTGAGGACTCGGCGGGGCTAGCAGGCTGAGGAGTCTGGCGGGGATGCCTACCGGGGAAAGGCGGCCGGTACCCTCGATCGCTGCGCCGGGGCCACCGGGGCCCGCGAGGCCGAGGCGCAATCCCGCGAAGGCCAGAGGGCGGCGCGCACGTCGCCGCGCCCGGTCCTCGGGAGCGCGCCTGAGAGGCTGCGGGCGGCGGCCATCTTCTCTCCACAGCCGGCTGCTCTTCCCGTGCAAGTGAAGCAGCCCTGCTAGCCCCCTCCTCCACTCCCTCCCTCCTCCTCCCTCCCACTACACACAGCCGTCGCCACCGGTCAGAAAGGGGGCGACCGGGCAAGCGAAGGCCGTGAGGGGGAGGGGAAGGCGGGGAGGGGGGGGAAAGCTGGGCCGCTGTGAGGGGTGTAGCACCGCGGGGGCTGTGCGGCGGGGGCGGCGTGGGGCTCCTCGGCGGTGGGCGGGCCGCGGGGTGCCAGCCCGGGGGGTTGTACCTCCCCGGGGCCGGCGGCGGCCCCTCCGCTCGCCTCTGTTGACCGGCCGGCGCCCCCTTGGTGGGGTCAGCTCGGGGGCCGGACCCCGCTCTAGATGGGATAAGCTGTAAACATGTTTAGCTTTGAAGGAGATTTCAAAACAAGGCCCAAGGTGTCTCTCGGAGGAGCGAGCAGGAAGGTAAGAAATGCCGCCCGTCCGTGTTTTGTGTCCGTGTCGGTTTCCCTCGCCTGCCTTGCCGCCTTATCGTTATTTTTACCATTGGGCCTTCAAGAACGGCAGCAGCTATGACTAAGGTTTAATTCCCCCTCCTGATGTGTTTGTCTCTGATCTCCCTGGCTCTGTGTTGTTGTTTTTTTGCGTTTATTTATTATTATTTTTTTAATCAGGCCACACACACCCTCCTAGGCTTGTAGTGTAGTAAGAATTGTGGGAAGCGAGGAAATGTCTCCTTAGCTCATCCCCCTCCCCCCGCCCCGAAAGCAATCGGGGCTGGTAGCACCTCCTGAGCTGTTCGTCTCTGGGGCTCCCGTGGCGAAGGCAGGCAGGAAGGACTTGGAGATCCTTGTCATCTCTCTCCAAAAGAAAAGCCTTGTCTGGTGCCCCTTCACTGCAGAGATACACAATCCGACATCAATGCAAATTGCTGGGGGACGCTTCTTCCTGTGAGTGAGGGTTGACTGATCACAGGTTTAGCTTTTCTCTGTCAAGTTTACGTTCAGTTTGTCGTGTGCAGGTTGAGTAGCAGTTAATTGTCTGTTGTACCAGGCGATTGAATCTTCTTGTCTCTGTTGATGGAAAAGGAGCGAAATGACTTACTTAGATCTTGCTGATGGGACAGTGTAGTCAAATGTTTAGTCGACCACTGAAGGACATAGAAATACCGAAGAACAAGAGTAAGGACAAAAGTGTTTTTGGAAGTGGCCTGATTTGTAAGGGTCGCTTCAATTCGCTGCTACAATACTGATTCTCCATATTATTCCCATTTGGAATTTGATTGTGGAAGAAGCTAATGAGTGTTTTCATTAGTATTTTTGAATCCTAATACGGATTTTAAAAAAAAAAGTTAAGTTTTTGTTACTGTGCACTGAAATAGTTTGGTTCTCTGATGCTTTTAGGGTTTGGAATTATAGTTAAGAAATTACCTAAAATACTGTGCTAAGTGATACTAAAATTGCAGTGCAGTTTGCATTTTGGTGTATGGTCTTACATAATTTATTGAAGTGTGTAACAACTGTACTCCGACTGTGCATCTCTTCATCTGAATCATCTTCTGTTTATCTGAAGATGTTTCTGTTCATTGGACTTCATATAGGGGCATTACACAGGTCAGAAATATGATAAATAGACCCCAGCTGAAGTAGGAATGGGCAGAACATGCCCTGGGCCTTAGCTGTACACTGTAACTTTTGACACTGATTTCCTAATAGTGTTAGTTGTAGGACATGGCTTTTTCTACAGAAGTAAGCAATTGTCGTAATATCTACATCTAACAATTGAATAATGAAAATCATCATTCTGTCTGTTTTAATTATGTGGGACAAATCTATTACTAATGCTATACAGGTATCAATCTCCAAGGGCAAATATTAAAAGATAAAGGAAGTTGAAACTGAAATTGATGCATAACCTTCCCACTGTCCAATGCAGAGGTTGTATTTTGTGATCAGATTGATACTGGCAGGTCCACAGATTTCATTATTGTACCTTGGTAGCCTGAAGTGCTTGTGCTGCATCAATGCAAATCAGTCACAGCTTTAGACATTGTAGTTACATGGGTATCATAGAATGCTCCTGAAATAACTGTTTATTTTCAGAAACTATGTACAGTACTAATTAATTTATTTCAATAGTAGTAAGAATTACTTCCAAAAATGCAGTTTACCTGAGCTTTTATATAAACATACTACAGCAGAGATCGGTATGGCAAGTATTTATGTGGGTTCCATGAGCTTGTTATCTCGCGTCACAGGCTCCTTGTGATCATGTTTTTCACACCTATAAGCTTCAGTTTTACAGAAGACTGAATTGTACATTATTTCCTTTCAGTTTTTTGTGTGCAGGGGTGTGTGTGTGAAGTTCTTTTACAAAGCCCCTTGCCCTCCCTGCTAATTTCTATGGCATTTCTCAATTATAAAAGCAGAGACCTTCAGCTTTGTTTTTACACTGTTTGCATCTTATGTTCACGTGTGTTATGATGGCCTCAGTTGTGGATGCTGTAGAGAGTCACTTCAGTCCAACCAAACCTTTTGCCAAAAAAATATTCTTAGGTATCACTGATTTTTGTTAAAATCCTGGGTCACAAAATTAATGCCCTTGAAGTGACTGTCCTAGTTGACCAATCTGTCCAGAACATTATTAAAAAAACTAGTGCATTGTAGATAAATGTAAGAGTATTGGTGGTATTGTCTGTGTTTGGACTTTCTCTCCGTGTCTACTCACAAAAATCTGCTGATTCATTTAGACTATTTGCATTAGTTATATATTTCTTTGAGGATATAGATACTGTGTTTTATTAACAGTGTGCTAAGGTGGGGGTTTTTTTTTTCAGTTTTTGGGGGAGCTTATTGTCACTTTTAAAACACAATTCCCTGCTTTATGAGGCTCTTCAAAAGTGATTTTAAGTTTTAACTTTAATTGTAACTGGCAAAACGTATTTTTTTACTTCTGAAGTAAACCAGAATACTGTTATTGGAATTCAATACAGGAACATCTTGAATTACTCATGAACTTTTTATATAGGATGACAATTGTTGCCTGAAAGGCCATGGCTGCAGAATTTCTGTGGCATGTCAGGAAAAAAAGGTTCTTGTGAAGAGTTGGTTGGGGTGCAGTTCAAGTTGACCTAGCCCAATTTAATGGTGCAGCGGAGTGAAACAGGTGGTCCTTCACCTGGGCAGTTCCCACCTCATCCTTTGTGTCCTGTATAGCAAAACCTGTTTCTTCAGGGTGGTGTGTTACCATGCCTTCTGGTGGCAGCTGGCAGGTTTCACTGATTTTACTATGAAGTTGGATTCTTGGTGGCACAGTGTAGCATCTGTTCAACCAAGTCAACTTGATTTTTGTAAGGTCATGCCCAGTGTTCCTTTATTAATTTTACTACTGTTAAGAAAAATATGAGTTATCAGTCCTCTGGTACATCCATGCCTGTACTGAGGTGTACAAGGGCCTTTGTAGCTCCACATTATGTATTTAGGTTATGAAGTATCATTAATGACAACTTGTGAGCCTGTAACGGGAAAAATGGATCAAAGAATAATAGTAGGTCAAATTTACAGTATTACTTAAGTTAGGTAACCATGCCTTTATAAGTCCCACTTAGAATTTTTTAAAATTATAATACAATGTGAGATGGTTGTTAAAAAAATACTCCTCTTCAGGGATTTGTAATACAGGTGAGTTAGCACTGTGGTGAAAGTGAAACCAACTTCACTGAGTTTCTTTTTGGTTTTTGTTTTTGTGGAAGACATGGGAAATCACTAATGAACACATAGTGACTCCATCAGTGTTTTAAAAAGTCTCTTTCTTTTATTATGGACATTTTTAATAATCAAAGATCTTTAAAAAGTTTGTTTATATCTTATTTCAGTAGTTACTGATATACTTTCAAAAATTAATAGCATAACATTAAGTATTAGATTCCTGTATATTTATCCCCCGCCTCCCAGCTGAAGTGCAGAGGTAGAACTCTTGAAGCAACTTTTTGCTCTTTGTTGTCTGTATTCTATGCACGAAGTAACTTCTTGTGGAATAAACACTAATGATTTAAAAACCATAAACTAAGAATGCCAATGTATGCACAGGCTGGGATTGCTCATGGTCTGTAGAGTGTAAGCAATGATGGCACAGATTTAAAAAACAGTTTTGTTTCTCTAGATTGATTGAGATCCTGTAGTACGGGATTTCTAGATAACAAATTTACAAACTAATTTTGAATGGTTGAAAAGCACCTTATGGCTTTGGTCTGTAAGACCTTTGTTCCATAGGGTGTATGGCTTAGATCCGTGTGCAAGTACACACCTCATTCTGAGTCAGAATCGTCTTTTGTCCAAAACAGTGAAATATCAAAGCATAAGTCCTTGAATCTCAGATCTGTGGTGCAGAAATATGATGAGACCATCCTGTTGTGAAATAATGACTCTCTATCAGTAGGATATATATATGTAATTAATGCAGGCTAGATGATTGTGGATTTGGTGACATTTAAAATTCTCATTTGAAAGGAAGGGCAAATGACAGAGCTGTAGTTAGCTGGCAGCAGTGATTACACTGTTACTTTCAGTTATGTGTTTGCTCAAATTCAAAATAAAAATTTCTGCTTTTATGGATACCCTCCCTTTGTTTTTGAGATAATGAAGTCGCACAACTGCAATGATAAGTACACTATAAATCATAAAAATCATAATACAGACAAACCAAGAGTAAGTTTAAGAGCAACTTACTTGCATTTCTTTTGGCCTCTAGAGCTTGTGTTGAAGTCTGGGGTTGTAGCACATGGCTTTGTAGCTACCCTGATAAAGGTGCTTCCAAATAATCCCTATATCCTACAGTAAAATTTGAGCAAAACTGTGGAGATGTTTTATAGCTAGCACTGGTGACATTGGTTTCAGTGAGGCCAGGCTTTCCTTGGCCAAATGCCACTTCCTAGGCATATTTTAAGTACCTTAAAATAGTTTTTCCTGGAGGATGGTCTTCTCCTCATATGAACTTAATCATGATGTAAATAATCAGAGATCAGAAGAATCACAAACTCTCTTCTGTTTTAAAACAGAATTTTTCAAACTGCTGAATTTGTTTTACTCAGGTTGTGTGCCCAATGGAATTTAAATTGTTGAGGTTCAGTTCAAGACATAGTGAGTCTTCTAAAGTGCTAATTTCTTTTAGTACTAAGGAATGTCAATTGAAGTGGAGTTTATCTTGTCTAAAATAATTTTGAGAGCTAGAAACATTGAGAACCACTTCGGAGGGACATATTTCCCAGTCACCACCTTTGTTCTCTACAAATAAATGCCACAAAATCTTGCTTTTATTTGTTGGACTTATTACATACTTCTGTTGGAAGGAATTTTATTCTATAAATTGCTTAGGTCACTTGCTTTGGGAGGGGTTAAATTTCAGATTTGAAGATCCAATGTGTACTATAAGTATTTGAAAAAAATTAATTATGTCCAGTTTTTTTTTTCCCTGAACCTGAATTACAAGCCAAGGGGCTCACTCGCAATGCCAAGCCAAAATGCAGGACAGAAATAAGTATAGTTCAAGTATTTCTGTTTTTCATCCTTTGTCTAGGATATGTAAAGGCTGGGAGTTGTGTAAATGTAGTTTTGCATCAAAATAGCGTGTTTCAGTAAAATGAGAACAAGAAAGCAGTTTAAATTAATTTTTTTCCCATTATGTATTTGATTGGAGTTTTTAAAGTGCTGATATTGACATTATTGCACTGTTGGATGTGGCCATTTTCAAGTGGTCTGTTACAGCAGTGGTGTGACTTTAACTTTGAATGGTTACGTACATACCAGTTTTATCCTGATGTGTAAATTAACATTTTTTTTAATGTAGTCACAAGCTTTCCTTGCTGTGTACTGTCCTACATCTGCTTCCTTGCTTTCTGTGGTGGTTTGACCCTGGCTGGAGGCCAGATGCCCATCAAAGTTGCTCCATCACTCCCCTTTTCATCTGGACAGGGAAGAAAATATATATTGAGAGGCTTAGGATTCGAGATAAGGACAGGGAGAGACCATTCTGCAATCAGTGTCAGGGGCAAAACAGACTCAACACAGAATAAAGGAAAGAAAACTAATTCATGACACTGCCCTGCACACCCAGTGACACCAGAGTCGGGTAATGAGAAGTGTGACCAGATCTTAAAGCACCTTGCCCACGCCTCCCTTCTTACCAGACTTCACTTTAGTCATGATTTTGCTCCCTTCTTTCCCCCCTGCTGTGGCACAGGGAGGGGCAGGGACTGGAGGAATGGGGGTTTTGGTCAGTTCCTTTCCTTCTTAGCTGGGGGAGGAGCATTCCTCACACCCAGCTCTAGCGTGGGGCCCCACACATGGGAGACAGTCCTTCAGGAACTTTTCCAACTTGAGTCCTTTCTATCCGGGCTTCAGCTGCCCCAGCGTTGGTCACTGCTGTGGGGTGTAGTCATAAGTAACAGAATGTCCCTAAGTCTCTATAGCCCAGACTGCACCAGCCTGGTCCTCCATGGAGTCACAAGCCCCCGGATGTCATCTGTCTTGGCGCCTCCAGCATGGGGACTCTGATTCTCGCTCATATCTGTGCCTCTGTCTCTCTCCACGGGCTGCAAGTGCTGGCAGAGGCTTGATCCAATGTGGAGGCTCCAGCATGGAGCCTTTCCACAGGCTGCAGGTGGGGTCTTGGCCTTTTCCACGGGCTGCAGAGGGACACCTGCTCCACCATGGGTCTCTCCATGGGCTGCAGGGGCATCTTTCTCTCCGGCACCTGGGGCACCTTCTTTCCCCACCCCCCTTACCCCGCTTCACTAACCTTGGTGTATGCACAGTTTCTTCCATCTTCTCACTCCCTTCTCTGGTGGCAAAAGGCTGCTAGCTTTTTTTTTTTTTTTCTCTCCTATATGTGATTCCCAGAGGCTCTGTGACCATTGCTGATGGGCTCGGCCTTGGTCAACAATGACTCTGGTCTTGAGCTGGCTGGTGTTTGCTCTGTCAGGCCTGCAGAGAGCTTCCGGCTACTTCTTGCAGAAGCCACCCCTGCAGACCCCCTCCTCCACCAGAACCCAGCCACGCAAAAACCACAGCACTTCCACCTCTTCCCCCTTCTGTTTTATTCTTTGAGTAATTATCTGTAATGCCGTGTTACATTTTGCTGTCATGCAGTGTCTTTTGTTTTGTGTTTCTTTGTGACATACCTCACGTATTTGGTGAAGAGAACTTCTCATGGTCCTACAGTTTGTGTTCCAGAGCCTGAGGTTGGTTGACTTTACCAGTATCTTTTGTTGGAGGAAGGAACAGTCAAGAAAGGGACTACCAGTGGTACAGTAAAGTTTGTGCAAAAGGTTGTTCCCTGTTCTGCACTTTAGAGGTCAAGCTCCTGAACAGAGAAAACTACGTTGCTCCTTTTGAGTTAGGGTTGAAAGAATCAAAATGCTGATGTTTCATTCCCCTCAAATGTCTGACTGCCTGCTTGGATAGGTAGACTGCATACCTGCTGTCTGTCTGACAGCTCAGGAGGGAGGACAGCATGACCATCACAGAATCAAGGCAAGGGAGGTGGGCAGCAGGAATGAGTTAAATGTAGTCTTGGGAAGTTACTGTCAGGTGGTCTCATACTGTGAGTAGCTCTGGCTGTTGGGAGGAAGAGGTGGTGGAACAGTGGCTGTAGCTGTCAGCAGTTATGTGACCAGGCAGATGGGAGTTGTCACATATGCATCACTTACAGTAATGCTGCTGTTCACAACCAGCCACAGAGGAACAGCTACTGAGTTTAGCTCTTTTTCACTGTTCTGATTACTAAGCAGCAAGGCAGGGAGGATTTCAGAGATGAATGTGCAGTTAGCTGTCTTTAAGAAATAATTCTGTTAGAATGCCCTTTGTGGGTAAAGAAGATGGTTTCATGGTTATTTTCATCTCTTTCTCACAATAAATGTATTTCCTATTGCATATTTGGTATTGCTTTTTAATTTCTGAAGATAACAGGGTATTGTAAACTCTAAAGGGGAGATAATGTTGTTGAGTTGAATTTAACATAAATACGGTCTTTAGTCATAGCTGTTATTCCATTCCTTTGTTTCTGATACATGTCTCTTCTGAATGAGAACACTATTGTTTGACTTGTAATAAGTTTTTAAAGGTGGGATGTGCTTACCTTAATATTTTATTCTTTGTCTCAAAACAGGTCCTCTGTTAGATTTGATTTATACTTTACCAACTTGATGTTTTTCTTTACATATACTCAAAGCAAGTATGTGTCATTGACTGAAAATTTAAAGGTTTGGGGTTTTTTTAGGAGTGTATTGGCTTAAAAAGTGCTCACTTCAGAAAGATGGGACTGCAAAGCTGGTGATACACCACTGCACTCTTACATATCTCTCCCCTATGAATACTTAAAATTATTTATTTCTGATAAGCCCCTGGGCTGCTTGTTTTTTATTACCTACTAATACATATAATCTATTGTGCTTGTATTTTTTAAAGCATTCTCATCTCTGCTAACGTGTAGCAGCTTCCCTTTTCTGTATGTTCTTTTGCTTTTACTTTCAATCTGCTCTGAAGAGTAAGGACAAATTGAGCAACATTAACACAACAGAAGGACAGGAAGCCATCCAGAGGGATCTTGACAGGCTGGAAAGGTGGGCCCAGATGAACCTAATGAGGTTCAACACTGCAAAGTGTAAGGTGTTGCACTTGGGCTGGAGGAATCCCAGACATATTTACAGACTGGGAGAAGAGCTCCTTGAGAGCAGCCCTGCTGAGAAGGACCTTGGGGGTGTCATGGTAGATGAGAAACTTAACATGAGCCAGCAGTGTGCTCTTGCAGCTCAAGCCAATGGTATCCTGGGCTCCACCAGAAGAGGGGTGGTCAGCAGGGACAGGGAGGGGATTGTCCCTCTCTTCTCTGCCCTCGTGAGGCCCCAGCTGGAGTACTGTGTCCAGTGCTGGGCTCCCAATACAAGAAAGATGTAGAACTGTTGGAGAGGGTTCAGAGGAAGCCACGGAGATAGAGGGCTGGAGCACCTCCCCTATGAGGAGAGGCTGGAGGAGCTGGGCTTGTTCAGCCTGGAGAAGAGAAGGCTGTGGGGGGACCTCATTGCAGCCTTCCAGTACCTGAAGGGAGGATATAAACAGGAGGGGATTCAACTTTTTAAAACGGTAGACAATGGCAGAACAAGGGGGAATGGATTGAAGATAAAGGAAGGAAGGTTTAGATTAGATATTAGGGGGAAGTTTTTTACAGAGAGTGTGGTGAGGTGCTGGAACAGGCTGCCCAGAGAGGTGCTGGATGCCCTGTACATTATTTTGTTTGTGTGAGGTCGGATTCTCTTGCCTTGGGTTACCAACCAAACCTGGAGCCTTTCCTTGTTGCTTGAGTGGTGGTACATCCATCATCTTATGCATGGATTTTGTTAGGATTTGTTTATATAGTGTTTAGCAAAACCAAAATATGCCGGTCTTTAGAGGGCAATAGCTGTAGTTAGTGGTGTCTTTGGCCATGAATACTGTCTTTAGAGGAAAAGATGGTTAACCTTCTTGTGGCATTTTTTCTTTGTGCTTGCTCCAGTGAATGATCTGAAATACAAATCCAATTTTGAATTCCTTGTTTGCATCTATGATTTTCTTTGTTTTCCTTCTCTCTTGGTGGTCTGTGTTAAAATATTGTCTATCCTAAAGAAACTAGAAGATTCGTGACCTTGTTTCCTCTCTGTCATAAAAAAAGAAATGCAAAAGCGTGTTGCCACTGTTTTTTCTATCTGCATATACACATTGAGAATATTCCAGTAGTTTTTTAGATGTGGTTAAATACTTTATAAACATTTGTTTGCCAACTTTTAATTTATTTTTGTTTATTCAGATATGATAAATTATCATCTTGGGTGTGTTTTATTTCTGACTTCTCTAGGCTAATAAAAGCATAGGGAGAAAAAGGAAGCAGTTACATGTGTTGTAGAAGCAAAAAAAGAAAATAGTTTCCTTAAATCTATTGTCTGTTTTAGACTGGATTTGGAAAGGTGCTGTGGTACTTTGAACTCTTCCTGTCTGTAGTGGGAGCTGAATACTCTGGATCAAAAATAAATCAGTTTCTCTTATTTCCTCGGAAGTAACTCAATACCATCCAGTAAGACAATCTTGCAAATAAAGCTTTGTTTATATTTTGTTATCTGTGTGTACTGATTTAAGGTTTTGGTGTAAAAGTGAATGCACAGGTTTTTATTGTAATGCTATTGTCCTTTAGAAGCCTCATGAATACTTAAGTGTTCTTCACTTTTTTCTCTGTTGGAGTGATCACTGTCCTGAAAGTATTGGCTTGTAGCCTCAATTTGGGTGAAGAGGTCAACATTTTAAAAGAAAAAAATCCTACCATTTGTTATGTAAGGATGTTTTGACATTTTTTCCAGACAGGCTTTGAGAAAAAGGATAAGTAAATACAAGAGCTTAATGCTTCCTGGCAAGTTAGACAAAAGCATGAGGTTTTGGAACAGTAGTATGTGATGACTTTGAACATGCCACAACTTGCAGTGTGCACCTGGGGGGCCAGTGACTTCAATATGCTTCGAGCAAGGAAAGTGCTCAAAAAACATTTGGTGCTACCTAATAGGAATGGGACAGCTCTCCTATGTTTCAGCTCTCCCATTGTAAATGGGTGATGCTTACCTAGATTATTTGGATGCTGAAGACATGAACCTTGGTAGGGATCAGGACAGTTTGCTGCTGTTGGTCAGCAAACTGTTGTCCTTTGCCTTTTTTATCTATCTTCCCTCCATCACTATGCTTCTGAGGGCTGTTATTCCCTAAAGTGGAGTCTAGATTAAATACCATGAGCTTGAATAGTGTTTGAATGAAGATACAATTGAATCTTTATTTCTGCTTTATAGGAAGAAAAGGCTTCTCTCCTGCATCGTACTCAGGAAGAAAGGAGAAAACGAGAGGTAAAGTAGACTGTAAGCGTTTGCATGCACGCTGGATTTTTCTTTGGTGTAGTAACATTTACAGTGCATAGTACTTTATTCTGCTGCTGTGGTCGTACTTAGTTCAGAAATGTTATGTTTCAGTCTGAAAGCTCTACATAGGCTTCCAGTATACTCAAATTGACAAACTGACTGTTTTCAATATGCTTCCCAGAAGTATTTTCATCTCAAAAGAAGGTAGTTAAGGACGCACTGTTTTCCTTTTATTTTGGTGCTCATTTGATCTAGTCTTTGTTCAGAGAAGATGGGTATTTGGATAGTAAATTGCATTTTTTGCCTTGTCCGTAATCTGTGACTATGGGTTGGTCTCAGCAAACTGTCTTCTGCTCTTGGTTCTGCTATGGTTTCTTGTATGACCTTCAGTAATTTAGTTCCCTGTTGTGTCCCTCAGTTTTGTGCAGGTAGAATCAGAATCAGGAATGCATCCTAAAGTGCTTTGAAATCACCTGATAATTGAGGAGCAGTGAGAATCAGTTGTGAGGCTGATCTCTGAGGCTTTAGGGAATCTTAACACTGGTTTGAGATTGAAGCTTAAGTATAATTAATTCTGGAATAATGCAAAGGAGGAATAGACCTTACCATGAAAAATATTAGTTTTAAAACATTAATATATGTGGCAGTATGAAAACAAAATTTAGTAATATGGAATTAAACTTTGTCATCTTTTTTCCTTCTGATATGAATAGAAGCAATTTTGGTCTTAAAAATCGTTGTAAAAATGTAACTGCAGTTTTCATGTTAATCAAGAAAACAGAGCTGTTTTCCCCTTAAAGATTTATTTGACCTTTTCCAGATTAAATACAGGTTCTGCAGTGGCTCCTCTGTTTATGAGGATCATTTCGGCTCTTTTTTCTTTTTGTGTTTTTTTTTTTTTTTTTCTTTTTCTAACCTGGATGTATGATTAGAGACCAAATTTAAGTATGAAGTTACCACGATTTCACCAGTTAGTTCGGAGTGTTACGAATCAAAGTTATGACCAGTAAGTCCTTATCAATGTATGTGAAAAGACTTCTTTGCACTTCATAACCTTTTTGCCTTACGTCGAAGTAACCCAACAGTTGGTTGTTTAATTATCTCTTCTGCGAAGCTGATGCAGAGTCATATCCTCATCTTTGTATATGTACACACATACACATGGTGATTTTCTGTGGCATATATTGGATTCTCACAAAATGAATTGTTCCTCTGAGAATAAAATCAGCTAAGGCTTTCAAAAAAATGCCTGTAGCAGAATCTTAACAGTGACCTCAGACTTAAAACCTTTGTAACTACAGGCTGCTAGTTGACAATTATGTATTCTAGGATAAAGTCTGTATCTAAAGTAGAAAAGGAGAACTTTTCTGTCAGGCATTATGGATATGAAGAGAGTATTTTGCACTTTCACTGTTAGATCCTTTGGAGAAAAAAACACCCTTTGGCCTATCAAACTTTTCATTTTGGTCTGTTCTCTAGAGGTTATTAGAGCCTTTCAAGTGTGTGCCTATTCTGAGAAATTGCTTTAGGAACCAGGGTTTCCAAGAACAATAAAGTAGGCTTTGAATAGCAAATTCACCTGGTGTTTCTCTGGTCAGTTCAGGTTAAGTTCTTAAGCAGGATGTGCCTTTATGGCAAAATTAGTAATCAGGTTTTTGCAAGTTGAAAACTTACGTGAACTTTCCCAAAAGTATTTTAATGAAATTTATAGAAACATTCTGATGTTCTGCTTGATGACCTTCAGAGTTATGGGCTCATTATAGTTCCAAGGATTAGTGAGGTTAAAATTTCTCCAAGCAGGCTTCTCTGATTTTTACCCTTGATCTTCTACTTTCCCTTCCTCAGCTGCTGTTTGTATCTCCAGTTTCATGAGCAACCATTTTATTAACTTCTCTCTTTCATGCCATAAGAAACTATATGGGCATTATTAGAAACCTAATTTCAGTAGCCACTTCCCTTAGAAATTTATGCTGAGGGTGTTGTCAGGGGACTTCCTGGATGCTCTTTCTGTAGTACTTGGAGCAAGCTGGCTCAGAAAGTGAACTGTTGTAAAGGGATAATTTCAACTACTCTTAGTAGCTACTAAGGAAGATATCAAAAATTACTTTTGTATATGTCTGGTTGAAGGAGAGAGCAAGAATTTTTATTAATTTTCATATGGTACTCCTGGGCTTAAAGCATTAACTTAATTTTCCTTTTGGCAGCAGTGATTTTTTGTGTGTGTGCTTCCCCCCCTGCCCCCATCAAAACCGTACTACCCTTGTGATACTGTTGGATTATTTGAATGGGAAAAAATAAGCAGCTCTTCAGTGTTAGCTGCTCTGTGCAGAAAGAATGTAATTAAATTGATGGATTCTTCAAACTATTAGTATTAAGACTTTGCCTAATGCAGATGTGCTGATTTTGATTTCTGTAGCATTACGTACTTACTATTAAAAATTCTTTTGCAATGTCTTAATGGTAAATTTAAAAAGCTTTCTTCCCGATCTGTGAGTATCAGATGTAAGCCTTAAGCACTCTATTTTACTAGTGATGAGAGCTTAATTTTAATTTTAAAAAATCCTTTTGAATACAAGTATATTGGATAAAATTGTAGAAATCAGAGTCTGTCCCACAACATTGATTTCCGTTTTTCTTGCTTTGTTTTACAGGAAGAAAGGCGGAGGCTGAAAAATGCAATAATAATCCAGTCCTTTGTAAGAGGGTACAGAGACAGAAAACATCAAGTAAATACTTACTTATTTAGAAAGATGTAAACCAGTTGTGATGAAAAGGAGACTTTGCAGTAATAAGTAATTCCATTGAAAAATTTTCACCTCTTTGGGTATTGTTTGTGTCCACAAAGTGCAAGTATTTTCCCTCTTGACATTTTCATTTGAACCTCAATATTGTAGTAGATGGATATTTATTCTGCAAAGCATGTATGTATGTCAGTGGACTTCCGTGAGATGACCCACTGGTTTTTTGAGCTGACAAAGCATATGAAAACAGTTGGGTATTGGCAGCTTTCACACTCCAGTGGAGCTTTTTTTCAGTATGAAAAGTGGTGGTCAAAAAGATGTTCTTTCTTGCTGTCAGGTAGATTATTCTGTGAAAGACCTGTATCGTTTAAATTTGCTAATATCTTTCAAATAAACAAGATTGAAATGTTTGATGTGATACTGTTTACTGGAAAGTCAGCAGATGCAGTGTGTACTTCTTGAATTAAAGCAATTGCAGATTTAACTGTGATACTGTATGTATGTTTTGATCTCAGCAAATGTGTGGTATGCATTTCACTACTCTGCTGTTGCTTTGGGTGGGGAACTGAAACGAGGTTTTTAAAATCCTGCATCTCTGTTTTAACTTGTAATCATTATTGATACATTGATGTGTGTCTTATTTTTAATTTTCAAGTACTCTATCCAAAGAAGTGAATTTGATCACTGTGCTAATTTGGCCCAGTCTGGAGGAACCTTTTCCACTGCTAATGGAGCTAATTTGACTCTCTTAGTTCGACAGTTACTCTTTTTCTATAGACAGAATGAGGATTCTAAGCGTTTGGTGAGTACTGTAACATACTTTTTGATCCATAGTGCTCTTATTTCATGCACTTTTAAAGTACTGTTTCTCATAGAAGATTTTGAAGGGATGTCAAAAATGCTTTGACAACTTAAGTGAATTAATTTAAGGGTTCTGGCTTTTGCTGACCTGCACTTGGATGGTTTTTGTTTCAGTAAAATAAATTTAGAATTTATACATACACATGCACAAAATCTTTGAAATGAAGGCTTGAAAAATCCTGTGAGTATTATTCACTGTAATTTATTAAAACTAATACGCTTCTATTAGAATTTAATTTTTCAACAATGTTTTCCACTTAGCCCTCTGGTCATTACTAAGGTGTTTGGGCTTTTTTTCCCCTCATTGGTCAATGATGCTGGCATATCAGTTGCAAAGTCACTGCAAACTTCCCAAATGTATGAGTAAGCATGATTCATAGTGGGTATCGATAATATATGTTGAAGAATTATGGCTATTTAAAATCTCATAAGTTGGTTGCAAGAGCAAAGATACTTGTAAGTATAATTCAATTTTAACTTTGAAAGTTTAGTCCTAGCAGTTGTGTAGTTTGTGTCACAATTTTTTTCTCAGCTGAATTTGATTGTCTTATGTTGTGTTTTTTTTAAGTCCTCTGAAGGTATCCTAAACAGGATAGAAATATTACTGTGTTGCAATTAATATAAATTGTTGTTTTAAACAGTAAACTTGTGCCTATCTTTTCCCAGGTATGGATGTGTCAGAACTTAATTAAACAGAGTCCTCAGTTTGTTAAGCAATTGGATGGTCCAGACAGACTAATTTGCTTATTCCAAATAAAAAGACTGTTGGGGCTGTGTTGCAGGTAAAGCCTTTTCTGTGTGCTACTGTCGAGAAAGTGTTCAAAAAATTATGCTGGGCACTTGTTTCTTTTTACAGCAGGTGAAGTGTTAAATGTAAATTTATTTTATGGAGAGGACTGCTTATGTTAAATATATATGTAGGCCATGGTATAAGATACTTGTCCCTATGTAAGAACAGTGGAATGCTCTTAAGCTCCATGACTTTCAAGTACAGTAGGTGCATAAGTGATGCCCTGCCTAGAGACAGGCTTAAATATGTTCTTAACTCATTGCAAATAGCAAGACCATTAGCAGCATTTGTGGAAACCAGAAAGTTTTA
Source organism: Hypotaenidia okinawae (assembly GCA_027925045.1). Taxonomy (NCBI): domain Eukaryota; kingdom Metazoa; phylum Chordata; class Aves; order Gruiformes; family Rallidae; genus Hypotaenidia; species Hypotaenidia okinawae. The sequence goes on from BSDF01000002.1 coordinate 10,633,588, forward strand.
TTGGGAACTGATAGTGATTAGAAAGTGTTACTCAAGTTAGACTAATCTTCCACGGATATGCTTTGGTTATATTGGTGATACTTTGTTTTAGAAGTAAGAATATTTAAAATGTCTTTTCTCACATTTTTATTTTGTATTTAAGACACATTAAGCAGTTACATTACCAGCTTCAGCAGCACATTTATGATTTGTAGTTGGAGGGTCCTGTGAGGATCACAGGAATATAAATCTATCAAGGTGACTTGAATAGCTGGCAGCTGAAGCCTAGTTTTAGAAAACAATATATTTGTCCTTAATCATGAATAGGAACTAGTTCTACTCTCCAGTGCTTTAAAATATATATATATTTTTTTGCTTTTAATGTTGAGACATTTTTTAGAAACTTGTTTCATTCAAGTCACTCAACCTTATGTTCCTATAATTGTGTACACTGTATGTATAACAAAGATATTAAAGAAGATTTGAGTGGTGGGCTTCAAAGTTGATGTACAGTGGAACACAGCTGTGGTTCCATAATACTGAGTTGGACTTTTTCACTACAGTTGTGGTTTTGTAAGTGCAGCTCTGTTAGTGTTCCCACTCTCCCTTCTTGCCTGCGTTATAGGGGAAAACAAAAGGATTGGAAGAGCTGTCCCTGCCTACGAATATAGGGAGAAGGGAGAAAGAAGCTCTTTGTGCAGGCAAGGTGAAGTTAAGATGATGGGTGTCTATATTTGCTTTCTCAGCTACTTTAGTTTTCTGCAAAAGCCGAGAGAGGGAGCAGTGAGACAGGTAGTCAAAAAAGAGTTTCCCTGGGGTAAGTTCAGATTCGTGAGAAGCTTTTGATGCTGTGTTAAAAAAGGTGACTGTAATATTGTAGCAAGAGATGGTAGTTTGATTGTAGCTGCATCTCCAAAAAAGATCTTGTCAGAGAATCTTGTTCTCTGTTTACTGCCTTAGCTAAGGTAATTTTTGGTGATAGGTCCCATCTTTCTGAATGGCTGGGAATGAAAGCATATCATTAGGGCAACTATGCCTATGTACATTTCATAATAACAAATCCTTTTAATTCCACACAGGCTCTTAATCTTCACAGTTTCTCTGGTTCCTGGTAGTTGTTTCATAAGCAGTTTGTTAAAAGGCTGGGGATGGTTGTATTTTCAGTATTTTGGTCTGTAATCAAGGACATACTGTTTTAGTTTATACATATGATGTTCCCCAGCATTTGTTCCCAGCCTGTATTGCTCTGGGGCTTTCATGACTTCATTTTTAATGTGGGTAGAGATACATGTTGGAAAAACATGCATTATTCTTTGTGTCTCCTCCAGTTCATGCAGTAGACTTCCAAACTGTCCAGTCATTGAAAGCAAGAATTTAGTAGGATTTAGAGTTGTATTTATAGAAACCCTAAAATCAGGAATTATTAATATAAAGGTGCTAAAAAAAGATGTAGCAGAAGTACAGAGAACACTGGGAAACCAAGTAGAAATAAATGATTTTAGGGTGAATGTGAAAAGGGTTTTTTTTTCTAGTCTTATTTTTAAATCAGTGTGCATGTGCCTGTGGTGGAGTAAGAGAAACATCTCATTAAACAATTTTGATTTTATTTCTTTTATAGGCTACTGCAAAATTGCAGTGATGACAGTCTGAATGTTGCACTTCCTATGAGAATGCTTGAGGTATTTTCATCTGAGAATACGTATTTGCCTGTTTTACAAGATGTCAGCTATGTGACATCATTAATTGAACAAATTTTGCACTACATGATTCAGAAAGGTGAGTAGCAGGGAATTAGATGTTCTGGGAAATACTCAAAAATTGCACAGAATATGTTATGTCTGAAGACCATGTTGTTTAATCACATTCTGCCTTTACCACAGACTCAATGATTTACATGCTGCATATGCTAACCTATACATGGAATTAATAATTTGCTTGTAATGAGATCACTGCTTGAGAAAGTACTCTGGAAATTCTGTTTATAAATTGAGTATTTTACCAAGTTATACAGACTTGCTACCAATTTTGAGAGTAGGTGAATATTACCTAACAAAAGTAGCTGTTTATACACACATGTGCACAGAGTGGCAGATCTAAACTTCAGTTCTGTAAATGTTGGGCATTGTTTTGCAGTTCTTAATGTTATTGTAAATTAGTATTACCTTTTCATCCTGTTAATGCCAGAGACACCTTGGCAAAGAGATGGTGACCTAGCATTTATTTCCCTTGTACTGTCATCAGCAAAACTGTTTGCTAAATTGCAGTCAGTTACACCTGTGCAAACATACAGAAAGTTAATGAATCGTGTAGTTATCACCAAAATTATGTTTTGTCTTGAAGAAGCTTTATTACTCTGGGAACGTAAGAAAATATAATTTGGCTTTCTGATACCACAGCTTGCAAGACTTGTGGGTGGGGAGAAAAGACAAAAACATTATGAAGTAAACATCTTGGATCCAGATTCCTTGGCATAAAATGCAAAAAGTTTGTTAATTAATTGTTGGAATAATTCTGTTTGTAAATTATAAATACATTCAGTGGTCTAGGCTATCTTACCCTGTTACTAAGGATTTGGTTGTAACTACTTCATGTTGAAATCATAATGAGGAAAAAAAAAAAGACTGATACTGTAGTGTGTTTATTATACCTGCCAGGTACAACCACAACCATAGTAATAGTTGTGGGTTTTTTTAATTGCTTACTAAATAATAAATATATTGTCTAAGATACTTGAATACCTTGTACTTTGTTATTTTATTGTAATACTCCTCACAACTGACATGAAAGTTTTTCACAAGATGTTAGATCATAAATTTTAGGAAGAAAATTCAGCTTTCTGGTTGCTTAAGCCAAAAAGAAGTGGTTGTGTGTGACTACAGATGTTCTGTCTCCTAATTATTTATGATGATTAAGTTAGAAATAATCTGTAATCAGCTTTTATTGGCATGTATTTTTGCATGTGATTTGTCTTCATGTGCCATGTCAGTGTTACACTTTTATGGTGAGTTCCACTTGCTGTGTTCTATGTCCAGATAGGTAGTCAGTCCCCCACAACACGTCTTAGACCAGACTGCTCTGATGTTATATATGCATTTACAGTCGTTCCTGTAGCAGTGGAACTTGTGTCTTAGTTTAGAAGTTCATTGAGCAAGAGGAAGTTGGCTTAAGAAGCGTGAAATCACATGATTCCATTTGTACTTTAGTGAGACAAAACCAGATTGCCCTTTATTTGTCTTTATGGCTGGGTGATAATGCATTTTATTACTGGCAGAGATATCCCTGTTTTGGGAATGGTACTTGTATTCTTCAGCCTGCTAAGACAAGGTGTTTATAGAATTGAGCCATTCTGTCAACAGGACTCGCTTGGATGATGTGGTCATGTTTTGAAGTAGAAAGGAAAATTCAGTGTTTCTGTAAGGGTGGAAGGACAGTTGTCAAAAACGTGATTAGAGTCACTCACAGGAGAAAAGAACGTTCTTTCCACAGGTCATTGTTTTAAAGAATCAAATTATTCACTTTGTCAGAAGGAGTGGTTGGTCTTTGAAAAGGAGACTGACACTGTCATGTAATGAATTGTAAATGTTGGTTTTTGTTAACTATGTAAGTCATTTTAGAAGGGAAAAAAAGAAAAATAATATTATATTCAAAAAGTGGTATTTCTTATTTGCAGGCTACTACAAGTCGCTTTATTTGTTAATTAACAATAAGCTTCCCTCGAGTATTGAGTATTCTGATGTTTCTCGAGTTCCTATTGCAAAAATACTTCTGGAGAATGTTCTGAAGCCATTGCACTTTACATATAGCTCCTGTCCAGAAGGTGCAAGGTAAATAAAGATCATATTAGCTTTTTATGTGCTCATTTATAACTGTAAGAGAAGCAGAGTTTGTTGTTGTTGAGTTATTCTTTTAGGGCAGTTTGTTGATTTGTCTGCAACAGTAATGATTTGTTGCTAATGCTTTACATTGATGAAACAATGTAGTTTCAGGTGTGTTTAAGAAAAAGGCAATAAAATACTGGAGAGCACAGTAAACAGCACAGAGAATAGCAGGTGTTGCCCTAAGTAGGAGCTTAGGTATAGAAAAGCTTAGATTAGAGTAAACATGCAACTAAGGGCAGATGAAAAGAATTTTGGAGTTAAAAAGAACTTTGGATGCAGGAGCTGAGGTTTATGAAGAGAAATAACTAAGTCATAGCTTACAAGAAGAGAGGTATGTAGAAAGGTGGAACAAAAATCAACGTGGTTGTATCACATTTAACAGCATTTTGTGTTAATGTATTTTTTGGGGAAAAAAGACAGCTTTCAAAACTTTTGATTAAAATATTATAAGCAAAGAATTTAACTTCAGAATAGTTTTCCGTAAATTCATTAAAAGTTTGAAAGGTAGAATTACATGTGGGATCATCAGTAAAAATATGTAGTTAGTGTAAGTTCATTTTTGAGAAATAGGAGAAACTTGTTTTATTAGCACAGGATGGAGTGCATCTTTGCGGTTGTTTTGATGAATGTGTTCAAGCTTGCAAACTGATCTATTATTCCATGGATATAATTGTGGGAAATTCTGCCTGTATTTTCTATAAAGTCTGTTTTTCTTATTTTTAGGCAGCAGATTTTTGCAGCCTTCACAGAGGAGTTTCTGGCAGCACCTTTTACAGATCAGATATTCCATTTCATCATTCCAGCGCTTGCTGATGTGCAGACCATTTTCCCTTACGAACTCTTTCTGAATGCACTATTGTTAGCAGAAGGTGGCTGTTCAGGAAGAAGTGATCAAGCCCCATGGCTTTTTTACTTTGTCTTAACAGTTGGAGAAACGTATTTGGGTGAGAAAGCTAAATGACCAACTCATTGGTTTTTTTCATATTTAATATGTATTTCTGCATTGGGGCTCATTGCTAAGCAAAAAGGACAGTTTGTGAATACGAGTATTGGAGTGATCTATTTTACTAGCAATTCTTATCCTTTTCAGTAAAAAACACATAATTTGGGAAGATTTGGCATAATGTATTTCTAGGAAGTTATATTTGACATCAGGGTGATGTAGCTAACAATCTCTTATTTCAATGTATGTGCCCTAGGATCCCTTTCAGAGGAAGGACTTCTTGTGTATTTGAGGGTGCTCCAAACTTTTCTCTCTCAGCTGCCTGTGTCTACTGCTGGTTCAAATTGTCAAGATGCAAACAGTGATTCTGAAGACGAGGATGAAGAGATAAGTAAAATGACAACTACACCAGTAAGCAGTACAGAATTTCTCTGAATTAGGTTGTTGCTGTAATACAGCAACTGCAGGCAAAAGCATCCTAAGTCTGGTGTTTTTCTAGCAACCTGTAGAAGGGAGCATGTTTGCTACTTAAATATAGATGGCTACTCACTGTAAGCAAATGGAACTGGTTGCTTACATTAAAACAAACCAAAAAAAAATCAACAAATGAAACCCTTACCATAATGAGAACTCTTAAAACACAGGTAGTGTGTCTTCTGAAGGACAGAGCTTTTATTTAACAAAAAATATTGAAACTTCTCTGCTTTACATTTGTGTTTCACAGAGACTGTGTTTCTTTCTGTATTATTTTAAGTCCTTGATGATGCTAATATACTATGAAACATACCAGTCTGATCTTCTAACTTGGTACTTCCGTTTTTTTCTCATGGAAATATTGTAAGCTCAACTACAGTCTTTACCCTGTAGAATTAGCTCTGTATTTAAATCCATTGATTACCTTAAAAGCTCTCAAAGGGGGAATACCTACTTTCTATAATAATGTATAGAAAATGTAGAATAAATAGAACTGCTCACTGCAATTTAAATTTCCACCAGTAAAATGAATCCGTGCTAACTTTAATCTCCTAACACTTGGGTTAAGACTCTGAAGAACCAAAGTTGGAGAGACGTAAATTCAATAGTGTCTTACTGGCCTTTATATAATCTCTTAAAAGACAGACACTACCATTCAAAGGACTTACCCAGTGTACAGTCTTTCCTTGTGGAATGTCTGAAATTTCACCATATTTAGGGTTCATTAAAAAGTCTCTTGGATTATTTTACCTTCCCCACACTGAGTTGGGAATTCTGGATTTCTGTCTCAGGCATTCTAAGGCTTCCTGGCATTTTCTTAAGCAAAAAGCATACCAGCTCTTCTAAGAGATACTGGTTTTACCATGCCTCCCTATGTTTCATGTAAGGTGATGTATATTTCTGAAAGATGCAGCATTTTTAAGACGTAGTATTTAGAGTAAGCTCTTACATGGAGCCATACTGTTAGTGAGTACGTAAAACCTTGTGCATTTTTAGATGCAGTATATTATCATAACCTTGGTCTTTACCAAGAGAATATGAATAAAATACTTAATTTGCCAGCCATGCACACACTGTATGTGATGTAAATATTAGCAGATTCTACTTGTGACTTAAAGATACTGGTGACGTTTAAGAGGTGATTAAATAAAAACAAAGCAGCAATGTGTGTTCATAGGTACCTTGCTGTAATTTGAAAATTCAAGAAAATCTGCTCTGAGAAGGTTTTGATGCATAATAATAAATGTTGATTGCAGTATGTTTTTCCTGTGTTTCTCCTGTGAATTTGTAATGTATTCCATATTTTTGTGCATGCGTGTTTTAGACTTTTTTTTTCTTTCTGTGGGGAACCCCTTTTTCATAAAATTTCATCATTGGGTAACTTGCATCCTTTGATGAGCCAAAGCTTCTTTGCTCTACTGGGGCAAAATAAAGGAATGAAATAACGAAAGGAAAAAGTTGAGCTCAACTTATTTCTTGCCAAGAGAAAGCATTCCTCTTCAAACAATTGGGGTACTACCCAAGCAGATATTAGACACCCTGAAGGTGCTTGTTGTTTCTTAACTCATGGGTTATGAAAGTGAAAATACTGTTTGTAAAGGAACTTAGAATAGACATCTGTTTCTGGATTTCATGTCCAATGCCAGCTGGTGTCAGTGGGGAAGAGATGACTATTTGCATTTTAGGCCAGTGAATAATCTTGCCTCATTGTATCCAAGTTTTACAGAACACACTTACGTGCAAGGAAGTCTTTCCCACTGGCCTAAGTGGAAAGATCAATATCACAACACAGCAGTTGCCCATCTAGGGGTTTAAGTTGGCTCTTAGGTCTCATACTCATAAGAATGCTACTGGGATGTACATATGTGGTTGTGTTTTAATTATTGCACAAGACAACTCAGTGTTCTAGTAAAATTCTGAAGCATTTTTTTAAAGGGGGATACTTAATTGTTAAAAAGACTTAAAGGAACCTTTTCTCTGATCTGTTGGTAGGGTGATGGGAGGATATCAGTTCAGTACATAACCGAGGAGTGTCTAAAGAAATTGGATACAAAGCAGCAGACAAACACACTCCTCAATATGGTTTGGAGAGATTCAGCTAGTGAAGAAGTCTTTACCCTGATGGCATCAATCTGCCACACGCTAATGGTACAACACCGAATGATGGTGCCAAAAGTCAGGCAAGTATATGTAATAGTGATGTTGAACTGTAGTACAACTAAAATTGGTTTTATTAGATAGACTTCTTGTAAAATACCCTGTGGGTTTTTTCTGTTTTCTCTTAAGATCAGCCTAAGTAAGACATTCCGAACTTAAATACCAGGCAAGCCAAACAGTGGATTCATTCAATGTCTCATTTTTCTTGTTCATTGTGCTCTCTCCAGAGTAATCACTGAATCTAAAAGTGTAAGTTCTTGGTTGGTTTAGCAAGTTGCAAATAAGTTAGTGTTCTATCATCACATTGAGGACTCTGGAATGGGTTGGTTTGGTATCAGAAAAATCACACACGCTGCAAAGGGCTTGCAGAGATTCTTGAAGTTTTTCCATCCCCCTGCTGAGGGGCAGTGTGAAGTGTCATTCTAGCAGAAGTTTGTCGAGCTTACTAAAACTTTCAGTAATATGGATTCCACACTGAGCTGAACCAACTTGGATCCCTACCCCCAGCTGAAATCTTTCTTGCTGCAATTTGAAGATGATTCCCAACTATTGAAAGTCACTGTTGTTTGGGAAGGGCTGTAGCACCTGAGATGGACATAAAAGTCTTGTTAATTTGAACAGCATTCCTTTACAAAGACTGTAAATTACAGATGCCACTAAGAATGGAAGAAGATTTTTAACCTTTTTATCATCAGACTAAGACCCGTAAGCCTTAATACTGTTCTGGTGCAGGTAGTTTTGTTTAAGTATGTAGTTGTTGGTAGTAAAGTAAGTATTTAGGGAATGTTCTAAACATAATCAATTCAAACTGCATTGTAAACAGTGATACAGAAAACTAATTAGGTGCTATCTTGGCCCACTGGTGTTTATAGCTGTTAGAGGAAGTAAGATGTCAGTGAAACTGTGATTGCTCGATTAGGGTAATTAGTTCTTTGTAGACTAATTGCGTTAGAGCAGGATGTGAGACCTGGAGATCATAGCAGCAGTTGAATTAGTATGCCTGCTTTATTGTAGCAAGTAGTACGTTGCCTTGGATAGTAATTACTGAGTTTAAATGCATCGCTGCTTTGACATGAGGTTTGCTGGTGAACTGTGTGGAACAGGGTGTTTAACAAATAAAGAAGTCACACAGGATTTAATTGTGTGAGTATGGCATCTGTTTCCTCCGAGAAGCTGTATTGGATCTTTGCAATTATTTGTGATAACAAGCTAGTTACATGCTGGATAAATTCAGGAGGTACAAAAGCTCTGCCCAGCATCTTACAATGAAAAGCAATCTAGAAATTTGAACTTTTAATAGATCCAGAGTAGTTGAGTTTATCAATTTTAAAAATAAGTAGTAGAGATATTAAGGTTTGTCCAATAACACACACATACAAAATGCTTATTGTAATAGAAAATAGCTACAAATCTACAAAGTGGATCTGCTAAATAACAGAAAACAACTTTTCAAGAACTGTAAAGAAAATTAGGCTAAGGTTAAGACAGTCATTGGAAGGGAGGAAACAGCATATGTCTATATTATTTTCGTAGGTAAAAGCCGCCTTTTTTTTTTTTTTTTTTTTTCCTGTGGAAAAAAGATAAGAACCTCCCTGGCACCCAAAGCTGAATGTTTTTCTTCTTGTGGCTTCCCAGATCACCTTTGATTTGGCTGATGATGCTGTGGAGGAGTTTAGGAAGTTTGGTAGATTCTGAATATGTTCTGGAAAGATGCACTCAGGCTCAATTGAGAAAAAAAAAAAAAAAGGACACAAAATGGGAAAAACCAAGCTGTAGTTAGTGTTCAGGAAGCCAGGTGAGAGGTATAGAATAAAATCCTGATTGTAATGGAAGTCCTTGGGAATTGTGCTTGTTTTCAGAGAGGTGAGGCTTTCATCTTTTCATTGTAAGTTTTTGATATGTATTATTGAATGGAGTTATTAAAAAAAAAAAACACCAAAACATAGGTCTTGGAGTGCAGTTGTTCTTATAAATAGATATTCAGGACTTTTGTTAGAAGTATACTTCAAATAGCTAGTAAATTCTGTTTCTGAAAAATATATAAGGGCATAATCTAATACCATAGACCTCAGATCATCACTAATGGCTAATATTAAACAGTGGAGGGAACTATGCTTATACTGAGACTTCAGTCACTATCAGCTGTACAATCACTGCCCTGGAGTAATTGCTAATCTTGGTTTAACAGTTTCATACTGACCATACATCACTGGTATTAAATTGACATAACACTGCTACTCTTAACCTGTGACTGAAAATTGTTTGGAAAACTGACATTCTGGTGTAACATGAGCAGCCTGTCATCATACATGCGCTGAAGAGAATTAGGCTTTACGTGAGGCTATTTTAGTAATTATTTAGGGAATACTCTTACACTGTTGGATTTTTCTTAAAATCAGCATTGTTGTATATGAAGTTTTTTCTTTTTTTCTTTTTTTTTTCCCTTTCTTTTTAAGCTTTGCTATACATTCTTGGTCCAGTACAAATAGAGGCAGAAGCATAAAGCAGCGCGAAGAGCAATATAGTTCATTTAACAATGGCTTTGCACGCTGTCTCCTACCTGTGACACCTTGCAGTTTTGAAGTGTCAAAATCCGCTGCCCTGGCAGCAGTGACCTTTCACAGACTGTATGAGCTCCCCTCGCTCTAGTGTATTCTCTTCATTAACTTAAATGGTCTCAGTGGGAAACTGGGCCCAATTTATGACCTATACTGAAAATCTTGCCTTTAACTAATTAACTTGTAGTGGTGCCTCAGCTAAATTAAGCTTAATGGGTCATTTAATCTGTCCCATTGTGCAGGAAGAATTTGACACTTTTTTTTTTTAAAACCAGAGGTGCCCAAAATACCATTCTGCAAGTGCACATAAATCATGTAGCCTTTGCAGACAATTAGATACCCATGGAGCGAAACAAGGTTCTAAATAAATGATCGTTATGTACTTACTTTTGGGAGCAGATAATTCAATTTAGTATGATTAAAATAGATACTTGACTGAAATTACTGAAGTGAATTTAACTCTCTCATAGCTTGTGAATGAGAAAATGGTTCTCCTCCCAAACTACAGTGCTAAATCTGAACATTGAATTTACAGAAAATCTATTAATGAATCCATTATATAAAACTCTGTGTAATGATCTCATAATGAAGAATTTACTGGTATGCAGGGAGATTTTCAAGAAAATGCAAAACCACCAGATGGGTTGGGTAAAAACCCAAGGTTTAAACTAGAGCCAGTTAGTTTCTTTTTAGAATAGCACCAGTGTTGAAAATTAACTCCCTGTTTTTTATGTAATTTTTTGTAATCTAAGAAATGATGTCTAATGTTTTTAATTTCTAGTGTTTGTGTGGGTTTGTTTCATTAAAGGAAAGAGTGATCAAGATTGTACAGACACCCATGTTACATTAACTGATTTCTAAACTTTGTGGATTGTGATAATGCTTTGTCTTCAGGGTATATAATCTTCCCCTGCAATGTTCTGCAGTTTATTAGGAATTCTTATCTTGCACTTTGCCATTTTAATGTAGTTATATCTGGAAATGCTACTTTTTAGCAGCCAAACATTTTTTTTCTGCCAAAGAAAAAGGCTAGATTAGGTAGACTTTGATGTGTTTTCATTATAAAACAATGTATTTTTTTACTTTCTAATTTTTAATGTAATTTTTTTTTTAACGTGAAGCCCAAAATTTGTTACAGTTTTTATCTTCTACTTTGAAAGTAGAGTGTCTGAGACTGTGCGTTTTTCCACTTCGAGAGGAGCTTATCTTTTTGGTGGTTGAAAATGATTCTTCTGTATTTGATAGTGGGAGAGTAGTAGATTGTTTCTGCTGTCAGTCCTTTCACAGTGGATTAAATCTCAGGTTAAACTAGAGACAAAATTTTTGTCATCCTTTTGTGTTTAGTTTGCGGTTTCACATTTATTTTCCGATAACAATATGGAAACTTTATAATTGAATTAATTTGCTTTGTATTTCATATTTACAAAATAGGCTGTGTGATAACATCTTCTACCAAATCTGCATTTTTGTATTTAACCAGATTTTCAGGGAAGGGAAATGTGAAAGTTGAATACATACAGCATTTCTGGAATCGGGCCATGAAATAGAGCAGTTGCTACAATTGGCCACCTGAATCACGGATATGGAATAAAAATGGCTAAAACTTAGACAAAGGTTATTATTATAAGCTCTTAAGGTTTGTTCTTTTTTTTCCTTCATTATTGCTGAATCTTGCTAGCATGAAAAAAATGAATTACATTATGATAGGTTCAGTATCCATAATGTTTGTACATTTCTGCTAAAACTATTACATAATTTCCAGGGATGATTGTAAAATTAACAAGTTTTTACTTGAAAGCCCTAGGAGACCTAACGGCACTGTGCCAAATTACTTTTCACTTCAAATACAAGGCTGAAAACTGAAGGTCACTGAGGCAATTTCTCTTTACAGAAACTAAGACATCTGAGCTATCATTCAGATATTTAAACATTAAAATACAAATCCTCATTCTAAATTAGCTATATATAATAAGCTCTTCCTCACATGATAATGCATAATTCCCACCCAAATATCAAAATAATGTCACTTGAGAAGAAAGTAAAATTCTCATGTCTCAAATTCAGGTTGAATTTCTTTCAACAATTCCATGTATTTAAAATTTTACACTTAACTGACATTAGGTACAGTTGCTTCAAATTTGACTCGAATTTAGTAATGATCACCAACATGCAGCTTTGCTGGGAATGCATGAAGCTCCTAACTCTTTAAAGGTAGTGATCTACATAATTAATATTCAAAGGTTTTGAAACAACATGGGTGATGTTTCAGTAAGACACACCACAAACCAGAGGTTGCTTGTTTTTCATTTTTTCTTCTTCTGCTTGCCCCCATTCTGTTTCCCAAACTCCCTGTACCTGTGAAACTTGATCCAATCTTTTCAGGATCTTCTGATCCTGAAGAGTTCTGCCCTTTCTAATGCTGCTTTGTCCTGGCACAGTTCATTGTCTTGGGGAAGGCATGTGAAATGAGTACCTGAAAAAGTGACTGGCTGTGTGGATGTGTGGGTGTCTGAGAGAGGCTGTACTTTAACGAAGGATGCAAAAAGAGCCTGCCAGGGCTTCAGTAGCTGGTAAGCCAGGACCCGGAGGCATATGGCACTTGTGTAGTATTTGTGAGTGGGTGTGTAGGTTTTCTTGGGGGTGGGGTTTTTTCAGTTTATTTTAATGCCTTAAAATGAATTGCTGCTTAAACCATTTTCAAATGTTTTAAAGTGTTTTTTCCTTAATGAAATATGTGCTTCCTTTTGCCGTCTGGCAATTTATAATTTATCCATGTGATCCATAATAAATAGTTTTTCAGGCAGCAGCTCTTCTTGTTTCCACAGCCCCCCCCCACCCCCACCCCGGCTCCCATTTCCCAGCCTTGTACCTCTTGTGTGTGTGGTTTCAGGGAATTTTACTATTAAGAAGCTATTGACCTCTGTGAGATGTGGACCCTGAGTATCTCTTCTACCTTATTTATTCTAGTAGTAATTTGGAGACCTAGGAAAGTAGCATTAAGGATAGCTAACTGAATATAGTTCTTCAATGACTGAAAACCAACAGTGTAATCAGTCAAATCCTGTTTGGATTCCCAGAAGACATGAATTGTTTCCAACGATGATTGTCACGTGTTGCTTCCTGCTGGGGGAGACCTTTTAATTCCAGGAAGCTTTTTATTTCTCACTTCTGTAAAAAGTTTATCATGCTGTCATCATTTCTGAAATAACATGGTTAAGGTTGGTCCTGTATATAAATAACTTGTGAATGTACATGTTTATTTTTACAGGTGTATAAACCATTTTCTGTCTACAGATGGATTAGCGTATGGGAAGCTGTCCTGATAGGCATTCTTCAATTGATGTTGTATTTGTATGTTATGCATAATATATTTTCACAAAAATTGTTGTTTACTAATGTCAGAAGAACAACAGAAATGACTTGTTAACTAGTTGGTGTGGTTTTCTGTATTAGAATTTTAAAAAATCCCTGATAAATAACTCTTTGAGTGTGGGCTGTTTTTACTTAATGTGTGCTTAATTCTGTGGGACACTGCAAACTTGGGTCTATATCATGTGATTTGTTGCTGAATTAATGAAAACTGTGTATTTTAGGTATAAGGATTTATGCACTTGTTTTTCAGTTTTTCACCAGATCTGATTAGAATAAGAACTTCCAACCTGAAGAAATAAATTTGAATTGTTAATATTTGAGAAATGCTTGACAGAAAAGTTTGTATAGAAGCATTGTGTTTTGTGAATACAGTGTTTTGGAAGACACAATTTATTTCACCTTCCTCTTGCAGGCTTCTTTATAGTTTAGCCTTTAATGCCAGATTCCTGAGGCATCTCTGGTATTTGATATCTTCAATGACTACACGAATGATTACAGGGTATGTATTATACCATTTCTGAAACTGAGTCTTTGTTAAAACAGAGCGCATCTAGTGCAAAGAGAATGAGACAACTGGTAGTTTGATAGTGCTCATGGAAGATGATTGAAAACAAACTGTAATGGTTATTTAGCTCCCATGATTTTATAAACCTGAGCAAAATCTTGGGAATTGGCCAGTTGTCAATGAGCAGAGTTAAATAAAGGAAACATTTAAATAAATTTAAAAAAAAATAATGGACGTTTTGTAGTTTTTGGAGTACTTACTAGCATCAGTATAACCTGCACCAAATCCCCGATGACTTCATCCCAACTATATGAGTTTTCTGGAGTAGTCAAAGTATATGAGAGAAATTGTTGGCAGCAGAAGCATGTTCCCAGGAACTGAGGCATTAAACCTACAAATTTGTTTGGTGCTGACATACAGATTAGTTACTGTCTTTTCTGGTTTAGGACAGAGGCATGAAGCAAGTATCTGCATTCTGTAATAGTTAACATCACAGTTTATATATCAGGACACTGAGATAGCAGCGAGAACTTACAAAGAGTAACCTTGTTTTGCAAGAATGGGAAATACTAGCTAGTTAACTGAGAGTGCTGTCTTATTTTGCTATAGGAGCAAAATATTTTTACTAGAATACTGAAGTTAATACTTTTTAAGGAGTATTTCATTAACTGTATCTTTAATTTTGCGTTTTATATTTTAAGGTCTATGGTGCCACTCCTTCAAGTGATTTCAAGAGGCTCTCCAATGTCTTTAGAAGACTCTAGTCGAATTATCCCTCTCTTCTACCTTTTCAGTTCTTTGTTTAGTCATTCACTTATTTCTATTCATGATAATGAATTCTTTGGTGATCCAATAGAAGGTGAGTTTCAGTGCATACTAAACAGCAGTGCTTTGCAAAATGTTTTTGTGTAAGGCTGTGGAGTTCCCTGGGTAGTAATTTACTGACATCTGTGGGGAAGGCTCTTCTGGGCTGACTTGCTGATGGTTCCCTGAGTGCACGGCTGTCAGCTGGCTCTTTCATGGTGATAGCATTTAGGAAAGGAGGGGGAGGGAGGGGGAGGAGAGAGGAAGAGAGGATCCACACTGTGGGAACCCTAGCTTTGTATACTCATTCTCCTTTTGGGGATGATGGCTCTTTGCCTCTAAATTTTATGTGTGAATGTTAAGCGTTTCAATGAAATAAGTGGGGTTTTTTAAGTAAAAAGATAATAAGAAAGTAATTTAAAGAAACTTGTGTTTTATGTAGTTGTAGGTCAGAGACAATCATCAATGATGCCTTTTACGCTAGAAGAGCTTGTAATATTATCACGCTGCCTTCGAGATGCATGTTTAGGAATAATAAAATTGGCTTACCCAGAAACAAAACCAGAGGTCCGTGAGGAATATATTGCAGCATTTAGAAGTGTTGGAGTAACAAAAAATACAGAAATGCAGCAATGTATACAGACGGAACAAAAAAGGTGGATTCAGTTGTTCAAGGTAAATCGTGTCAACTTTCAGAACACATTTATATAAAATTTTCAGCCTTCTGTTGAAGACATTAGTGTTTCTTTTCCCTCTCTACTTACAACACAGTTGTTACAAGGATTATGTGTTTGGGAAGGTTTCTTATTTGCATTTAAACTTTGAGTAATTAAATTCTGATACTTGCTCATCCTATTTATAAAAAAGTTACTGTATAGAACATGGGTTTTAACTGGGACTCCCCTTCAGCAAGGTACTTAAGCATGTCATTGTAACTTCAACATAGGTGTGAAATTCTAACCAAATCATTACTCAAGTACTTCTCTCTTAAGAGGCTTCACTAAATTGGTACCATGCACATTGGTTTTGTTGGTGTTCTAGTAAAATACGTTGGTACTACCACTCCTTTTCAGTGTGCTGGGATACTAAGAGGATGGTGAGTCTGGTTTAGCAATTGTAAATTTAATACATGCTCGTTCTGGACATCTACCAATGTATTGCTGCTAGTTTTATCTATGGCATCCTACCTAAGACATGAGTTAAGAGAACTGAAAATGTTGGCAGGAAAAAACCTAATATAACTGTTGCTGAAAAAAAGGAGTGCTTGACTTGTCATGAAAATTCTGCAGCAAACACATCTAGTCAGCTAAAATTGCTCATTAAAGAAGTGGGAGCAGAAGAAATGCATTTTCCAAATTGAATGCTAGATTTACAGTCTGTTTAATACTGGCGACCTCTCGCACACTAATGTTCAGTTCGAGTCATCAGCTGTCCCTTCAGGTCCTTTATCACTGCTTTTGTCAAGCTATCTATTTAATTGAAAGAAGTTAATTGAATGAAAATGATCAACTAAGCTTGTATTAATATTGCTAATGGAACTTTCTTCTTGGCCATGTTTGGAGAAAGATGTCATGCTAGACTTTAGGAAAGGCCCATTAAGGCTTGCACTTAACCTGATGGGCTAATTAAGGAATGCTTATTCATTCTACAAGTCTAAGATAGCCTCTATCCAGCCTATTCTGCCTGATTTTACAACACATTTCACTTATGAGCATAAGCATTAATAGCAGTGAGAGTAACTGATAATGTTTTGATTGCACTGAATACAGTCCTAATGCACCACTGAATTTGTAATTTGCACAGATTGATCTAATAGATGTTTGCACAATTTAATTTAATTACTTGTCTTTAAATTGCCAAATAAACTTTCGATTTAAAGGTCACAAGTGAAAACCCCAATAAGTCTATTTTTGCAAGGATGACAGCAATCTAGGGGTATTTTCATATATGTGGTTTGTATCATGCCATTTTCTATTTCTTCTCTTTAGTTTTTCATATTTAATCACTCTTTATAAGCATCTAACACTTCATGTGGATTTGATCATGTCATTCATAAGTTGTAAAATCCTGTATTACTCTGTCCCAACTTACTAAGGAATTAAACTTCTACTGGAACTGTCTAAACTGTGTACTCTTCCTATCTTCAGGAGTCAGGGTTGTCTTCCATTAGCTTAATTACAAATCTAGATCTTGAAAACAGTTTCTACCCAAAACAGTAGCTAATAACAAGGTTTGTCTTGTTATTTCCTCAAGAAACATTGTTACAGATAAAAATTAAACACATCTACAGTTTGTCTCATCAAGATGACTACTGTACCCAGCATTGAGTTTTTCTTGAGGGCAGCTTCAAAATAGCTTCTCATCAGTGAGCAGGTAGAAATATCTTCTTCCACATCTTTAAAAAAAAGCTGAAGTAGTTCATCATAAATTTAACAGAAAATACTTTGCTTTCTTTTACACTGTCAAATATGAGATTTATCTTCTTTAAAGCTTTTGCAAGCTGCCTGCTGAGAAGTCATTCCTTCCCTACCATATGTGCTTTTATCTTTTTACTTCTAATTTCTCATAGTCTTATCACATATTTTCCAAACCATTTGTGTCTAATGAAATATATTCCTCTGTGTGTGTGTGTATATATGTGTGTGTGTGTATATATATACACACACTCAAAAATGCAGGCTTTACTTCTGCAAGTAATGGTAAATCTGACAAAAGTGAGACTGCTGAGTGATGTGCTTATTTACTAGAAAATTGGACATCTTTGAAATGGCAAGATTTACATGTGAAAATATGTTCAGCAGAATCCCCCTTTTTTGCCTTGGTAGAGTATTTAATGTAGTGAAGTGTTACAGATTCCATAAAAGATTGAAGTTATGAGTACATGAAAATGGGTTTTGTCAAGTAAAAGAATAATTTCATAGGACTAACTCAAGATAATGAAATCACTAGTTTTGCTGAATTTTAATTTCGAATTTTACTTGCATTTGGCATTTTATTGGAGAGGATTCCACATTCTAATATTATTAATTGAAGTGGACCTTTCCTTTCAATAAAATATGTACTTACAAAATAATTTTACAAAGGAGTCTTGAGTTTAGGCTGCTAGTATTCTCAGTACATATTTGTTAAGTAGAACTCCAGTCTTATCCTTTAAGGATTCTTTAACTGCTGGTGAAGTATTAGCATGGTCTTCACGTAGATATTTTTTTTCTGATTTCCATACCACCTCCCCTTTTTTTCCCCCTTTCTTAAGTATAGTGGTAATGGGACCACAGAGCTTCAGTGACTCATCTAACCCGCATTGAATTTTATAAGGGCAAGGTGATGAAAATTCCTGTCTAATCAGACAGTTCCCTTTATAGCATTCTTTCCTCTGCCTTTTTTTCAAATGTTACTTTACAAACTGGATCTTAAAAGGTCTTTTGTATAGCATCTAGAGACAGAATCCTTCAGAAGGTCCATTAAACTCTTTGTTACTCTTGACACCTGCCTATTAAGAGCGTCTGCCTATTAAGTGTCTTTTAGCAAGATTACTTCAGAAAAGCTTTGTCTGTGGGTTTTTTTCTATTCATTTTTCAAGTGCTGTAGTTCTAAGTTGCAAAATGGATGGCTTTTCCTTGTAGTAGTGGTAACATCTTTTAGGCTAGTAATTTAGTATTCTATTGATTCCACTTAATTATGTTTTATGTAGCGTTGGCTAAGTTGGTTCTGCTTTGGAGAGAAGGCATGGGATGAAGTATGACAATTGGGCTTGAGATGGAGTAGGTCTTACCTTGATATCTCTATCTTATTTTTTTCCTGGATCAGAGGAAACTGCCAAGAAGAATGTTAGAATTGCAAAGACATGCTAGTGACCATTATAAGTGTTTTTCTCAGCCATCCTAAGTTTTTGTGAAGATGAACAAATAGGTTGGATGGCGCTTTGGGCAACCTGGTCTAGTGGAGGGTGTCCCTGCCCATGGCAGGTTGTTGGAACTGGATGATCTTTGAGGTCCCCTCCAACCCAAACCAGTCTGTGATTCTAAGAGTGTAAACTATTTTTTTTTAAACTTTTCTCATTTTCTGACTGTGTAGTTGTAACAATGACAAAATTGCCTTTCATCATTTGAGGTCCTTGTGAATAAAAATTAATTACACATAGTGAAATACTCATTTTGTAATCTGCTCTCATGCACGTTGGCTAGGCCCTTCTCAGAGCGGTTTTACTTTCTGAATTTGATATAGTGGATCCTTTAACAATCTGATAGTAGGATTTATCTAAGTATTGATACATACAGTATAAACAACTGGTCTAGTCACACTGAGGTCTGTTAATAGGGACAGGAACTTATTTGGGTGAGATGTTAGCTACTTCTAGAGGAGGAGCTCTGTCTTTCTCTGGACGTCCTTGAAAATCTTGATAAGATACTAATAGACAATGTAGATTCTTACACTTAAAAATATCAGTATTTGTTTTTTTCGCATGGATGATCACCGTGTCTGGTGAGGTTATATCATCATCAGATCCATATGATCCCTCTGAGGCCCCTTCAGCAGAAAATGCTTTAGGTGGTTGGTGCAGCAGTCAGAAGTAGTTATTCTTTCATGTACTTCAGAGATGTAACTTTGCTGTTAGGTTTTGCTGCTGATTTAATTCTGCTGTCCCTGTACTTTCTGAAGCTGATGTTGGTGTTTGTACAGTTTGGCCATTAAGGAGCACATCATATAATCTCTGTGTTGGCTGGTTAGTTTATTTGCTGTAGACAGAAATACCTGCTGTTTTTCAGTTGATCCTTCAGATTTGCGTAGTGCCTTTGTCTCGAGATGACAGACGTTCCATTCTTTAAGTGGAATGTTTCTTTGAAAAGCAATGCATAGAAATTTAAGAATCTTCCTTCCTGTGGACAGAGAAAACCTACAGATCAGTCAGATTCTTTGTAATCTCAGTTTTGGAATGAGGGGTAGTAAATAGTTCTGTAGCTCTCTTTTTTAAAAAACATAGATCTATTGACATGTTTAATTTCTGAAAACCTGTACAAGCAAAAAAAGAAATTAAAAAATATATAAAGACCATTGTATAAACAGTCTGGTTAGCTGTTAATTTCTTTAGGTAGTCATAGTTCTTAGGTTTTGGAATGACACTTCGATAAGCCAAGTTTTTGCTGATTTACAGGTGAACCATGATTACTTGCTCTTAATGATAAGAACTTGTTTTCATAAGTTAAGCATAAGTAACAATATCATACGTTAATGAAAGAGTTTTCTTAAGTTTTTCATTGTGGAGTACAGAGTTTCATGTGTGGTTTTAAGTGTCTATTGTGTGTGTGTTTCTGACACGTAGGTCATCACAAATTTAGTGAAAATGTTGAAATCTAGAGATACAAGGCGAAATTTCTGCCCACCAAATCACTGGCTCTCAGAACAAGAAAACATCAAAGCAGATAAGGTAAGAGTAAAATCCTTTTTCCACATAGCCTTAGTGGGAAAGTGTTTAATTCCTGACAGTATCAGTGATGTTAACGTTGCACAGGTGTAGAGTGGTTTAAAACCTGGAGTAATACTTTCCTCTAATGTGAAAGTCTTGCATCTGTTAAGAAACTTTAATCTTAAACTGCATTTCCAATCCATAAAGTAGAACCCACTCTGCAGTGTAAGTCACCTGGGTTTATAGCAGAGAGAAACCAATAATCTGGTGGCATTTTGTTGTGTTTTTATTTTCTAGTTTTTTTAAGTACTTTCCATAATCAAGATGCTAAATAAAAGAATTGCTCGATGGAGTGTGTGTGTGTGTGTGTAAACCCTCAAAATTCTCTTTCAAAATAAAAGAAAGCTCAGTAGCATTTTCTGTGCATATCTGCGTTAAAAATTGCATTTTTCCCCCCAAGAGGTTTTGCAAATAAACTCAAACAATGTTCTTTTTTTATAAAGCACGTATGTGCATGTAAAAATGTGCTAATATGAGTGTTGCAAGTCCATCCTTTGAATCATTGAAAACTTGGATCTGAAGAAGCCAGTTACCCCTCAGATAGAATTCCTTATGCTGTTAGATGTCTTAACAGTTGCAAGTTCTGCATGGAGGAGCTGACAGCGAAGTTGTCTGCTTGTTTTTGGTGATTGCACTGTTGCTTCCCTTGTGTTCAAGACTTCCCTTCCTCTGTGGGACAGTTCTTTATAGTTCTTAGGAAGTAGTGCCTATGTGCACCCTCAAGAAAGTAGTAGTGGTCTTAAGCTGTGATGCTAACCTGGCTCTCAGTACAGTGTACTGACATCTCAGAATACAAATGCAGCTTCTGTAGTATCTTAAATATCAGAATTTAATGTAACACTGCATCGAATTTTTGAATGATATATGGACTTCATACAACACTATTGTTAATTTTGCACAAGTGTAAAAAGGAGGGATTAGAAATTAAGATGCTTGGATATTTGGACACACTCAGTGTGACGATTTTATGTATTTACTATATAGTAAATTGTAATATGTAATTCAATAATGTTTAACTGTTAAATACCACTAATTTATTAGGTTACACAGCTGTATGTGCCATCTGCTAGACATGTCTGGAGGGTCAGAAGGATGGGAAGAATAGGACCATTGCAATCTACTTTGGATGGTAAGATACTGTCTTAGCAATTTTTTTCTTTGCCTTATGCAAAGAAAACCCACCTCTATAGAACTCAATTGAGTATTTTGTATAAAAGTTCTGATAGCCAAAAGCAAAGCAATCTTTCCTAATTTTGTTTCAGACAATGAAAAATGTTTATTTGCATGCACGCACTTGTGTATGTCTCTTAGAGTGTTTAATGTAGCTTTCTCCAAGCTTCTGTTGGCATTGATGAGTGGAAGTGATGAAGTGGACAAACGACATCATTAAAAAGATACGTACTAATACGTATAAAAAGCCATTGCAGAAGATAGAAAGTGAATAAAATTGCAGAAGATACAAAGCATTGAGGTTTTGCTTTTACTGCATACTCTAAAGAAACTTCTTTGTTATATATTAGAGTGTAACAAACAAGCTTTAGGTACCATGACAAGTATTAATTACTGTTTATAAATATTGTCCTTAATAGATAAGACAGAAACTTAACCCCTTGAATTACTCAGGCTAAATTTACAGTAGTTTCATTGTGTCAATGTACTTTATCATAGACAGTTTGTTTCTTCAGCTTTTCATACCTTTGTATCTTCATTACTCTAGAATTTTACCTTGCTACACTCAGGTAAAATAATTGTTGAATCACTAATACTTGTGAAGATTTCGTAGTGAATTAAAAATGGGGCCTTTAAGCTGCAAAATGATTCATCTATAAGAGACCACACTCCATACTCTCTTTCAAGATGATGTAATCTGCTTGAATATCTTAGCCAGATACAGTAGATCATTGAGAGAAGCCTTTGAATGCTGCTATAGAGTTGTACAGAATTAAGGGCTTGAAACCTAAGAACTTCTTACAATGATGTGGGTTGTTTTGTTTTTTTTTATTTGAATAGCTACGATTGTATAAGTTTACTTTGATTACCTTTATCGTCTAATTGCCAGATGATGACTAATTGGTCTGGTGTTAAGTACTCATCGTAAGTTTGAATATCTTTTCAGTTTTTCATAATACAAAACCTTGAAAAGTAGGTGTTATAGCAAAAGTTGCCAGGCTTCCACAGGGCTGTATCTTGCAAGTCTTACAAGTCTCTACATCAGTAATGTCCATTTCTTCCATTGACCTACATGTCTCTTGGCAGCTATACTGTCTTGATGTTCTCCACCGCTAGACCTCTTCCACATTCATTATTTCCAGATTCTCCCACAGACTACTTACTAGTCTCATAGTCTCCTCCTCATGCACACAGTAATACCTTGAGGCCTCTTGCTTCCTTCTCATAATAGCACCAGTGACCTCTTTCATTAGATGCCTTGGTCTCGGCAGTAGGTGAATAAACAGTGCACGTGCTGTACTGATGCGGAGCAGCTATGTGTTCTCATTTTGCTGGCTGTCAGACAAGCTGATGCACTGAAGAGAGAGGATAACTGAGTTGTCCTTACTGTTCCTGTAATCAGGCCTCCACAGGAATTTCTCTTCTCTATCCAGTTGCATTTTTCACAGAAGTTGATATTTTTGAATCTCCTATTCTCTGTTAAAATTCAACTGGTTAGCTCAGGTGTGTTGGAGGCAACATGGTGAGGAAAGATGACACAGTATGTTTCTGTAAATCTCATTTTCATACCAAATCAGGCAAAAAAAAAATGCAGTTAACATGAATGTGTGAAAACAAGCAGGTAAACATGCACATATCTTGTTTAATCCCTCTTGACTCCATATGGGTTAAAGCCAATTAGCATGAAAGTACTGCTGAATCACATATGGTCATGTTTATTTGCGCTTTTTCATTTACTTAAATGGCAGACTCCTGAGTTCTAAATGCCCTCTGTATTGATGACTCCATCCCATATTTCTCTTTAAAGAAAGGATCTGTGATGGAGAAATGCAGATAAAATTGACTAATTGACTGGAATAATTGAACAGTCAAAGTCATGTAGTAGTTTACCTTTGCTGTACATGCACTTTTTATTTAATATGCTTTTAACCCTTAGCTTAATAGGCTGCATACATTGACTTTAATTAAAAATGTTTACTAAGTAAACTAAGGGTAATCAGATAAGCATTTTATCAGAAATTCCAAAGGCTTGCAACCTGTAAACTTGCCCCAAATGAATATACATCAAGTTTAATCATGTTTTGGGTCATGTCATGTTAGTTGGTGCTTAAAATATCCCTACTTAAAGTGCTTTGACTAATTAAAAAAAAAATGAAAAAAGAACACTAAGTGGTATCCAGTTGCAGGAGGACATCAGGATGCTGTAGGGGTACCCTACCCAACAGGTAGGGGGCAAAGGAAAAAGTTGAAACTGTCATCATCATAAACTTTCAGGCTGGTAGTAATGTGAAGTATTTACTTCAGTTTTGTAGTATGGTGTAAATAGTGTGGGGTCTTTTATTTGGTGTGACTGTTAGTAATAAAACTATTTGGGTGGATGTGTGTTTGTACAAAGCAAATTGAGTCATTTCATACAAAATAAACTGTAAAAAATAAAAGTTCTTTCCAAAATGTTTAAAAATTATTTCTCTTTTAAGTGGGTTTGGAACCAGCACCTCTCTCGGTATCTGAAGAACGACAGCTTGCAATTCTGACAGAGCTACCTTTTGTAGTTCCTTTTGAAGAAAGAGTAAAGGTACCTAATTTTTAATTTAATGTGCAGGTCGTGGGTTTGGTTTTTTTCCTTTTTTTTTTTGGACTGTGGGTTTTTTCCCCCTTAGGTTTTTTTTTTTGTCAGTAAGTGTAAGAAGAGCACTTAGATAAATAGAAATGGAATTGTTTCCCTGCAGAAGTTCAGGTGAGGCTGTATTTATGTGGCAGCTGAACATTTGAAGTTAATTACCTCTCACCTTTTTTTATTAGTTGGTTATATTACTCTTTCTAATAATTGCATTGAAATTAAAAACGTGTATTACAGGAGGTATGAGAGCAGCTGTGTTACAAATGGCAGTCGCGATTCAGTGATTGATCTACCTGATTGCACCCTCTTGTGGCAAGCAGAGCACTAACTAGCTCTGTGTCTGTAATAAACAGATTGCAAGGTTAAGATGGGAGACTCGTGCAGTGGCTGGATTTACTCAGAATGAGATGATGGATGTCCATTTTGGGAAAATAACACCTAGAGATTAAATTTCTGCATAGATAGCTGAGTAGCTGAACTTTATTAGAGTGTGTAGTTTAAAACTTCGAAGATTCTTGCAGTGTTTGATTTGCTTTTGAATGTTTTCTAGATCTTAAATATGTAATTGCTAGTTCTTTTACCTATTTCACTTTGCATCCTTTATTCTTTTTAAAAGATATTATTCTGTTATCCATATTTTTTCCTGAACTGCTTTTGTTGTCAATAGTATCAATTACTTAAAAACTGCTCCCTAAATTGTCTTGGGTACATTAAGTTGCAAGATACTATCAAGGGAATGAAAAATATTTCCATAAGGAAAATAAATCATTATTTGTCAAAAAAGACAGTGACAGCTTTGGTAGAAAAAGAATGGTTTTTTCAAGGGTTCTATGAAACAGTTGTTCAAACAAAACAACTGAATGCTGTGTGCAGTACTGCATTAGGGTTACTGGGAAAAAATTGGAAGTGACCTTAAGCAGGGATCTCTACATCATGATTTAGTCACTGTCTACAACCTCTTTACTACTTAAAGCTATGTTGAGATGCATGTATTTTGGGTTTCTGGAATTCATAAAACTTTGGCTGGTTTTATAACAAAAACTGAAACAGTAACAATTGGATGGGAGCTTGGAGAGGTCTGGATAAAACTATAGACTGAACTTTTGTATTTCAGGAGGAAATCCTCTTATTCTGCTTTTTGGACCAAGTATGGTCCATTTTGTGTAATAGTGGGAGTCAACATCCTTCTGGGGTCTCCCACACTGCCCCTGCAAAACAACTTGCAATAAGGGAAGAAGATAACTTATCATGATTCATGGTGTGTGTTTTTCACACCCTCTGCTTCTGGTTGCCATCTATTATGTTGTAATTTAATCACAGAATCCCAGACTCATAGGGGTTGGAAGGGTCCTCTGTATATCACCCACTCCAACTGTCCTGCTGAATCAGGATCACCTGGAGCAGGTTGCACAGGATCATGTCCAGGTGGGTTTTGAATGTCCCCAGGTGTTTACCTCAGTCAGCATTACTTTTTCATGTGTTCAGGCAGTCTGAAGTCATTGTAAATGCTTCAGTTACGCATTCGGGTTCTTACCTTCAGGATTAACATACATATGAACATTATGTAGGAGTCCACACGCTATCCTGAGTTGCACCTCCAAGTGATTCTTTCTATCTAGTGCTGTGTAACAGCTGTGTACAGTTAATAAACTGTATCTAGCTATGCTTCAGGAAAGAGAATGGTGGGAAGCAGGGTACATACACAGCCGCTCTATCTAGAAGAACTGAGGATGATAGCATGAAAATTTTTTGCATGTCTGTTCTCTCTCCTTCCCTCCATGGTATGTGGCTCTCTTATATTTCTGCAGCTCAGTGGGAGGTGATAAAAATCACTTGAAAATGAGTGCTCTGAAGCAGCTCAAAGGATAGTAGTAGTAGTGAAAACCATCTCTCATTGACTGTTTAGATTTGCACAATGACATGATTTGTCTTTTCACTCATTTTAACAGATTTTTCAAAGGCTGATCTATGCTGATAAACAAGAAGTTCAAGGAGATGGGCCATTTTTGGATGGAATTAATGTCACTATCAGAAGAAATTATATTTATGAAGATGCTTATGATAAACTTTCTCCTGAAAATGGTAGGTTTAAAATTAAATTATCTGCTTGTTTATAATGTTTAACCATTCTTACCATGTAAGTTACATACTTGCTTGGGTGGGTTTTTAGAAATATATCGGCTCTGAGGTGTGAAAGTCCCTATAAATTTCCTCGTTTCTATGTAATTCTCATCCAGTCACATTCTTTTTTATTAATGCAGTCTCACTGTTTTTAACACACCCTTCCTTAGTTCAAACCTACTCTTATGGGGCTTTTCTTCCCATTTACTTTTCCAAATATCTGTGCTTTGTTTATCGATGCAGTTCATTATATATTGCCTGCTTTGGTAATCTGTGTCAACAAAAAAAAAGACTGCACAGGATTTGCTAGGTACAGGGTGGCTGATAAGGTTAAGGCAGTGTGTTTTGCATTGATAGTATGTAGAAGTAGATGTTTTCCCATGTGAAGTAGATGTTTTCCCACGCTGAGTTAAATCAGTCTAAACACCTTAGTGTGAGTGAGACTCCAATAAGCTTTTAACAAGATATTGGAAGTAGTGTATTCTCCAAGTGAAGATTGATGTCTCGTTTACAGGCACAGAGAAACCATAGTGGTAGTTGGCCACTGGAGTCTGAAAATCTGTTTTTCTGCATGTGTTCATGATACACCATGTATTATGCACACACATATCCACACATGTATATATACAGTGCTGTCCAATAGTGTACTAGTGCCTTTTAGCACCAATGAAGACTAAATTAGAAGGTTGGACCCTTTTAAAAAAAGCCAGTATTCTGAGAAAATACAAGTGTTAAAAATAATTTTACTTCTGGAGTAGATCAGACACCACATAGGAGAGCAGAAAAGAAGAAATTCCTGAAAATTATGAGAGAGATGTAGATGGAATTGGTGTAAATTGATCTGGGAGATCAAAACAGATGATAAATAAGATCCTGGATTTGATCAGGAGAGAGCAAAGAACATGGATTTGGAAGAGGAATCCAGTTTGT
The DNA here is from genome assembly GCA_027925045.1 of Hypotaenidia okinawae. NCBI lineage: Eukaryota > Metazoa > Chordata > Aves > Gruiformes > Rallidae > Hypotaenidia > Hypotaenidia okinawae. The sequence continues at coordinate 10,660,563 of BSDF01000002.1, forward strand.
ATACTGGCCCTGAGAAGACAGCTGTTCAAAGTTAATGTTTCTGTAGTAGTTAAATTGAGATCGTTAAGAAAACAAGCTTGGAATAGCAGAAATGTACTGGGTGGGTTCTTGCAGATTTCAATTTTTATTTGCATATCATATGCTTAATAAAGGGCAAACATTTATCTTTTTTTTTCTCCCCTGCAACTAGACTCTTCAGCATATTTCATAATAGCCTTTAGTAACAGTTTAGTTACATTCTGTCTGCTTAAGTCATAAAATTGAACTATTTTTTGAGAAGTTGCACTAATTTGGAGTCCATCTCTATCTGGTCACCTGTTTCGATGTGTGAATTTGTTCTAGGACCACTCTTCCTTCCTTGCTATGAGTCTGGTTGTGAGTACACAGACGAAGAGACAAATAACTGATTTTCTTCATAAGGCTTCAAAAAGCACTGAACCAACATTGTCCATATATCAGAGCCTTAACATGAATGCTCACTGTCTCGGGAGTCTCCAGGCAAAGCATGTCTATATGCTTGAGGTTCTCTCTTGCCAGTGTATGTGTTCTGTTGTCTTGGTTTGAATAGTGATGAGATAGCAGTGCCTGTGGCTGAAAATGGTCATCCTGTATTTCTGGCCAGCAGAATTTTAATGCAGGAGAGCATTTCACTCAAATGAAGAGCTGATGGGTAATGTTTAAAAATAGCTAAGAGTGAAATGTGTGAAGAGACTGGGAAGTTACTAGATGTAGAGGCACCCACTGATGGGAAGGTGTAAGACGCTCGATGGTTCTGGAGGAGCTGTTGCTGCAGGTTGCTGGAGGTTGTTCATTGTCAGTGAACATGGGTTGTCCATATAACGCGTGTGCAGTACATATAACCTTCAACTGCTTCTATTGTTACTGCTTTTTACTGGTGGCTTTACTGGGACACAAGTGAAGTCAATGCAAGAGATCAAGCAAAAGCTGTGTATTTGGTTAGGTCTTTGGAAGCCTTCAGTGAACTGAAAAGGCCCTCTATCCCTGTAAAATATACATGATTCCAGGACTAAATACTGCTTATTCCCTCAAGTAGCAGCATTCTGTGAAACAAGCAGAGTACCCGCCTTCAGAACGTGCCCGTCTTGACCACATCTTGCTCACTGGAATTATGTGACATAACAAAGAGCCCAAAGTGTCAAAAATACTAAGTTCCATTTCAAAGCATATTATTTAATGGTGTAGCTTAACAGTCACCCCTCCAAGGGGCCGCAGTGCTTACTGGTGATTCCTTCAGACAGGAGAAAGTTGAACTTTGCGTTCACAGTATTTCATATAAATAGAATTTTCAAATTATTCTTGAAAAGTTTTGTAGGGCTCTTTTTCTTCCTCTGCTAGTGTAGGGGGAGCAAGACCCTTGGTACAAAGTGAGTTTCACATTCTGCATGTCCCCAAATTTAAGCCAGTAATAGATTTTTGCTACAATACTATTTACTAGTTCACATTTTATATAAAATTAGCATAGGTAGGGCTGCATACGTGTGGTTTTATCCAAACAAAATTCAAGCAGATAGTTGCATTTGAATTTGTCTCTCTCTTTTCTCTGCAGAACCTGACCTAAAAAAGCGCATTCGTGTTCACTTACTGAATGCACATGGTCTTGATGAAGCTGGTATTGATGGTGGTGGAATTTTCAGAGAATTTCTGAATGAACTACTAAAATCAGGATTTAACCCTAACCAGGGGTTTTTTAAGACCACCAATGAGGGACTTCTTTACCCCAATCCTGCTGCTCAGATGCTCGTTGGAGACTCTTACGCCCGACATTATTACTTCCTTGGAAGAATGCTTGGAAAGGTAAAACAGTGTTGTATAATATAAAGCTGTAGCAGTACTGAAATTACTCAATAATGGTTTTTCTCCCTTTTTAGATAGGAGTAGATTGGAAACAATGATTTTTCTAGAGTTGAGGAAAAATAACTTTTAGATGTTGGATCTGAACATTATTTCCATACATTGCCCAAATTTCAGGTTCACCTCAATAAGTTACCTAGTTGAGAAGTACACAGAATTTGGGATACCCTGACTGCCAGTTGAGCAGAGTGTGCGTATGTCTACTTGAGTGTTTATCTTCCAGCTTGAAGTTGATTAAAGCCAGAAGAACTATACTGCTTATGGTGATTTTTAACCTGAAACTTTCTGGAGTTTGGCTGCAGTTACATTGTCATTATTTGGAATATATGAAATTAATACTTACAGAAACAGATTTTAGCTGTATGAGATGTACCATTGCTGCTAGCATTTAAATTTTGCTATTTACCATACTTGAGAGCCATATACAAATTAACTTTCACTTACTCTGCTTGATTTTTCATAGGTTTTGCATCTTTCTTGAATTTTAGTGCTTGGTATTTTTGTGTTGTGGCCATTGAGAAACAAACACTCATTTGTTGAGCTAGATGAAACGCAGGGGGGGAAAAGAGAAACTGTTACAAACATTCATTATGTTCAATTTTCTTTTATTGTCAGGTTAATGCTGAGGCTGTTTCCTTCTACACCCTTGAAATAATTTTTGTAAAGCTAATACTTATGAAACAAAGTTTGGAATACAAATCCTGTTTCAGGAAAGAATGTATTGATTGCTACTGAACTTTTTAAAATTAAGTGTACTGAAGGTGTGAAAGTCCCATTTAACTGCCTGAATTACTTTGGAGGCTAAAATCCTGCTGACTTGCAGTGAGATTTAACATATAGTTGGATGTCCTTTTAGTGTAGTTGGAAACAGTTTAAGAGGATGTTTTTGCCAACTTCAGTTGTTGAAACAGAGTGCTGTTATTTGGAGTTGCCAGTCAACTGATTTAGATTAAATTACCACTTGGTAGGCAAATTCTCTGCTAATGCATGCTAGCTAGTGCACTATCCATACTTGTTAAATAATGAAAACTTCAAATGGACCATTTCAATAAAATAATCTTGGAAGGATATTCCTGCTCTTAATGGAATATGGATGCAGTTACAGTAGTTCATAATTATGACCTATGTTGCATACCCAAGGCTTCATTTTCTTTTTGCATCTATAGATTATTTTTTTTTTTGGAGTGGGGAATGCTGCTGTAGTATTGTGAGGAAGTTAGTTCAATCTAAAAACGTTCCATGTTTATTGAAGAATGGGACAGAGCTCAATTGTTGAGGGTAAGTGTGAAGCTTCTTTTTAGGGAAAAAAATAATTTAAAAATTTTGTAATATCGAATCCTTAATTTCCTCTGTCAGAAAAACACATTGCCTTCTGTAATTTGATTTAAAATATTAGTATAAAGACAGAAGCTGCAAAATGTGTTTTATCTCCTGTACAATGCTCCAAGTATAGATTTGCTTTAGACTTTTTAAAATCATGGGATCTATTAAACAGCGTTTTGAAAGCATAAATTGTTTTTGTATTTGCAGTGTGTTTACATAAGGTAAGAATTGACAGTGTTATTTAATAATTACCCTATCCAGGTGCACAGACACCTTTTTAGTAGTGTATTTAGAGACTTGATGAATTAAACAGAGAGATAAGGCACGACCGTACTATTCAAAACCTGTCAGTATTATGGTCTCACTTAAGTTATTGAATACTCACCTGTTTTCAAAGATGTGTCCATTTTATGCTTTGCACAAGGTTATTTGAGAGCAATAGTGGATTATTAAAAGCTCCTTTGTAAACAAAATCAGTATAATGCAAAGGAAGCAATCAGGCGTCCACAGCAATTTCTTATTTGTGGAAACCAGTATGTAAAGAGTGCTGTGACCAAAAAGTCTCACGTAAGAAGTTTCACTGTTATCAGAAACCAAATACATTAAAATATAATAATTTATATAAACTCTCTGTCTCTTGGTAACGATTTCATACTAATACCCAAATGCATTTAACTTTCAGTACTATAGATTTTCATCTAATTCAATTTTTCTTCTCATCAGGAGGTTTTTAACAACTTGACCTCTTCTGTGCTCATTGGTCAGTTCAAAAGTAGAAATGTGTTAAAACTTTAAAAATGGTGTATCTAAAAATTTGAATTATTTTAACCCTAAATAAATGATTTCATCTGGTGAAGAAAATTGAAATTAAAACTTAGGGAAGAAATTGAAATAGATGTACTGTACAAACAGCATGGCTGTCCACACAGCTTTTACTGATCACTGAATGAGCACAAGGTCTTGTAGAAGTAACACTGTGTGATCATGTAATTGCCGATGTTGTCTGAAATCATTCGTAAAAGAAAGGCAGAAATGAGTTTGCTTAAACAGCAGCTATTCAAACACTTCCAAAGTTTACATTTCTCAACTTTCAGTGACTTAACTCTGTAATGTAAATATTATTTTAACATTGCTGCCTTTTAAGCATTGTCTTTTTTCTTCCTTAAAAGCAAGAGCTCAGATTACCATGCATACCTGGAGTAGCAGTGTCCCACTGCCCCAGGGGTTTGAAACTTGAACCTTTCACTTTCCTCCTCTGGAAACACAGCAGTGACTTTGTGTCCCAGGCTTTGCCTGAGAGCTAAGGGTGTCCTGCGCTGTCAGGGATGTTTGGACATGGGTTCTAGCTCCCAATTCTCTTCGTTGTCCTCTCTGGATAGTAAAATCTTGTCCCATGTTGTGTCCCAGAAGTATGGACAGGGCATTGTAATCCTTCTGCTCTCACAGTAGGTAGGATTGGGCTGTGGGGAGGCACCTGATTTGGTTTAACTTCCTTTCTAGATGCAGTAGTTGTTCTGGCAGTGCTAAAAACTTTTCCACATGTATGCTTCCCTGCTGCAGCTTTGACAGCGTAGTGGACTCAAGAGAACACAAAAGCTGCTATTTTGACAGGCTGCCAAAATTTCGAGCACCATAGGGAGAGAAAGGAAGTTTGGAAGCAACACCTGAGAATCATAAGTGAGGATTTCCTCTGTGATCATTCTTGAATGGTCTGCTGCAAACCTTGAAAGAGGAAAATGCTGGTAAACCATTTCAACAAAAATGATGGTCAGCAGAGCAGTGACAGGGAATTAAAATCTGAACTTCATCGTGTTCAGACCTAAACTCAATCTAGTATACCATTTTATCTTCTCCATTTCCAGCTTACTTTTGCATTTTTTCAATGATGATAATGTAATAGATGTTGCAGAAAAGGACATTCTTTGCATTTGGAATTGGTTGACATCAAGTAACTAATTCTCATGATAATTTACTTAAACTAATGCTGATAATTCATTAAATTTAAGAAGATGGCAGGAAGTCCATAGAAAGATAGAGCAATAATTTTTTATGGTGTCCTCCTCTTCCTTTTGACACAATATATCCAAGAACTAGCAGGTTTATGCTTTGCAGTGATTGTCTTTGCACCTTTGTCAAAGTGATTCTTTCTGGCATTAGAGATTTTTGTCTCATACTCTCAGCATCTTTGGTTATTCTGAATTTGACCATTTCCAGTTTTCTTCTCATACTCCAGTGTATTGAAGAGCACTAGCGAGCCATGTGTTCGTGTTGCTGAGGAACATAGACAATGCCTTTGAAATACTGTATTGTCTCTTTTCCTGAGCAACAGCATCTGCAGTCTGTGGAAGACACTGGAGTTGTCTGAAAAGATTTGTTTTGCCAAGACTCAGCTCCTGTCTCAAATGGTTGGGAATGCAGAATAAAGAATAAAATGTGGTGTTTTGAGTTGGTTAGGATTAGGTATGAGGAAGAAATTCTTCCCTGTGAGAATGGTGAGGCCCTGGCACAGGCTGCCCAGAGAAGCTGTAGCTGCCCCCTCCCTGGCAGTGTTCAAGGCCAGATTGGATGGGGCTTTGGGCACCCTGGGCTAGTGGAGGGTGTCCCTGCCCATGGTAGGGGGTGGGACTAGATGGGGTTTGAGGTCCCTGCCCACTCAAACCCTTTGATGATCCTATGACATTATTCCTGGCTGCAAGGTACAATTCTAAGATCAGCAGTGTCTCCTGTATCCATTTTGCAGAAAAACTGAAGTAGTTCTTAATCATCCTGGTGCCTTATCTAAAATGGATTGAATCAGTGGGCGTCTTCACAGCAAGATCTGGATCAGATCCTAAACTCTTAAATCAATAAGCTGCACATATGGAATTAAAAACCTTCAAGCAAATGTTTCTAGAATGTATTTGCGTGCCCTCTTTGTCCCAAAACCTTGTAGAGAGAAAACAAAGCAAGAAAACTCTACAATGAGGAGAACAAAATTTCGTATACTTGAATATTTCGTAGTGTGGTTTGTCAAGCATTGCGCTGCTACCCTTCCTGTTTCTCTGACTGTTAAAGGGTGTGGGGGGTATCTGTTTGTCTATTTTTTCCTTCTGAGTATTGAGCCTCCCTTTTCCTTTGTTTATTGTCCATTTAATTAAGATCCACTTTGCTTGGCATAAGTCAGTACAGTCTTAATTGATTTGTGCTGCAGCCACAATTGATACTACTAGTACCTTGAAAGGTAGGTAGGGAGTTAGTGGTACCGATACAGAGGGGACGAAGCTCATAAAGCAAAAGGTTATACAAATTACAGTTACCCTGCACGTGGTTTTTCAGATTCAACATTTTGCTTAAAAGCAAGTTAGTTGACCATTTGTCTCAAAAAATCCTGAATCATCTGAAATGGAATCAAAACAGGAATTTGCCATGTAAAGTGGCATGCTATTTTAATTACACACTTGAAGTGCGGCAATGCAATCATAAGCGAATGAAATGGATACCGTATGGAAGGTATGTCATGATTTATGAATGCAGATGTAAACTGATCTGAGTCTGTTTTCTGACATGGTTATCCAGCTTGACAATTCCTTTGTGTACTGATTCATTTAACATAACCAATTATCTTTTGATTACAAAATGCTACGTTAGTACTAACCTTGTAAATAGATGTCTAGCACTAAAAGACTACTGAAATGTGGTATTTTAACTCTAAATCTTTAGGAAGGAAAAGGGTGTATTGATGGATTGTGATATTTATTGGGTCATAATGTATTTAAATTTTCTTTAATGCATATGTTAGTGATTGTTTACTGTGATAAAGTGCGTAGAGGTCTCTGCAAGAGTTCTGCATGGAAAGAATTACCTCATGTCAGTGGTCACTCCTCAATTAAAAGTTCCATTAGCAGATGATTCTTGCTTCTGGTTTGTGTACTGATTGCATTTTATTGCCTCTAAATCAGGTTCCTAGACAGGGAATAAATAAACAGTTAAGAGTGTTTGGTAATGGCATCCTGATCTTTTTTCACAGTTGGGAACACCTATGTCCATTTTAATCAATTAGGTTTGGAATATTTATTGAAATTCTTTATTCTGTTTGAACTGTCTTCAAAAATGACTGGTTTCACTGCTATTAGAACACAGATTTATCTTAGAAGCATATCCAGAGGTTAGTTATATAGTAGTAAATGTTTCAGTTTTTCAGGAGATTAGAACTTAAATAAGGAGGAAATATCTTCCTTTTATCTCCAGTTCTTACTAAATTACGTTTAAATTTGAGAAAAATCTCTTAAGCCTTTGCTGGAGCTTCAGTACTGAATGGTAGCGATCAGTTACCCAGTGCATCCACAGGTACCTCTAGTCCTTCCCTCTTCTGTCCCTCAAAAATGACACTGATGGTAATTTATATCATCTACGTGGCATAAGTTACAGGGATAACTGTTCCTGTTAAAACAGAAAGTACCAGGCTGATGAAATGATGTCTTCTGTAAGTACCAATGTTTCTGAAGCACTCTATTTAGTAATGAAAATTCTTCTAATCAAATTAAATGTCCTAAATACTTAGAATAAAAATATTAGCATAACTTACCATTTTTAAATGAAGGATTAACTCAAGGTCATTATACTTGATGTGTTCCAGTGGAGTCTTTGGAAATGGATCCATACATTTTTATGGTAATGTGCTCATGAGTCAGTCATGAGTTTGTTTTGTGTTTATCACTTGCAGCAGCAGATGTGACTGGTGGCTCTCACGTCTGAGTCAGCTACCCCAGAGCTCTGGAACTTCTGTGAACTTGTACTTACTGACCCTGAAGTTTCCAGCGAGTGGGAAATCAGAAGTAAGATAAGTTCACAGAAGGCTCTACTATTTCAGGGGTGGGGGTGTGGTGTGTAGAATAAAAATTTGAAGTCTGAAGATACTAGCACTGCTGCAAGGAGTATCAATAAAGTGCTCTCAGATGCCTAATTACAGGCATCTAGCTATGGAATTTTGGACTCCTACTCTTTTAAAAACCGAAAAGGCATCCAGTATTTGAACAGAAAGTGCACCATGAATTTTTGCAGTCATATGGAGAAGATAATGTACCAGATTTTTCATTATGATGGTGATACCAGTGCATCTGGATGTCTCCTCTGTTGTAGAGCTCAGAGAATGGCAAAACAGTGACTTAAAGCTACTAGGTAGCAGACACATTGCATTGTGACACACATCTGAATTAGTTTTACTTTATCATATTGGTATTTAGGAACATTTATCAGTTTAGTTTTGCTTACTTTAAAGTGCATTATTAACTATATCTGCAAGAAATTTATCTTAAAATTACAAATGCTAGCTTTAAAAATGGTTCAAAAAAAAGAGTACATGTTAATTTTAATATAACTTATATTTTTTGCTTTATCTTTTTCATTAGGGTAGAAAAGGCTTTTGCTGGCCCCAAAGGCTTTGTGAATGTGATGAGATATTTCTAGCATATAAATAATAAGGTAGAAGGAAGTCCTAATGGTTTTGCTATTTTTCTATCATTTTTATTAATGGTTCTGTACAGCTTTGAAGATCTATTGCACTCTGTAAGTGCTAAGTATTATTTAATAGTAACTGTTTAAAAGGACTAAAATAGAAAGGGTTACGGTGTTGGGGCCTGATGAGGGACATAACTGAGTTTAAGCCCAGTCATTTACTGCCTCAGCTGTAAGCTGCGTGTCTCTCTTGGGCTATGACTTTAGCATTGTTTAGGTTTTAAAATACAGTTCTGGGTTGTAAAGGATCAGTGGAAAGTAGGAGCAATGACTGATGAATTATTTCTCTTAAGAAAGATTTTAGTTGAAATAATAAATGAGAGAATTAATTGTAGACCCAAAAGTGGAAAGCTGCCTCGCAGGCAGGGAGGTTTAGTTAGTTTATCTGTTAAATTGTTTACACATTTTGAACCTGACTTTGCATGTTGTAATGTTTGTGTAACCTCTGCTGTACACAGCTAATTTGCCTGAAATGACTAGACTAGATTAAAATTTTGTCAAACATGGCACAATGTTTTTTGTTTCCAAGGAGCTGTTTCCTAAATCTTGGTCATACCTGAACAGTACCTCGTGTGACCATGTGGTGCTTAAATAATACTGCAGTAGTTACCATGTGTGGTACCCAGTCAGATACTATTCTCATTGTGTTGAAAACAAGAAAAAAGTCTTCCTTGCCTAGAGAACTGTCATTTTCCTTCCTCTCTCACTATGTACTGTATATAGCTGAGTTCTTCCTTCTGTAAAATATTAAAGCTACTAATTGCACGCCTGTATTCTGAAAGTTGCTTCCCTTAAATGACCCTTCCTTGTTTCCCCACACCAGAGGGGTTTAATTAGTGCATTCTGTATATTCCTAAATATATGGACATAAGTTTCCGACTTCATACAAACAAACTGATCTTGTGTCACTGAACTGAGTAAGGGCTTTTGTAGCTAGTCCATATTGCAGTCCATTGTAGAGGAACTATATTGTAGCTGCAGCTACCTAATAAAATATAAAAGAGAAACAATAAACTTGAGACTGCATGCTTTGTGTGTGAAGTCAAAACCTGTGAACCACATCAGGATTTCTGTTGGTTTGCTTGTTTTTAATATTCTGCTGTGGTCTACAGGCATTCGCACACCCAGCGGGGGCAGGTGTATGAAGTTCCTTTTACAGAATGCTACTTCTTCCACAGTGAAATACATTGCTCTCGGCCTTTTAACCAGCAAAACCTTCCACTTTTTAACCATTTATTAGAGGGGAAAAAAGGCATCTTGAGATAATTGGAAAAGCACTGAGGTGAAGAGTACCGAAAATAGTTTGTTACTGAAGACCAAATTTGTTTGTTTGCTTTATTCTCTTTAATTGTTTCAGCAGCTTTTAAGTCATTTTAAAGGTTATCTAGAATATCTCATGACTTTGCTTAAAGGGCATCCCTAACCTACATGAGTATGAAATAGTGCTGGAAAATCCAGGTCAGCCATTTCAGCAGATGTAACTGTTCAGCTACTGTGAACGCGTAACCCGACGAGCACAGTGTTTGTGTGACTGCCCCTGATGCAGACATCCCTGTCTCTGCTTCAGACTAGCTTCTTGCCCCAAGCTGGCATCTGCAAATTGCACCTCTGTGAAAGTGGAACATATTCCCAGCCCTTCAAGGAGGTAGAGGTGTATAGGCTCTGCTGGTTGTTTGTCATGTCATCACCTCCTTCCAAAAGCCAGCCCTTTCCTTTAATCAGTGTTGCTGCTCGTTGGGTGCTGGAAGACTGCTTCTGTGGGAGAGTGTGACTGTGTATTGTATTAAGGTACATTTGTACATATATTCAAATGGTGCAGCTGATTCAGTCTGACAGCTGGTTACCTTTCTAAGAGGTGGTCATCATTCTCCTGCCTGTCACTGACACTGGGCTTCTGCTTCCTTTATGTCAGTGTTGCAGGAGGCCCATTCGGAGTTGAACGGGCAGAAAACTAAGCTTGAAATTGGGTAACTTACACTTATCTCCCTGAAACACTTTACTAAGGGAAAAGAGGGAAGGAGGGTCTCTCCCTTTTTGGCCATTAGATTAGCTGTGGTAAGAAAAATAGCTGTCAGGGTGGACTGCCATGGGCAACTGGCTGCTGTAAGGCAGTGCTGCCACTGAAACAAACGGTCTTGCTGCTCCTGCCCAGTTTCAGCCAGAGCTGTGAGCTGGAGCTGATTCTGATTTGATAGAAAGTTCAACTTTGAACAATCCCTACCCCCAAAAAAACCCCAAACACATAACCTGAAAAAAACCCAGCTTGAATCAGCAAGCTGCTTTGTGTCACCCCTCTGGCAGGACTGTGTGGGATCACATCAGTTGGCAGCAACAGGTACTTTGGTCAGTATATGCTGACTGAGAAACGGGGAATGGTAAAAGTTTCAATTTATTTAGTCTTATTCTCTTGTACTGAGCATTTATCAGCATCTCTGCACAGTGCTGAAGTGGTAATGGTGTAACTTATCTCTTTGAAAAAAAAAACAATAAAGGTTATAATGATCTTATTTACCAGAGTTTTAGTGCATTTTATGAATTCAACGTTATTAGGATAGCTTGACTTTCAAAGTAATTAACACACTACCATTTGCCTGGTTTCTAAAAATACTTTGGTTTTAATATTGCAATCACTTAGCTAAGGGAAGAAGTAGTAATTAAAGTTATTCTTGAGTTGCACTGTTTATTTAAAAGTGCTTTATATAGTTTTTAGATGAAGTTATAAATGTTCACTTTGGAACTACCTGAAGATTAATAGTGATGCATTTGAAATGCATTATTTTTTTATTGATTCTTAATGTAGTAAATTACCAAAGTTATTTGGCAGCAAACAGAAATAGCCAGTGATGTTGTTCACATTTATTTTCCTGATAGCGTCACAATTTGCATTAATTGCATTGCAGCTGCACTCAGTTATATTAAAAAGCTTCTACTATAATTAATCCTTTTTATTTCAAATCATTTTGGCACAATTTCTAGCAATAAACACTCATAAAAGACAGACACTTGAAAAATAACCTACAAGTTTCTTCAATATACCTATTGCTGTTTTTTCCCGACAAGGAATTATTGATAGGCTTCTAGGATCAAGTGTTGCAAGCAGCTGAGACTTAAGACCTGTTTGAAAAATGCTAAGTGGATTATTTTGCATAAAAATAGACAGGTTTTGAATTTGTGTAATTAACCTGTGTTTAGAAAATACCTTGATTTATGTCTACATTTGTATTTCAGTTGCATACATTATGGAAATTTAATTTATAATCCATTTAGCTGATGTGATCATAGTTTTTAGTGCTATCATTTATTAGTCCTTGTATATTAAATGCTCTAAAGGCTTAAACCTGCCTTGTGTAAAAAATTACACCTCTGCATTTACATTTTATGAGTCATAGATGGAATTCCATTTTAAATTCGAGTAGCTTTGATATATTTAAGGAATTACAATGGCTTTATTGTTACTAATGCAGGAACAGCAAACACTGACCTTATACATTGCAAATTAATGATTTATCCCCCTAGTTTGCTTTTAAAGTCAACTATACAAATGAGGATTTCGACTTCTACACCTTGAATAAATCATACAGCTCTAAATATAATGCACCCTTTGGCTTTGAACTCGTTTTTCTCAATTCTTTCTGCAAGGTCTAACTCACCTCATAGAAACGTTCTTTCAAAAGTTTGAGGAATTATGTATATTTTTCTTAACGTCTTTTGTCGGGATACCTTTGAGTGATGACAGCTCCATTTATTCTTCGTCTTTCCCTTTTTTGCTCATTGTGCTTCCTTTTCCAAGCTCACAGCAGGTTATGGAGGAATTCGGTAATGCCCAACTGCTGCTCTTGAAGAGTAAAAAGAGAGCGAACGATGTGATGTTGATTGCCTTTTCTGATCACCCTGGCATCTTCTACTGTGAAGATTTGGTAGTCATTGTTAGAGATGCTGGTGTGGCAAACAAGCAGGACAATGGCTGTGCACAGACAGCACATTTCAGGAACGGGTTTTCTTTAAGGCAACAGTCTTTTATTTTTCCTTCATTCATGTAGGCTTTCTCTAAATGACATCGTGCTTTCTCTTTCTGGCTCTGAAGTTTCCATCTCTCAAGAGCTACCATAAGTACTTTTTTCTTCCATCAACAAGATCTTGTTACTTATTGTATGAAAAATAAAAAACCCATGAAAGCTGCTTTGTGTTCCATCCAAATGTGATCGTACAGTAGATCAACTGGGAGCGGCACTGTTGGAGTTTTGTGTGTCTCTGAAAATTCTTGAGGAAACTCAGTTGGCAGTAAAAATGCATTCTTCACGAATGCTGCATATTCAGGTCAGGCTCAGTTTTGGTTCAGTAATCTTTTGACAGGTGTAACGGTGTCAGGCATAGGAAGGATTGGACATACGATACAGTCATTAACTTGTAAGCTTGCAGGTTGGCAGTAGTCTGGTTTGATGATGCCATTAAGCAATAGAATTCCCCCAAACTATGCAATGATACTTGTGAATAACATACAAGAGAAACTGTTCTGGATTAGTTCAAAATGTACTGGGTTTAAATTCCACTTCTTAAGGGGCAGACTCTTTTACGTGTAGCAGTTAATATGAGTGGAAGAATATTGTTTGTGATGATGCTAAGGGAGGTAGAGATGCCAACTTTTTTGGAAGCATTCTTGATGCAGCTGTGTTGTCCTTTAGTAAACTTGTCTTGTCGGTCTATGCAATTGATATGCTTCTTGTTTGTTGTTATAGGATCATAGAATGATTTGGGTTGGAAAGGACCTTAAGTATTACTAAGTTCCAACCCCCATACCATGGGCAGGGACACCTCTCATTAGACCAGGCTGCTCAAGGCCCCACCCAACCTGGCCTTGAACACTGACAGGGAGGGGGCAGCCACCACTTCCCTGGGCAGCCTGTGCCAGGGCCTCACCACCCTCATGGTAAAGAATTTTTTTTTCCTAATATCTAATTGAAATCTACCCCCTTCCAATTTAAAACCATTCCACATTATCCTATCACTACATGCTCTTCTAAAAAGTCCCTCCCCAGCTTTCTTATAGCCCCTTCAGGTACTGGTAGGCTTTCTTTTCTTGAGGCCCCAACTCTCTCAGCCTGTCTTCATAGAAGAGGTGCTCCAGCCCTTTGATCATTTTTGTGGCCCTCTTCTGGATCCATTCCAACAGTTCTGTGTCCTTCTTATGTTGGGGACTCCAGAACTGGATGCAGTACTCAACATGGGATCTCACAAGAGCAGAGTAGAGGCGCAGAATCACCTCCCTTGACCAGCTTGCCACGTTGCTTTTGCCCAGGATACGGTTGGCCTTCTGGGTTTTGAGCTTGCATTGTCAGCTCATGTTGAGCTTGAGGCAAGAAGATTAATGACAGATAAGATCCTATTCAGACACCAAATTAAAATGGGATTATCAAAAGTTTGAGGCAGTTTGCTTTACAATTCCTGCATGTATAACAGTAAAATCTAATGTGCTTTTAATTGCTTTGTTTTTCAGGCTCTATATGAAAATATGCTAGTGGAGCTGCCATTTGCTAGTTTTTTCCTCTCAAAGTTACTGGGGACAAGTGCTGATGTGGACATTCATCACTTAGCTTCATTAGATCCAGAAATGTACAAGAACTTGCTTTTTCTGAAGAGCTATGAAGGGGATGTGGAAGAGCTTGGTCTGAACTTCACTGTGGTAAATAATGACCTTGGGGAAGCACAGGTAAGAACGACTTTTGCTTTTTTCTCCCTTTATGCATGACTGATGAATCGTTACTACCCCTACTAATTACTTTTAATTTTTTAAAATTAAAAAGTGAAAGGAAACAATAGATAAAGATGCTGGTTGTTGTGAAGCATCATAGGGATTCTGACTTAAAATTTGGAATAGACAGTAACTAATCATGTACTTAAAAAATTAACTTTTGATGCTGACTTAAAGGTCTGATCTTATACGTAGCAATCTGTCCTGATTATTTTCCAAGTCATACATGAAAAGTTCTATTGCTGGAGATAATTTCTTGAACAAAATGGTGTATGTTGTTTAATTGCACTTCAGATAACTGCAAAAGTTAGATTGTATTTAAACTATAGAAGTACTAACTGGTTTTGGAATCAGAGTTAGAAATCAGAATGGTTTTAAATAATAACCCTTTATTGTGAGGTAAGTGTTGTCTCCTGTAGTGTAATTTTCAAAGTAGAGGGCCTGAAGTTAGACCTTAATTTTTTTTTTTTAAAGACTTTTTTATTCTGAGAGTCTTGGACACCAGTGAGTCAGAAAGGAGAAATGGGTGCTCAGTGCTTCTAAAAAAGCCATTAGTTAGGGCCTGTTCGTTAGGTCCTTAAGTATGGATTTTTACATGATTGTACTGTGTAACTTGATTATTTATGCCTTTTGTTTGCTCTGTTGTGAGTACTGAATTTATGCTCATAGTAGAAAATAAATGTCACTAGAGCTTGAAAAACTTGTCTTTGTTTGCTAATACAGTCAGTCTCCTTGGTTCAAGTCACTGTTAAGCTTCTGCTTTTGGTTTTGAGATTTTAAAATTGTGTATGATGTAAAGTCTACTCACATTTGACTATAGTAGTTACTAATTGGATAAAAAAGTAGACCTGACCACGCTGTGACCTGTGGCAGCATCCAAATTGAGCTTTTTTTTTTTTGTGGAAGAAAGAGAGACTCTGAAAGGGGGTAAATAGTTCCCCCGTGTTAGCCTGTCTCTCAGGGAAGCCTGGGACGATGCACATCTGGGAGAAGCAGTAGCACCACTGAGATGCAGTAGCTAGTCCTGAAAAATGTCACTTTACTTGTCTACTACTGCTTAAATCCTAGAAAGCTCTATGTCCAAGACTTTGCTTTAACATCAGTATCAGGCTTGGACTTTACCTCTTCTGTCGTTTTGGAAGATTCTAAAAGCTCCATCGCATTACAGTTTTAAAAGAGTATCATCAGGTTTGGGGTTCCTGAATCATACTGAATGGGAGAACTGACAATTGTCTGATAGGTCTAATACGAAACCTTACTTATATGCCACATGTCACTCTCCCCTGGGTTGCGTTCCCTGTACAAACACTCCTCACCTGCACGGTCTGTGGAGAAGCACTCAGAACCTTGTGCTTCTCCATGGCATGTGCTACCAAGGGATCAAAAGCAGGTTCTTAGCTCGCCTCCTTTTGTACAGCATTGTACAGCAGAGTGCCTGCTCTCTTGCAGCATGTGCTCTTCAGTGGCTGATGAGGAACCGAGTCATGGGTTACTAGGGTGCAAAGCACACAAGATGGTAGTTCCCACGATAGCCTAGGGTTTTCTGGGGCTGTATTCTAAACACATTCATTCTAGTGCACTTTAAGTAATAGTTTTGTTGACTGCAGCTAATACAAATCCAGTTTAGTCTCTAATTAAAAATGAGGAGAAGCTAGTATCTGGATCTCCAGCTAATCTCTGGAGAGATCTTGGTTTCCATACTTTATACATTTACTCTGTATGCCCTCAAAAATTAGCTGTGCAAGTTAGAACCTACCTCAGCAACTAAGGTAGAAGGACATAGAAAAGAGAAATAGCTCAGAAGTAACATAAAAGGAGTTCCAAGATAGAGACGTTGCCAGCTCTACCTACTGCTCCCAGAACTTGGAAAAAGAGCCTTCTTGCTTGGAAGCCTGATCTGTTGGTTGTGGTTCTCTGAGGGCTATGGCTAGTAGTATCAAGACTTTTGAATTGTTTGACATAACTTTAAAAGTGGATTTCTGAGTAACTAAATGAAATACAAGTTAAATTAAATATTCTGATGCTGGTTTTCTATGCTTGTACTTGGAGAGAGAACAGTACACTGGTGAGGTATTAACCATCTTTTAATGAGACTACATGTTAGTGTAGTCCAACAGAACTAATCAGTTCTTGTCACAGGCTTCTGTGTTTTGATGCAGCAAGTTACTTTTTATACTTAATTTCATTACCTTAATAAACCTCAGATGGATAAATACATTTTGTCTGGTGTTTGACTTGTAACCATCGCATACTAATTAATTGTGTCAAGGTAAGGCTAATTCACTTTGGGAAAAGAGCTTAATTTGCACTTTTTACATTGAATGTACATTATCTCTAGTTTTCAGCTAAACAACCACTTTAGTGTCTAATAAATTAGTGCCCAATAAAGGCATCATAAATCTATCATTGTAAATAGCTATCCTCATGACAGCGTCCATCCAGCAGTTGTGGCACAGAAGCATTATCTGCAATGAAAAGCACGTTCAAAAGGGGCTCTGTTGCCTCTGTCAGTAGCTGAAGGTGGAAATTCTATTATCAGCCTATTGATTCCAATCCTGTAATGTGCTTTTAGATCCCATTAAACTATTGTCAAAGTGCATTCACCAGAAGTTGAAAAAGGTACTTAATAATTTGCACATTAGACCTGCTAATTAAGGGAGCTATGCCATCAGCCTTCTCTTCCGATCCCAAATAGCTTTAGTTTTGATAAAGAACTATCTAATGTAGTGGTACCAGCCGAGGCTTCGATAGTTGGTGGCCTGTAAAAAAAGTCTCAAAAGAATGTCAGCCTGTAGTTAGAGATGCCTTCAGGTGGCTTTGTATATTGATTCTATTTTTTCCTTTTATCTTTTAGATTAGGGGGTGATAAAATAGTTATAAAATGTTTGTAAGTGTAAGGTTTAATTCCAAGAGAGTATCTCCTCTTTTCAGACCCCTCTCTCCCCACTCTCAGTGAGGAAAGGGAGTTTAGTGGCTGCCCAAGGGAAGAGAGGAAGATTTAAATACATACTACTCTTCCTTCAAAAATGTGAGATTCTGTACTCCAGCCAGTCTTCTCAGACACTGATTCTTGAGATTACATGGGATGGAACAGTTGGTATGAGAAGTCTGCTGAGTATCAGGAGACTCTAGAAGTAAAGCATAGAAGCATAAATCCACAGGCGAGTGCTATAATACATATGGCAGCAGTTTCTGTGAAATCCAAATCATATAGAAGTTGGTGTCAGGACACTGCTTTGGCTTTGTAAACACATGTGAATGCCATTGCTGTTGCTGACAGTCTTGGACTTGCTCAAGGCGAGTTCTTTGCCTTTAAATTTCCCAGAGAGAAAATTGTGAAGCCTTGAAAATAATTCTGAAAGTTTCTGCTTTGGCAGCTTCTTTACTAGGATGCAGTGGCTTAGATGAAAGATTTTGGAGATTTTGCAGAAGGAAAACATTTGAGGCTGATCCTTCTCAGGAAGATTTATAACACTTGCAGCAAATGCATTTTTAGGTGTTCAGTTGCAGTCTGCTACCCAGAACTTCTGCCTTGACATCTGGAAGGCAGGTGACAGGGAAAGAAAGGAAACCTTTATTTGCTTATTTTCAGAATGGGGAAAACATTAGGGACAATGTGAAAAAAGTGATCGGAGTCCAAGATAACCAGAATGTTTTAATCTGATCTAAAACTAAGTTTGTAAAAGGTCTTGACTATGAGAGTGCTTTTTGAAATGGCACTGATCTTGGTCCTCATACACAAAAAAAGGAACACCTAGATGCCAAGTCCCTTACTCTTTCCTAAAATACTTCCCACTGTAGCCTCTAAATACTCCTTTTTTTCCAGTGGTTTGGGAAGCAGCTGCCACTGCCAGGTCTGTGTGAGCAGCAGCTAAGTATTGTCTGTCTGCCCATCATCACATTACAAAGTGACTTTACATAACAGATTACCAACAAGCCAAAAGATAAATCCCCCAAGTTCTGCCTGACAAACACTGTTATTCACTCTTTTCTTGATGTCTGGCATGTCTTTATTTATGATACTGTTCAAAGTAGTAGCAATGATAACTGAAAATCATTGTCTGAACCATTCCACTTGCACTGCAGCCATGCATAGAATCATTCTGGTTGGAGAAGACCTCCAGGATCACCTAGCCCAACCACCCCCCTACAACCTATATTACCAACTAAACCATGTCCCTAAGTACCTCAGCCAACCTTTCCTTAAACACCCTGAGGGACAGTGACTCCACCACCACCCCTCCTCCGCTCCGCGCCCCCCCCCCCCGGCAACCCTTTCCAATGCCCAACCACTCTTTCTGAGAAGAAATTTCTCCTCATTTCTAACCTGAACCTCCCCTGGCATCACTTGCAGCCATTCCCTCTTGTCCTGTCGCTACTTATCTGCAAGAAGAGGCTGACCTCCAGCTCTCTTCAGGCAGTTGTAGAGAACAGGTAAGCTCTCCCTTGAGCCGCCTCTTCTCCACACTGAACAGTTCAGTTCCCTCAGCTGCTCCTTCACCAGCTTAGTGGCTCTTCTCTGGACACACCCAGGGCATTGATGTCCTGCTTGTACTGAGGGGCATAAACCCCAGTATTGAAGGTGCAGCCTCACTAGATAAAATACTTAGTCTTTTTTTTTTCTTCACAAACTGTGGTGGTTTTCTTAGATCTGTAACTGTCAGCTGGGTGTGCTGTTCTAGTGCGTACTTGCAGAAGCATGTTGAATTTACAGCCAAGAATAAGTGCATGCAGCAGTAGCTCAGAGTGTATCTACCCATCCATCGGAGGCCTAATCCTTCTGACACCGTACTGTAAAATGAAAAGCACCTTTTCTTGCAGCTTTTTCAAAATACAGGACTTTTATATCCTGTTTGGGTATTTCGCTTTCATTTTGAAGACCTGCTTTATCAGTATGAAACCAAATTCCGTTTTCTGTGGAGTTGAATGATCTGAATACTTACACAAAGAATAGGTGTGGTTCCGTTGCTTTTAAAACGTGATTTTTGATAATGAACCGAGTTAAAATGTTGGTTTTTTTCTTTAAACTTGCGATCTACAAAAGAGAGGATAAGGGGATGGCACAAATCCCCATGCTTTGCGTCGTTCCTGTTCCCATCCCGTCTCACCACGTTACTATCCCACACCATCTAGTGGCGAACGGTGATGGGTACAAATAAAAACGCCAGCTGGCAGGTATTTTACTGTGTAACAGGTTGTGCTGTGGCCTTTCTGAACAGGAGCTCTTCAGCAGTCGCTCCTGATGTTTAGAGTTAAATGGGAATTCTACAGTTCCTTTAAAATGCCATGCAAACACTGAGTAAAAAGCGAACTGTACTGATGCTTGCTATAGTCTTACTACACCAACTGTTACTGTCTTCTGATTTAGATCCTTCCTAGCCTTTCTGGCACAAGATATATATTATTCCGGTGGCATTAGCCCTTCTGTTTCAGCCTGTGATGACAATTTGACTTAATGGTGGTATAGTTAATCTCACATGGACAAACTCTGAAAACAGATAGTTAGATCACAGGAAAACCCCAGGAAATTTGGTTAAGTGAATGCTGTAGCCTTCCTCGTGGGGAGGATGGGGAGCTACAGAGGTGTTGCTGGATCGGGAATCAAGGTTTTCTACTTTAATATATAAAAAATAAAGGGGAAACAAGGATTTTAAAAAATATTTTTTTTCCTGTTTCCTAAAAATAGTGATTGGAAAAGGAGCAACACTTTTTAAAAAATTATTCTTTGATTTGCAGGAAGACTATTATAGGGAGAGAGAACAGCTTTTATTATACAATGCGTAGAGCCTTCCTGACATCCGTAGACCGCTGTGAAGACAGTGCTTTTGCAGTGAAAACATAAGCATAAATGAATCCGTGTCCTCTTGTCTGTTTGCTGCCCTGCAGGGAAGGTCAGAGGTTTTACTTCACCTAGTGCTGGAAGGAGTCGTCAAACACAGCAGTTCTTCGTGCACCCTGCTGGTAGTTCCCATCTGCTGCTTTAGGAAGGGAGTCAGTTGGAGCATCAATCCGTGTAAATCCTGAGCTCACAGGAATTACTGTACACGAAGGGAATAGTAACTAGCAGTTACTTTATTGTTGGTGTCTGCATTCTTAAGCTTGGTGAGTTAGGTGATGCAACTGTGTTTTAATATGGCCAAATCCAGTGTGTCCATGCCTCAAAGAGGGGAATTGTATTTGGTGAAACAAGGAGTTATCTGGCTCTGCAAAGCAAATCAGACAGATAGCAAAGTATTCATAGTGTTGAGGTCACGATTTTTCATGTGGGCCATCACTGGTAGCTCTCATCCTCTGGCACTGGAGATGACAGGAATTTACATAGTAAGAGAGAGCTTTCTGATCGCATTAGGATTTGTGAAAGGGTGTTTCGTAGGAGGAAATTAAAGGAACCTGACTTATTTTAGTTCAGTGAAAAAGTGTCTGGGAAAATTAATGAAGTTGCTGCCCATAATGATATCCATGTTGCTTGAGGAGGAAGAAAGAGCTGTTTAAGGTATAGGATGGTTTTGAACTAACAGTGGGTGGGTGTGAGCAAACTACCCACTGGACTCACAGTGGAAATGAGAATGTTTCTCCGCTTTAGATGAGTCCAGTTACTCACAGGCCAGTGACAGCAGTGAGACTGCTCCAGAGAGGTGAAGCACAGCACCCCTAGACTGGGCTGTTGCCAGCAGTAGCAGAGGAGAGAGCTTAGCAGTGCAGAGTCCCTTCCCATCAGCTGTTTCCACTGAGCTATGGACATGTCCCAAACTACTTCTGATACTCCTTGTGGACTTCACCAGTAAAAGCATCCTCATACTCTGGCCAGTCAGTGCTGCAGGTACTGCCTGTACCCCCTGAGTGGCCAGCTGTGTCATGTGCCTGGCTCTGCAGGGGACTCCAGAGATCGCTATCCTGCCTCTTCTGTCTGTGATTCTTGCTGAATGGGACTCACTCAGAAGGGAGCAGGTGAATGTGCACAGGGTATGAGACAGACAGGTAAACTGATGCCTTCATTTTACTTAATTCTTCAGGGAGTAAGATTTAAGCATAGTCAGTACTCCCTGCACACAGACACGATGGAGTATCGATGAGGTTTGGGTTTGGTTTATTTTTTACCGTAGGCATAACAGGAACAAGATGTTTGTAACTGAAGGATTCAAGTAGGAAATAAGACATATTTTTAACACCTATTGTAATTCAGGTTGTTCTAGCTTATCAAGGGAAGTGGTAAATACTCCATCACTTGGAGTCTTTACACCAGGATTGCCTGTCTCTCTAAAAATGTGCTCTAACTCATCTGTGGATTTACTGAGTTAAGTACAGGAATCTCTAGACAGGATCCTCTGGCCCATGTTATCTGGGAGGTCACATTCACAGATCTTAATGTTCTCTTTTGGCCTTAAGCTACGAATCAAGGAAACATCTGAATGCTCAAAAGCACTGGGAATTTTTAATCTTGCCATGTTGCCTTTTGCTTCATACTAGCACAGCCCGCATTATTAGGTAGCTTGTTACAAAAGAAGCTGTTCCTGTGCTGGATTCTCTGTGCTCTAAAGATGTGATCGTTACCACAGACTGAAATGCACAGATGTGCAGACTGAAATTAAAAATGTGTTGACTTCAGAGTGTAAAAAAGTGGGTTTTGGAAGGGCTGAGGGGCCAAGAGTTTCAGCTTTTCAGATTTTATTAATTCTCCTCTTAGTACTCTAATAATTCCCTTCCAGTTGGGCTGCTACTCAACAACTGACCTCATGCAGTGAAGAGCAAAATATATAAAGGTCTTCAGCACTGTAATAACAATTGCTATTGATCTTGCTTTGTATTTTACTGCACGTAAAGTGTCTTTGGTTTGGGGTTTTTCATTAAAAGTTCTTCCATGCTGATGTGTCTGGGTGTACTGGAAAGGACAACAGTTCAGCTTCTCAAGTAGAAAAACAAGGTTTAGGCTTGATACTTTGTTGTTGTTTGTTTCTTATTTTGTTGAAAGAAGTGAGCATGTATAACTTGGATATCCAGCAGTAGGAATTGTGAAGGCTTATTACTCTGTAAGTTAGGCTTGTATCAGAACCTTAATTTTAACCCAGCAGACACTGCTTTTACCGTAATGTGACCCCGCAGAATTCATGATCACCAAATAGAGAAGAGACTGGCCGGGCAAGCATGGTGCTCCTAACTGCGTGGAAGGAGACTGCTTGATTGGAGCTCTGTGCTTACACAGGCTGCTCCTCTTCAGGGCACTTCCTAACAGCGGTGAAGCAAGGGGCAAGCTCGCCAAGGGGAAGATTTTCACCCCTGGCTCTGCCCGAGTCATAGAGGTGAACGTGGTGTTACACACTGTCTCCTACAGCAGAGCTCTGACTTGGCTGCATCCACTAGTACTAAACTGTGTGGCTGTGCTGCCAGCTGCATTAGCAGCTGGAAGGCAGGTCTGAAAACTGGATGCCATAGAATGTGCTCTTGGGAGTAAGCAGAAACCCCTGCCTTTAGCACATCTCATCTTTTATTTTGAGGTGAATATTCTTGAGTATATTCTAGTAAACTACAAATACTTGTATCACTTACTAGAATGTTTTGCAGTTCAATTTGATGGTTCCAGCACACAGAATTAAAACTTACCAAGACAATGGAAATTGTTACATTTCTAGGTGGTTGAGCTGAAGCCGGGCGGAAAAGATATTCCTGTGACCAGCGCTAACCGGATCGCATACATCCATCTGGTGGCAGACTACAGGTTAAACAAACAAATCCGGCAGCATTGCCTTGCCTTCCGCCAGGGACTGGCCAATGTTGTGAATCTTGAATGGCTACGGATGTTTGATCAACAGGAAATACAGGTACTTCTGCTTAACGCTGCAGAAAGCCATTGCTTTAAACAGAACCAAACGCTGCTTTTGCCCTGTAACGGAACTATGTGATTTCCTTTGCTGTTAGGTTCTGATTTCTGGTGCCCAGGTTCCTATTAGTTTGGATGACCTTAAATCTTTCACAAACTATTCAGGTAAGCTATATATTCTACTGAAATGATCAACTCAGGACTAAACAAACTTGCTTATCATCCTGGCTTTTTATTTAAAAGTTGTAGGGTCATTCTTCTTAACTGTGGTTGTTAAACTTGGCCAAACTCTTTAGATGGGCCTGAATTGCAGATGGTTGAGTAAAATTGCAACCTAATTTTATAAATGCTGGGAAATATAGGCATGCAGTTTGTTTTATTTGCACACTTAAATAGACGTTTATAGCCAGATAATTAGCACATGTAATTCCTTTTCTAAATGGATGTTATTCGGTGATTGGTTGCTGTGAAAATTCATCTGCAAATGACTTTGTGGTAGTTGTTCCTACCTCTGCATTCAGAGATGTACCACTTCTCAGGCAGCCTGAAGAGTGAGCTCGTGTTTTTCCTTGTGAGAAATGCAAGGTATCTTTCCTCATTTTTCCCTGCATTTATCATGAAAGTAATCAAAAAGTAGCTACTATATCATCAGTTCACATCCGTTCACAGTAAGTTGATTCATTGAATAAATCCTGACTCTTGCAGATTTTGCAAACTCTTGGAGTAAATCAAAGTGAATAGGGAAATGCTAAACTAAATAAAACTAATTTAAAATAAACAATTACAATTTAGTGAAGAAAACTGCAGTTAAGAAACTGCAGGAGGCAGTAGCCATAGGTAAGCACTGAATGAGAAACTCAAAATGCAGCAGTTGGCGAGATCTGTAGGGGCTGGAAGTCAGCAGCAGAAGCCTGCTGGTTATAGTATTTTCCTCAAGCTTTTCAAGACTGATGCTAGGTTTTCTGAGAAATTCACTTAACATAAAACTATTCTACCTCTAAATCATTTAAATCTCATTATAGGTGGCTACACAGCAGACCATCCCGTAATTAAAATATTCTGGAGAGTCGTAGAAAGCTTCACCGACGAAGAGAAACGCAAACTACTCAAGTTTGTAACCAGCTGCTCTCGACCGCCTCTTCTGGGGTTTAAGGTATGTGTCTTACTACGTCCTGGTGAGCTTTTCTATATGCTACGGGTGGTGATACAAGCTCATCTTGTCTGTAGGATCTTACCATTTGAGAAGAGTGTTCCTCTGTGACTACAGAAACAGCTTCAGTGTTTGCATTTGTGGGTATAATGAGTATAGTTTTAAAATGTTTAATGAAATGTTGTTCTGTTTTCTGTTTTAACAGCAAAATTTGGTAGGTTGACACACATATCAGAGCGCTTACTCTTTGTCGCGGAAGAACCTGGCTGCTGTTCCCTGTTCCTGTATGGAAGCAGCATTGCTATTGGGTTCAAGGAACCAGCTGAGTTAAGAATGTTTTCTTTTGTATCAGGCAAAAGAGGATTTAGGATATGAAAGCAGCTGTTCAATTTGAACTTCTTAAATTAGCCATTTGAAGCAAGAGATGTATCATGTTTCCTTCTAATTACCATTTATCTGCTTATAGGGTCATAGCTCATTACCCTTGTCCTTAAGCATTTTGCCTGCTATCTTTAGGTTGCTCTTCACAGTGAAGCTTAAGTACAAAGAACATTTTTGTTTACCACTTGTAAAGCTAAAGTGAGGCCAAGGCAAGTTGATGACATCTTGAAACTGAAGTTCTGGGGATATTCTACCCATGAGTTTCAGCCAGGCTGCAAAATGAACCAGCCATGGACTTAATTTCCTCTGACATGCGGGAACCTGCCATGTTTTTCTGTAAGAAAATGAAAGAATATGTTGCTTCGCTTTGTAGCAAGTACCATCACCTTTAGTACAGTGGTTTGCTGTTGTACCGTTTAGTGACACTGATGCGAAGGTGGGCTTACATAGAACAAACGCAGGCATCGCATCATCTGGTTCCTTACAAGTAAGAATAAGACCCGTTCCTGTGGTGGTTTTGGCCCTGGCCAGAGGCCAGATGCCCACCAAGCCGCTCGCTCACTCCCCCTTCAGCCAAAAAGGGGAGAAAATACATTTTTGGAGGCTCAGGCCCTGAGATAAGGACAGAGGGATCACTCTGCAATTAGTGCAATGGGCAAAACAGACTCGGCACAGAATAAAGGAAAGTGATTTATTACAACTACAACTAATACACCCAGTGAACCAGAACGAGATAAGAATAAGAAGCGGCCAGGTCTTAAAGCGCCTTCCCCCACCCCTCCCCTTCTTAGCAAACTCAAACTTCATCACGATTTTACTCCCTTCTCCCCCCCAACATGGCGCGGGGAGGGGCAGGGAATGGGGAGTGAGGTTCTGGTGGTACCAGTTGCTTTCCTTCCCCAGATCTTAACACTTCTGCTTCCCCCCACCCCTCGCCTCTTCGCACCCTTAGCTTTAATCATCAATTTCGCTCCCTTCTTCCCTCCCATTGCAGCACCAGGAGGGGCAGGGAATGGGGAGTGAGGCGGTTTCAGTCCATTCCACTCGAGCTGTCTTCTGTCTCAGCTGGGGGGGGGGGGGGGCGTTACACACACACACACACACACACACACACACACACACACACACACTCTTCCCTTACAGCGCCGTGGGGTCCCACCCATGCCAGAGTCGTATCCACGAACTTCTGCAGCGTGAGTCCTCTCCATCTGGGAGTCATCTCCTCACCACCGGCCTCTCAGCAGGACTCCCTTCCATAGGGTTCCGACATTTGGGCCCGGGCTCCCCTGGCCTGGCTCCCTGCAAAGTCACAAGTCCCCCAGCAAACCTGCTGAGGTGTGGACCAATCTCTTCACAGGGCGTAGATGTCTCTGCTCCCTGTCCTCATCCATGGGCTGCGAGGGGACATCCTGCTTCACCATGATCTTCTCCACGAGCTGCAGGGGAAACTTTCTTTCCACATTCCTTTCCCCTCCTCTCCTTCAGGGCCTGGCCTTGGCTATTGCTGCAGCTGGTCACATCTTCCCACTCTTGAGTTCCAGTGGCAAAGTGCTCCAGCCAGGAGTTTTTTTTCTGGCATATGTGATTCACAGAGGCGCTATGAATCCTTCTGTGATTGGTCAAAAGTAACTTTGGCCTTGAATTGGCTCTTGTTTACTGTTGGGAACTCACAACAAACTGTAACTGCTGCTTTGCAAAAGACATCTCAGCAGCACAGCTACAGCAAACTGCAACAGTTCCTAAACAAAATTTGAGTACATATGTTCAGTTGATTTTTGCATTATATGGTTCTGTGGTTCAGTATTTCATTAGCAGTGGATAGGAGGTGATTTCCTGCACTTCTTAGATAAAACTGGTGGATGAGCCCATAGGAAATGTCTGCTGGTATTGTGTAAGCCCTGGAGGTTCTTCAGTGTTTTGCAAAGTGGTGTTGAATGAAGGTTTTCTCATTCTATAAATACTTTGGGGACAGATACTGATGTTTGGTACAGGAACGAGGAATTCAGATACACATAATAGTCCAGAGATGGAAATGACATACTTGGAATTTTGCATAGTTTTTTTCTTGAATCATACTGTGACAATTCATTCTGGTGGGGTTTTTTTGAGGGTTTTTTTTTTTTATCAGCCTTTTAAAAAATACTTGAAAGGCAAATGTGGGAAGGATCTCTCAGCTCTAGGAGTTGGCCCCTTTCCTGTGACATGGCCTGGGGGTGACACGTGATGAAGATGTCAGGTGTAAAAAAAAATGAACCACACAAACCCCACCCCGTTCCTCTTCCATGCATGCAACTTAGAGGTTTGTAGTATGTACCAGTGTCTTTCTCTTACTGAACTAAGCAACATTCATTCTAGAATTTTGAAACTTCTGATGATTTACTTTTCATAAATACTGTTTTCATAGGTACAAACCAGACGACACTCCAGTATTTGAGATCACAGTGGTCTCAGACGCAGCCCCCTCACACTTGACTGATTTAAAATACATAAAAGCGTATGTGGGTTGTCATACCAAGGTGTGTGGAGCAGTTGCTAGGGGTGATGAAAGAGTGCTTCTGGTAGCTCAAACAGGTTTTGTTTCCGGATGCAGAGCGATTCTGAAGTGGAGTTGTTCCTCATGCCACGTTCCGCAGGGAAGCATGGTGCTTTGCCCTCCACTTTCCTCAGTTCCCTTATGTTGCACCTCTGTGTTCTCTTCCTTCTTCAGTCCTGTTGCTATTGTCCTATTTCTTTAGAAGCTGAAGCTGATAACGGGTGTGATTGTGGTACAGTCATTCCATAACCCTCTGCAGTCTCAGCCTCCAGCTGCCGGAGCACATCCTGTCAGGTGCTGTCAGCACATGAATGGGCGATGCAGCCTCCATATTCAGTATCTTCAGTATCTGTCAACTGTAGCTCAGCTGCATTCCTTTTGTAGGTGCCAAGGAGAGGAGTTGGCACTGTTGACCAGTCATTTGTCTGACTGTTCCATGTGTCTGCTTCAGGATGAAGTGGATCATGTCTTGAACTCCACAAAATTAGCATTGGAACGGGTTGCCCAGAGAGGTGGTGGAGTCACTGTCCTTCGAGGTGTTCAAGGAAAGGTTGGATGAGGTGCTTAGGGACATGGTTTAGTTAGTAATATAGGTGGTAGGGGGACAGTTGGACTAGGTGATCTTGGAGGTCTTTTCCAACCTTAATGATCCTGTGATTCTGTAAAAATGTACCGATTAGATCCCCCTGTCACAGTAAAGAGCATACCGGGTGACTAGATTTGGAGATAACTGAGATGGCTGCTTAATCACAGGAATCCTATCTAGGGTATTCATTGATGGGTTGTGTGATTGATTGCTTAAAAGCCTGCAAGCATTTCTCTTAAATTCTCCAGGTCTGTGTGACTGTCACTGTACAGCACTTGAGCAACAAGCAGGATTTGATAGGACAGTGGGAAGAGCAATTAGAAAACGATCGGATGAGACCAACCTAGAACAGGTGTAACCAAGGGAGAACTGGGAAACAGCTGTGCAGAAGCAAAGCAGAGAGAAGGCTCCATTTGTTGTCATCCGTCTTGATTGCAAGGGGGGAAGCAGGAAATGCAGCTTGGAGGCAGCCAGTGTGATGCTGGAAGAGATGGAGGAAGTGAATCAAATGTCTAAAAATACTGAAGCTGACAGTGACATGTCAGGAACAGGATGGAGCGAAGCCCGGTGTGGAAAGCTGAAGTTTCTGCGTGTTCTCAGGAGACAGGCCACAGCCTGGCTGTAACATACTTGGCTAGGAAATATCGAACTTAAAATAATCATCCAATTTCTAGCACGGCAGCAGCAAGTTAACAGATTAATTCACTGTACAATGGGCTTGCACACTGAGCCACATGTGACAGTCTCGGCAACAGAAAGCAGAGTGCGAAGGCATTACTGCTGCTGTGCTGGGCAGCCCGTCCGGGAGGTGGGTCAGCACTTGCGTGGCGCTGGCGGTAGGAACTTCTTAACGTGGGTTTGCCAACAAACCAGGGCTTTGCCAGGCAAGGAAGTGGGGGATTGGTATCATCATCATCATCATCAGTAATGTATCGGTGGCCTCTGACAGCATGGTGTGAAGAGCGAAAAGCCTTGTGAGTGCTGAGTATTACTGGCCAAATAACTGTCTCAAGACACTTACGCTGGTGGCAGATGTTAACACAAACCATCTTCAACATTTGTTTACAGTTTGAATCTTGGCAGTGCATTTTTCTGAGGGGAACACAGTTTCTGGTTCTTGCTCTGAAACCTCCTGTATGCTCTATAATACTGTGGAACCTTCACATCTTCTTAACGTTGGTGCATGTTAAATTAAGTTAAGGAAATGTCTTGACATTCCTAGCTTATAGCATGGTCCAGTGTTACAATGTTTAAAAAATTTAAACTCTCCCTGCCAGATTCAGTCTCAGAATAACATTTTCTAAAGCTAATTAAAGTTTAATAAGTTTAATAAATGTGATTGTTACGGACAAAAAAAAAAATCATTAAAGCATGGCTGAAAATTGTTAAGTTCCAATCAGGTCACATAATAAATTGATGATACTTTTCACTTCCAAACTATTGCAGTTTCCCGCTGTACAGTATTTAATTATGCAACAAATGGTGCCCTTGGCATGACATTTCAATTTAGAACTTCATTTTTCCATTTTTAAAGCTAAAGTAGAGGAATTCAATTAGCATTTTGAAAGGAACACTAAAAATGCAGCATTTTAGCCATGAAGTACTTTTTAAGGCCTCCATTTGAACAATAATTTAGGTTAGAATCTAATTGACCTTCTGCCTTTGGAGCTGGGACTTTTTTTTCCCAGTTTCTAAAATCAAAACTGCTTCACCTCAGGCGAGCATTCAATAAAATGAATACTTCCTTGCCAGCAAAAGCAGCGCTCCAGAGGTAACTGGTATCTTTTTCACTGTACTCCTAGAAAAAATCAGAAGATTTTAGAAAAACAAATGTTGCATAAAAAATGGCTTAAAATTCTGTTCCTCAGATCAACGGTTATCACCTCAGAATAGTAATTGGTGTCTGACAAGTTTATGTCATTACAGAGCTGTTGTGCACATTGGGATCATCCCAGTGTTGTGGTTCCACAGCAAAAGAAAAACTGGGGACCACGTGTTCAGCCCTCCTCCGGAGAAAAGGAAAAAAACACAGGTTGGGATAAGGGTAATTTACTAAAATATAACAGGGATAACAATAAACAACACAACCTTTGCCGGGATGAACAGCTCAGATCGCGCGCGCCTCCCGGACCGGACCGCGCGCCGACTCGCAGCCGTTACAAAAGCCCCGCGCCAAGCCGCGTCGAGCCCCGTCGCGAGCGCACAGACCTGAGTCGAGAGGAGCGAGCCCTGCCGCAGCTGCCCGCGTCCCGAACCGCGCGCCAAAACTCAAAACGCCCCCTGCTTTTATACTCAGTATGACGTAACTGGCATGGAATGATCCTATTGGCTAATTTGAGTTCACCTATCCCGAGCCCATCATGTTAACCCGAATGATCCTATTGGCTAATTTGAGTCACCTATCCCGAGCCCATCATGTTAACCCCTTCCTGAAACCAGGACACCCAGTAACAGCTGAGTTTGTAATTACTCTGGGAAGAAACACCAAGTATAATTTCTTTAAGTAAAGTTAGGTCTTTATTTGGAGAGAATAAAGTACCTCT
Source organism: Hypotaenidia okinawae (assembly GCA_027925045.1). Taxonomy (NCBI): domain Eukaryota; kingdom Metazoa; phylum Chordata; class Aves; order Gruiformes; family Rallidae; genus Hypotaenidia; species Hypotaenidia okinawae. Next base: position 10,691,008 of record BSDF01000002.1, read on the forward strand.
TGATTTGGAGTTCTGGACCACAGTAATGTAAATACTTGCTTCATCTTACACATGAACAGATATGCTGAAATTGGTAGTACAGTTTGTCTTGACACTCATATATTCTGGGCTTGCCAACAGATGAGTTTGGACAGAAATCCCTTCGGGGCAAGAAATGCCTTTAGCTTTGTTTCCGACAGTTGATTTTAACACAGGAACGGTCATTGTGTGTTGTGAGTAGAAGGAAAAGGATGGCTTGATGCTCAAGCACTACAAGAGTTTATTTTGGATTTTGGGATATGCTAACAAACTAAAGCCCTAGAAGGAAAAGACTGAAAGGGTGTGTTTGATCGTGGATCATTTGTTTGTTTTGAACTTTTTTTGATGTCACAAAGAAATGGATTTAGTGCTGTAATTTGTACTTGTGCCTAGTCAGTCATTCATCCTCTTGCACCTTGGAGCATGATGTTAACATGACAAGTAGAGAATCAGCATAGCACATCACTTCATTACCTAGAGAGAAATTGCCTTTCTTGGGACTTTTGTGTAAACAGTGTTTCCCTGCCTGGAAAGCAAAACCCAGAACGGATGATTCTCAGAAGAAGCCGTGTCATCATACAATGACAGATAGTATGTCATTCAGACATGACAGAACATCTCTTCCATTTGCCTCTGTTACTGCTAGTGGGCTGCAGTTCCCTGCATTCAGCACACATATCATGGGCAGGAAATTTGAGTGTAGCAGGAACACTCTATTTTCCTGTTCCTACAGAGTGAACAGCATCTCTGAGTGTCTCGGGGGGGTTGGAAGGAGACTCTCAAGTTGTGAATCTTACTTGTTTCTCCCAAATACAAGTTTCTTGCTTGTATCTTCAGTTTTATATTTCACTGTTCTTGTAGCTCCATAAGTGTGCAGAATAGAGTGTATGAGCAATACCAAATTCTGATTTTCTCCTCTAGAAGCAAATACATGGCTTTACGTTTTGCAAATGAATCTTGGTGGAGACAAAGTAGAGGGAAGTGCTACAGAATTGAAGAGTGCTTTGGGAGTCACCACGAATGAAAGAAAATGCCATTTGAATATGTCACTCTGACAGATTTTAATCTATGTATTTCCTGAACAGCTGTGCCAGCTGTTACAGGGTACATTTTGGCCTCTCTGTATTTTTTAATGTTTTCTTTTTCCCTGTTTCATTTTTCAGGAGTTATATCCTGCATTCTGCATTCACAATGGAGGATCTGATTTAGACAGGCTACCTACTGCCAGTACCTGCATGAACTTGCTGAAGCTCCCTGAGTTTTATGATGAAAATCTGATGCGAAGCAAGCTTCTTTACGCTATTGAATGTGCTGCTGGATTTGAACTAAGCTGAGTCGGACTGAGGTGTACTTGGATGACCTGCAGAGGAACTAACCAGTGCCTACTCGATCAGCAGCACCCATACCCGAGCAGTTTTAAGGGAATTCTGTCTAGATTTCTGCAGCTCTTGTGTCTTATCAAAAGCCCTCGAATAGGTTTCATTTTTAAACAGGATTTCTTAGTTAGCTTTCATTAATTAATATTACATTGACACTGCTTTATGATTCAAAACGATGAATGCTGTGTGCAGTGTGGCTGTTTTCTGTGTTGATGCGAAGGAAGAGCACATTTAAAGAACAGCGACGTCTCAGTGAAATTAACCAAAGATGAAGCTTTGGCTTTGTGCTGTTCAGACATAAATAATTTCACAAACTGGCAATAAAAGTTGTGTACCATGCAGCGCATTGGGATGAGACAGGGCTAACATCCTGTAATTAATCTTTTAGATGGAAGTGAAGCAGATGTTTGCAGATATCCCAGAACTGAGAGGATGAAAACGCTCATTACTGATAACCTAACATCTTTTATTTATGTTGTAGGATTGTTTACAGATCATAGCTGTTGCAGAACTGATTCTGGTTTATACTACCTTCCCTCAAGATGGTAGGCACTGAGATAAAACGTTTATACTAGTCCATTTGTGCTTTCTGAAATACCTTGGAGAAATTGGATTCGCTCGCATTATTTTAAGCTCAACCTTTGGCTGCGTCATTATCACTTGAACACTGTCGTGAATGGATGTGACTGTCCATCTTTCCTCTGCTCTGTTTCTGTCTTTTGTGCCTGTACAGATTATTTTTTTTAATGTACCAGACTCCTACTGCATAAACAGTACGTATAAAAGTCATCACTTTGGAAAAATATACATGTAACAACTATTAAAATGATTTGAACCAAAGTTATCAGGCTTTATCTTTTATATTTGAAGCCTGCGGTGTTCACATTCCTTTTCCCTGTCATTTCTTTCCATCTCAGATACCATATCTGTGCTGCAGACAGTAGTCCAATTCATCTTTCTTTTTACTAAACAGCTTTTACATCCATCTGCCTGCAGTATTTCTGCTAAGAAAAGTAGGTGGGAATATGCTGCGTAATATAATTTGATATCTGGGGAAAAAAACCTGCTTTCGTATGGAAGGAACCCATCCTCTAGTTGTAGGCACATCGTTGGGTTTGCAAAGGTCTGCAGTCAGCTTGAAAAAGGAACTAGAGTTCAAGCTGTAAGATTCCTAAGTTCATCCCTCTGAACTTTAGTTTTATATTTTAAACCATCAAAATTTACAATCAGATTTGTATTCATCTCTTATGCAAAAAAAAGGTAAATATTTTGCTGTTACTGGAAGCTCAGATTTAATAAGCAGTAACCAGCAACATCCTTTTAAATGTGGGGAAACTGAGTGATTTTAAGATGTTTACTAGTAACCGTATAAAAATGTATAATTTCTTAATTTGGGTAATAAATGAAGTGCTAAAATACTATTTGTAGTCTTGATGTACAGAAATAAACTGATTGGTTTTCTTTTTGGTTTTGCTTTAGGCTTTTTATTTATGTTAAATGTTACACACCCAGCCTATTCTTTATCCCCAAATTCTTTTCTTGTATATTTTTCTACATAAATTATGGAACTTGTAAAGAAGTTGAAGAAGAGATCAGTAATAGTGGAACTGCCTCCTCCTAATTCCAAAACCCAACCACTTCTTTTAGATAGTGCGTTATTTATTTTAGAACAAAATGCTTTAAATATTTTGAAGTTATTTTTCAATTCCATTATTTTGCTACATTGGGTAGTGTTGTATCTATATTTTGTAAAATTAAATTTAAATTTTCTATTAAATATTCGTATTTTGAACATTGTGTTGTGGTCACACCTAGTAATCATGGCTGGTAGCATATGCTTTCTGCTTTGTTCCAGGAGACAGGGCAGGCTATTCCTGGGTGTTACCAGGTGTGCAGGTTCACCACAGAGTGTAGGCTGGGGAGAAGCGTGACCTGCAGTCAGTGTGGCCGTGTAGTTGCAAGAAAAACTTCAGTAGAGAGCTTGAGGTTGCTGAAAATCCTCTGACTGTTTCTTCAGTAGCTAGTGCTTGGTGGTGGTGGTTTGTATGTTCCGTACCTTCAGGATGAAGATACAAGACACCCCAGCCAGCGGGAGCGTAGCCTAGGTTTCACCCTGCAGGAAGTCAGCTGAAAAGGTGCTGGAGGAGGTCCTGCCACCATCGGTATCCAGACTGCAACAAGAGGAGGGTAGGGCTTCCCGTTGGCAGTGAGGGCTTTTAGTTCAACCTGTCAGCTGCCTTTGTATGTTCGGGATGAATCACGAGACCCTGTTTTTCAATGATCTGTTGTTGGGTGTTTGAAGAAACAGGAGGTAAAGGTTTGAGACATAATATAGGTATAGTTAGTTGTGTCCTGAGGAGCTCGGTGGTCTAAATGATCTCTCCCATAGCTCTTCCGTAGCAAGTGTTGTTTATATATGCAAATGGATTTTCCACTTTTTAAAAGAAGAGCGAACTCTCTCCCGGTTGTGATGCTCCAGAGCTTAGGCAGGCAGAGACAGGAAGCACTTTGCACACAAGTAACCTGAAATATGGTAGATTCTGATCACCAGACTGAGGGCAGTAGTAATTACAGGTTTGGAGTTGTTTTCTGTGCAAGACAACCCTTCCTTAAAGTCAGTTTCTGTACTTCAGTGTCTTGTCCTAGCTCAATATTTGTTTTTGAAAAATGGCAGCCTTTTCTGTTTGGTTTTCATTTCCAGATATTTGTGTTGTTAACTTTGTAAACTCTTTTAAAAACATTTTTGTCAGGGTTTATCTTTATGATGGAGGGGGTCACAAATTCTTCTCTCTGAAGTTAAAAGGCATAAAACAGAATAAAAAAATTGTTAAAACTACCACTTGGTCTGTTTATCTTAGAATTTTCCAGATGTGGGTTTAGTCCCATTAGCAGGATTAAAAAACCCAACTAATCAAACCAGAAATGGTTTGCTTTGTTCCTTAATCTCAGTCGTCTTCCATCGTGGTCCTGAAAAGCCAGACTTGTATGAATTTCACAAAACTCCCTCAAGACTTAGGGAGAAGGTATGTACGAGAGGAAAGACTGGGCTCCAGCTTCATGTGCAAACACTGAGCTGACACAAGTTGATGTGGACAATCAGGATATATCTTCAGTTATTTTTGTGTGGGGTGCTCCATGATTGTAACAGTAAAAGCTTCCGGATGCAATGTGGACAGGTGTTTGGCATCACCTGAGCAATCTAGCACAAACATCCTTCTTTGACCTGTAAAGGGTTTTGTAATTCAAGGAGAACACTTTAAGGAGGGGAGTGAGCTCATGCTAAATTTCAGTTTAAACCAAAACCTATTTGTTAAATGCCAGTGAGGCAGCACATACTCTTTTCACTGCTGAAAAATGGTACAGCACAGAAACAAAACGGAAAAAACAAGAGCTGTTTTTCTTGGAATGTTTTGTTGGAGCTGTAATTTTATTTGTGTTTATAATTATATGCAAAAACTTTTAAAACATTTGCTCATATACATGACTGTGTTAATAATGGTTTGTGATGTAAATGATTGTTACTGGTTTTTTTCATGATGCTTTGCCTGTCAGTGAAGGAGAGAAGAAATGAACATGGTCTGTAAAACTGATCAGGATATCTATATTTTTATTGACTTCTGCTTTTGTGAATAAAATAAGTTGAGTTTTCTTGAAACTTTGCAGAAATACTCTTTTCTTTCTGTTATTTCCCCCAGGAAATTCAGCATTCTCTTGGTAAAGCTCACTAGTACTGAGTAGGTTCTAAAGGGGAACTTAATGTTAACTGTTTGTCGTGATGTCACCAGTGCTGCTGGCTGATTCACAGTTTCAGTTTTCAAGCCCCAAGGTTCTCACTCTGTCAAACTGCAGCTAAAGGATGTGCTTTGAAAAACATTCTTCAGGATCTTGGGAAAGACCAAAACTCCCTCGTTGATCAAAACAGGAACAGTTGTACTGCGCAGTGCAGCACGCTACTCTGGCAGCAAACAGAAAACCATCTCTTTCAGCTTCTTCTGGAATCTTAGCACATACGTGGGCCCCTCTGAAAGTGTAATTTGATTTTTGTCTCCTTTGATAATTGCGGTTATTTGCTTCTCATTGTTTTTCTATAATTTTATTGTTAAATACTCTTCTAGTCCCACGATAGCATTTGTAAAGTTAATATTGTGCATGTTTATTTTGGAATACTTAAAAAACTTGCACCATATAATCTTCAGCTTACCTGCAACTAAAAACACAGCAAACAGGAGATGACAGAAAACTCCACTTGTAGGGCCCTTCAATAATTCATAGTGTGACCAGAACACAAAGGCCCAGGTATCTTGCCTGGTGTTCTGCAGGTATCTGGCAGTCTGGAAACCTTGTAAAATTTCTGGCGTGTGTAGACAGATGACACAAGGCAAAGAGTGATTATGACGTTACACCAGTTGAATCCATGTGAAAGAAAAGATGGCAGAGGTCAGCAGGACCATCTCCAGATCACCTAGGCCAACCCTCTGCTCAAAGCAGGGTCACGACAGCTGGCTGCTCAGGACTTTGCCTCATGGAGTTACGAATGTCTCGTGGATGGTGACTCTGCAACTTCTCTGGGCAACCTGCTCCACTGTTCAGCTACCTTTCCAATAACACTTTCTTAATGAGAATTAAACACTACTGCAGTTTGTGCCAGTTGCCTCTTGGCTTGTCACTGGGCAGTACTAAGGAATTTGATGAGACTTCTTCAGGCTGAAGAACTCTGCCCTGCTTGTTGGTGAGCACAACAGCATCTCCAAAATACCTTTTCTGGGCTTCATTGTGGCTGAGTAGACCACACATTTTCTTCCTTGCCAGTAGATGTCTGTAGTTACTAATAAATGGCACTTGCCAGGTAAGGTTGGATTGGCTTTTTCAACTTCTGGTGCGGCTTTGTCTTTTCAAGGATGCCCAGTAACAACTGCCAGATAACAGACTGACCGAAAATTGAGGTCTCAATTGTTTTCATAACTTTATAGATTTGATGCTAAATGATGCAAAGACCATAGGACTAATGCTATTAAATGGGTATCCACTTCTTCCACCACCACCAACACCAGCAAACATCTAGAAGTGCCACTTCTCAGACACTTCCATCTAATTTGGCTGTCTTCTGCACAGGCTGGGTAGGGCAGTGCTAGGTGCAGTGCAGCAAAGCACGTCAGACAGGAGAAACACAGGAATTCTGACCAGCACCAATGGGACTGCTTGTATGTCAAGGCACATACACACGTCCTGTGGGACGGATTGCACACTGCCAAGGGGTGAATTCTTCTTGTGCGATTGTTCAATCATGGCTACGTTTCACTGCCAGAATCACTGCTCTCCAGCCTGGGACTAAGTTTACCTGTCTGTGCCTGTAGAAAATCCATTGTTTGCAGTGTTAATGTACTCACAGGAACAGCTTGCTTAAATGCCTCCATTTCAGATCATTCTTTCCTGCATTCCCAGAGCAGCTGTTAGTTCATTCCATGTAACATTTGACTAAAAGGCAGTTTTGCATTATTTCTATTTTATTCTCTGTTTATTGTTACACATAGCACTTGACTGCTGAAGAAAGACACAGGCATTCACCAGATGGTGTTATTTCAGATCATCTTGCTACTTCTGCTTACCCAAATGTTAGATCTAGGAAAAGCATCCTTCATCAGTTGCTACGTAGGTTGCCTCTATGTTGTCAAACACACCTTCTGAAGAAATTAGTTCCTTCTAGCCCTTGTATCTTTAATTAAGAATAATTATTTTCATTACAGTTCCGCTTACTGTTTTTCCCCTCCGTCCTGTCGGGCAAAAAGCAGCAGAGCACAACGTTCTGCAGAAATGTTTTAGGTCTAATTATCCATTGGAACATTCTGGCTATTGATGAAAAATGGCACAGAATTAACTAATGTTTGCCACTGGCGTATCCCTGATAGGTTAATGAACATAAACGCTGATCAAGCTGTCCTTGTAAGGAATAAGCACTTGCCGTAAGGTGTGAGGTGATCTGGCTGCCCACAACACTTGTTAGGCTGTTGTCTGTGTGCCCTGAATAATCAATAGGCGACATGCAATCCTTCAGGAGGAACTGGCAAAACACCAGCTTCCCTGAAACGTTTTAACTGCTTTCAAAAGCATCCACTCAAGCTTTTGGTTGCAAAGAGGAGTCCAGATAAACTTGCAGCCTCTTGATCAGCTAAGGAGGACTGTACCAATGGAAATTGAAGTTGTGCTCAGCAGACTCTGGAGAATGCTAATGAAAATTGGTTATTTTGTGCTTTTAATGCTTCTACTTAAAGTTTAAACATTAGGTGTATTGCCCATATTTCAAGTCTAATTGTTTCTGATAAGCTATCAGCAAAAAGTTAATGCTTATATTTAATTAAGTGGCACTTTCCAGAATTACTTTGCCAGTAGTACTATAATTAAATGATGTGAGAAGAGTCTTTGATACATACACTTGGATTCTTTGCTGCTACCAAAAATAGAATCTGTAAATCCGTAAATAGAAAAACTGGATGCATTAAGCAGCAGGCCAGAGCAGCAGGCCAGGAAGGCTACAGCCATTACCACATCAAAGGGACCAATATTAATTTCTCTCTAATGCAGCATTTTCAAGCATTTCTTGTGTTCTGATGGGCTTTTCATAATTGACCTCTATAAGTCATAAAAAATGATTAAAAAAATCTGGGAACTATGTGAATTGCTAATACCTCCTGGAATGCTGCCATGTTATTTCCATCATTAGGTTATAGCTACCAGTTAGGCCTGAATTCATCTCACTTAACTTCGTCCATCTGTAAGGTGGCTGTCGAGGCTCTTCTGATGAAACAGAGACACAGCTCCAGAGGGCGGTTCTTTACCAAAATACATCTTCAAAGTGGGGGGAATAAATCATGCCCTGGAGGTGCCCCCTCCTCCTCTCTGTCTTCATATTAAGAGGCCTTAATCTAGATGCTTAACTTTTAGACAGCTGACATTACTTGAAGCGAAACCAGACCTCTGCCTCATATTTGCAGGTAAGAGCTGGGAATTCTTGAACAGTGAAGATCCTTTGATAACAGAGTTTATTCTGACTTGTGACTCAGCACTTGGGTACCAGCCCAGGTCTGTCTGGATCTCTGATACCAGCTTCGATAGACCCACCAGACTTGGTCAGCTTTTGTTATTGGAATGTTGATCCTCTGCCAGCAACAGATTTAATGCTCTTCAAAACAATATTCCAGGCTTATTGCTGCAAGCAGCTAGCTGTAAAAATAGAATGCTTTTCCATTATGCTTTTGCAAATATTTTGAAGGTTTTCTAAATCTAAAAGCTTTTGTTTTATTAGTCCTACAACTAGACCTAATTAAATATGTTCACCTCTTCCCCTGAGTCCTGCCTCGAAAAATCTTTCCCATGACATTACCTCTGATGAGGATGAAGATGGTTTTGGCTCTTTACCTGATGCAGTTTCCCCCTTGTTTATCTGTGTTAATTTTTTACACAAAGACTGCGAGGTCCTTCTGTTGTACAAAACCCACTGACAGCAGTTCTCATTTAGGGACTTTCAAACTTTTGTAAGACATCTAAATATGGTTTAATGCTGAAGTTTAAAAATAAGTCTGAGAAAACTGAAATGAGTGTGAGTGAATAGAAAGATCAAATCAAATGAATATACAGATCAAATCAAATGAATAGATGAACATACAGATTAAAGAATTTCAGTTAATTCTTGGGGATCTAGTTGGTCCCATCCTGTAGAACTTGAACTTTGAAACTTGAATGAGAGAAAAGGGGGTAAAAATGAGAGAAAGGGTTCAGCAGTACCTGACTGTAGTTACGAACATTGTTTATCAGAGCACTACTCTTAAAACCAAAGAAATCAGAGCCACAATACCTATTTTGAGCTGTGGCTGATCACAGAATCAGAGAATGTTAGGAGTTGGAAGGGACCTTGAAAGATCATCTAGTCCAACCCCCTGCCAGAGCAGGATCACCCAGACTAAATCACACAGGAACACATCCAGGTGGGGTTTGAATGTCTCCAGAGAAGGAGACTCCACAGCCTCTCTGGGCAGCCTGTCCCAGTGCTCCATCACCCTCACAGTGAAAAAGTTCCTCCTTACATTCACATGGAAGTTCCTATCCTCCAGCTTGCACCCGTTGCCCCTTGTTCTATCGCTGGCCATCACTGAGAAGAGCCTGGCTCTGTCCTCCTGACTCTCACCCTTTACATATTTATAAACATTAACGAGGTCCCCCCTCAGTCTCCTCTTCTCCAGGCTTAAGAGGCCCAAGGAAGGTGTTCCACTCCATCATCTTGGTGGCCCTGTGCTGGACTCTTTCAGGGAGTTCTGTGTCCTTGAACTAGGGGGCCCAGAACTGGACACAATATTCCCCAGGGCAGAGTAGAGGGGGAGAAGGACCTCTCTTGACCTACTAATCACACCCTGATCTGGGAGAAGCAGAGACACTGCCTGGACACATACAGATTAGACCATATTACCCTGAAAATATTTAGAGGTTGAGCTGACCCACTGAAGACCTGGAGAGGTAAGAGATGTGTGTGTAGTCAGACTGGGCTTAGGCAACAAAAGCACTGGGCAGAGCAGCATGAAAGCAGCATTTCCTTCACTGCTTACTAGTAAGCAATGGTCTTCTCATCAGAAAACAAAGAAAACAGAAATACAAGACCATGAGTGTTTAAGTTTTTGAAGCTACTCGATATTTCTCTGTTAAAATCTACTGGAAGTTGATCAAAAGGGATAAAAATGTGTCACTGTTAATCATGGAATCATGGAATATGCTGAGTTGGAAGGGACCCATAAGGATCATCAAGTCCAACTCCTGTCTCCACACAGGGCCAGCAAATGTTTTTATAGATTCATCTTGTTAGTCATGTGGTCCCCAGAGTACTCTTAACTTGTAACCCACTTCTGTGCATGAAAAAATGCATGGGGTTCAACCTTATCAGGATGACTTCCAATGCAGTGTTTGGTCGGGGGAGCTTAAACCACAGGTGGAAGGCAGAGTCTTCCACTGGTAGCAGCTGAGCAGTCTGATGGACACTGTGTTAGAGGCACCCTCAGCCTGGAGTCTCTGGAGTCACTTTGCAGAAATCTCTTAGCTGCTACCTCTGTCCCTTGTTTCTGAACACCACCAAGTCCACAAAGGCCCACTAGCACTTTGTGCCAGCCCACCAGCCTGAGCTGTCTCCTGCAGAGTCAGTGAGATTGGCTCCTGCCTGGGTGCAGCTCCAGAGCTGACCAAACCCCGTCCTTACAACGTCAGTAGTGAAATCTCTCAGAAGTGGGGCACTGGGGACAATCACGTAAGCAGCTCTGCAGAAGCTGGTTCAGGTCTCGTGGGGACAAGCTGCAGTCACGTTGTTTCACTACAGGAGTTTGGAGAAACTAACTTGCAAGCTCACCTGGATCTCTGCAGTCTGTTCTTCAGCACACCCCGCAGTACACCTTCTGACTGGCTTTGCTGTGTGCTGTAGTTACTGCAATCCCTTGCCTTGCTCTGTAGCCCAGAGAGCAGAAAATGAAATACCAAGTGCACAATATAAACAAACTAAAAGAAAGTGAAATACTTCTTGTTATCGTTCAGGGGTAGATAATCTGAGCTATCAAAAATAGTAAGTGTCCTGGTTTCATCTGGGATAGAGTTAATTTTCTTCTTAGCAGCCAGTGTAGTGCTGTGTGTTGGATTTAGGACGACAGCAATGTTGACAACACACTAATATTTTAGCTGTTGCCAAGCAGTCAAGGACTTTTCAGCTCCTCACACTGCCCTGCCAAAGAGAAGGTGGGGGGCACCCAAGAAGCTGGGAGGGGACACGGCCAGGATAGGTGACCCAAACCAGCCACAGGGATATTCCATAGCACATGATGTCATAGTTTATATATAACTGGGGGGTGACCAGAAGGTGGGGTGTCTTGGGAACTAGCTGAGCCATTTGCTTCAGGTGGTGAGAAATTCTTGTTTGGTCTGTCATCATCAATCATCATCATCATCATCTCCGTTTTCTGTCTATTAAAATGCCTTTACCTCAACTCACAAGTTTTACCTTTTTCTTTTTGATTCTCTCCCCCATCCCACTGCCAGGGGAGGGGAGCAAATGGCTGTGTGGTTGTTTTGGCTGCTGGTGGGTTAAACCATGACAGTCAGTTAAAGAAGAAATGGTGCTCCGATAAATTATATTTGTCCTTAGTGGCTGCGCAAACCACTTGCTCTGCAAAGTCTCTGGAAACTCAGTGTTCATATCCCACTTCTAAGGCAAAGACAAGCATAAACCAATTAAAACCAAATATTTAAAATAATGACATAATAATTTTCTTCTTTCTATAACTCTGTTTGGAAATGTTTATTTACATCCTCTGTGTTTTGCTGTAGAAGATCCCAAACTGGATCTCGTACTGAGAGCTGTGAGCAAGGCACTTCATGTTCTTGTACCTTCCTTTCTTCAAGTGTATCACTGGTCTCTAAGCCTCCCCAAACATTATTCCTGTATCAGAGGAGCACTAATGGAGAGCTGTGCAGTCTGGATTTGGAACAGCATTAGAAAATCTTTGGGCAAATCAATGTAGTGCTGTTACTCGTACAACAGTGGTGTTAAAGCAGCCGTGGGCCTGGTTGCACTGGAGACAGAGGTGCAAGTTCAACCCTGTAATTCCATAGGGAATTACACTGCTTTGCCACTGTTCTGCTTGTGTGGATAAATACATTTTATGGCTGGTATCCATCGTCCTGTAATGTAAAATCTACTCTGTACACAACTGAAGCAAAGTAGCTGCCTCGTGTGCTGCTTCTAGAGGTGAGAATTTTGAAAGACTGAAGCCTTTACATACCTTGTTCTTATCTGTCATCACTTATGAAAGGTTTTGGAAAAACCTATTTATTTCCACATCAAAAAATGTTTACAGCACTCAATCAAAATTTCATATGAGCTCTTCCCAGACAGTACTGACCTTCTGCTTGCCTTTGCACTTGCTAGGCTGGGAATCCTCTGAGGTTTGTCACCATTCCTTGCAGAAAGGGCCCGTCATCTTTTATTTTCCAGGTGGATCAACAGTTTGGACTTCCAAGCTACATGTCCATAAGAAGCTGTAATAGTACGAGGTGTCTCTTTGATCTGATTTTAAAGACTTGTTTCCATGACCGCAATTTAACATCAATTCTCACAAGACAGTGTTTCTTTTGAAGCTTGCATTTCCCTCAAAGCACCAAGCCTACCCTTTTCTTCGGACTGTGCTCCTCCTTGCCTTGTGGATCTGTGTTCAGCTCTCCTCGGCCACATTCCAAGCTTTCCTTTGACTTTTTGAACCAATCCCACTCCTGCATAAACACCTCTAAAATAACAAGTAGCCTTTTAATTGACTTCATTTGGGGAGGACGCATTTTATATGTGGAAACTCTCTAATTTCACCTTGCCAATCCATAAATCAACGCTTCCTTCAACTTCTTCAATAAAGGGCAAGAAATATAATTTTACAGCAACTTAAATCATGGATGAAGTCCAACTTTTTAAAATAGAATAATAACTTGGCCGCTTAGACTTTGCTCTCAGCCATGACACTCTGGAAAACCACATACTCAAATAGAACCCGAAGGATGCTTAAATATGTACACAGAGCACAAGGAATCCGTGTGGATGCCAGCTGGAAAGCCGTGAATCTGGCCTCAAAAGGATTAGGCCACAAGGGTTACCATTTTTGAGGCTAAAATACAGGCACAAGTGGGGGCAAGAGATTGTCTTCCCAGTTCCAGCAGCCAAGTGAGCAAGTCAAAGGGCGTTGCTTTGAATCACCGCTATTTTTCTGCTCGTTCCCCAACCCGCCCCCGGCCCCGGCCCCACACCCGAACTTCACCGGGCTGTTCTCCCTCAGGGGAAGGCTGGGCGGTTTGCCGCCTGACGGCCTACCTCTGGGGGCTTACCCGGGACCGGGGTAACGGCAGCGCCAGTGCCAGGGGAGGCCGGCGGCGGCCGGTGTAGGCCGGCAGAGGCCGGGAGAGGAGGTGGAGGCCGTAGGAGGCCGGGAGAGACGGCGGCGGCCGAGGCAGGCTGTCGGAGGCCGGGGGAAGCCGGACCAGGCCGTCGGAGACCGCGGCGGCCGGGCGGCGGTTGTATGACAGGGGAGGTGACCGGCGCTCGAGCCGCCGGCCGCCAGTAGGGGGCGGGCTCCGCTTGCGCGCAGCTGGCTGAGGGGGTTGGGGCCGCAGCGCGCTGTTCGAGAAGCTTCCGGAATCGGAGGGCGGAGGTGACGTCGCACAGGACAGAGCTTCCTGTTTGCGGCTGTGGCGAGCTGTCGCCGTTGCCGTTGTCCCGGTCTGCCGGCGAGGAGGGTGGCGGCCGCGCTGTGGAGGCACCGGAGCGGGTGAGTACAGGGGGAGCGAGGCGGCCCCGGGACGGGCCTCGCTCCCCGCGGCCTGTCGAGGAGAGGGGGGTGGCGGTGGCGAGCGGGAGGGGGCGCCGGTGTCTGGGCCAGGCCGCGGTTCTTAGCAACGATGTTGCTGGTAACGGGGCCGGCGGCGCGGCTTGGAGGAGGCCTGGGCCAGCGCCGCCATGCCGCGCGCTGGAAGACCGGCAGCGGCGAGCCCCGCAGGGAGCTGGCGGTACCGTCCGCCTCGGGGGTTCCTTTCCAGCTGTCGGAGAGGTACGCGGCGGCGGCCCCGGCACGGGGTTTGCGTGAACCGCCGCCGCGCACCTCCCCGATGGCTGGGATCTCCGCTTTTAGGGGCGGGTAGCGAAGGAGCCACCCCCCTCCCTCCCTCCTTCTCCCGCCCGGTGGCTTATCCCATAACTCACAGCAGCGCAGGTAGAGCTCGGGATTCCCGGGCTGTACGATCCCTCGTCGCGTTTGTGTTCCCTTCGCCGCAGACAGAGGGGGCCTAAGGAAAAAAAACCCGCACTTGATTTTTTTTTTGTACTGGTTTCAGTTACCGAAAGGTGAGGGAGAACCGCAGGTCACCACTGGCTCTTGAACGCGTTGGACGGGCTCTTTACTGAAAGCCCTTTGCTTCGCAGCGTACCTCTTCGGCACGCTTGTAAGCGAAACTTTTTTTCTTAACACCCCCTCCCCCCGTAGAAGTGTTTTAGTTAATTTTGTTCCGCCTTTAGTAACTCTGAGTAGGGTCCTTGCTAAGATTTGTTGCGGGTGAAGGCGGTAGTGGTCAAGGTGTTTTGAACTCTTGCTGCCAAGTTCCAGGCTGAGTTGAAAAGTGTTGCTGGCAGGTAAGGTACATAGTTCGTGGTCGGTATTTGCTGGACTTCTGAGAGGGCAGCAAGTTGGGAAGAGAGATTATTTATGACTCGTATTCCTTTTTAGTAGCAGTGCTTTATGCTGTATTGCAGTTTTGGCTGCTGAAAACCGGTGCTGCAGGCTCGGGCCATTCTAATGAAAGTATTAGGAAAGATTATCCAAAATACTGAGAAAATTTGTTTTGAATTCTGATAATAGTGAACTGCTTATTTGGTTCTCATTTAGTTACAGTAACATCATAGAAGCTAAATTTATAACAATGCTAATGTTCGAATGGCCGAGCTTGTGATGTTGGATAGTCAGTGAGAGATCAAGCCCTGAGTTTTTAGGATGAAAAGTCTCAAAAAGTGAAAGAAAGAACAAGGTGTCAACACAGAGGGAACAGATGGAAGGTAAACTTTGCCTCTGGTCCTCCGAGGTGGAAGGTAGGCTTTGCCTTTGTTATTGCTGCCTGCCGATCCTAGTTTTTGTTAGCTCCTAGGACTTTAGTTAGGAGGGATTTTATGTTCAGCTGATGATCAAGAGCCTGATCGTTAAAGTACCATTTAGTTTGTTGGATTAAGTTGTCAAAGAAGATTTGTTTGGACCAGTGAGTAAATGTATTTACAGATCTTGTCTCTGTGATTACTTTTTTGTGGTTTTTTTTTTTCTACATTTTAAACAACTGAAATGCTAACTAGCCTAGTACACAGTGCTGGCCTGACTTTGTTACTTTGGTTCACTCTTTTGGCTCTCATGTTGCCTTTTCAACGGAGAGCAAGATACCATTTGAAATGCAAGTTAATTAAGGATGAAATTTTCTAAAATGGTTTCAGACATTGGAGGGGAAAAACTTTTACTGGAAGTACTGTTTTAACTGCAATGGTAATAATAATTTCTCTACCTGTAAACTTCACAGTCCAGCTCATTCTTCATCAGATTTATCTTTTTAGCTCTTGTGCTTGAAGACCATAGCACATTCTTAGAAAAGAGCTTTGCTATCTGGTGTTTTCTTCTGTCAGTCTTAGAGTGATGTGGTTTACTAGTTTATCTCGGCTGCATTTTGAGGGAGAGCATGCAAGGCTTCCCTCTTTAGTTGGCATTTTTAGTTGGAGGGATCATACATTTTTACTATTTATTTTTTTAATAGATGTATATATTTGTTAGTACCTACTATACTCTTGTCTTTCATCCACTAGAAATTTTAGAAAGTACAGAGAGAGGAAACAACTCAAGTTGAATCATCGTCTCAGTGACAGGGATACACAAGTTCCTAATAGCATTTGGACTGAACTGTGGAAAGAATCACCTGGGTGGTTTTTTTTAAACTGTAAAACTTTCAGGACTTGTATATCTGGGCTTAGTGCTCAGGTGCAGATAGAGCTGATAGAGCTGAGGTCGTGCGGGATGAGGGTGATGATTGTATTTTACCGTTGAGTCCAGTGGCATTGAAGTTCCAGTTGGAATTGACTGAAATGTCACACCAGGTTGAAGTGGCCGAGTGCAGCCACCCGTGTTAGCTGTGTTCAGCTCTTGTGCTGCTGGCTGTAGAAGGTAGTGCATGTCAATACACCAGACTTCAAAATACCGTGTTTTGAAGGGAATGTATTACTTTAATTTTCAACTTAGCTGCTAGTAGCTTGCTGCTTGAGTAGGAAGTGCTCCGTTTCTCTACTAGCATTTATAAAGAACCTCTTCGACTGTTTCCTCAAAACATTCTTCTGCCAACAGCTTTTTTTTGGTCTTGATTTATTCAAGGAATGGAAAGATCAGTGAGAAATTACTTTGTTTTGTCAAAACTTGCTAGATCTGATACATGCTAATTGTTTATTTCAAGATAGATTTTTAAATTAAAACTATAATTGATGATATTAGTAAGTTTGAATTTTCATCACTTCAGAATTAAGTACTGCATCTGAATGGACATTAGATTTTTCTTAAGTTCAGACTTTAAGAAGCATTATTTTGCTTCTGTTTATTTAACAGAAGGAAAGAAATAATTCGTGCATATGTATTTCACTCCTACAGTTACTAGTTGTAGGTTTCATTTATGTTTTCTATTTGTTCTGAATAAGTACTGAAATTTCACTGATGTTAATGAGGACCAGCACTTAACAAGGATCTTACAGCTCATGTGATAAGTCTGGAGCCATTCATAGCTAGCTACATGGCAGCCAGTTCTTGTTTAAACCATTAATTCTTTTGGTTACAAGAAACTATTTTCTGACTTAAAATTCAATCTGAATCTATGACAGCCTGTCATCACTTCTGAAAAAAAAATTGGTGATTACTTTAACGCTGCCCTACCCCCCGCCTTGGCTTAAGTAAAAGTATCATGACTCCAAAAACTACTTTGGGGAAGTAGTAGAGGAACTTTAACTGTTTTCTTTTCCCTGAAGGATCATCTGGTTGCATGTGATTATTTGGCCAAAACTTTCTGGACCCAGTCTTTGCCCATTGAAGCTTTCACTGTTTTTAATCACTTAATCAAACTCAGATCATGCATTTTTTAAAAAAGAGTTAGAAATATTTTTACTTTGTCTAAAATAGCCTTTTATGGTTAGTTTAGGAGGGTGCCAGTGTTCCAGATATTTGTGTGACACAATTCCAAATTTGGACACCTGAGTTGATGTGTTTTGGAAAAATGTCCCTTTGCTTTAAGGCGAGATTGTGAATAAGTGCCCCTTGATTTAAGACATGCTCATAGATCAGCTAGATAAGCAGTAGGGAATCAGCCAAGGGTGTGAGGCTAACCTATTCACTGGGCTACTTCCTTTTCCAGTTTTTTGTTAGCCAGCTTACATTTCTTTCGCAGATGAAGATTCTAGATTTATTCTGGTTCCATTTTTAGTAGGTTAAATTTTTTTTAATGGTTTCTTATTTGTCCTCTATAGGCTTTCCAGGTGCCTGACAGTAATACAGACAGGAAAGCCCTGTAGTTCTTGCCAGTTGTCTTGCTCTCCTTGGAGTTATTTAGAACTTGTTGCCTTGAGGGAGTTGGTGACCCTGTAAAGATGGCTCTTTCCCTTGTGGGCTTGTTGTTTTGCTTGGGGTTGTTTTTTTTTTGTTCTTTTTTTTTTTTTTTTTTTTTACTAGAAGCTGAACTGTAAGGTAGAGGAGTCAGCCTACTTATCTCTTCCTGTATAAACTGCATCCTCTCGTGTAATAATAACTGTAATCAAATCGTCTCTGTTTTCTAACAGAAACAGGATGTTTGGTGTAAACATGAGATTAAGCTTTTTGGAATGTTCATTTTATTAGATTCATCTCATGGGGATGCTGTGGTAGTATTAATATAATGAGTATAAACATTGCTATTTAAGAGCATTTTATTAACTTTAATTGTATGGTAAATTTACATTTTTCCATGAAACAATAAATTTCAGGGACCTGTGAAGGTAGTGTAACAGCTTTCTAAGCTTAGGTAAGTAGAAGTAGTATGGAGGTTTTTAGTCTGTGCATGTAATAGTGTGAAGAAAAATGTAATGTTGGTGCATTGTTTAAATGTATTTGTCAGATTAATGAATCAAAAACTTTATACAGGTTTTCTTGCTCTGTATCGTTCATTTATCAGAATTAAGGCAACTTTCTGGTTCCTTGGCATTCTAAAACTTCCTCTTGCAAAGATTTTCTGGTATATAGAGTGGGTGTTTTCGTGGTAGAACTTGGGCAGTGCTAGCACATTGGACCTTTGCTAGTACAGCCAAGGGACTGCTTGTGTTCTCAGCTCAGTTACCTACAGCACATCCCAGATACTGTTGCTAGAACTGACACAGGTCTTTTCATTTTATTGAGAGACTTGGACGAGGTTTCGGGCCTTGTATAGCTTTTCTTATTGCTGAGTAGTGTTCCTCTGTGAAGTGTTGTGTGAGGTTTTTCTTTTTTTGATCAGGGCGTAGGATGACACCAGAAGGCAGTTTCTATAACCAGTGTCTGTGTTAAAGGCAGTGACCTCTTCAAGCCAGTGAGAACTCGTTGTACCACTGGTACATGTGTATGTTGGATGCCTTGGCAAATAGTGCTTTATGGTTCGTCTTTATTTACCTCCCTTTTTAGATGGGTAACTTAGAGAGATACAGACAAGTAATTACAGTTTCTGGATTACTTTTGAAATCTGTAGCTTGTGAGCTACAGTGATTGAACTTCAGATGAAGTTTGTTTAATGCTGAAAGTATCTGTGTATATATCTCTGAGCTTACTGCACTGTAAATAATAAAAATCTTAGCAAAAGTGTCTTACCTGTATATAAATCAGGTTCAGAGTTTTGTAGTATTTCTTTTAAAGTATGTGTGTTGCTTGCTGTCTGTTGTATGGTTCTGGATCTACAGCAGTATAAAGGCTACTGTATTCCTGTTTGTACTTTGAAGGAATGTAAAATGTCATCAGGTCCAGCTGACATACTACTTTCTAACAAAAAGTCTTGGAATGTGGAAAATAATACTTATTTAATCATAGGTTGCAATTCCCCAAGATCCTTGAGTGTGTTCATCATGTACTAACATACCAGGGGCGTCTCGAAGTTGCTCAGTTGCTGTTGAGTAGGTCAGGCACAAGCTGAAGCTGAGGAGGGTGTGCTTTCATCATGTGTTGCTGGCAGGATGCAGTCCTTTAGACACGTTCATAGAAAGCAGGCAGGTACTAGGAATTGGAAGGCTGTGTGACTTGTATGGGATGTTGATGACTGGCTGCTTCTGTGAATTGCATGAATCAGGAATTTGGACCTCCATCTCCCTCAGCCCAGGTGACTGCACTATAGTTGCTAAGCTTCTGTTATTCTGGCATCTCTCAGGACTCTTCGTGCTGCCCTGTTGCTTCATGGCCAGAAATAGATAACTTTTTCTGAGTAGGCTGACTGCAGAGGTCACATGTGCCTTGCTCTCTGAATTCCCTCCTGACTGATTTAAGGATTTCTTGTTTGGATACCTTCCTCCCTTCTGTATTTAGGAGTGTTGCTGTGTCATCCTTGTAGGTTGTGGATCTGATTACTTTTTTCCCCTCCCTTTGTCACTTGACGTTATAAAAGTTTATTACTGTATACATATCTGTCTTCTTTACAGCAAATCCTCAGCTTCATAAAAGGCATGAGAAGGAATCAAAGGGAGTTTATGAACTGTCTTTCAAGATAACCTTAAACTGATCTACCTTGGGCTGTACTCTAAGAGGGAGGTCTCCAGCCGAGTCCTGTACTCCTGTCACTTGCCTCCTGTCAGTAGGAGCATTTGGGGCTTCTGCTCTGTAAGCCAGACAAAGCTGACTTCTGCGATGACCAAGAAATCTGTAAGCTATAGAAACTGCTAGTGCACACAAATATTTGGGTGTTTGATTTGCTCATGTTCTGAAGGAGGATACAGAGTAGCTCATTCAGTAAACATAGAGCAATTATGAACACAAGTAACTGCAGATTTTTGCAAGCAAACATGAAGGCCATGAAACAGCTTCTTTCATCTGGAGTTCTTTTTGCTTGTGTTTTTCTTCTGAGACATTGAAGATTTTCTGTGGTTGAAGATGGGAAATTAACTAATGTGGGCTGGCTTCCTCGTGGCTTTGGAAGAAAAAACAGCCTCTTGAGTGCCTAGTTAGTGAGGCTTTCTTGTATATTTGGAGACCAATTGCTTGACAGATTTGGAGTTGAAGATTTTTTTGATATGCCACTTTGCTTGGGACAGTTGAGATTTCCTTTTGCAGGAAAGGTATATTGTTTGTTGCTTTGAATCATCTGGACATTTTGACCATGCAGATTCCCAACAGCCTTAAAAAACCCTGTTATTTTATCAGCCATTTTCTTTTTTAAGTGATTTTCTTGAGTGCATTTTTAAATATCTTTTTCTTGGAAAGCTTGGAGGCAGGGGTCTTTTCTAGTTCGTGAGTGGTTGATTTTGTTTTGTGTTGTTTTTTTTTCCTTACTGGATGTTGAGCAAAAATCCAAGTATTTTTAAGGAACTAAATATCAGCTAAACTCCATGAGTTTGGATGTTTTGCTTAAGCTGGACAGAAGAAAAAAGCTGCAGATGAATTTTGTTCATATAGAAATTGCTAAAGCCGTTTTGCACACGAGAAAAAAGTTTTTGACACCTAAAACAGTAACAGTGCAGTTTAAGCTTTATGGTAACTATCAGATGGAAATGATGTTCAATTGGAGATTAACTCTTACTTTCACATGAATGTTTGATT
The DNA here is from genome assembly GCA_027925045.1 of Hypotaenidia okinawae. Lineage (NCBI taxonomy): Eukaryota > Metazoa > Chordata > Aves > Gruiformes > Rallidae > Hypotaenidia > Hypotaenidia okinawae. Next base: position 10,711,772 of record BSDF01000002.1, read on the forward strand.
AAGAGGAGAATACAAACAGTTTTTTTCTTTAGAGAGCTGCTGGCTTCTCTTAATCCCAGGCTTTATGTTAGTGGCAAGTAAAAAATGAACAATAACACACTTGCAAAAGATACATGCAAGAAATATGTAAGGCCCAGGTATTTAATTAAAACAATTCTGCTGTTCTTGGAGTTGCTTTTTAGAGTCAGAGTAATCTAGTAAGTGCTACTTGTTTTGCCTCTGCAGCCATTTGTGGTCCCAACTTCAGGCTTCTGTTGTTTAGCATATATGAGGGTATGTATGGAGTATAAACTTAAAACCCTGCAGCACTGTTTCATTTAAACACGAGCTGTTTAAAAATGTTAATACAATTACCAGCACTTGCAAAGTTCTCTAGAAAAATGTGAAGTACTTGTTAGATCTAAGTTGCTTTTCCTACCTGCTTAATCCTGCTAGAAGCTTGATTTTTGAATTTTAGTACTAAGATACCTGCCTAAATGGCGTGCTAATTCAAGTCTTGAATTTAAGAAAAAACATTATGATACAGAAAATACACCTAGCAGTATAGTACGTGCTCTTATGATGCTTTGTGGCTTACTGCTGCTAGCTCACTGGTTTTAGGCTTGTATCTCTTGTTAGGAGGGGCTCTGACCTCTAGCCTTACACTTGACTCATGCTAGCTCAAACACCATTTCCCCCCATGCCAATTTCTGTATGTGAACAAAATGTTTCATATATGCTCTTACTCATAAGGTTGGCTACAGAATTTGATAACATACTTAACCAATGTGAAACATGCTCCTCACCTGTGTATTCATAGAGCTGTTCTCTTAATCATTGTTTGGGAAACAGCAGAACTAGAGAGGCTAGTTGATAGTAAATGTAGATTACAAAAAAATCCTACAATATGTTTACTGATTGAACCCTGCCATTACTATAGTAGCATTGGCATTCTTAATGTGCTTTTAAATGCATGTCTCCCAACTTCCTTTGCTGTTTGTCACAAAATTAACTATACCCTTACTATTTTTTTTCCAGTTTGGAGGTTTCTTCAAAGGGCAAAGTCAATTAGAAGTATGTTTACCTGCTAGACTTTAATTTTGTGTTTGTGGATTGTGTGGTTAACTAGATTGTTAAAGCCACACAAGTTTTAAAGACAGGTAGCTCCTCCAGTATGTTTACTTCTGTAAGTAGTTGGGAGGGGGATGTAGTGTGGTGAGGTATCTCTTAAACTGGTTTTGCTATTTGAGGAAATGTGTGTTTAACCACATCCCTAATTAAAGTTAATGAAGCTTTAACCTAAAACAGCAATGTATTTTGAAGGTGTACCAATATATTTCAAAAGGAATTCTCTCTTTAATGTCTGTAATTCTGGATGTGGAAAAATACATATAATACTAGTCTGATAAAGTAATATCAGAATATTTTACTGTGCTGTTATGCTTGTTCTTTCACATAAATGCTGAAAGAATCATGAAAACGAGAATTTGCTTGGGTTGAAATGAAAAACCCTAAATGACTTGAGGGATTTAAAAAAATAAGGTGGTTTCAATGAATTTTTCCTCTTGATGTATAGGATAAGAAAACGTGACTAATACATTGCCGTAGTATTAGGTTTTAAGTATATTTGGGTGACTCTGCCTGCAACAACTCGGTAATTCATTGAAAGGGTTAGTGTTGCCTTGTTCATGAAACTTGAACCAGTGCAGTGGTAGGATGTTGTGGATGGAAAGGTGGTTGGAATTTTGCCAGAATGGAGAGTTGTTACAGTGGTGGGGAGAGGTCTTTGCATGAAAAGAGAAAATGTTCTTGAGGCTTCAGATTCTTTAATCTCAGTGGTCATTTAGTTGAAGTAGTGGTGAGTATAGCTTTTCTTTGTAAAATATTCTCTAATACTGACAAGAAACTCCCAGTACTTGTGTAGGGTAAATACTTTTTCTTTTAACTTGTGTTTCTTAGGACTCTTGTGAAAAGGATGCTCTTATACTGAGAAACACAAGGTGCCTCTGTACTTGAGTTGGTTGGTTAACCTTGCAGTTCGGGTGGTCTTGCCTGGCTGTGTGCTTTATGTTGGTGAACATAAAGGGGATGTAAATGGAATTCAGTAGCTTTGGCAATATGTTACTTTTCTGTCAAGGTTTGAGTGCAAGAAGGGCTTACTGTAAACTAGATGTGGAATTTTAGATTTCTATGTCCTGCACATGCATTGCTTTTTTGAAGGGAGCATCTTGGTTGAAGTAATGTTCTGAACAGTAGATGTGAAAGATATGACCCTTTGCTTATTCTCATATTAAGACATGGTATAGGTGTCAGATGAGCCATAAAATGACTGATACATAGTTTCTTTTGTGAAGTTGTTAATATATGTATCAAAATGGTGACATACCCTTCTTAATGTACTGATTAAATCTAGCTTTTCAGTCTTGATTTGTTTCAGAAACCTGCTGTTTACATGTGTCTCTGTACATTGTGTTTCAGTGGGATTAAAGAACATAACCAAAAATTGGAATCAAAGTAATGGATCTGTCAACCTAAAATAAAGTGATTTTGGCTTTTTTTGTGTTTGGAACAGTTGAATTTCTAAAATCAAGCTGTGTTCTCAGGCCAGGTTTGGTACTAGGTTCCTACCTGACTTTTATGAACTAGCATTATTGGACAAGTTTTATTTACAAGATTTTGTTGTTACAGGACTTGAAAGACTCAGCCATTGTTAACGAGACTACTAGTGAAACATGGTGGATTATTATGAAGTTCTGGGAGTGCAAAAGCATGCCTCAGCAGAAGATATTAAAAAAGCGTAAGTATCACTGGGGTGTGTGTATATATATGCTGTGTATTTTAAGGAACAAATATCACAGAATTGTAGGGGTTGGAGGGGACCTCCAGAGATCATTGAGTCCACCCCCTGGCCAAAGCAGGTTCCCTAGGACAGGTCACACAGATAGGCATCCAGATGGGTCTTGAATATCTCCAGAGAAGGAGACTCCACAACCCACCCTGGGCAGCCTGTTGTCCCAGTTGCTCTATTATCCTCACTCTGAAGGAATTCTTTTGTGTATTAGTGCAGAACTTCCTGTGCTCCAACTTGAGGCCATTGTCCCTTGTCCTGTCCCCACAGACCACTGAAAAGAGGTTGGCTGTTTCCTTTTGTCTTCCACACTTCAGATATTTATAAACATTGATCAGATCCCCTCTCAGTCTTATTTTCTCAAGGCTGAACAGCCCCAGTTCACTCAGCCTTTAATTACAGCCTATAATTACATGGTTTCTGGATCCTTACTTTGTCAATACTAGGGTGAGTAGTAGCCACCTGAGGTGATACCTTGGCTAACAGAGAAATACTCAGTGTTGTGAAGAAAAAGCAGTTGTTCATTTTTTATGAAATTGGGAAGAGAATCCTGAGCACTGCTGAACTGCAAACGCCGTCAATTACTTCTTTGATCACTGTTAAATACACTTCTCTGTAAGCGTGTCTGTGGAGTGTGTCTCCAAACTGGATACTGTACAGTGACAACCCCTTCTGTGGTTGAATGACAGTATTAGTCGTCCCCTCCATTTGCAGAGGTGCTTTATCAAAGTTATTAACGGGTACTTGGCACACTGCTTTTTTGGATACTAGCTCTTTCCTAACATGAAGTCTGTTTTTTGTGCTTAGATTTTGATGGACTGAACATCTGTTGCTATTAAAGAAACCCACAGCACGGTTTAAATGAGGAATGTTCAAATGAAATATGGTGTGCTGGTTTAAGATTAGGGTTTGTAATATTTTCAAAAGATGCTGCTTTATCACAAACAATTGGGAGGAAACATTTCTGTAGTACACATTTCTAGTATACCAGAACTGTTGGACTCAATCTTTATGGGTCCCTTACAACTCAATGTATTCTATTATTCTATGTTTGACAATAAATTGCAATTCTAAGTGGCCTGGAAGTACTGTGTTTCTCTCTTGCCTTCTCTTCTAGGCACCTGAAGTTAATTAATTACATTACACTCATGCATGGAAGCTCAATTTATATTTTTTAGCTCCCCTCTTCTTTTGTAAGTCCTGCACATGCTACTTTGTCAGCTCAAACATTTGAACTGTCATCTTGTATGTCTGTAAAAATGCTACAGATCAATCCAGGTGAAAGCTTAGCTTTGCCCCTCTAACTAGTTCTGAACACTTTACCTAAAGTATTTTGTTTGAGGATAGGAGTTGTGTGCAGATGAAGCAGTCAAAGAAGTCACTGATGTTAAGATGCTACTAGTTTGGTATTGGGGTACTTTTGGAGCTGTATCATCTTTGCCTGTACCAGAAGAGTATTCTTGATGCTCCCCTTGGTTGGTTGTAGTGTTGAATAACGATGGAGCTCTAAGGAAAAGCCAGTAGCAGAAGCATTACAGAATGTTTTGCTTAGACCTGCCAGATGTTGATGCACATGAATAATCTCAAAATAACTGAAGAACCTCAAACCTTTTTTCTTTTTTAAAGCAAATCTGAACAGATGGTTCTTTGTGTACCTGCAGAATATGTTGTTACTGGTCTAGACTCAAGATACAAAGCACTCTAAATACTTTAATCTTTGACAACTTGTTTGAAATGTTTTGTGTGTATCTGTATAACATACTCCTTCATTTCAGAGTAAAATGTCCTTTGTTTTCCTTTCATTTAGCTACCGTAAATTGGCATTAAAATGGCACCCTGATAAAAATCCAGACAATAAAGAAGAGGCAGAACGGCAGTTTAAACAAGTAGCAGAGGCCTATGAAGTTTTGTCAGATGGTAAGTATTTTAACAGGGCTCTTGAACTCCAGGTCTCTAGTCTGGTTATCAGACTGAAAGTACTGACATACGCTTTCAGAGGGATATGGTAACATTGGTTTACCATCCAATACAACTCCTTTCTTTTTCCAGAGAAATGAGAGAAAAAGAAACTTACAGGTAAGACAGAATAAACAGAAATTCTGAAACAGAAATTTCAGGATATCTCTAGATGAATAACCAAACCAGCTTCCTTTTAGAAACTGAAATCCTGTGTTTGTCAGGCCCTCCTCAGAAGTTTCTGAAGAGATACCCGTGAATATCAAGATTCATTTTATCTTAAGAGGCAAAGCCAGTGGTACCATCAGTGCAGGGGATTTGCTGTGTTTATCCAATAAAAATTGAGCTAGGCAAACTGATGTATCTACTGCTGGGCCTGCTGCTTCTAGTGTTTGTAACAGTAAACTAATCTTGACAAAAGCCCAAGCATACTCTAAACCTTGCTGAAAATTTGTATAGTGTGTTTGGGTGAATTCCTTAAACTCAGTCAACTGTGATACTGAGGAGAGCATTTATATTCTGAATTGTTCTGAAATGGTCGCTGAGCCTGACCCAAGTGGTGCAGGAATTCAGTTTAGTTCACCCCTATCTTTTGCTTGAGAAGCATCATTAACTTTTGCTGGTGTTCTGGCAAAAGCAGCCTGCATCATAACAAAACGATTTCAGCTGCTTTGATTAGTTTCCCCTGTAATTGACTGCAGCTGCCTGTGTGCTATTTCTGAAGTGTCCTTGATTTCACCTGAAACCAGTGAGCATGGGAAAGCTATATTTAAAGCAGTAGCAGCATCTAGATTACCTTTCAGAGTTTGGCCTGGTTTATCAAGCTGCAGTCTTGTACACCATGCTTTCTGTGGTTGGTTTTGATACTTAATTGACATGAGAGAAACAACCTAATTTCTGGGCAGTTCGCTGTATACTTGTCTTCTAGAGTAACTTAGCTTGCTTAAGCAAATTTTTTTGAGCAAGGTAAAAATAGGATACTGGTCTGGTTGTTAGATCTTGAAGTTCTTTGGAAACAGTACACTGCTAGAATTTTAGAACATCTTTTGAAAATGCTGCCTGTTTTTGGATCTAGTCCAAATCCTAGGTTACTGGTTTCTTAATCATTTGTGCAACACAGGTATCTGAATCCTGAGCCCTGTGGTTGAGAGGCAGTCAGCTGTCCTGCAGACTTAATGAAATTTTCTGACACCATTACAGGCTGGAACGAAGATAGATTTTTGGCAGAAGAACAGTTTTGCTAAGGGTTATGTAAGCAAGGAATATTGAAACTGGGTGATCATAGAACACATTTCCCTTGTGGTTTCAAGCACGTTATATTTTTCAAGATGAACTGTAGGCTTCGTGAGCCCTCAGGTCTTCTTCGCTGTCTCCTGCCGCTTCTGGCAGTTTGTCCATCTTACTGCTTTGGTCATTTTCATTGGTGGGTTGTTTAATTTCTTTTCTTCAAAAATTCTTTTCTAGAAAGGCAATATGGGTGATGTACACTAAGCTTTACTGGGGGTCTCTGAACCTATTGCAAGTTCACATTTCTTATAGATGATGACCAGTATGTAAGTCAGAACTGTTTTACTTTTCAGCAGCTGTTTGAGGTAACTGCATGTTCTTTCACTGATGCTATTTAAATTTCAAAAACATCTTTCACTGAAGGGATTCCGGTGGGAATAGCATGTTAAGAGTCTAAATTTGGATGCCCTGTCTAGTTTTTGGCTGATGCTTCCACACCAGTGCAAGCAAAAGAAGCTGACTATCTGCCTCTTTAAGCTCTTCAGGTTCACCTCAAGTACCAAGAGCACAGTCTGATCTTGCATAGTACTGTAGAGTTAGTTTTAATCCCTTTTCTCGTGGATACTGGAAGGCTACAGTGCAGTGAAATTTAGTGAGCCATTCCAGGTCTTCTGAAATAGAAGACAGAAAGCAGTCTGAGTCAAATCTTTCAATGGCACTTTAACATCATTCCCCTTTATTAAACCAGAAGTGATTATAATTATTTTGAGGGGTTTTGCAGTCACATGTGCAGACACTGTCCTTTCTTTCTTCTAACTGTCACGATGGGCTTGGTCTTGTGTGATAAAAGAAGGAAAGGAGGCAACGGTCAAGGTTTGCATCAAGGTAAATTCTGATTGGATGGAAGGCATACAGTGAGAATGCTTGAGCACTGGGAGTATTTTCCAGAGAGTCTGTGGAATCTTCTTTTCAGAGACTTGATGAGGTCAGGGCTTTATCCAGCCAAGTTTTGACGAACTTTGTGATTAGACTTTTTTGGAGGAGAAAGTTGAATTTCAGAGGTCCTTTAATACCCAAAGCCTTCCATGATACCTATGGAAAGATCAAGACTGCAGTGTTCTTTTGAAAGGCAAACTTGTGAAGTTTGTCCTTGCACCATAATTTTTTCTGATACAACAGCACCTGAGCTTTTGCAACTGAGTAGTAATAAGTTAGTACCTGGCCTTTCAGGACCTAAACTGCTTTGGCAACCCTCAAGAAAAATGTTCACCAGTTACATGCCAGGACTTTAACTAAGCTAGCTTTGAGAAGATCTTTAGCTGAGAGATAAGTCTTTTTGGTTTTCTCCAAATTAAATGTGCCTGTTTACTGACATGATGTACAATTTCTCCTTGCAGCTAAAAAACGTGACATCTATGACAGATATGGAAAAGAAGGCTTAATAAATGGAGGTGGAGGTATGTTGACAACTAGCAGTTCTTTGCTTTCTCTATTCTGGTGGAAAACTGTTTTCTGCTGCTTGCTTTTTTAGATGGGAATCTGTAAATGGCTTTATGAAGAGCTAAAATGTAATCTGAAAATGGAAATTACAACTGTTTTTACAATTTTTCTAGTTGTTGTAAAAAGTATTACTCATATCTGGAAATAGATAAGAGAATTAATTATAAAAAGTATGTTGTGTACTTAACTTGAGTGATAACTGAAAGGGAAAGAGAAATGTTGGGATTTTTTTTTTTAATTTTTAAATGATTCCAATACTATATAGGCCTGAACTTTCTTCTTAGTAAGAAGGGTAATTGAAATTTAACTTTATTTTCTTTTTCTAGGTGGAAATCACCATGATAATCCGTTTGAATATGGATTTACATTCCGTAACCCAGAAGATGTCTTTAGGGAGTTTTTCGGTGGAAGGGACCCCTTTTCATTTGACTTCTTTGGTAAGTAAGCCACTGGGTTTACTTATGTGTATCCAAAATATAGTTAAAACTTCACTTTTACAAAGAAAACTTAACCAATGCAGCTTTATTCAGAATAGCTCTGAAAATGGGAGATAAACAATTGGTATTTTGTGTTACATTTAAAATGTTTGTTTCCCACCTGTTTTTTCTTGATTGCTTTGATGGTACTGAATAGGTGTGGCTTGCCAGCTCCTGTTTTGTTGGAAGGCTTGCTTTAAAAAACCATAAAGTTGTAGCTGATTGTGTGTCTGTAGGTTGGAAGGCTATAACATTCAACAGAAAAAGTATATGCTGGAACACCTTCTCGAGAATTTGACAGGGTGAACTTAGTCTGCTGAATTTGATCTCTTTTAAAGATCTGTAAATATTTAATGTAGCTTTGAGGGCTTCTCAACTGGACAGGTTAACTGTAACTGTTACAACGTAGCTATCAGTGTGAACCTGTATCTTAGCAGAAATTAATTTCTTGTATCAAAATAAGAGCAACTGCATACATTATCTAGACACTCTGATTCATGTGATATGCTTGCTTGGAGGATAGAACCCCCAGAAGTTCAGATAAACAGTTCTTGAAGCCTGGATGCTTCATTTTAGTTACAGCAATATGTGATAAAGTTGTCAAAATTTTTTTTTACCGTAGTGCTTTACTGTCTTTTGACTTGCGATGTTGCTTGGTCTAGTGTATGGAAGGTCTTTTCAGAGGTGCTGGAGTTCTTACTCAGTCTCTCTGTGATGTTCCACTGCATAAAATGCTGACTTACAAAAGTGGAACAGGCCTTGTGTTTAGTATTTACTTAAAGGAAGTAAAATGTCCCATATTGAAAACAGCAAGAATTATACTTGGGAAAAAAAAAAGTCTCTTTCTGTTCAGGGCCTTGATATTGATTAATCTCTATAATAATGTATATAGATGTTTTCATGTTTTTAAAGGCATTTTTTTTTGCTGCTGGCAGCATTAAGGGGCTAATGTGGCTCAGATTTTAATTATATCTTTCTTTAGCGTGCTATTCAGGGATCATCAGTTGTTGGATGACTAATGAAAGATTAGAAAAGGGTTTAAAGGGCTAGAGGTTGAATTCAGTAGAAGGTTAGCTGGCAGATTAAATGAGTAACTAGAGGAAGAATCTGGTAGAGGATAAACAGCTGAACCTGAGCAATTAGATCCAGTGGGAAATCATCAGTAGTTTTAAAGGGCAAATTGGAGGAAGCACCTAGAAAATAATGGATGAAACAAGGACTGAACTAAGCAGATGCTACTTCTTCACTGTTTCCACAGCAGCAGTAGAATCTTAAAGAATACTAGATAAGGATTTCAGTTTAGATGAGTGATCGCAGCTCTGGTTTACTGTGTCCAGTTCTGGGTTCCCCAGTACAAGAGCTAGAGGTACTTCACTTCTGGTGAAGTGCCATTAAGACAGAGAACTGGAGCATCTCTCATGTGACGAAAAGGCTGGGAAAGCTGAAACACTTCAGTATAGAGACAGGTCAGAGTGGGGGCTCATCTATGTATATATATGTGTGTGTGTGTGAAGGGAGAGTATAAACAAGATGGAGCTAGGCTGTTGTTAGTGGTGCCCAGTGGCAGGACAGGAGGTAGTAGGCACAAACAAAATCGCAGGAGGTTCTGCCTAAAGTTAAGGCAGTGCTTTTGTACTGTGAGGGTGACTGAGCATTGGAGAGAGGTTGTGGTCTTCATGTTTGGAGATGATGAGAAGTTGTTAGGATGTGATCCTGGATAACCTGCTCTAGTTGCCCCTTGCACTGGACTGGATCATCTCCCAACCTCTCAATTGTTCCGTGATTGAGTGGTAGAAAATGTAGAAGAATCTGAACAAGGTATTGAACGGGAAGCTAGTGAGATGCTCTTCTGTTTATTTTTAAATCTAACATAATTTAAGTAGAATAGTTGGTTCTCAATGGAATATCTCTAACTAGAATAAATTGTGTAGGTAAGGCATGTTCTAGCTTCTGGGAGAGTGACATAGCCTCAGTTTGATTTTGATTGTATTTACTTCATCAGCACACAGCATTTAACTTACTGTCTCTCAGAATGTCAGTGTTTGTGACTAACCTTAAAGAGACATTCTGCATGTTAAGTAGCTCCAGGTCTAAAAAGAGCTGGAGGACTTCTGGGTTCATTAGAAGGAAGGCTATACAACGTAGTACATAGAGCTCCCTAGGTTACCAAAGGGAAGGATCACTGCTGTCAAACTTTTCCTGGGGAATTACAGCTACTTCAGCCTCTCTTGTAGAGGAATAGCGATGCATCTTACCTTGTGGATGCAGTGGACTTTGAAACATACCTCTGCACTGAAGACACCCAGGAATGCTTCAGAAAACATCCCAGCTCAACACCCTGGTTTGTTTATTCAGAAGCAGGTTACCTACTGCATGTATTGATCATAGTCATTGTCAGATTTAAGATAGGAGTAATGCGGCACAGGCTCCACTGTTTGCAGAGGGAGGTTCTGGCACTCAGCGGTGTTACATACACTCAGTTGATGAAAACTAAGTTTCAAAACTGCCTCCACTTCATGTGATAACAGTGACACCAGACAGCATCATAAAATCATATGTTGTGCTTTGGATTCTGAGTAAAAGCTCTTGTAATTTTTCTGGTCAGAAGGCTTCAAAATAAGCATCTCTGTTAAAATTATTTTTTAATTAAGACATCATAATATGGGACATTGCAACTCTAAACAATTCTTTCACAGCTTTCTATAAAAAGTGTTTGCACAATCTCTGCAATGTTTATATGAATATTTAGATAATACAACATGAAAATGTGTGCGCCTTCATTTGAATGTAGTGATTTACTAATGGCAGAATCAAGCACTAGCATTGTATAACATGGATATTTGTATTGATAAACTAGAAGACTTGTAAATTCTGTTGTGTTGAAACACTAGTGGGACAGTGTCTGTCCTGAAGAATGAGATAATTTATCCTCTAAAATGAGGAGTTTTCAACTTCTTGACTAATTTTCTGTGGATCCAGTGACTTTTTAAGGAGCTGCTGAGGTTATAATTGGTTTTATAAGGAAGTGAATAAGGACTGAAGTCATGCTTTCTACAAATGTACACTGGAGGAATCAAAGATGAAAGTGAATAAATACTTCAGAATTTTTGCACTTATACAGTTTGAAGTGATACCTTATACAGTTTGAAGTGATACATAGTGAAGCCCACAGGATGCAGGTGGGATCTTCTATATCCTGATTGCTATTGAATATGTAAAAAGCAGTATTCAGATTCATAATCCCTGTAAATTTATGCGTGTGAAGAATCTCTGAAATTGTACTATGAATTGAGTCAAACTTCACTGAGCTGTGCTGCACTATGACTGCAATTACAGAAAGTTTTCTTTAGACAGAAACATCTTTATTCATTTGTAGAACAGAGAAGACTTCTGCAGTGATACTTCTAACTCATGAGTCCTTTCAGACGTCTGAAATTAAACTTTATAATACTGTTGAAGACAGCTCTAAATGCTTCTAAGTGAAGCAAAGTTAATGTTACGTGCTGTGTGTTGCACTGGAATTAGCTCAGACAGTCACAATTTCCCTTCACTGATTTGCAGGCATATTCTTTGTGAAAATAAGGGTGCATGAAGGCTAATAGTTTTTAAAAGTTGATCTCATAAGAGGGTTAAACTGCTGTTGTATTAACTTTTGAGACATGGGCTCGCTTTCTATGACACCTTGTTTCAGCAGAATCTGCTTTTTCCTGCTGAGCTCTTCCAGTGATAGTTTTCATCTCTTTGACATGTAGATGGATGACAATCCTTAAAACAGGAAGGAAGGAAAAGGGGATGCTTCCTATGCAGTACTACTGTTTGTATGGCAAAGCACAGCCGTGGACTACTGATAGCTGGTTAACTGCTGTTGAGCACTCTGTGTACCATTTACCTCTTCTAGTCTCTGTCTTTTGACACTAGAACCGACTGTTCTATCAATAGAGGGATTGATTTCTCATTTCAGTAAGTTTGGTCTATACTTAAACTGACTCCTATTCAGTTTGTGTGTAGTGCTTGCCTTGATTTGGTTTCTTTGTGTTCCATGTAGTGTTCTGTTCGTCTTCTGCTTGTAAACTTTTCAAGGACGTTCGTTCTTCTGTATTCTGTTTGCAGTGAGGGAAGGCTTCCAGCGTTAGCACTGATAATGGAGTTGTAGTGCTTAATTTAAAGACTGCTGCCTCAAGCATTATGAGGAATAAATTGATGTGTTTTAGTGTATGCAAAATATGCAACTGTGAGTCTGAGCTATTAAAGAAGAGATTTAGGTTTGGATTAGAGCTGTCTCAGATACTCGCTTCAGGAACGGTTCATGCAGTGGAAGGGGTTATTAGTAAGGACTTAATTGAAAGATGTAGTGGATATCACAAGAACATAACATTACTGAACAGACAATTTAGTAGTTCGAGCAGCTTGTTAAGTAGTTAGGTCATCTTCCGTATACATTGAGCTTCACATACCCTAACCCTCAGAAGTTACCAGGTATGTATCTGAGGTGCTCGAGTAACTTCTCTATGGGCTGGAAAACACAACTTGATCTACAACAGACCAGTATCCTCTGGCAGCAGTGTCTGGAAGCCAGACAGCATGTTGCAGGACAAATCAAACAGTTTAGATGCCTATATATCTAGTCAAATGAATCTCATGAAGAAGTGCTTTTCTTCATTGTAGGTTGCTCCAGGTGGATGTTCCTTCTGGACTGTTGTCCAACAGAAGTCTCTTTCCATAATCTCTTTCCAGTCTTGTCAGTCTTGCTGTAGTTTCTAAACACTTTAGTATTCTCAGTGTACCTTCTGAGGTAGTATTTAATAAATATCTTAAATTATTTTCTTAATTTGTCAAGTAGAATTCAGGATGTATCATAATCTAAATTTAATACCAGATGATGCATATAAACCATATACACTCAAGGGAGGACTACACAGAAAATTCTGGTTCCATGGTTTATGTGGTATTTGAAAATCTACACTCTCGGAAACCAAAGGCAAAATTAAACTTAATATCTTTATATGGCTAGTTAGATATAAATATTTGTCACAGAGAACATCAACAAGCTAGTTATATGGTATGTAGTTTGGTTCCATCAAACAGAATTACTGCAGCTTGCCTAATAGCAGTTACATAAAATGAGATGTGAGTGTTCTGGAAAAGTATAGTGAGTTAAGCTTCCTGGCTAGAGTTTTCACCTGACAGGAAAGAGGAAAATCTATGCACAGTAGTCAATGCAAACTCTGTTTTACATCATCTCTCTTTGAGGGTGTTGTTTAGGAATAGGATAGTTTCATCAGTCACATCATCTCAAGGATAGGAGGTTGTCTTGCTCGGGTGGAAGAATTGAGTATGAGCCAGATTATGGTTTTAATCTGCATGCAGTCCCAGTTCTGATAATTACAAAGTTTAGGTGCTCTAAGGCAAATTGTATATATGTTCATCAGATTGATTCTTAAAACTGAAAACGGAAGTGGTTTTCAATTGAAATTGTCTTGCACAACACTGTCCTCTTTGTAATTAATCTTTTTGTGAACATAAACTTGCAGTGTTTGGTATTTCTGAAGTGTTTAGAGATGAGCATGTGCTATTCATTGCTTTAGTATGAATACGCACTGTTGTATTCCTGTTGTATTCGGTAAGTCTTAGATCACCATTACCCACTGAATGGTCCGAATTTCACTACTGTGAATATTTCAGAAACTACTTGACAGGTTCAGAGCGAGTCTGAAACACAGCAGTTCTCTCACCCAGGCAGCGTTGTCAGTCAGGACTAGGTAATGCTGTGGCTCAATAGGTAACTAAACTAACACGCAGCTTCTGCTGCTGAAAGGAAGCAGCCTTCCGCATTCCCATCCCTGTCTTAAAACTTTAATGTTTGACTAATATCCTGTTAGATACATAGATAGGGTGTTTGATAGCACATTGTAATTTGTGGTATAGATGACATACAAAGGTAATGTTTTAAGTCTCCTTTTTCTAGAAAATTACTAATTCCAGGATCTCTGCTGTGTATCATTTGAAAAGCTTTCAAATGTCTCTGCTGGTTAAATGCTCTTAAATCAGTGGGGCAAGGATCTGTTTGGCATCTAATTCGTGGAAGTGAGCAACTATAAAAGACCATGCTGAAACACTCCAGGCAGGTGAATCAGCAGTGTTTTCAACATCTTAGTGTCCTTTCTGAGTAAGTGGCATCAACAGTATGCTTGTTTTGTAGTGAAGAAAAATTTCCATGCAAAAGTGCTTAGAGGTTTCTGTGGCCTGTCCAGTTCTGACAATACACATTTTTGTGCCTGGGTGCTCTCCAGAGCTGTAGCATGAGCTTCACTGTGTATTTACTGCAAATTTGCATATTTGAAACTTCTCAAATATAAGACAAGATAGAAACACCCACTCCAAGAATTCTGGTTTATTGTATGTATCATGTATCTACAGCCCTTTGCACAAACACGTTGTTCAGACTCCTGTTTCAGAGTCTCTTCTGGCGTGATCTGTGAAGTCATGTACAGTATGCTTTAGATGCAAAGAAATGATGGCAGGCAGCCTGTACTGCCCTTGCTTACTGAAACACTGAAGACTGAAATACTCAACCTTGTTGAGTTTGATGCCTTCCTACGTGGGGCCGAGCAGCCCTTCAGTGTTATTCAGCTCAGTGTGTTGCAGCTACCATGTCATCCTCCTGCATCTGCAATAAGGGCATTCGGCTCATGTGTCATGTTTTGGCAGAGGTGATAGCCCTGGCTCTGACTGCAGAGAACAAAGGAAAGAATGTTGACTGGTTAGGGAAGTAATCCAGCTAGTGGTGACTGAGCAGTGATCCTGTTTTTATAGGGTAATGTTCCTTTGCATACTGTCCCTATAAGATTGTCAACATCTCTAGCTGCAGCAGTGTGTGCATGTGAGAACATTTGCTGACAGTGCACCATTTATCTCAAGGGTTGATTTCCTGGAGGTGAATGATGGCATTGCACTGGAATGTCCTCAATACTTTCATCAGGGACAGGGTCCTACTACACCTGAAAGCATCTTCCTCTGCTGCTTTTCACCGTTGGACACTTACTCCTTTTATCTTCCTTGTAACAAGCATGGTTGCTTTTATGGCAGTGCTGTGAACCCTAGCAAAGAGTTGCTGTAGCTGAACTTAGTTCCATCTGGAATGCTCTTTTTCAGCTGACCAGTTCCTGATGAGGTTCCCCAGGCAGCTGCCTGGGATACAGTTGTCCCAGTAGAAGTAACTGCCCTAGGAAATGTGACACTTGAAGTTTATAGTGTGTGGTGATCTCAAGTAATGGCTTAATGAATTTTATGAGATTTATCTAAATCAGACTGAATTGTGTTCTGCTTTAAATGTAGATAGTTTGGGGTTTTGCTTCCTTTCTTGCCTTACTGTGTCACATGGTGCTTTTCCACCTGTTTTTTCAGATACACCAGTCTTGCCAGTACTGACTCAGAGTAGCTCATGGGTGCAACAGAAAGCTAACAATACAAATGCTGTCAGTGTTTTCTTTGTATCAATTAATGCAAGTTGTCAGTTGGCCCTGTGATCACAGGGCAGGACAGAAGAGTGCTTGCATCTTTCCTGTAGTAGTCTGCAATTGGATTGTATTGCTGGAAGTGAGAAAATCCCATTTCTGTGGCAGAGCTGAGGACTCTTTAGGGGGGCAGGATCAGTCAGAACATATCTTGTTTTGAAATTGTTACTTGACTTTTGAGGTTAAATTCTTTGTGATTACAGAAAAGCAAGGTAATATTCCATGGGTCACAGTGAGGTGGTTTCTCCAGAATAGTAAGATACTTCCTGCATTTCAATTAGCAAAGATTTTTCTACACAAATTATTTTGGAAAAGTTACTTCCAATGTCATTATTTTCAGGTGGGTTAGTTAGTATACAGTCTTCAGTGTAGCTGGGGATTTTGTGTTCCTACATTCACGTAAACTTTTTTGCCTCTATAACTCTTTCCTACCTAGTAACAGCAAGAGTCATTCATTGTGTCTCTTGGTAGCAGGTTACCAGAGTTTGAAGTATGCTCCAGTGTTTCTGTTGAAACGTAGTTGGATGCTGTGTCCTCCCATAAGCTTCTGGTAATACCGAGATTAGAATAAACAGTGGGTTTAACTCCAAACAGGATATAAATGCTGATGCTCTGAGGTACCACTGGTTTTCTAAAGCTTTCCAGTTGTATATTATTTATATAGTAACCTCCTTTTTTAGAGAGTCTTTCATTCTGTGGTTTTGGTTGTGGGTTTTTTTTTTTTTACTCTTCATCTTGATCTGTTATGCTTCTAAGATTCAGTAAGAATATTACATGGATTGTGAATTGCACAAAAATGACTATAGTAAGAGGAGTCATTAAACCCTCCCCCAACACTTGGATGTTGTAATAGTCACTGCATTTAAACTGTTGGGGAAAAAAGCCATCTATGTGAAAAGGTTATCTTGTATGGAAAGGTTTTGCTAAATCACAAAAATAGACCTACCAGGCTGAAATGATGTTTTGCTGAGTAGTAATATTAATCATTAATATTAATCATCACATTAATAAACAGATTAGTTTTGAGGCCGTTAGTTTATGTGTATTTAGTGATGGATACAGCAAAAGGTAATGCAGAAGCTTCTTGATGCCTTCTCAGTGGTTTTGGCACTTTTTTTCTGCATCTGGTACCTGGATGGCTGTCAGGATAGTAAGAAATATCCCTCAGGATACCCACTTTCCTGTCTGCATAATCCATCTTCTCTCACTGGAGAGAAGAATACTGGAGGATTGTTAGCAAGGCTGCTAACGGAAATCCCCCGAGGCTACAACATTAGCTGACATGGTGTGTGACCTCTTTCTTTGGTGTGTAGGGGTACCAAAGGCTAAGAAGGCATGTCCAGATCTTAGTAAGGTTTTTGTGTGTCTAGGAGAAGCTATGTTGGTAGCAGTGATCTCTGAGAGATGTTATGATCCTCCCTTCAAGACTTCTGCGTTTCTGTTACGCCAATGAGGAGGGTTTCACTTGCAGAATAAGCTGATACACTGAGGAGGATTAAAAACCTCAAAGCTTACATGGTAGGTTGCTTTGTTTTTATTTGAACTCCAGGTAACAAGAAAAATTGGACTATAAATAGAAAGCTTAACAGTGGAAGTAATATAATATAGATCATTTGTACACGTGAGCGAATGACCTTCATAACTAACTAATGAGTCACTCCAGCGAGAATAAATCGGACTACAAAACAATTATCTCCAGTGGCTTTGCTTGCTAGCTGATATGCTAGTCTATAAACCCCTACCTTCCTAAAATGGGTGTAGTGCCTGTTTTGGAAAAAGTAATTTTGGTGCTAGATTCCATATTTATTTTCTGTTGTTTTAAAGTAACAGCAGGTCATCTTTCTACTGAGGAATACATGTTCTACATTTTAAAAAAAGAGAGCACAAAGTGAAAAAGCACCCAATGTAGGGAAAAAAACCCAACCATTTGCTTGTTTGGTGTATGTAAGGTAAAAGTTTGCTCCTGTCTTGTTTTATTCAATAACCATGAAAGCTAGGGGAAATATGGGGTTATTTTTTTGTTGTTACTGTTTTTTTATGTCTCTACTAATGTCTGAACCTCAGTGGCTGCCTTTGTTCAGCATAAATACACTGTGACTTTTTCACTTTGCTCAAGTAATTGCACATAAGCCAGGTGGTAACTAGTATCTTTTATCATAGTAGTTGCTTTAGTATTGTCACTGTTGTACTTGAGGATTTATCATAAATCAGCTTGGATTTTTGTGGGAGTACCAGAGGTGGAATAAATACTGTGTTTTTGACCTTCACTTTGCTTAGATCTGAACAGTTGTAAGGGACCTTCCTTGCTTTCATATTTCTGTTGCTGCTATCACCAGTTTCTGCATTTTTCAGTAAGAGCTTAGTGTCTCGGTATTTATATTTCAGTGTTTATCTTTCAGTATTGAGTCTCCACTTGTGCAAGCTGGTAGATTTGTTGGGACTGTACAGCACTTATTCTGGGAAAGTTGTGATTCACGGAGAGAGCAGTTGAAGTTCCTAACCTTTTCTGATTTTAATGCAAGCATTATGTTTATTGAGTATCTGTTACATGAGTACAATTTCAGATGTGCTTAAAGAAGACCAGTGAAAAAGCAGTTTACAGATAACCCAATTCTACTACTGACTATTTTTTAGGAAAATGTGATAAATATGGATTGCTTTTGTAGGTGTCTGGTGTGTTCATCCACGCCCCCCACACTCCCCCCCTTTTCTCCCCCTTTTTTTGAAAGAGGCTATTGTTTTCCTGATGGTGATGGAACAGCAGCTGTTCTGAATGACATAACAGTTGTACTTGAATTTGAAATATCATGTTATCCAAGACCTCCTTTCTCTTTCTCTCCTCTTCCTTCAGCTCAGTAGAGACCAAATGTCTCTTTCAAACTGTGTGTAAATCCCAATACTTCAGCCTAAGAATGCTTCAGAATATGTGTTTGAAGTGTCTAAGGTGGCATAAACACTTTGAACACTTTAAGATTATGAGTCAGCAATCCCTAGCTGCTGGTTGTATGTATCAATAATTGATACCACCTCTCTGGAAGTTACTTTTCAAAGGCCTCATCAAGGTGATCCACAGTAGGTCTTGAATACAAATAAGCTAGACAGTTCAGGTACCTTTGTGAAATAGTGTAAGATTTGTTAAATTGAAATATTAAGAGCTTAATTTGTTTGTTCTTTCATGCTATACCTTGGAAAATCTTAGTCTGACAACAGGGAGTCCTGTAAAGCAGCTGAAAGATTTGCCTTATCGTGACTTGGTGTGTAGAGATTTGATTATGCATGTGAAAAGTGTTAAATCTGTCAAATGCTAATTGACTGAGCATGGTAAACTTCAAATAAGTGCTTCACATTTTTTATCACTTGTCCTGTGTATTATGCTATATGAACACGTAGCAGAAATAATACTGTTTCTGGAGCTCTTTCCAAATCTGTTACACTGAATAGTTTGAGTAAGTTTTTATACTAAACAGATAAAATAAGAAAATCAACTGCTCTTTATAATTATTTTTAAGTCCAAAAGTGAGACAGAATTTAATCCAGAAGGAACATAGGAATTCCCTTTTTAGGGGACTGTTTAGCTGAGTAGCATCAAAGGAACAATCTCATCTGTAACTGGAAGGTTTTTTTAATTGAAGAATCCCATATGATTAAATGCAGAATAGAAGTAGACTATTTCAGTTGGAAGTGACCTGCAAGAATCATCTAGTCTGGCTGCCTGACCACTTCAGGGCTGACTGAGATAAAGCAAGCTGTGAAGGGCATTCTCCAAATGTTTCCTAAATACTGACAAATCCCACAGTGATACTGACCTTTTACATGTTGTCTTCTGTTTCATAGAAGACCCTTTTGAGGACTTCTTCGGGAGCAGGCGGGGCCCAAGGGGAAGCAGAAGCAGAGGTGGTGGATCTTTTTTCTCTGCCTTCAGTGGATTCCCTGCTTTTGGAACTGGTTTTTCTTCATTTGACACAGGTAAGTATCACAGTTTTCAACAAGGAATGCAGCCTGTTCACAAAAGGTCT
The DNA here is from genome assembly GCA_027925045.1 of Hypotaenidia okinawae. NCBI lineage: Eukaryota > Metazoa > Chordata > Aves > Gruiformes > Rallidae > Hypotaenidia > Hypotaenidia okinawae. Next base: position 10,731,288 of record BSDF01000002.1, read on the forward strand.
CGTTTTTAAAACTTGCAGCTTTCCTTTAGGAAATTCCACAGTTAAACTATTTGGCTTACCTGAAAGGTCATTACAAGACCTCTAAGAAGAACCTGTTGTGTTCTTAATTTTGGTTCTACAGTTTCTTTATAGCTTTAGAATGTTTTTTGTTCTGTGTACTTTTTAAGGTGTTGGGGGTGACATGTGCCTAAGCCCCATGATACTACTTAGTATCATTACTGTGGTAGTCACTTTGAATGCTGACATCTGTAGCTGATTGCTGAGAGCTGCTGGTAGTCAGCATCCTTTCAAGTTGAGTTGGAATGTTAGTGGCAGAAGACTTGTTCTGGCTAACTCAGGGCACCCCAACATCTATGTTAAAGCAAAAGAAGTTGCCAGCCTTACCTTGGGTGGAAAGAATGATCATGTGTTGATGCGGCCAACTAAAGGCATCCCGAAGCTAGGGTGTTGTCTGAGTGGTTGATAAACTTGGATCCCACAATTTTTTTTGGGTCAAATACCTTCTTTCCCAATAGGTTTTACTTCGTTTGGTTCGCTGGGACACGGAGGCCTTACTTCGTTCTCCTCTACGTCGTTTGGTGGCGGTGGGATGGGTAACTTCAAATCAGTATCAACCTCAACTAAAATAGTTAACGGCAGAAAAATTACTACAAAGAGGTAAGTGATATAAATACATTTGTATGAAACTATGTGTTGAGAAATATGACTGCAGTGTATTTATATGCATGTATTTATGTATATAAATATATAGTGAAAAGTGTGTATGTATTTACTTTTGATGTGGTTGTCATATCACTTGCATTTCCCTGGATGCTTAAAAAACAATTTAAAAGCTTTAATGGGTTCTCTGACTCTTGTTGGCACTGCTGAGTTCCACGTGAAGGAAAGATGGTGCTTTGGCCTAACCTCTTGATGGTCGAGTTCAGATGTGTAAGACATGCTTTCAGAACTGTTTGAAAGAGACCTGGCAACAGAGCTCTTCCAGGCTGTCAGAACCTCACATGTAGCAGTGTGTCTTTTCTTCTGGTCCTTACCAGCTGCCTGCCAAGTCAGCTTGAGCTTCTGGAAGGGAAAATTTCTCTCAGTTTCTGCTGATCATAAAGCTTTTGATACTGTGGATCATAAACCACTGTTCCCTAATACCTGCTCTAGTCTGCTTGCTTAGGCCATGTTTGAGTGAAGTTTTTTGTGTAAAAAAAGTAATTGTTTTATTTTTTAAGTGAATCAAGCAGCTGAAACTGAAAAGCAAAGCAAATTTTACCTATGCAATGGGGTACCTTCTCAGTGTTGTGTGTTTGTGATGGGGAGATCACTGCATTTAGGAAACTCAAATATTAGTTACCTGTAGAGTAACCTGCATGGGACGTTATGATCAATAGGCTACAGCAGTACTGAACAAATAATTGAACATCATTTCAGTACTTTAAAAAAATTACAGAAAATGCAGAACCAGTTTTTTTGATAACCATGTCCTGGTCTTCAAGGTGCAAGGTTCCTCTGTGTCCTGTTTTACTTGAGGGATCCTATCAGCCTGACCACTTAAGGACAGTGTTTGTCATCACATGTTACCATGGTCGTGGTGTTTTTCGCTGAGTGTGTTTCAGGAAAGTCTGAAAATTGCCCACTTTTGAGGGAATTGTACCAGTTGAGAGACCCCTAAGCAAGTGTTTATGCAAAAGAAGAGGAACCTTCATGTTTGTTTTAACATTTAAAAAATAGGCTAAATCAGACATGCCGTGTCATATCTTTTGTTGTATTTAGAAAGTAGGACCAAGAAATGTGGTTAGCCACATCTAGGAAGAGCATTTACTGTCCCTAAGAAGTCCTGTTGCTTTGTAGAATGTCTACCCAGAAGGGAGCTGAGTCTGATGGGATATGAATCTTCTTTATACCCAAGGAAAATCTTTTCTTGAGTAATATTTTGCTTCAGGCAAGAAGCCATTCCCTCTGGTTTTGATTTGGGTGTATTCTCTTCAGTAAATCTGACTTAAAAATAATTAGATCCATCTGTGTGGTTTCCTCATTTGAGTCATGAGGGGAGAATTCCCAGATAGTTTAAAATTTGAGCGTGATTTAAATGTTCCAAAAATAATGAGCATTCCTTATTTTCTCATTTCTAAAACAAATGAAAGAGCTCCCAAACCCCAGAGAGCTCTTAGTAATCTCTCTTTCCAGTCAAGGATACTTAAATTTTACCTAGTACTTGCTTGTCATAAGCTTGGTATACAGTAGGTGTTCAGATTAATTGTTTTGATCAAATCAAGAGTGGATTAAAGGTGGTCTAGCATGCCTTACATCATGTGAAATTGGGATTGGATCTAGAATACTATGCATTTAACAGATGGGGTAGGTACTAAATGCAACATCAAGAGTGTACAGTTGATGTGTCAAAAGACGTTTAGTTCTTGATAACAGTGCGTAGTGTCAGTACAACTGTGGCAGCGTCTGAGGTGACAGCTGTATCTGTGAACTCTACAAACTGGAGGATTCAAACCTCCAGAAAGCAATTTTCCTGCTATAAATAAGCAGTATCAGTGGGGGAAGGCAGATGGTTACTGGGTACAGCTTCTGCGCTGTTAAATATGCAAGCGTGCAGGCAGTCCTCTGTTGTAGTTTGTTATCTAAAGAAACTAGCTAGGTCTGGTGTGTATTTTCAAACTGCTTGCTGAGCTTTAAAAAAGCTAACTGTGTTTGTCCCACAGAATTGTTGAGAATGGACAAGAGAGAGTAGAAGTTGAAGAAGATGGCCAGTTAAGGTCGCTAACAATAAATGGTAAGGAGCAGCTGCTACGCTTGGATAACAAGTAATTCAACGCACGCATTTAACAGAAATTTTAAGCTATAACAACCACCATTTGAGGAGTGACAGGAACATTTTTTGAAGATTTCAAACGAACTCAACTTTCTGTATATCCGTACTTAATCTTAAGTAGTATAAATAGCTCACCGAAGCTCGTATTTGTCATAGACTTTTGAGTTAATTGTTGGGACCACATCAATTGGACCATTTTATTTTTTTTTTTGTCCTGAAAATTGTTGTAAATTTCTGTATGCACTTTTCTTTTTATTCTACATGATCAAGGTGAACCATGATCCTTCAGTAGTGCTAGGGCGAGATGTACACTAACACTAGCATGAATCCTGCTTTTTACAATTTGTTTGAGATGTGAGCCAATTAGTAGTTTAAGTCTGCTGTGAAGTTAACATTTCCAGGATAACCTTTTTAATAATTTCAACTTTTTTTTAAATGTTTAGTAGTAAACAATGTTAATACATTTCTGGTAATGCATTTCTGGTTTAAATAAATTAAGGATGTTTTCTAGTTGTGCATGAATGCAGACAACTTAGTAAGTTTTGACAAATGTTTAAATGTGTAATGTAAGCAAAAGGTAAACAAAAGTGAAGCCAGTGAGCTGGGTCTTTTGTCATTTGCTAAAGAAAATTCAAAATGAATAAATGCTGATGTTTGTGGTGCATTCTTTCATGAATGGCATTTGTAACCCTCTTGTGTCTGTGTGTGATTTGGGCAACTTGGGAAAACAGTGCTTTTTTTGCCTTTTTTTTTTTTTTTTCTTCTTCCCCCTAGCACCTTTTTCTTGTCTCAAGGATGAGGGTGAGGGCCTTTTTTCTTTGCAGATGTTTTCTCCAACGTGACTGAAAACATGGTACTTAATTTCTTTCCTAAACCTGTATCTGAAGCACCTATTTTTAAGAAGCATTCAGAAGCTGACTCTCTAACTCCATCTTTTGCCCTAGTACATTTTTTTTTGTCTAGGCCTGAAATAATTCCCTCTGTTTAAAAATAAAGTTTTCTGAAGTTTTAAATTGAGGTTTTTGAATCAATCTGCAGTGCACATAAATATACAGGAAAAGAATAATTAAGAAACGCTTTTTGAACACTTAGGGTTTTTTTCTTATTTGGAGAACAAACATAATTGCTTTGTAGAATATTTGTACAAAATTTTTAGAGTTAAAATATCTGTTATTTTTACTCATCAACCAAAAATTGAAAGGTAGATGAATGCCTTTTGTTAAATTGAGTGAAGTGTTGATTTGTAGCTAAGACCAGATTTTCAATGTGTGTTGAAAGATTACTTGATCTCTGTGTGTCATAGAGAAAGCATGCACGTAGGTATGGCATATGTTAACACCTGCCAGGTAACTTAATGCATAAAATGTGGATGTGCAGTTTTTATCTGTGCACCAGCTTTGACTATCCAGACTTTGCCAAGATAGGGTGGCTTAGTGGTTTAAAAAAAAAGCATGGAGTTTTCAAATGATCACTTAATGCCTTCTTGCTGAACACCAACAGCTTTGTACTAACAAATGCGTGGATTATTCAATATATCAAAAAGGATTTGCTTGAGTTTGCAGGAAAACCAAGTCAACCCCAACCAGCACTCTAACAAACTGCTACAACAGAATTTGTATTTACAGCAAAGTTAGTGTCTCTCACACTTGTCCCTCCTCCGTCAATGCTAATTTCATAGACAAAAACCAAGTAGCAGAAGAGGAAACAAATAGGTACTTTGGGACTACAGAAGTTATGTAAATTTTCAAGTTCTTTGCAGAGTTCTTGTTACTTCAGTGTTGTATTTCTGGTGTAGAAGCACAAACTCTTTAGATCTGAACAGTGTTTTCTTGTCAATGCTGATTTTTTCCTTCCCCATGTATGTTCCTCCTTGATCCAGATGACTAAATGGACAATTTATTTCAAAATCTGGCGTTGTTGTGATGTCTTGAGTTATTAAAAATGTTAATTTATATTTATAGGACACAGTGTGTTCCTTTAAGTTATGTAAACTGTAAAAAGTGCTTCAAAATTGGTTAACTGACTCAAATAAAATTAGGACAATCTGGAGCTGAGTTTGAATTCCTTCCTGTAGATATCCATAGGTTTTACAATAAGCTGCCAAACTATACCCTCTATTTTAATCCTAGGTAATCTTCTTTAACGTTTAAATTACCTAGCTCAAGTTAAGAACACAATTATATGATAGCACACTGCTAGTGGCAAATCTGTACCCACGTGCTTGTCTTAGATCTTCTTACCCAGGAAAGTGTGGTCCTCCTCACAGCCTTCCATACAAACCATTCACTGCAGTGTTCTCTAATGAACTCTTTTTAATGCTGTAAATTTGGTGAAGATTCAGTGTTTTGGGTTGTCCCTCTCTGCCTTCAGATCCCTGAAGCTGATTGGCATCAGAGCTGGACAAATGTAGCATTAAATGGCAGCACTGCACTTTCTTGGTAGAAAGAGAAACTGGCAGAAGGCAAAAAGAGATGAGAAGAAGACAGGGTTCATCAGGAATGATTCCCACACTAGTGAGCAGATACCCATGCATGGCGTTCGAATAGGCTGGTGGTTGAACTGGATGGATTCGTGGGCTTGGTCCAGGTGTGCAGTCACACTGGTGGTTCCAGGTACAAAAAATTGTCACCTTCTTACACTTGATCAAAGCCTAATAGTCTCCACCGGTTTCAATATGTAGAACGCAAGTTTTTGGGTTTTTCTGAAATAACACAGCACCTTCTCCACACATCCAGCTTCATTTTTACACAAAATAAATCCTTGTTCTATGTTTATTGTGAATCCAATTTAATTCCTTCCTATTATGTATTTATAGCCTAACTGTGCTGCTGAAACACCAACAATCCTATCTCATTCCTTACCAATATGTAATTTGCACATATGTACAAAACCTGCTCACTACAAGTAATAGATCATCAATGGCAGCAAATTTCCTTAAACTTCAGTTTGGGCCAGAATAGCAAAAAATACTTAGTAACAGCTAAGGTTTGTAATTTGGGCAGATTCTAGGCATCACCCGTGCAGTGGGGTGAGGTGGCTTTCACAAACAGGCGCTGTTTGATGGAAAGCACTATTTCTTCATACAGGAGGGATGGATTTTGAATGCTTAGGGCCACCATCCCATTGAAAATAATCATCCTCCAGTGGTCTGGAGAAACTAAGATGGAGTTTTTGAACCTGCTAAGTCACTCCCTCTCTCATGCTCTGCCTCAAAGTTCATTGGTGGGATACAAGAACTTTGCAATGCTCTTTCTGGGTGTAGTCTCTCCTTGGGCTCTGGTGCATGGCAGTAACTTCAACGTGCTACGCTGTTAACACTCGTTCCTCTTCAGGTTGCATGGCACCCACCTCTTTCACTTGGCTGCAGAAGTAGTTTGGGATTTTGCCTTGACACTTCAAAATAATCTGAAGCTTTTATTAGTTCTTGGTTCTTACAATGCCTTCTCTGTGGGAATTGCAGGCGTTGTTTTGTGGTGTAAGTGACAAAGCTGCTTTGCAGATTAAGAGTACATAGTGTTTGTGAGACATATGCTATTAACCAGTTTGGGATTAATGGATGGACGGAGTTTTAGAATGCTGAAAATAAGCCTGGAAAAAACACCTTCTCCCCTCCCCTCACCATCATCTCTGGAACAAGCCCAGGGGTTTGTATCTGTCAGTGTTTGTGTTCGGCTGTCCTGTTTGCTTTCTCGTTCAGTGTATTGCCGTCGGGTGGAAGTGGAGGTTTGTCTTTTTCGTTTAGCTGTGCTCCTGTGTTCCAGACTGTCTCTGGGATGGTGTAGTGATAAAGTTAGGTTTTATTTTTGGAAATGTGAGCTCTGTTTCTGAATTTTTTTCTGTTCTGTGTGACAAGTGAGCTTGTTTCTTACTTTGCCTTGATATATACTCTGTGGTTGTAACGGGGCGATGTTTACCTCTGAGGTGGTTGTGTTGCAGCATGAATGCTGCAGCTGGAGGATGCTTGTGATCAGAGGACTTTTTGAAAGCACTTGATGTTGGTGTAATGCTTTAGTTTACTATCACGGTTCCTGTTAACATTTTCATGAAGGAAGAGGGAAACCTCTCTCTGGTGATTTTTGGATGTGTTGGTATTTAGGCTTATTTTTAAGTCATGGTGTTCTCACAAGGTAGTTGCGATAGAGACCACTTACCTGCTGTTCAGCAGTAACTGGACTTTGAAACTTTAGCTTTTTTAAGGTAAGAAAAGGAGCCTTGTTTGCACAATCTGCTCCCTCTGGTCGTGTTCGCTTTGGGGCTGGATTTTGAGTACAGACTTGCCTTATGTCATGCTCAGCACAGACAGTTTGAGTCTCGTGTTGTTATTGCTTGTCTTCACATGGTTGTGTGAAGTAAAAAGCTTTCTGTCCTCTGCTCAAAATGGTGAAATGGTCCTTATGTTGCAGTAATGTTGGAACGAAGCAAATTTATGTTGTCGGTGTTACAATTTCTGCCTTTTAAATTTGTTATAGTGGGTTTCCTGCTTGATCTGCTTGGTTTGAACAGCTTGACTAGAGGTGGCTGTTGAGTGAAGTGCGCTTCAGAAAAATTGGAGCCGAGGATGGTTGGTTTATACTCTGCTGCCCAAGTGTTGACAAAGCAGTAAGCCTCACTTGTGAGCAGGTTCTTAAACCTGTTGTCAGGTCTAAAAATAAAACCAGGTAAAAAGCTAAAATGCCACGACAGTGTATGAGCTGTAACCCTGATCCTGTGCAAACTGCCTGCTGGCTCAAACTGATTGAAACTTCTCTGAAAACTGTTCTGGCAGAGTTAGCGCTGGGTTAGGTGGTAACTTACTTAAAACAGCTGGTAGCAAGTTAATTGAAAACCCACATGAGTGTTGTGTCCCCTGTCATGTGTAATGTGTCTAAAATACACACGGTAGTTTTGGGTGTGATGGTACCCACATCGGAGAGCTATGAAGTCTTGGTGGGAGGTAGATTGCACTGGTGTCCCAAGTGCTTAATTATCTTCAAGTCAAAAGAACAAAAAACTTCTGCTTGAGAGGATGTCAGCTTCAAAATGTAATGGTGGGGATTAAAGTATATTTAATTCAGAAGATAAGTAGAAAGTTTTATTAAAAGGATGCTATTAAGTAGAATTGTCTCTTTAGTTCTCCAGCTTTTTAAATAATGCCAGGTTTTACAGCACAGTGGGTTCATTATAAAATCACTAAAAATAGATAATTTTTGAGCTTAACTTAAAATTGCCAATCAGGAAAATAGAATTTTGGAGGCTTACAGTAATAACTCTTAAAACTTTGCTTCACCCTATAGCTTACCCTTTATACTGAACCACAGATGAGAGCTCTCTGAGCTGTTCTTTTCAATGCAGCCAACTTCAAATGAACCTCATAAAAAGAGAAAACAAATGCCCCTGTAGCTGCTGGTTTATCAGAACTCTGATATAAAGCTGAATCCTTTCATAGACCTGAACGTTAATTCTGAGAGGGATTAAATATCAACACCTAGTTTAAGGACCATGGTAAGGATCCTCGTCTTTTGGGTGGTATAACAAACGACATGGTATGTTGAGAAGGCTTCAATTCCTCCTTTTATTGACTGTTAAAAACCAGGTATGAAATCTCCTGTATTGTTTCTTACTTGTAGATTTATTTGAATGAGTTACTGTTACAGAGAGAAATCCAGCCCAAGTGACTGGCCATCATAGGGTGCCGGTGGTGGAACAGATGTTCCTGACAACCAGAACAGAGACTTTTGTTGGTCATGCCTGCAATGATGCTGTTACCAAAACAGCTGAAGATGCAAAGTGGCAGCTCTGGAATAGGATTCTTGATGGAAGTGTGGTCCAGGACAGGGTTTTACCTGGAATTAAAAAAAGAAAGGGTGTTAAGCGGTAAGCTTGCAGGGGCTTTGAGACACCTGGTGGAGTTAGGCAGATCCAGCAGTGTTTTGGTGTCTCTCCAGAAAGACATGCTACACCTGTGTGAATCTTTGTAACAGATACACAGATAAGATTAACTCATCACACATTCACCTGTCACCATAGCCACCTCCTGCAAACCTTTATCCCAGGTGTGTAGTTGGAGGCTGCCTTTTACTCAGAAGCACAAGGAGTTCAGGAACTGAATCTGAACTTGCCGTCCTGTTGCGCTTAGACAGCAACACTGTGACTCACTTGGTGAAGGGGCATCTTCTGTAGTATCTCTGTCATTCTACCAAAGGGAGTTAGGTTGTAGGTGTCTTAAAAGTGTTTTGGACTTCTCTATGAAAGTATTTCTGGAGGAAAACGGAGAAAAATCACATGGCCAAGACTCAGCCTTTCTCAGCTGGAGGAAGAGAACTAGGTCTTTTGTCTTCAGAGGACTTTGGCCAGGCTTTCGTAATAACACAGCCTGTCATCAGAAGGCACTTTGGTACTTTGATTTATTTGGACATGCCCTGCTGAGTGGCCACTCAGACACCTCCCGGAAGAGTCTGATAATCTCAGTGTATACGTTTCTTACTGCTGGGCGCTTACAGGAATGCAGTGGGGTCCTTATCAGCAGGTGTTCAGTAATGGAAGGGCATTACTCTGCACCTGTACAAACTGGGAACTGGATGCTGAGGAGAGCACTCAAGAGCTAGAACTTTAAGCATTTTTGGATGCGTCTGGTGTTGCTTGCAAGCATAAGTAGTGTTATCACAAAACTCTGCCCTCAGTCTTTGACTGGGCTCCTGAATGAGTGCAAAGAGGTGGAAGGTTTTTGGCTGGGGGAGATTCAGCCTCTGGGTTAGGACAACCACGAAAGCATTTAATTCAGTACCTCTAGTGCTGCATCCTTCTTTTTGGGGCTTTGGTGTTTTAGCCCCAGGAGGAAAGGCAAACCTCCACATCCTTGATAGGCTCAATTCTTCCCTGCAGTGTAACTCAGAGGCCATGAGACCAGTAAGGGAGAAGCAGGAAACCAGCACAGCCTGTGTTGTGCTGTTGATAAATTTCAAGGACTTCCTCCTCATTTGGCCTTTACCTTCCTCATCAGGAAAACCCGATCATGAGTTACCACAGTGAACACAGAAGTGGTGGGCGTTCGCCCATGTCTCTTCTTCACACTTGCCCGCAGGAGCTCTGTGTTACCCCAGATGGAGCCTTGTTTCCCTGCCAGTGCAGGCAAGGGTGGTGCTTCTGCAGCCCGAGGCTGGTGTGCCAAACTCCAGCTTGATTCTAAAAAAAAATGTGTGCACCTCTAAGATAAAACTGTTCATATTAAAAGTCACCTTGTTTGGAAGAAGGGTATAAACATTTGTATAAGGCTAGACAAATTCAAATGAGAAGATAAACAAATGTTTTTAACACATGGGTGACTAACTGTTGGAGGAACCTGCCAAGAGGAATAGCCTCTCCAGCTTTTGGTGTCTTAGAAGACACGCTTTCTGAAAATGTGTTTTAGTGGGAAGTGAGTGTTTGGGTTTTACAGAGAAGTAGTGGAAACCCAGGAGCCTGGGGCACGGATCGAGATGGACCATAGGGTACAGTGTTCCTTCAGACCATTCTTTGTGTCTTTGCTTCTTTCCTCCCTTCCCCAATGTGTTAGCTGTACCGCATGGGACACATTCTCTTACTGTGGTTTGGAGGTTGGGGGCTGCTTTCTCGATGAAGGAATTGGAGGGATGGTTGGGGTGCGTGCAGGGGCCACCTTGTTGGGTGGAGCTGGGGGGAGCAGGGTAGCTGGGAAGAGAGGAATCAAGGCATGCATCTAGGGATCTAGGACATGGACTAGATCACCTGTGCCCTAAGGCTCCCAGGCTGGGATGTGCAGGTGCCAAGAGCCCCTTGTGCATCTCCTCACTTGGGAGGAGGTGTCCTGAGTCTGTTGAGGTAAGTAGCTGCTGTATTGTGGCAGACAGATGGGCTGTTTAGTGACAGGAGGAGCCAGGGCGAGGAGGGCAGCAAAGACTGTCGCTGCTGTATGGTGAGCCCTTGTGCATCTCCAGTCTTCTCACCAAGGACAGATCAAAGAGCTTGAGACAGCCTAATTTCAGCTCCTGAGATGAAGATAAGGAGATTGTTATGCTATTGTTAATGCAGTGCTATGGCAAAGAGTCATCTGGCGGGATGAACTGTTCCCTTTCTTAATCGTGGGCAGTGTTTTAACTATGTAAGTTCTTTCTTTGTAGCGTGTGTTCAATCTTATGTGGATGGTGATGTGTGGGTCTTCAGTTTTGAGTGATTGCAATGAAAAAAGCCTGGCTTTTTGTTCATCATACTGTCTTTGGTAGTGTGCTAAATGCCCGAGTCTGCAATATTCCAGGGAAATATTTCTACAGGGAACAGCCAGAGAAGCGTCTATGGGGCTTACGTGTGTGTAAAAACTCTGTGTGGGCACTTCCCTGGATTTTTATTTCTAAGAGAAGCTTGTAGACAGGCAAGTTCCAGGAATGAAAACTCGGCAGCATTTGGGCCATCTCACCACAAACCAAAGCTTGGAACAAATCCCAAACATAAACTCTCATATGGCCAAGTCCTGGTATCTCTGGGTCCTTCCTGCTTGGAGAGTGCTGGAACACCAGAACTAAGTCTGGGCTTTAACCATTTTTTGAGATCTAAATATTCAGCTCTTAAAATAGCTTTTGGGCAGTCTCTTTTCTGTACAAATGATAAAAGCCATAAAAGCTTTTGCCTTAAAGCGGAGCCAGAGCAGCATAGCATCACCAGCACAGACACAGCTGTAGTGACAAGGGAACTTGTTAATGGAAAAGCAAACAAGTGTACGTGCCGGCCTGCTCTGCCTTTTTCTGGCTCAAAAGAAGACTTGGACAGAAATCTTTCTGTAGTTGGCAAAGTGTGAAGCCAGTGTAAAGCACCTTGTGTGTGTTGACTGTTTGTTAGCAGAAAATAATTTTGGAACTAGTTAGTATTAAATGTCTCAGAGCTGTAACTTGGCAAAGGAAAAAAAATATATTGGGGGGTTTTACCTGTATTTTCCAAGGAGTTTCAGAGTTTTTGAGTTGCATCCCACGTTGAACCTATTTCAGAGTTAGGGAATGCAGTTCTGTTTGCTGTACAACTCGCTTCCCCTGCTACATCATTGAGAGGGACATCACAGATTCACAGAATTACAAGGTTGGAAGAGCATCACCGTGTGTTCTTGGGTTCTTTGGGACATCATCACATGTTCTAGTGCAGTTTTGCTAGAGAATTCAGGTAGAAAATTATAGTTCTCACCACTGCTAATTAAAGAGAAAATGGTGTATGCTTTACTATACATATGCATATTTTGGAGGCGTTACATCAAGGCCAGCTACTACTATGAGGTGTGTAACTTGCAGCATTGATTCCAGGGGTGCTGCCTGAATCGTTTCTGATTGACTGACATTTGATCCATCCTGAAAGCATTGGCCTGAAGGAATCATAAGATAGTCCTGTTTAAAAGGCTCAAAGGAAGTGGAGTGATGTGCCCTGAATCCTACCTGTAGTGGTTTTGTAGCCATTAATAGGTTCCTTATTAACAAACACAACTCTGTCTTAGGAAGCATTGTGGAACAGGAGGTGAATTTTAAATGCTTTCTAAGGCACTGAGTAATCAAGAAGATGCTTCTTGTAGTAACTCCTTAAAACAAGAAGCTCAGCTAGAGGGAATAAGATGCTTTTCTGTGAAGGCACGGGTATTTAAGCCTCCCTGCTGCTCTTCACGAACAAAAATTGATTACTCTTAGGCGGTTTCCACTCCTCCCTCTCTCCTAGCACTCGCTCTGGGATCACGTGTGCACTTTGCTCCCGAGATGTTTATAGGAGGAGATGACTACATCCCTGGTAACCCTTTTTGTAGGCTGAATGACGGCGGCGAGTGCATGCCCATGCAGGGTGCCGTGCACAGAATAGTTTCCAGCAGTGGAAATCCATTTTTTATTATGAGAGCTGTTTGAGGGGGATTTTGCCTTATGCCTCCCAGCTTCTCCTGAAAAAACAGCCAACCCCTTCATTCATACTGGGCTTCAGATTTGGCTAACTGGGGTGTTTTCTGGGTGTGGTGGGAAAACCCCCGAAATTATCGGTGTCTCCAGTGTTGGGTTTTGGGCCTGTAAGTGGCATGGAGCCAAACTAGACACTTGGAGTGCAGCTTTAATGTGAACTGATAGATTGCGAAGAGAGGTTAAAGTGTCTATAGCTTTCCCCTTTTGTGACAGTTCTGGTTAGTCTTCCCTTAAAATCTAGGTCTTCCAGACTTTCACTTGAAATCCTGATAGAGCTCAACGCTCTAAAGTCCTACCTAGACTGTCATCAATATCCAGCATGTCAGTGTCAGGGCAGTGTGGGTTTATTTATCAGTTTACCTTCTCCATAGAAGCTTTGGACGGCTTCTGCCAGCAGATCCCACCTCCTGGAAGGTGAAATGACTGCCTTGTCTGCTGAAATGTTGTCTCCAGTCCCCCACTCAGCCTTGAGTTAGCAACTTTATCTTTCAAAAAGCAGTTGTTAATTCTTTTATTGAGTATTTTTAAAAATTACTGTAAAAGGAGATTGCTTCTACAGAGATTCCCAGCTGTATCCAACACCGAGGTCAAAATTTTAATTGGAAAGTGTTGAAATGTTCTCAAAGTCCAAAGTCTGGGACATTTTATGTCAGCCACTGGCTTGTGTGATAACAAATGTAGTCGTATCTGTTGTGCATCTGTTGTGGGTTTCCTTTCGATACCAAAGTGCTGACTGCAGGATATTTTCAACCCTGTAAAGGAAGCAATAATGATCGTACAAGCAGAAATGCTGTAGTGTAAATGACATCTGACATCTTCAAACTTAGTAAAACTCTTAGCAAGTGTTTCCAAGAAGGCTTTGAGTTTGCTGGTGTTGAAGAGGGAGGTGGATTAGCTCTGCTGGATCCTGTACTTCAGTCTGCTAGGAGGACAAATTCATCTATGTAGTTAAGCAGTTTAAACTGCTAAAGTTGAACTTTCAATGTTTCTAAAGTTTTTCAGATATTTATACTGTCCTATGATGGGTGTGCTGACAAATTGTTTCTTAAATATTTGGAAAAGCTTTCATTGCCATGACAAAATTCAAGACATGGGTCTGTCCGAATGCTGGGTGATTCTGAGCAGAAGCTCATCACAGCAGCTTCAGGTGTTGAGCTTTTGTCCTGTCGTGCCAGTTTCGGTGGACGCATCCCTTCCACAGGTGCATCCACCTCTCTGCTATGAGCCAGTGGGCATTGAGGTGCTCTTTTCTCCCTCCTGGCACATGGCACACTCCCATTTCTTTGCCATTGTGGTGCCTCTTAAATACTGGCCCCCCTGTTTTTTACTTGGCCATGAAGATTCTAGTTGGAACATGTTGTTATTGGCTTTGGTGCTTCATCACAGGGATTTCAGAGGTGCGGTAAAAAAAGGAGAGGTAGGACGGTGCTGCTGCAGCAACGTAGAGCCATCGCTCTGGGTATGGACAGCTTTGGGGGTGGCCTTCTCAGGAGATGTGTGGCTGTGTTGAGTACACCGAGCAGGTACTAATGTCGCTGTTCGAACGCTCCTTCTGTTTCCAAAACTCACAAAGCTCTCTTGGTAAAACGCTCCCTGTTCCCGCTGGATCTCTGCTGATGGAGCATGTGAACTGACTGACAGTACTGTTCCCAGGCACAAAAGATAATTGTAAGTATTGTTATTGTTGGGTCATAGTCGTGTTTCTAGTTTGGTGTCTTGGGGTTGGGTTTTTTTGGGGTTTGTTTTTTAATTGAGAAAGTTTTAATTTCTGTGCTCTCCATTTAGTGGTTATTTTGGTGACAACTTCAGTTCCAGAGTATGCACGGAGCAATTTCTTTTTGTGTATACAGATCTCTGTCTGTATGTGTAGGTTTGTGTGTACACGTTTCCATCCATGAACGTTTCATCAATGATAGGCCTTGGAGGTGAAAAATTACGTATTCCTAATCTGGGGTGGGTTTTAAGGCACAGGCTGAAGAGCTTGGCTGTGAGCGAAGGAAGAAAGATCATTTGGAAACTCAGAGTTCCCTGGTGGGTTGGAGATGCTGAACAACAAAAAGTGAATGCCAACTTGAAGCACTATTTGTTTCAAATTCCGACTCCTCATTAGTGTGCCGGTGTTATTGGACAGAACGCCAGGTAATGGCTCAGTGCCCGTGTTGTCAGGAAGGTGTCAAAGGTAGGATTGAGCTTTGTGGTGAAGGTTCATAAAGCCTTCTGAACTATCAGAAGGGACATCCTGTTAGTCGTTTCAGCGTCAGTTAGGAGATGTGGGTGGTCTTTGTATTTGGAGCTCTGCAAGTCAGGGATGTGAGCGGGCACTGGGAGCTGGGGTAAGCTTGCCCTTGTCCTAGTAATGCAGGAATGGATGAGGAGTGAATGATGTGTTGTGGGGTATATTGGGAGAGGGCAGATATCTCTTCCTTTAATGTAATTGATACATGAAACCCCCAGTGTCATATTTAAGACTCAGGATAGAAGGGAGAACAATTTGCAAGTGATTGACCTGAAAAGATGAGAGCTTACAGACTGACCCTGGGCAGTGCAGTGTGAAACATGCAGTGTGACAGCTTGCTCCTGCTGTCTCATGTCTGAGCTTTCAACGGTGTTAATAGCTGTTCGATGAAAATGTAAACTTGGTGATTTTGTGCTTCTGCCAAATTACTGTGGAAGTGTTGACGAAAGAGCTGGGGAAGCCGCTCATCTCATTTTTCCAAAGTCACTCAGGAGATTCTTCTGTTTTTAAGTAACTGCAGGGCGCTTTGCTTTACCACGAGAGAAGAAAATAATATGTGATCTGGATTTGTACTGTGCGTGAAGGTGTTGAAGGTTGGTTTAAAGCTGATAATCCATGGGAAAATGTGTAACAGGACTGTAATGTGCAACTACAGGTTTGCTCAGAACTGCTCTGGAGTTACTCCTTGAAGTAAGGGCCACTAATGCAAACAAAAGGCATTGCCTTGATACTTAAAAACTCTTAAAAACTATTGACTTAAAGATCTGTTCATTGGGAAAGTAGTAGAGCACTTGTCCTCCACTTGCTGTCTGAAGAGTTTTCTAATTAGAAGCCGATTTCTCTTGACCTGGTGATAGTAACTCCAAGGAGGTTGAAGGCAAGAAACAAAGTTTTGTCTTTTGGAGCAGCAAAGAGGCTGTTTTGTTTGGCACTGGGAGGTTCTGGAGCACAGGTGTGAGAGATGTGAAGGTCCATGGGGCTCTGCTTGGGCATGAGGAGAGGGGAGTGGCCAACTGGAAGATGCCTCATGTCAGGGTACACAATGGAGGACCTGGCCAGGCTGCATGTAGTTGTGTTGTGGGTATTTTTGTTTACTTACTTGATTTTCTGTAGTAGTGAGTATTAAGTTGCCTTGTAAGGGCTGGCTCTCTTCTCAATAGGATTTTGGGTTGCACTTCAAAATCCAATTTCAAAGTGAAATGTGAGCTGTGAGACTTCCTCATGATAGAGATAAAACCTGCAGGGATTTTTTCCTGAGGTTGAATATAGGTCAGATGAAAAAACCCTCCAAGTACAGAACTCAGTAAAGTATTTTGATATCAATGATACCAGTTGTGGAGGAAGAGGAGCCATGTAAGAGAGGAAGATGGTTACTGGGATCTGAGCCACATCCCACCTACATGTTGCTTAGGGAGTGTGTTGGGGAGAGAAGCCCCAGAAGTAGGAGCCCCTGCTGCAACTTTTGAGGGGGGGTCTGGCCAACAGCACTGCAGCATAGTGGTATACAATGTCACTTGCAGGAAACGATGGTAGAGATCTGGCATGACCCTGAAAAGGATAGAAAGAATTGACTTCTGAGTACTATCAATTCCTGGTTTTTTTTTTTTTTGGAATCAGGTCCATTTGCTCAAATGCTGAGCTTGAATCTTGCTAATTTGTATGTATATATGTCAAGCTGTGAAACTCATTTCGTGCTCTTTGCTTCCTTTCAAAATTCATGCAGAAATGAATAGAAGACCCCTGTGTGATAAAGTCTTTTAAAATTAATGAAATTCACTTTGAGCAGCAGCATGTGAATGGGGTCATCTCTCTGCTTGCTGGAAACGTGGGGATTCGTGTTACCTCCCGTGATTTGCATTTCCCACATCCCAAATCTTTAAGATGAGAGCAGTTGGTGAAATCTGTATGTGCTACAAAAGAAGCCAAATGACTGCAGAAGCCTCTGTGTGCTCAGCCTGCACTTCTCTCCGGCCTCCAATTTAATGTAGGACCGTTCACTGGGCTTTAAAAGAATGTCTGATGGGTAGGTTTTGGCAGCGAGGAGGTAAATCCAGGCTCCCTCAGGAGCTCCCTCTCTCTACAGCAGACTGCAGAGATAGGGTCAAGCAGGAAGGAGTGGCTTTAGCCCATTAGCTGTTCGGGAGCAGCGTGGTGACTTCTCCTTTCCAAGTGCGCATTTG
Organism: Hypotaenidia okinawae; assembly: GCA_027925045.1. Taxonomy (NCBI): domain Eukaryota; kingdom Metazoa; phylum Chordata; class Aves; order Gruiformes; family Rallidae; genus Hypotaenidia; species Hypotaenidia okinawae. Next base: position 10,748,427 of record BSDF01000002.1, read on the forward strand.
CAATGCTGCTGCAGATAGTGTATGGTGTGGCCTCATTTAATTTTCCCAGTGTGTTGCAGACGGGGTATCTCTGTGGTGAAGTGTCATCGCCTTGAGTAACTGGATGTGTTGGGAATGCAGGGTTCGTGTTGGTACACGTTGGGCTGAGTACAGGATATAATGGGGTTCTTGGGCGTGTATGGGGGTGGTAGGTAAAAATCCAGGTGGCTTAAAAAAAGGAAGACAATCAAAAGGCTGAGCTCTCCAAGGGAGCTGCTGTGGGGCGGGGAGGGTGAACGGACCTGATGTGGGGCTTTCCCTGCCCTGCGCTGCAGGGGTACGGGCTGGGTAGGAACAGCATGAGCTGGCACCAGAGCAGTTGGATCCGAGGGCAGAAATAAAAGGAGCAAGTCTGTTGCCAGCTTCTAAGGCCAGAAGGACAGAGGATTGCTATGTGTGTTGAGCAAAAAGTATTGAGCCCTGCCCTTTCCCGGATACTGGACGTGCTGCAGCCCTGGCTCTCTCGGGACAGAAATAGCACTGCAAGAGCCGCTGCATCAGTCTCTGTCCTCTTCCCCATATCTCATCTTCTCTTTCCCCCCATCACTTCCTGGGACCTCACCACCACTCCCCTGCTGTCTCTCCTGCCACTTCGGACTTGCTTTTCCCCCTTGCAGGAAAGCCTGTCTCCCACGGCAGGGAAATAGCGCCGTGCTGGTCCTAGCCTGGGAAAGCCGGGCCCAAATGCCCCCAAGTTATAACCTGAGTGCCAAGCGTTGCATCAGAGCAGGGAGGCATAACACACGTCTGAGCACGGTGACATCGGTGACAGCAGAGCTGTGGGTCAGACTCGGTGCAGGGTGTGAGATGGGGAGAGGAAGAGGTGGGACATGGCAGCAGGTTTCTGCAGGGGGTGTGAATTGAGGGGTGAAGATCCCTGCCCAGATGTTTCTAACCAGCTGAGCACTCTGGGCACTGCTTGGGCTCAGTATTTCCTGCGTTTTGCAGGAGGGATGCCTCAGGCATCAGTTTGCTGCCCCAGAGGAAACCCCAAAACTCTTTGTGCTCTCAGCACCACTGAGGAATGTTGCAGTTGCTCCAGAAGAAAAAGCTTTGCTGATAATTGGTGAAAGCCACTGATTTGTGTGAGGTGACTCAAAACATTATCCTTCATCCTGTGCTTTAGCTGATAGACCTCAGTGTTGAAATAAACTCCCCTTATGGTTTACAAAATCTCCATCCCTAGAATTGATGGTGCAGATGGGGCAGCTGCTCTGGTGTTCCCTGGATAGTTCCTGAGTGATTTCAGGCTCTTTTCGCTTTCAAGACTACTCACATTTTATTTTATCAGTAGATGTTAAAATGGCTGCTTTTTTGCATAAGCATGACATCAAATAGCAAGAGAGAGTTTTAAAGGCCGTCACCGTGCCACTCAGACAGGGACCTTTTCCAAAGAGGACCTTGTGCAAGGTTTATTTTCAAGTCTGACAAACCCAAGAGAGCACAGCCTGAAAGTGGGTTTTATAACTCCTGCCGTTAAGTGTCGTGGTATTAGTGTTTCCTGGCATTTAGAAACGAGTTTAAGAACAATTATTCAGAAGAACTTGCTCAACATAGCCTCCAGCAGTGCTGAGGGAGTATTTTCTTGGCTGAGCATGTTGCCTACAATTTCAGGAGTGGGGAGCGTGCCCGCGCACAAGCGGTTTTGTAAAATACCCTGGGGTTGGTATCAGCACCCCTGGCTCCCAACAGAAATGAAAAGAAACTGATGTTTCATTGGTGTTCTGAAAACACCTTTCAAACTTGGTCCACCACTTCTTCTGAGTTTTCTTGGTCTCCTGATTTTTTCACAGACTCACAGAACGTTAGGAGTTGGAAGGGACCCCAAAAGATCATCTAGTCCAACCCCCTGCCAGAGCAGGTTCACCCAGACTAAATCACACAGGAACACATCCAGGTGGGGTTTGAATGTCTCCAGAGAAGGAGACTCCACAGCCTCTCTGGGCAGCCTGTCCCAGGGCTCTGTCATCCTCACATGCATTTTCTCTGCCTTCGATTAGACACGGAGCTTTTAAAAGAAGATGCAAAAGAACCAGTTAATCTCCAGGGGTTTTTCAGCCCAGGGTCATCCAGGCCTGCAGACAGGTCATTTCTTTCAAATAAGTTCTTGGCTCGAACGGGCTCTTCTAAAGCACGAGATTTCCCAGCAAATGTCAGACTTAAGTCTTAGGAGAACCCTGGTATCTTCTGCTAAGGTAAATATTATTACCTGGGCTGCTGTACCAGCAGAAATGTTCATTAGTATAAAAATCTTATCAACAGATTACGGAGGTCATAGAGCTATCTACTTCAGATAAGTGTCTTTAAAGGGGGAATTTTTTTTCTTTCTTTCTTTCTCTTTGGGTTGCTCTTTTGCAGCTCAGTTCTCCTGGCAGCAGTGGATGTAGTTGAGTCACCAGAAACCCCAGTGCACTCCGTAGGCGCAGGGTAAATTCCAAGTCCTTGTGACAGGAGGGCGAAAAAAGTCAAGCAAAGCTCTTTTCTTTTGCCATCTCTTTTTGTTGTCAGTCAGAAATAGGTCAGGCTAAAGTGGGCCTCAGCAATTTCAATAAATATTTCCAGTTGAGTCCTCTCTAGAAGCAGCAAGACAGGGCCTTGCTCTGAGCTTCAGAAAATATGCCAACTCTTAACTCTAAAGCCTTAAAGTATTAGAAAGACGCTTTGCTGTCCATCATTCAAGAGAGATTTGAATGGAGTAAGTTTCCTGCGAACTCTGCTTGCACAACCATCTGGCTGAGATTCAGCTCGGGCCCATCTTGTGTCACTAGATGAAGCCAGGTGTCCCTCATCAGTTGCATCTTCTCTGATGCTGGTTACAGGAAGGGCTTTATGGTGTTCGCAGCCTCAGGGCTGAGCAAACTGGTGCACCTACTTTTTGTTTCTTAATACAGGGGAAAACCCTGAGATAGACTTATATATTTGTGTGTGGGGGGGAGGGTTAGGTGTGTAATAAAGTATCATGCAAATGGTAAGGCTGCCATAGAGAAACCACAAAGGCTCCACTTCCTCTTGCACGGGAAGTGACATGGTGAATATAAATCAGTGGTTTGTTACCCTCAGGATGTTTACCCCAGTTTGTTCAGCATGTTTCTGTTAATTATTATCTTGTCAATAATGACTGCTGGTTCCCGGTAGGATTTCAGTTCAGTTCCAGGTTGTACACGGCTGTTAAATGTATCACAAAATAACGTGCAGGGTGGCTCTTCGGAGAAGTACTCACAGAATCACAAGGTTGGAAAAGACCTTTAAGATCACTGAGTCCTACTGTTCCTGCCCTATGCTAAACCATATCCCTAAGTGCCTCATCCGCCCGTCTGTTAAACACACGCAGGGTCGCTCTGTGACTTACCTGTCCCACCTCACCAGGAATACCCCTGCCTCGGCGGTTTTATCCCCGAGCGTTATCTCCATTTCGCAGAAGCACGCACGGGACCCCTCGGTGCAGCTAGCTGGAGGCTCTCCCAAAGCACCCACCTTCTCCAAGGTTTGTACTGGGGCTTTGCCACACACCCATCGAGTCGATGCGTGTGGGAGCGAGCACGAGCTGGAGCGGCTGTTCCGATGTCGTTGCCCATCACGACAGGCAATATTGCCCTCTGCTGGCTAATGACAGGTTAAAGGATCCATGTTTTCCCCTTCCAACCCAGCAGCGCTTTGCTGCGAGAACTTATTTCCCAGCCCTTCTCGCTCTGGGCGGAGGGCAGCTTGGGGCCCTAACGCAGATTTTTGGGATGCTGCAGCTCGTGTTTAATTTCTCTTTCCAAGGAGCTGCTTTTCGCTTCGGAAGATCTGGTGCACCCAAACGCCAAACTTTAATTATTGTTTTTAAATGTGGCCAGTAAGGCTGAATCCCTCATTTTCAGAGTTAACTCTTAGAGATGTGACTTCTCCAGACTGGTTTTGCAAGCCAAATAACTGCAAGGTTTTTAATTATTATTTGCAGCAGTAGAATAAGCCCTTTTCCTTAATGCTGGCATCCGGATGCTGATTCCAGCAGCCCCTGGTAATTGCCCCCTTCCCTGCCTCCACTGGGGCAGCCACACGATGAGCTGGATCCAGGCACAGAGCTGGGTTAAAAATAAGCTCACAAAAAAAGAGTGTTATTTTTAACCTGGGTCAGTCTGCTGCTTGGGTCACGGCGCGTATGCTCAGACTCTCACATGGGTATGCTGGCTTGGAAGCATGGAAGACAGCAAGAAGGGAGGAACCAAGGGCTGTTTAATGCTGGAGCACCCTAAAAGTTGCTTCTGAAGTAGATACTCGAGCTCTGAACTTGGCTATGTAACCCCCACTCCTTACCAGCTGTCTTCCTAAAAGCCTTTTCCAGGACAAATATCACTGCTGACCAAGCTCCAGCAGTGTTTAAGCACTTTTTGGTGGTGATGCCCTGTGTGGCTGACCATTCCCAGAGTAAATTCCTCTTTCAGGACTTCAAGAGGGCTTATAAGAAAGATGGAGACAGGCTTCTTAGCAGGGCCTGTTGCGATTGGACAAGGGGTAATGATTTTAAGCTAAAAAAGAGTGGATTCAGACTAGATATAAGGAAGAAATTCTTTTACAATGTGGCTGGTGAAATGCTGGCACAGCTTGCCCAAGAGGTGGTAGATGCCCTCTCCCTGGAAACATTCAGGGTCAGGTTGGATGAGGGTCAGAGCAACCTGATCTAGTTGAAGATGCCCCTGCCTATGGCAGGGGGTTGGACCAGATGGCCTTTAAAGGTCCCTTCCAACACAAACCAGTCTGTGATTCTATGATTTAGCTGCCAAATGTGCTGCCTGTGTGGTGGTGGGGAGCTGCTCTGCATCGCTGTGGGGTGTAGGACAGTTGGGGGCAGGTCTGGGCAGCCTGGGAATAGAGCACAAATTATTATTCTGGAGGAAAATGTGGCAACTTTGTAGTCTAATCAAAGTTAACGAAGTATTTGCCTTCAGTTGCCATTGTATTATGTTTTGTGTCCTGCAGATGCAGCCCCTCTGGTGTGCTGATGCTTGCACAGTGTGCCTCAAGCAGCAGAATAATGTCAGTGAGGGCTTAAGAGGGTTTTTTCTTGCAGTATAACAGAGGTCAGCTCAGCTGAGCCAAAATGACAATTACAAATCCTCGAGAACAGAACGTTAGGGAGCTTAGGAGGAAAGGTTCAACACAAACTTCAAACTTTGCAGTCTCCAAACTCTGCGATTGCCCTTTGCAAAAGGATGCTCGTTCCCCCGGTCCAGTACTGAGGCCTCGTGCTTTAGGCTTTAGTGTAGATTGCCACCTCTCAGGGCAAGCGTTTGCAAACAGCCCACTCGCCACTAGATCTCGGTGGGCAGTCTCAGGGAGTTTCATACTCATTCTCAACCTCAGCCGTTTGCCCTTTCCTTGTATTCCAGCCACACAGCTGGTTGCTCAGATAAACCCCAAGCAGGAGCAGCCTGGTCCTGCCTCTCAGACAGACGCTGGCAGAGCAGGCAGGCAGCGTGCTGGCAGCACCAAGCACAGACAGGGCTCTCCTGGGATTGTCGGGCTGGCGCAGAGCATTCAGCCATCATGATGATGCAGTGCCAGGTCTAGCTCTAGGGGTCAGTTCTGGACCGTTCTTGAAGGAAAGATAACTACGTGTTACAAGAATTCTCTGTTTATGGGGGTTTTGTTGTTGAAGCATCATCTTTCATGGAGCAATGGAATTATGAACTCTGTAGGATGAGGGTGTGTGGACCTGAGGGGACAATCCTTGCTCTGGGCCATCTGCAGAAGAGCCACAGTCGGGGAATTCGCCAACAAAGCTTTGGAGAGGTGATTGTGACTTTTCACAGACAAAAAGTGGAGTAGTTGTAAGGATTCATCCCCAAGCTCATAGGAGGTGCATAACAGGCAGGTACCATAATTTCCCAGAGTCAGAGCCATGCTCATACCCTCAGGACCTAAAAACTAAAACTTGATCTGAGAGCAGCTCTCAGAGGATTTGATAGAGTGGGACAAGATCTCCTGCCTCTTCTTTAGACTGTAGTTGGTTGAATTGGAAAGTTTGGAGTATGGAGTAGCTTTTGTGCTTTTCTATTGTATTTTAAGTTGGGCTCAAGCAGCAAGTGCTTGATGGAAGATCTTTCTGTGGCTTTGTTAGGTGCTCAGCGCCGTGGAGCTGATGGCACAGCTCAGCTCCCAGAGCACAGGAGCTCCGTGGGAGCGTTCATGGCAAGCAGCAGATTGAGGAGGCATCAGGGTGCAAGAGTTCCAGCATGCAGTGGGGCTGCTGGCACGTCACTTGGGGAGGAGCAGGATTATTCTGAATTCTTCCAGTGCTAAACAGTGCCTTTCATACCAGCTAAATTGGACTAAAGGTGTTGAGATGGATCTCTAGGGCAGTTAGGAGTAATTTATTGGGGTGTGTGTAGAGCATCTGGTTTAATACTTAGCTGTGCTGTGTTAGTATGCCTGATTGGGGTGTCTCTGCGATGCACGCACACACACACAGCTTCAGGAGTGGCCTCAGCACATTTCTTGGTCCCGCATCTGCTTGCCAATATAAATTTTAAACGTGCAAGACTTTACATATTGAGAAGAAAGCAATGCAGCTCGTGTTTCCATGGGAGGGGAGGGCTTGCCTATTTCTGATGCACTCTATTAGGAGGTGAACCCCCTCAACTGTTTCTTTGTACGTGCAACTGGTGTTTATGGGTTTTCTATGTTTTGTTTTTACTTGCAGTGTTTTATAGGCTTTCATCCTCATAGACCTGGCATCACGAGACTGATACGTGCTTTAGTATTCTTGGTAGAGCTTGTAAAATCCTGTAGCCTCCTACGGGCAATGCTGGCAGTTCTGCATATCATGGTTTCTGAGCTTTTCCTTGTCTCTGGTAGCTAGAGCGCTGGACCCCACACAAGAGGAAAAAAGCCATCCTAGGTTTTACCATCACTTTGTGTTTTGTCTTGTTTGCTTGTGTCTTTGGAAGCACAGGAGATTCATGGGTGCAAAGCCATGAGCATTGTATAGGGGACTGGGTCTGACAACCTGGGAAGTGGTATCTCTGTGTGCTGCCCATGCACAGCAGGTGCTCAGGTGCATGGTAGGGAGATGTCAGGCACGTCTCAGAGCCCTGTTCTCCTGCGAGGCCTCAGGTGCCACACTGCACTGTGAAATGACTCTTTAAACATACCTTGCCTCCTTTTCCTCATGCCCTCAGAAGCATCTCCCCATGTACGATTACAAGGTAAAGACGATGCAACCGGTTTTATGTGGAGCTGTTGGTGGTTTGGTGCACACAATGAACTGGGTATTACTGATCTTGTTGCTACTGCATACGTGGGGCTTTTTCCATCTTCAAAGCATTTTCCAGCCATGAACTAAGAGCACACGCATTAGCTGACAGCGCATGCCCCTCCCTAAGCAGCTGATGCTGGGCACATCCCGGGAAAAAAACTTCCAGAATGTGACACACCACTTTTGATGCAAATAAAATGATGCCCTATTTCATCAGCTCTATTAAAAGTACTTAAGTAATTGAATTAATGTAACTTTAAAAAGTCTTTAAGAAACAAATGTGGTACACACCTTCTCAGGGTTGGGTTTTTTTTCTTTTTTTTGGGGGGCTTTTTTTTCCATTCTTTTCCCTGTTGAATGTCTTTGGTTGTTTTTTTATTTATTTGTTATCTTACCATTTGCTTTTTGATGTGTGGTTTTGCTGAGTTTTTATACATTACAGTAGCTGATTTCTCTGCTTTGCAGCGTTGGTACTGTTAGGGTTTCCGCAGCAAAGGAAAACGTCATCTGCAAAATAGCATGAATATGACGGGAGTACCTCATCTTTCATACTGGTTTTTGTGAACATTGGGTTCCCATTCCCATCGTGTACCTTTGCTGTGCGTGCCTGCCTTGCCCCTGGACTGTGCTTACCTTTCACATACTCAGTTCCATTCCCCATCTTCATGTGACCTTTCATGCTTCTCTACCAACCTTCTGCTCAACATCCAGCCCCTCTGAACCCACGTTGGCTTTGTCTCCCTGTAGCCAGCTTGGGTACTTCTTCCTCCTTCCCCAACAGCTTTTCCTTGAGCAGGGCCAGCCCTTCCTAGGCAGACAGTCCAGGTGAGGTGGGATGAGATGACATGTTCTGCGCAGGACAGAAAAATTGTCCAAGACCATGTTTCAGCTTGCTCATCCTGTCTTTTGGGAAAAAGGAAGCAGTGGCCCCAGAGCTGTCATACCTAGCTGACTTTTTTGGGTGGCTCCAGTGTGGTGAGAGCTTTCTGTTCCAGACACTCCCTGATCTCAGATAAGCAGGAGTAGCTGTGAGCTAACCACAGCCAAGGCAGTAGTTTAGTGACACCCAATTTTTAGTCCAGTTTTGAGGGTTTTCCAGGCTAAATTTAAGCACATTGTGTGCAGCTGACTTTTCTTATGCTCTTTGCTTTTTCAGGTGAGGCAGATGAAGAAGCCTTTGCAGAGGAGTGCAGACGGAGAGGACAACACGCCCTGCCTTTCCAGCCCACCAACCCTCGCCTGCTGAAGTCTCACAAGCCTGCCAGTTCCCCCAAATATGTCTATCACTATAATAGCGATGAGGTGGAAGAACAAGATAGAAGCCGGGTTACAAGCAGCTTGGAGACCCCTTTTTATTTATCAGGTGTGCACAAGCATGTTGATGAGAAATGCACAGAGAAGGATCCGTCAGATAGTCAAAAGCCAAAACCAAAATGCCAAGGAAGAGGTTGCTGTGTGTTGACTTAATGTTAGCTCCCCCGTAGATAGCAAACAGCAGCTCATGTGCCTTTATCCTGCCTTAGCTCTGCTTCTCAATTTAGTCTAGATTCACAAACGCCTTGGGATATTCAAGGACCCAGGGAAAATATCGTTATGCAGTAAAGTGCCTATACAGTTTGTTCTTAAAAGTGAAGGCCTTTTAGAGAGTAACTAATCACAATACTTTGCACATTCGTTTGCCTAAACTGTGCCTGGCTTCCTTGCCGAAGAACTTCAGCAACTTGATATTATTTCTGGAAGCTGCAATTTTTGGAAACTAAGTCCTAATAGAGAGGGCTGAGACTGTTCAGGAGAACATAGAAGCACAGTGATTGTCCTGGTTACTTTTGGAAGTAATTAGTCCTTTGATGTATTTCCCATCTGTAATGTTTCGGCAATACAGTCTAGAGGCTATCCAGGACAACAAAGTCCTCATAACTACTTGACTTAATTCAAACCTGTGGTCAAATATCATCCAGGTTTTTCTGAAGCACGAAGATGCCTTTCTACTTGGATATCCAAACCAAGGGCCCTTCTCAGCAGTGCTGGATTAGGTGAAGTGAGGGAAGCGTGAGCACATGAGGCTCCTCAGGATAAACACGGTGCACAAAAAACATGCACTGTACCCCAAAACATGTGCTCACATACTCCCAATGCTGTACCGACTTCTGCTATGTCTATGACCCTTTAAATCTAATGCTGTCATCTCTACAGAAGACCTAGAGATATCATGTGGGATGACAGCTTGAAAAAAATAGAAGCATTCATATAAATGTCTTCCTGATCAGTTGCTGGAAGTCTTGTCTCTCTAGGGATGGATAAGTTGAATCTTTTCTTAAGAAAAAAAAAAAAAAGAAAAAGCCGTTTAAAACTTCTCTGCAGAAGCCTGAATGTAATCTCTGGGCTGATGTCCTGAAATCTCCCACTCAAAGATTACAGGTTTTGTCTCCTGCGTCTCTCGCCAGCAAAACAAAACCTGGGCTCTGCGTTTGGAGACTTGAGGTTTTCTGGAACCCTAGCAATACTTTGTGCTGATTTCCAAAGTGCATCTGAGTTTGACATGCACCTTGAAATTTTTTGGAGCAATTTCTAAGATTGCTTAGGACTTTTTTTGCTGTGAATCTATTTATGCTCCAAGATACAAGTTTGCAGTTAAAACGGATTTCCAGAAGTATTTGTGCAATCACAAAATCCTCTCCTCTACCAGTAGCTTGTGAGTTGCTATAAAAGATTCAGGGTGAAAACTTGATTACAGTAAGACTAAGAGTTTACTGTTGCTTTAAATATTTTGCCTACTGTTCCTCTGATGGACAGGGCTGCTGAAGGACTGGTCGAGTCAGTCATAAAAACCTACGTGAGTGTCTTAATCCCTCCCTGGGAAGTTTGTGCACGAGCCCTGGCCAGTAATGCCCTTCTCTTTCATGGGTGTTCACCTCTGCAAACCACCTTGCCCAGCAAGCAGGCTTCACCAGCGCAGCTCTGTAATTATATAGTCCACTTACTAGTTCCCGCTTGGCTTCTCATTGAACACTGCAATAGCTGCCGTGCTTACACGGGCCGGCGTTAGGAAAGAATAGCATCTTTTTCTGCCTTGGTCCAAAGCCCACTCACTTCAGTGGAAAATAAAGTTCGATGTCCTCGAAGCAGGTGCTGTTCCACCTCAGACCGGCTAGTTTTGCCACTGCTGGCATGTGGGCCTTGAAGGCGAGACTGCGGGACAGTTCTAGTTGTCTCAGTTACAGCATCTCAAGCATCTCAGTTGTTTCTTTTACCCTCTCTAAGAGCAGGAATGTTTGAGTTTTGGTCTGTAAGTCTGTAACAAATTTAATTGCAAGAAAAATAGTTAAGTTTTGTCTTGACTATATAGTGGGAATGGCTCTGAGAGTGGCTGCCTCTCTCTAACGCCCAAGGAGAAAGGCTGGCCACCTCATTGAGAGCTGGCAAGCAAGATCCAGTGGTGAGGTTAACCTTCTCCTTAGTCATGATTTCCAGTCATTACAGTGGGCTTTTAATTAAAAAACCCCCAAACAAACAAACCCCAAAAGTTAAATTTGATTCTCCATCTAATTTTGAACTTTGCATTTTAGTAGAAGTTGCTCAGGGTTTCATACTCCTCCTGGTTTCATAACATCCTTTAGAATAAAACTCTGAAGTCACTGTGTATCTCAAACAGCGCTCTAGTTCCACTAAGGTAATTTTTTAGTAAGAATTCAGATGCTACAAGTAATGCACTGCCTGGTTGTGTGATGTGTGGCTGACTGGGTGTACCAAAGTGGTATTAGTGCCAGCAGAGACCTGGGGGCTGCAGCCTTTAATGGTAGGGTTAGTGGTAACTACCCCTAAAAAACTGCTTCTCTGGATTTGAGGGTTTTGACCTTTATCTAGCAAGAATGATTGAAATGTCTGTTAAAATACTGAAAAATATGTGACATGAAAGATCATTTGCAAGATAATATTGCGAGGTTTTCTCTTCCTTTGAATGAAAGAGTTTGCATTAACATAAAACTTACATCATTATTAATTCTTTTTTTCTGCATTTTCATCCACCAGCATCCCTGAAAGGAAACCACTTAAATGGTTAAGAACAAGCTTAACTAATCTTGATCCTTTCCTGGCATGGATTCCTCTGCTGGAAAGTTGAGCTGTTTGTACTTCATTACCTCTTTAATGAGTTTCTTTCTTTTTACCGATGTACAGCTTTCCCAAGTTCCACATTACTAACTAGTAAAATGGATGTGCTTGGTTATGCAAACTAATTATCATTCTCTCACATACTTGTATTTGGGTATGTAATGGAAAGAGAAAGGAAATCAGAGCCACTGTTTTCTGTGGAAATCTGATCCATGAGGAATGCCGGAGTTGTGTAGATGGGAGTGAGTTCGCTCCCCCATTGGTCCACATCCACTGGCTGTAACTGTGTGTGAGTAGGATGGGTTACCCTTCTGCAGGCAGAGGGTGGGAAGACTGCCTGCTGGATTTGAAGGCTGACTGGTTGCTCCCTGGCTTAGCCAGAGCTGCCTTCATGCATGTTTTTTTGGCTGCTGGTATGAGAGCATCCTGTTACCCATTGACTTCCCATAGAAAGTGTCCAGGTCGCACATGGAAGGGCTTCCAAGGCTGCACAGCCTTGCAGGCTTTTACTTGCTGTGTGGGAGTAAAACCTTGGACTCTATTCGGTAATAGCATTACCTTAATTAATAGCAGGCAAGCAGGTTGCATCTGGCTTGGTATGTTCTTGTAGAACTTCTAGGCAGAATTCGTAATGAAAATAGCATGGTGAGCAAGCATGAAGGAAGGCCCCAGTAAGTTGCTAATACTTTTCAGTCCCCTAAAACACCAAAGTTGGAATTACATCACTGGCTTGGCCAGTGAAACCGGAGAACTCACCCTTGGATTTAACATGGAGGATAATTAAATAGTGGAGTGGCATACCTAGACGGGGTGGGATGTTTTGTCACCTCAGGTCTTTACGTAAAGGCATGTTCTCCCTCTGTGATGCTCAGTGGCATGAGCATGAGCTGTGGATTCGGAGAGAGAATTAGTAGGTCAAATCGTGGTGTGTGCTGGGTGGTGACTGGGGCTGAGAGGAGGGAATGTGAAAGTGTAGTGTGAAGCTGTAATTGTAAATTGGGTCATGCATGAAATTATACTGAAGTTGTGATCTGGGAGTCAATTTTTATAATGGCAAATGAAAGTGCGGTCAGTCTGAAAATAACAGGTGGTGGCTGCAACTCAGAAGTAAGATAGCTGTTTTGGAAGTGGCAATTTATTGTTTGGGCTAGAGGGATAGATATTTCTAAGAGCAGAAAATTAGAAAGTGCAATACAGAGCCCAACGCAAATACGCTCCACTGCCCTATTAAAGCTTTGAGTGTGTGTTGGAGCCATGGCTGCTTTGCTGATCTGAAGCAGGGCAAAAGAATGGCTGCAATCTTAGCAAATAGTAGATCTTGAAAATGATTTTCTCTGGGACTTGAGAAGAAAGCCCAAATCCCTCTCACCCCCAACCTCAGTGCTTCAGAGCCTAAAGTGGAACTAGGCTCCTCCAAAGTCTTCATCTCTTCAGGAGATGTTCTGTAAAAATTAGGCCGTGGCCTTTATTACTGGCTGATGTGTGTCAAATCCTGTGCGTTAATTGTCGGTCGTGACTGAACACCCTGTTTCCTCCTGCCTTCCTACGCTCTCTCCTGCTGGCAGAAGGAAGGTGGAGCACACCTCTGCATCCTGGTAGGCCAGGCAGATGTCAGGCAGGGCAGGAAGAAATAGGATACCACAAATGGGTTGGGTAGGAGTGTTTCCCCAGGACACTTGTCCCTTGGGATTGATCTCTCAATGGGCATACCTCACTTGCAGCTGCTGCCCAAGAATGTGACAAGTTTTGTTGTCAGTGACTAAACAAACCTGTGACTTTGGGAGGTGCAGGTGACGAAGAATTAGTAAGCCAGAAGGAAAGTCAATCCGGGTCCTAGCAGAGATGCTTCCCCATTTGTTTTGATCCTCACTGAGTAGCAGAGGGAGTTCTTTATAAGGTGGAATAATTTCTGTGCTCTTTATGGTTCTTCTGGAAGTAAAAGAGAGGGGGATGAAATGGGGAAAGCGGGTCAGAAGATGCTATTTGTTTTAGGCAAGAATCATCCAGATTGTAAAACAGGTGTAATTCCAAATGGTGTGGATTCTCGCTTCATCTATCTCTGCTCCTGGCAGCTGATGAAGGCATGAATGTATCATGTTAGGCTGATATCTATCTGCATATGAGTGAATCTGTTTTCCAAATGCCAAAGCTTGGGGGATATCTAGCGATCTACTGTCCCCACACCCTTTCCTAGGACTCTATCTTAATGTAACACCTTTCTAGAGTTTAGATAGCTAACAATTGCTTCAAAGGGTAGAAATTAGAAAAGCCCATCTCCAAGACCAGTTCAGCCGGGCACTAACTATGGGATGTCTCCATGATTGCTTTGTGATGCTGGCGACCCACCAGGACACAAGTTCACTGCAGATTAATCAAATAGTAATTGGGCTGCTGCTTTCTAATTCAGATTTCGTTCTCTCATTACTTTTGGGGCTAGTCTGGTAACCAAGGCAGCTAAATATGCTTTTATTTAGTGCTGGTTGAAGTATTCAAGTGAAATAAGCACCAAAGAGTTGCATCTTTAGTGTGCATTTTTTTCTTTTTACTAGGAGCTGCTTCACTTCTTTGGATTAAGTTTTTGGCTGTTATCACCCAGCATAGCATCACTGGTGCTAACAGATTGGCAAAGTTTGACCTATCCTTTCTTCTTAGGTGGCAATAGAAAAGGAAATGGTCAAGAGTGAAATTATTTATCACAGTGGGCTCGAAACAGAAGAGACCTGGCAGTTTTCTCTTGAGGAATACTCAGTATTTGTGTGTTATCTCCTACTTTGGCCAATCTGTTTCTGTGTGTCAGTGATAACACTTGAAAGATTTCCACTTTTCACCCTTATCATTCCAGAGGCTGGTAGGAGAACACGTTGTCAAATGCCTAAATATCTTCATAGCACATTATTTTAACATGTGAGTTGTTTCACTTAGAAGACAATGAATTATGTGGCATTCATTTCAAGCTATAATTTACATTGATCCACAGTGTTTTTAAGGAAGAGTTGCTAGACTTACTTTCAAAATCTCAAAGAACTGAAGAAAATGGACTGTTGCAAAAAAAAAAAAAAAAAAAAAAAAAAGGTATAAAATACCAGTATCAAATGCAATCATGCCTGTACGTGGAAGCCTTTAAAAGAATCCTGACAGTGTTTTGAGAATGAAAAATAAGAAAATGATGAAGCTAACAACCTGTTAGTGTTTAATGATGCTTTCCCATCTCTCTACCCCTGTTAGTGTTTCCTAGTTATTACATGAACTTGTTCTGATCAGCTGATACAGTGCAGTTTTTCCCTCCAGTAAAAGGAAGAATTCTTTGAATAACACTCTTTGGATGACCGATTCTCAAGAGTCAGCACATCCCTTCTGCCTCCATCGGCCCCTGTGGGAAAGCAAAGAGATGCTTGAGCCCTTCTGGGATGTGTCACTAAGAGCAGTAAATGAAATGCCAAGGGATCTTATTTTTGACAGTGTATAGGTAGCTGAGAGGCTGATACCGAAGTAAACTGAATGGATGGAGTTCTTAATAAGGAGATGTCCACCCAGTGCCCCCTGGGACAGTACTGTGGCTCAGGAGGGTGGCAGGATGAAGAGAAAATGCAATATCATCTGCAATTCTTCAAAGGATTGCCAGTTTTTCTTTTCCTTAAACAATCAAACTGGTTTCCACTCTAACTTTGCTCAGGCTAATTGCTCATGGCATAATTTCTAAATAAATATCCTGCTCCTTGACTCAGGTGATTGCAAAAGATGAAGTCATGCTGTTGATACAGAGTAGAAACTCAGGTGATAACTTAGAAACAGTTTTCCTTTGCTACAAGGGAGTGTATTTCCTCCAACACACAAGCCCTTGATAATGTCTCAAGTGACGTAGCCTGAAGACAGTCTCATGGTTCTCCTCAAGTCTTAAACTGAAACTGAGGAACTGCAGTTCTGCCGTGGCACAACCCTAATTGTGCTTGGGAGGAGCTCTGATTAGGAGCAAACTTCAGCAGCAGTGCGACTTCATACTCCTCCCACTTCCCTTTCCCATCTTAATTTTGTTATTGGTGCTACATGGATGGAGAACCAGGCACGGTGGTGGCATGGCTTCCTCAGAGTCACATCTGCCTGCCTGCAGACAGAATGCAGGAAATTTCCAGACAGGCCCTGTGTCCTTCCTGGGCTGTTCCTCTGACTCCCAGACCTGCCTCTCTGCCGGCTTCTAGGGGCTCCTCTGCCCCAGACTTGCCCCATTTGCTGGGCTGGGCTGATTCCCAGCGGCAGAGCACCACTGAACTAAAAGGTCCCTCCAGCTATTTCAAAGCATCACAGGATGATTATCTGAGGGAAATTTTTGCTAGCTCTGAGTTTAGATGTAGAAGTGCACTTAGGTAACTGCGTGGCATTTGTTCCACGCAGTTTGCTGTCTGTGCAAGCCTGCTAGCAAGTTGCATTTTACTGCAAGTTTGGAGGAAAGAACAAGATGCAGAGCAAGGACTGGTTTTCATGCATTTTTGGGGAGGTGGAATTCATTGGGATGATGATCACATGGCTAGAAGCTTGTGCCTACTGAACATGTAGTAAATAATTGTTGCTTGAACTTAATACTTCCATGTACCATTGGAGCCGCAGTACAATATAACTTACGGTGCATAATTAATCATGAGCAGGCTGATGACCTGTATTAAAATGCATATTGGTAAATGCTGAGCACCTTACTTAGGATTCTCAGCATTCCTTAGTCTTAACATGGAGATTCAGATATCGTGGTAACTCTGACTCCTGTGAGCAGGAAACACCAGTACTTCAATAGTTCCTGCTGTATAAGTCTTACTTATTGTTTCCATTTTGAAAATTAGTCTGGGTTTGCATGTGCTCTGATTTTGAAGCTTTTCCTGAATGGCTTTGAAGTCTGTTGAAAGTTCTCCGGATCTTTTCAAACTTCAAAGATTGATAGTGTTTTCTTTCTGTCCTATAGAAGGGTGTAGTAGAATGGGGGGATATAGTAGAAATGATCATATTAAAAAAAATAAAACACATTAGAAA
Organism: Hypotaenidia okinawae; assembly: GCA_027925045.1. Classification (NCBI taxonomy): domain Eukaryota; kingdom Metazoa; phylum Chordata; class Aves; order Gruiformes; family Rallidae; genus Hypotaenidia; species Hypotaenidia okinawae. Next base: position 10,764,832 of record BSDF01000002.1, read on the forward strand.
GCCAGACCTTTTCTTTAAGATTCTTTAATCCATTCAGAGAACATGTGCTTTTGCTAGAGGGAAAAGTCCATGAATGCTGTGAATAGTGTTTTACGAGCCATGTTTTCTCAGGACACAAAGAAGGCAGCAAGAGGAGGAAGCAGAAGCAGAGAGAGGAACAGAAGAAGAAGAAGTCAACCAAAGCGAGTTACTAAAATGGACTTCTCTGCTGTGCCAATACCTTTATAACAATGGCGATGTTACATTTGAGCACACCTCTGTTCTGTATATTTTTTGATTGTTCACACTGCTAGCAAGGAAGTAACTCATGTTTAAAACTGTACTAAAATTGCACTATATTATCCTTTTTAGTTTCACAGAGTGGCTTTCTTGTCAGTCAGGTTAGGGAATTTGAAGGAGGCTGATCTTGGTTAGAAGCATGCTATGTTTGAAGATTGGAAAGCGCTACAGAATTTCTTACCTCTTCCTTCCCTGGGACTAAAAAGACTCTAGTCTAATGTTTGTTTTGTAGGACATAAAGGGTTGTGCAAGTGCCTGTTTGTTTGATCACTCCGGCATCAGCATCAGGCCTGTTGAAAGAAGAGTCCTATTCACTCATGTCATTGAGGATAGGATTGAGAAATGACCTCTTACAGGGTAATTTATGCAAGATTAATAAGTGACTTTTATGGTTGGTGGGGGTTTTTTCCTGAAGTTGGGCAGCAAAGGTTTGTCCCTGCTATTAAAATATGCCTCGATTTTAAATTGTATCATGAAGTTATAACCTCTGATTTTAAGAAACTTAGTGTAATGATGGTCTTCTGAAAGTAATCCTACCGATTTCCATAAGCATAGTTGACTCCTGATGAATCATTTAGTGGAATCATTCCTTATTTTAAAAGTTTGTTTTCAGAACCTTGAGACAAATGATCTGTTACTTTAAAATTGCTCTTTGTTTCTGCTGAGTAAGTTTCAGGAAACAAACAATTTTTTCAGCATCCATATCAGATTTTATCAGCTTGTTTCTGCAAAGAAAACTCAGACCTTTACGTATGAAAGCATTTTGCATTGGTTTCATTGCAGGACTATTTTATTTTATTTTATTTCTTTTTTTTTTTAGCTTGAAAAGATGTCTTCCATTTAAAAGAAATATGTATTTTATGGCAAGATTACTTCCTTGCTTTCCCATACTTGTCTCATGTGCATGACACACTGCTTCTCTTAACCTTTTAGTTTGTCCAGAGACCTTCTGTTGCCTTAAGCATTTACCTGCATGTTTCTTGTCAGTATGTTGCCACCTCTTTTTAACCTCCAGGTAGGAGTTATCAGCTTATGGTTTTGTTCTCTTTCTTTTGTCTTCCTCTTGTGTTGTTGGTGTAGCAGACTTAAACCTGGCAATATTGAAAGTCCACAGTTCCTGGAGAAACTCACTCATCCTGAGGTTTAAAAGACATAGCAATGCACATATTGGCATAAGGAAGGAGCTAAACAGAAAAATCAAGTCTGCACTCTAGCATGGTTTGCTATAACAAGTTCTGGTGTTGTCTGGTATCTGACTGGTTTAGCTTTGAATGCTTACATTGCCCAGTGTAACCCTACACAAACATATAGCCGTACATGAACTCTGTTGGGGTATTTAAATTATGGTTAATATGAAATAAGACTGAGTACCGGTTTTCTGTCACTTAAGTACCACTTTTTATTTTATTTTTCCCCCGTTTTGTGCAGTGTTACTAATATTTAAAAATAAAGAAAATTCTCCTTTATACTTTGTTCTCTTGCACTGTACTGTAGGCTGGAGCTGGCATCAGATATTCATGTTTAGTTTCCATTCAAGATTAGGCTGCAAGTACAAGGGGGAGAGTCTGCATCCATGGAACGCCCACAAGCATACCAAGTTGTTCCTTTTGCTAAATCCACGAGCAAGTTGATACAGCCCCTGGGGGCTTCTGGCCAGAAACATCACTGTAACAAGCGTCTACCTCAAACAGAGCTTGCCCAGTCGCAGTGCAAGGAGTATTCATGCTGGATAATACCCGACTCTCTGAATTGCATCCCATTTAGTATGCTTTCCATGCTTTGGGAGAAGTCTGCCCCAGTATGTATGTCATAGCGCTCCTTATTTGTTGGGAAAATGGTGTGTGCTTTGGAAAAGCAGACGTGGAGGAAGGGAGAGGCGACACCAATGTAGGGTTGGTCTCCCCAGGCTGTTCCTGCGCTGTGAGCAGCCTCACATCACAGGACAGAGTGGCGTCGGATCAAGAATGTGCCTTGAAGAGTTAGAGCAGACCTCGATTTGGTACGTAAATATCTTCTTGACTCTGATCCCTGTGTTAAGCTTGAAGGAGGAGGATAGAGCATTAATTAGTTAGGAGACCTGAAAGGAGGCTCTAAATTAGTTAGGAAGCCTGTCTTACCAAGAGCATCCTTATCCCACTGGAAAGGTGCTGGCAAGCTTGCAGCTGAGCTCCTACACCCCTTGCTTCCTATGGGGAGAACCACAGAGGCCCCAGGGGAGGGAACCATGGGCATAATCTTTCTTATGACTATCTAGAATCTACCCAAGCAAGAAACGTGGGCCTACAGCCATTGAACCTAATCCCTTCCTTTGGCCTGATTGGTTATGGGTTGACCATAACCATGAAGCAGGGTTGTCAGCCTGGGTGTAGCACTGTGCTCACAGGGCAAGCTGGATGTGGTGCCACATCTGCCACGTAGGTATGAGCAGGCACGTACCTGAGGTCTTTGTATCCCAGAGCATCCATCTGCCAGTGGTGAAGGCTGTGTGATGATACAGTTACTTAAAGTATGTGTTGGGGCAGGAAAAATGCAGGTGGGTGTACAACTGATAACAGATGATCCTGGCCCAAGTGTGGCTGTGAATAAATGTATTGTGAAAGTTGGAGAAAGATTCCTGACCATCCTACAACACTTCTGAGGAAGAGCTGAGGACAGAAACAGTGCTAGTTTAAATACAGACCTGACGTGATTTATAAAGTGTATTGCAAAATGATTCTTCACAGAGCGGTTACCTGGGCTCAGAGACCCAAGGTGTTTTCAATCCCATTTAGTTTCCATAAGAAAATTAAATTAGGGTAAATAACACGGTGAGTTGAGTAACAGCATAATTAAAATGACACACTGGAAATAAAACAATTTTATCTCAAGATAGCGGGGCACCATCACAAACAAGCAAAATATGGACAGATAAGGGATCCTGCTCCTCACTTGGAAGCTGCCACTATGAGAAAGGTTAAAAATCAGTTGGTTTTCCACACCTTTTAGACATGTGTAGAGTCTTCTCTATGCTCCTTTATGTCCAAATTTCGTTCACATTTTAGTGCTCTCTCTTGTTGCTCTGCCTTACTCCCTGTAACTCACCTATTGACAGGGCGGAGCATACACCTGCCCATGATCAGGTATATTTAACTCTCCTCTTCCCAATAAACAAGTTGGATTCTGATCTTAAGTGACATCTTAACATTATTTGCAAAACTTCGCTCACTGCTACCTGTAGCACTGAAAACTCTAGGCCAGGCAAGGCAATTTTCCTCTCCACTGATGGGAATTGAAAGAGGGCACTTAAAGCCATTGATGGTCAATTTTAATATATGTTCATATTTGAAACTATGATCGATTCAGCTGCTTTGTGTGAGCACACTTTGACTCCTCACAACTTTTTCTAGCCAAAAAGGATTAGGTGGGATGGTCGGAAGTGCCAGCTTTATTAAGTACCTTGTTGTCTTCTCTTCGGCACCAGCTGTTTACTACTGAGGGCAGGACAGCACTTCCAAAGTGCCTGAGCTGACCCAAGATGATGTTTCCAAGCATGGGGTAGGTTCCCTTGCTGCTCTCATCATAACAAGCAGATACCGCCCATGTCATCTGGCACATCTTGAACTACAGCATGAAGTATCCTAGACTTTCCTTCTGCCTGTTCCAGAAGGCCTCATTTCGTCACTGCAAAACCGACCCAAAAAGCAAGAAGGGAGTGTGAGAGGATGGTGAAAAGACATGCTCTTGTAACAAGTCTGAACGCTTTGATTTCAGGAAAATGCCTCCACATCTGCTTGGAAGTGATCACAAATTTTCTAGGATGTCTCCAAGGAGGGAACAGGACCTCACTGCACTGGCTGTTATGTTTAATTGCATCTCTTCAATGTCTGTTTCCATTGGCAAGCACATGCACCTCTCTAATAGCGTGCGCAATGTTTTCCATCCCTTGTTTGGGAAGCGCTCGTCCTTTGGTCAATGCAGAGCAGCTTCCTTGTTCTTTTGGCTGTTGGTGGTTGCAGTTTAATGAAGTTTTATGATACAACAGGTGTTCTCTTCACATTAGCTCAGTAGTTGAGAGTTGCAGTTGGGACAATTTCTTTAATTTAAAAAGCTAAATTTACTGCCAGGTTTTTAAAGACAAAAAGCTAAAAGTGCAGAATGTTAGATTGTGCAAAGCTGGTAGGCAAACACACCTCTTGAATGTGTTAGGTTAAAGCCTGCAAAGTATATGTTTCTGCCTGATTTTTGAAGTCTCGGTGTGTGACACCTTTGGATGGCTCAATATGATAACTCTGAGCAGTGCCGGTTGCTATGTGAAACCTAGAAGTAGTCTGAAGCTTCTTTCATAGACAGCATGCTTGGAGTTGATGAAGGGAAGGAGATCTGAGGGGACATTAAGGAGCAGTAAGCAGACGCTTCCCAGTGCACTTGAAAGTGTCACTCAGCAGAGGCGCAGGACTTGATCCTGGCAGCAGATGCCAGCCACAACCTGTTGTACTAGTAGTGTTGTGACCACATGGGCTTTACCACTTTGAGATTCAAGGCGAGGAGGTAACCAGCACTGGAGCCCTCCCAGTGCTGTGAGTCACACTTCATACCCATAAAAATGATTTGTCAGCTACCTGGCCCTCTGTCCTGTCTTTGATAGTGACTAATGGTGGATGCCTAGGGGAGAACACAGGAACAGGCTAAGCGTGTAATTATACCTCACCAGAATGTTTTCCCAGCTGCAGCACTCTGGGTCAGAGGCTTCTGGATCCAGAAATGGTCTTTCCGTTGCCCAGTATGTTTTTTCCACAGACTTGTTCAACCTCTCAACACCCAGCGTCCTGTGTCAAAGGGCTGGGTAATGAGATAGCCCCTGTGTTTTAAACGCCTCTCCTAGAGCTTCCTTTGTTTTCTTCCTGCCTTCCTGACACTGGAAGAGGCAGTGAACATCACATCCTCACTCACGTTTTCCATGTCACTTATGATTTAACACCTTTTGCTCATGACAGCCTTTAGTTAAATCTTTTGTGGCTCAAGAGGTCCTGCATATTGAACTATTCCATTTAGAAAAGACTTCCTGATCATCCTCTCAAGTTAGGAAAGCTTGTTAAACAGCATCTGTTGCTCAACTCCATAAATGGACCACCTGGATGAGCACAACTAATATTTTAGCAACTTGCTAAATCCCTGTTATCAGTCTGACAGCAAAGGGCCATGCAAAGCCCGGGATGCAGGAAGAGCAGACTAATGCTTGAGACCTAGCTCTGATGCCCTCAGACTCAGCAGGATCTCATGAGATCTGCAGTGAGAACATATGAGCTCATGGCAGTGATGGTATCTCCAGAGCATCGTGCTGCACACCTTCACGCACCTTCCCACCCTCTCAGCCAAAATTTCATCATGGGGCATTCTGTGGTGGCTGGTGGGATGCGCTCCTTGTGACTCAGGCACCGCTCCTGCCACTGCTCATTTCTCCAGGGGCTGCGAGCACCGACTGTCGGTACCTGCTTGGCAGGCAGTGCATGGACTCTGGGTAAGTGCTTTCTCTAAGGAGCTCCTGGTGGTGCCAAGGCCAGTTTACCTGCTCCCACAGAAAAGTGGCGTTGGCTGTATGATCCCTGCCAGCCAGGCAAGGTTTGGTAACCTTGGGAAGACACCTTGCTCCTGGTATAACACGTCCCTGCAGGCAGCTCCTGGAGATGTGGGCAGTGTGACTCCACATGTCCCTGATTTCTGTAGCACTGCCCCTGGCAGCATACTTCCAATCCTTTTTTGTCCAATCTGCAGATGATATTTCTCAACTGTAGTCATCTGGGCTGTGACTTTCCCTCAGCATCTTTTGTGCAGGGGCAGCTGTCTGCAAGTATTTGCTTACTGGGTTTTAGGGTCACTGACGTCATCTGAAATCTTAAATGGCTCATAGTTAGTTATGTGGAAACACCAGTGATGGTTGGGAGGATCCAGTGAGATGGCAAGGTGCAGGATATCAAGAAGGTGCACAATATCAAACACTGACTGTTAAGGTGCTAAATCAAAATTTTCCCATCGATCCAACCCATCCCAAAAAAAGATGTGTCAGGATCTGTCAAAGCTGAGAGTGTGTCTGGCTCTGGAGTCCTTGTTCGGATCCAGCTCCACTTTAGCCATGATTTTGCCCAACAGCTTTTCCTTCCGAGCACAGACATAGGCTGGATAGACAGGTAACCTGTCTCTGCTCTGGCAGATAACCCTGCTGTAGTTTGCAGGAAGGGGTTTTTTTGGATGCACCTGGCCTCTTCTTTCTCAGCAGGATTCAGGTTTGGTGGTGGTGGTATTTTACTCAACAAAATGATTTTCCTTGGAACCACAGGAATCCTATCATGAATACTTAGCTATCATGAATACTTAGGAAAATATTATTCAATTCATGTGTAATGTGAGTTGCATTAGGAGACGGGATGTGATAGAACATGACGGTAATGAGTCACCTTATATCATGTTTCATTGTGATGTCTCAGCTGAGAAAGCTAGAGAGCTATAGGTGTTCCTACCAGCCCAATTATGAAACAACTGCTGGTTCATGCAGAGATTATTAAGTTTTTCCTAGGCTAGTTAGCAGATAGGTTTAGGTCTGTGGTTTAGCAATGTTTTGTTTAAGTTGCTAACAATGAACTGCCTCAGACTATATTTTCCACACAGAAAAGTCATCAATCTCTTGTTACCAAGGATTAACCTTGCTCAGAAACTCCAGTCATCAGGACAAGATTGTCTCTTCCAGCAGAGGGGAAAGTTTGTGAGATTCTCTTTATTTTGCAGTTACTTTCTGCTGGCATAGACAAGAAGAGGATGATGATGCCATTGCCTCTTGCTGTTGTAGAACTGAGAATATGAAGGCATGATTTGGAAACCCAGGATCTTAGAGGCTGGTCTTGTACTTCTCAGTTTAATCCAGAGTGTGACAGATGCCCAGACACAGGCAGAAAAACTCAAACAATTTTCAAGGTAGGCTTTTCATCTCCATTACTGCTGGCAGCATTGATGGTGGTCATTAGGAAGAAACAAACAGGACCTTTCAGGACATCACACCAGCACTGGATATGGAGTTGTGTCTATGAGACACAGGGGATGGTACTGGTGGAGACCAATAGGTCTCTGTTCCTCTCGACCACTGGAGTGGGACTCTCCATCACTGGTCTGGTGAGACTTTCAGCCAACTGCTTTGCCTTCTGCTGAAATGCCCATGGATTTACCAAGGCTCCACAAACAGCTGCTCAGCTGGGCATTCTGGAAGAATCATCTGCTGTACGTGATCTTCTATAGTAATATAAACACTTCTATGAAGACAGGCTGAGAGAGTTGGGCTTGTTCAGCCTGGAGAAGAGTCCGAGGAGACCTTCTAGCAGTCTGTCAGTACGTAAAGGGGCTACAGGAAAGCTGGAGAGGGACTGGTTACAAGGGCAGGGAGTGATAGGACAAGGGATTATCTAAATCTGCCCTCTTAAGCTCAAAGAGGGCAGATTTAGATTAGATATGAGGAAGAAACTCTTCCCTGTGAAGGTGGTGAGGCCCTGGCACAGGCTGGGGAAGGGGAAGCTGTGGCTGCCCCTTCCCTGGCAGTGTTCAGGGCCAGGTTGGATGGGATGTTGGGCAACCCAGGCTAGTGGAGGGTGTCCCTGGGACAAGATGGGCTTTGAGGTCCCTTCCAACCCAAACCAGTCTGTGATTCTGTGGTGGATGAGGGGTATTTTTTTGGGTAAAAGTTTAGGTAAATTTTGAGAATAAGGATTTGTATGTTCAACTTTTCTTGTGCTGTTGACTCGTGGAAGTTGGGGGGCGGGCTGCAGTTTCTAGCCCCTCACACAGGGCATGATTCGGGCAGGTCTCCTCTCCCACAGCCCTGTGCTTTCTCCTGGCTGTGACTCTTCAGCGGTCCCTGTCCCTGTAGCCCTACATCTCTCTGCAGCTGAAAAAGTCAGTTCAGTGAAATGCTCAGGGAGGTTTGCTGTGTCAAAGAACAGAGACCAGGGTAGGCCCTTTCCCTTCATTTTTGTACTGCAGTTTGAACTCCCATCCTCTAAAGTGTTGGCCTCATGCCATTAACCCTTAGCAGCCCTGGTTTGAGGAGAGTGTTTCCTAGAGGGGCTGTAAATGCTTGAGAGGAGGCATCTGGGGAGGGAAGCTGAATAATGGAAATGTTAGCAGACCTTTCATTACACACCCAATACATCATTACTTCATTGGTTTGCTTTTGTCTTCTGTTTTTATAGGTTTTGGGGGTTCCCCACCCCCCCCCCCCTTGATCAATAGCATTCATCCTACTCAGCGAACAGGCTTGATACTGTTTTTATGGTGTGAAAATTACTGTTGCTTTGACTGGCTCCTATTACCAGGTGACACTGCTTGGCAGAAAAACAATGAATCTTCCTATTATTTGGAAAATAAATGTGATTTATGGGAGCAGCAATCGATAGTGGTCTGCGTCTTGCCGTCAGAGTGCTTGCTTTCTTGAAATAAGGCTTTTACCTTTGGAGTGTGAGGGCTGTTTGTCTAGTGCTGTGGAGCAATTTATAATGCATATTTTCTAATCTCAGCTTTTATTAAGAATGTTTAAAAAGATAATGATAAAGAAAACATCAGTTGTCTTTTTAAGGATTTGATGCTTATGTGGAGAGTCAAATGGGTGTGAAGTTAAGCATGTTGGCAGGGAAGGACACATCGTGGACAACAGAAATGCTGGAGGGAGGAGGAGGAAGGGGAAAGCCAAATACTGAGCACCTGCTGTTGGTTCCCTTCACTTGAGAGAGGATGGTCAACTCTGAAGATTTGTTATTAACATCCTCACAATGTTAGTATAAAAAAATATACCAAATTCAGCTGCAGGGAAACAGCCTTTGTTTTATGGGCAAGAGGGTTTTATTATGAAAATCTGATCTACTACATTACATGAGTCCATATAATGTCACTTAATGATTCTTGCATAGAAATTATGATCTCATGGCAAATCCAGAGTGTATCTCATTGAGAAACACCCAGCCACAACTGGCATAATTACCTCTTTTAAGCATCACTTCGTACAGAAGGTACTTCAGTTTACTCAGGTCTTCAAACAGCAACTTCTTCCAAGCAACTCCCTGTCTGGTTGCAATGTCTTTACCCAGGTAGGATTGTTGCTGGCCAGGATTAACCATAGGGTTTGTGCTGAGGTAGCTGCAAGGAATGAGTTTCAGTGGGTAAAACAGCATAAATACAGCTGCCAGGGCAGATATAATTATGCAGACTTTGATAAATATAATTGCACTGTTGTTAAAGGGACTTTGGTGTAGTTTATTTCTTCAACTTGCAAGAGTTGGATAGAGATAGAGAGCTGTCAAAGGGAGTGCATGGTTTTGTTTCCTTATCTGGAATGAGAGCCCCAGGACACAGCTGTATTCTTGTACTTTGAAGATTAATTTAAAATAAATACCATACTTTTTATATCAGGCTCTTTTCTTCTGTCTGGGATTTTTGTCACGTGGCTGTACGTCTTGCAGGTGCAGCTTTTCCTGATGTCCCACTTTGGAGAGGATGTGTTCACATGTATTTTCCTGGCTATGGGTGCAGGATTCAGCACTGTGTGTGTTAGCACTCTATTTCTAGTGAGAAGTGTCTATACTGGGATAATGGCACATGAACTTGAAGAGGTGTTATACGTTAATTATACCAACACAGATAGGCTGAAGTATAATTCTGGACTTGCTTAAGGCTTCACATATGTAACATAATTAAACTATTTCTATATATATCAATACACTAAATCTCACTCTTAAAGGATATTTTACTTTCACCAGGAAATAAAATAACCAAGTAACAGGAATAATAGGTTGCTACCTCAGAATCTGGTCATACCATGATGACATTATCAGGATGTGCCCTATGAAAGATCCTGAAAATGTCTTCCTATTTGCTTTTTAACTCATGGAGTGCACAACGCTATTCTGAATGGAACCAGCCTTTCCTTCATTTAGCCTGGCAGTTGCTGTGCTGTTTGCACTAATATATACAGCTATGCAGTGAATTAAATCGTGATGCATCCTTCCAAGTGCAGTGGTGAAGGGACCCCATCAACCCACATGACCTTAAAGCAGTCTTTGCCATCTAGTTCACATTGCTCCAAATGTGGAGCACTGTACTGTGATGACTTAACTCCAATACTTACATAGTAAACTCCCAAATCCTGCTATCATTTATGAGCCTAGGAGGAGCTTTGCTCCACTAAGCTTAATGTACTCCCGTCAGGTTCCTGACTTCATAAATAAAGCAGTGCTCTACTTTTCCCCTAGGAAGAGGTGGTTGTGTTCCCGACTCTCTCGTCAAATTTAAACTGTTACTAAAGCAGCTTTTTGGAATCAGCCAAGAGTTTTCTGCTTTGTAAGCTACCTCATCCTCATTTTGATACAGCTGAATTTCCTAACACATTAGCCTAAAATTTATCGGCTTTGTAAAAAGCCTGTTACTATTCCTTCTTTAGAGTCCTTCTGGTTTTCTGCAAATCCTGAACATTTAGGGCTGCAAAGCATATTATTCTGCAAGCACAATTTTTGCTGGAGGAATCAGGCCTCACAGATATGAAGTTCAAAGTTGGAAATTTGCTCGAGTGAGGGTGAGCTGGAGGCAGAAAGTGGTTTGATGTATGATGCATGGCCACATTACAAACATAACTCTGTTCTTGAGAAGGTGGCTTTCATGGTTAAGAGAGTAGCCTGGGACTTAGAGTATCTGCATGCAGTTCCTGACTTTGCTCCTGCCTTCTTGAATCAATCTTAAAATGGTTACCAGTCAGCCTGTCTCTCTGTTCCCCCTGAATAAAATAAGGTAATTTAATCCTTTTCTCTTGCACTTCATTCAATCCATTTAGATCATTAATTCTTCAGACCAGGAACTCAATCATGCTGCTTCACAAGGAAAGCACACAGAGAAATAATGTGGAGCAATACAGATTAAACAGTTTTGTAGCTTATAAATTCAATCCTACAGAGTACCCCCCTCACAACCAATACTGAAACAGCAGGGTTCTCCCTCCCCCTGAAATCTAGACACATGGGGATGGAGATGGGTGAGGTCTGCTAAGCGCCCTACTCCACCCTCTCATTGCATCCCCTCTCACTCTGCCTAATTGTATTTGCAGTGCAAGTATTTGTACAACCACAGCTGTGCCCGAGGGCTTTCCCAGAGATAAGGACTTTTATTTCACTTCCATCCACAGCTATCTGAAAAATAATGTAATTAGTTTATTCCCTGTTTGTCAAGAGAAAACAAAACTGAACAGCTTCAATGGCACTTGGAGGAACAACACATTCCTCCCTTAGGCATAATTCAGCCTGTGAGTCTTGATCCAGCTGTTCCTCTGCTATGATGTCCACCACTCTGGGGTGTGACACCGAGCAGGGCTGTGAGAAGCTACTTTCTTGATTCGCAGGAAAATTTCAGCACATCCATCACAGGAAAAGTTATTAGAAGTCGTCAGTTATTTACCTGCTACATTTGTAACCTGCCCTTTTGTGGGTACTCACATCTTCAGGGTGTGGGTTAGTGCAGGAGCATTGTCACCCATCTTCTTCTGGCTTTCCTTCAGCTCTGCCAGCAGTGCTGGATGTAAGTCCCACTGGAGTGGAACAGACCCTGTAACTGCACTCTGTAGAGGTTTAAGTATATTTTCCCCCTTGTTAGAGAAACCTAATGTAACCCTAACTATCCAAGCCAACCACTGTGGTAAAAAAGATGCCATCAGATCTCAGGAATCCAGAGCAAAAGAAGGAACATTTAAGAAGGCCCCCAAACCAGCTACCTTTAATGGAATTAGATAGCTTAGCTAAATAAATAAGGAGCTATTGCCTTTGGGAAAAAAAATCTCAGTGATTTCCCCTGAGGTAAAATCAGTAGAGCAAAAGAAAAAATAAAAAGAGGTCTAAAAAAAATATCCCTCACCATAAATCCAAAGGGACTTGTCAGTTCTACAGCAGAAATTGGAGAGACCACTCAAGCAAGAAGAGGATTAGGCTATCTCCTATCAAAGCACGCATGGATTTTTACAGCAACTTAAACAGAAAGTGATGGGGGTTTGGTTTATTATTTTTTACCTTTTCCATCTGTGGCAAAGATTGGAAGAAAAATACACACAATACCATCCCTAAGGTAATGTTTTTCCAGTGGGACCAGTGCCCACATCTTCCTTCTAGGTTCACCAACTTTAACAATTATAACACTACTCCGCTTTTCACAGCAACCCCAATGGTGTAGTGTGAAACATCTGTGCCTTTGGTTAAACCTATGGAGACCCTTCTCCCACGGTGCTGAACATGGGAGTGAGCTGGCCTGGATGTGAGATGGAAAGGATGTTGTCGGTGATGAAGAGTCCTGGATGCTGCCTGAGGCAGGAGAGCTGGAAACAGCTATGCTGCCACAAATCCTGCCTCCTAATCCACTCTGACCTGGGCTCCGGATCCCAGACACATCAGCACTCAGCTATTTTGAATCTGCCCAGGCTCCCAGAAATACCAGGCATGCCCTGAGCATACTTGCATTAGCTCAGCCTCTGCCGTGAGAACATGGTGTGAGCATGTTTGCTCCATGCTAGGAGCACTGCGCTTGCCTGCTGCAGCGCCTCCATGCCACCACAGGACAGTGTGACTGTGTCTACAAGTAGCAGAAACTGGGCAAATTATTACTGGATGGGAATGATTCTTTATTAAAACTCAAATTATTTTCACTCGGCCTTCCTCTTTTCAGACTGTGCCCTTGCTCAAGTGTGTAGTTGGCTCTAAGCATCGAGGAGAGGGGATTGATTGCATTACTGCTGTATAGTCGTTGGCTCTGGCACAAGTTACCTCATTGCTCTGGTTCTTTTCTTCTTAATGAGGTCCTTCCAGGTACTGTCTCCTCTAGGCTCAGTCCCACTCCAGCCTTCTCTTCTTCATTCCTGCATCTCCTTATGTTGGGCTGTTGGCAGCTTTTGGGGGCACAGACAAGCTCATTGCCATTTGGTGTGTCCCTTGCCTTTCTCGTTATATGGCTCCTGTAGTCATTTCATAGCAAGCTATGCTGGGGCAGCATAAGTGGGAATCGTCACTTATACATCTTCAGACCTACTGGTACACTGTGTGTTTGGTGACTGGTCCTTCACTGTCACACTGTGATTCAGCCCTGCTCCCACCATCTGTTTCATGTTGTTAACCAATTTTTCCCTAAAGAGAAGACAGGTATGTTTTTAATTTGGAGTCTGCTGCTGTACTTTCAGCTCACTCTTCTTAAAGTTACTAATTCCAGGACAGACACAGTCTTCTCTCCCTTTTTCAGCGTCACATTCTGGTGCTGTTGAGGTAATGTGTCTCTGTCTAGCTTTTAGTTACAAAGCCATTGCCACTGTATAACTGTCTCCCTTTCTTTTTTTTTCTATTTAAAAAAAAATTTCCTTGCCACTCTATCAGCAGCTAGAGAAAAACTGTTATCTCATCCCTATGGGCAAGGCACGAAGAGATAAAAAGCAATTCCAACACCAAAGCTTAAAGTCTACCTGCCCAGGCTTCAGCCATCACCCTCCCTTGGCTAAACCTGACAGCGTTATAGAACCACAGAATCACAGAATGGAAGTGTTCAGGGTCAGGTTGGATGGGGCTTTGGGCAACCTGGGTTAGTGGAGGGTGTCCCTGCCCATGGCAGGGGGTTTGGGACTAGATGGGCTTTAAGGTCCCTTTGGACTCAAACCAGTCTGTGATATCAATCCACTTTGAATTTACATCATCCCTTTTTAACCTGAAGACTTCTAAACACGATTGCCTCAGTATATGAATATTTTGTTCTCAAACAGTAGTCAAGGATGCTGTCAATCTGCATCTGGCTGTCTCAAGGCTAGCCACAGTAAAGGATTCATTGCTCAATACGTGGGTAAAATGGATTCCATATCTTTGCAACATTCAGCCTCAGGCATTTTATTATGACTGGGGCTAAAGATAAGCTTTCAAAATAAAGCATTGTTCTATATTGTTAGTAAAGTGACCGCAATCCCTACTCTGCCTAGTTTTCCTGTTTTAAAAATTCCTCTGATTGGGATTTTGTAGACTAGTACCACCTTCCTGGAGTTATTTCAGATGAATCATTCTGATGCCAGGGAAAAATTTTACTGATATCTCCCTCACCCCCTGGAAAATCCATTCATATTTTAAAAACTTAGGAGAAAACCAGAAATTTGCCAGTTCCCAACTATCATTTGCTCCTCGTAGCCTACTTTTGGAGCATTGCCAGAAGATCTCATCAGTCAGCTTGAGATGGCTCTTTCAGCATAATGTATAGCTGTGGACAAGACATAGACACATGAAAATAACGGCTGCTGATCTTGCTATCAATATGCTCCTTGACCCCTGTCTGGGAACTACTATAATATTAATTCAAGTCTCATGTTGTCTCTTCTCTTTGCTTGTAATGTGTTTGCTTTGTAGGCTTTATTACTGAGTTACAGATTTCACAAACTGTGCATAAAATTCACACTGTTAGCGTGACACCCCCAAATGCAAACCTGTCTTCTGGATTCCTCCTGGGAGCTAGTTACTCTTTGCATGACCTCAGCACCTTTCTACTCACCCAGCACAGGAGCAGAACTAATATTAGAAAGCATTAAACGTGCTTTTAGTGTAGAATCATTTTATTTAAAGCTACTAGCCTAAACCCCAGTTGAATGTACTTGCCAAAACATGAGCCTTTGGCGTGGCACAGATACCATTTTTTGTGTGAAAGCATAGATTCTTGCATAGAAAGATTTATCTGATATTAATGACATAGCTGCATTCAGATTGCATGAATCAGTACGTGCCATAAACTTGCTTGAAGACTCGTTAAACCTGATGAATTAAATAACCCTTCTAGGCTGGAGAGAGATGTTGCTGTTACAGTTTATGATATATCATATATCACATCTGATTGTTATTGTTCTACCCGTGTTATTTTATGTGTAAAAAGGATAATGCCAGCAGGAATAAGTCCGACTTATTTAGGAAGAAACAGATACTCTGCAAACAGAAGACAGTGCAAAAAGCCTGGATTTTGGGAAATCTCCTGGAAATCTCTCTGATAGCCTGAGGAAACACTGGAGGACTTGTTTATATGGAGAAAGAGCCTGAAGAATGTTATTATGGAGTAGTTGTTATACTGTGGGTTGGGTTGGGGTTTTTTTAACAGTAAAACAACTTGTATTCTGATTTTAATTTATTTTGAGTGCTTTTCCTTTGGGAATGTTGCCACAGGAGCTGCTTATCCTCTGCTTTGGTCTCTTAGTTTGGAGTCTGGTACTCGATGATACTGATATATGTTGTTTCTTCTCTTCCCAGGGAGCACTGGACTGGGGCCTAAATCTGCATTTCAGTGGCTCTCTAAACCGTTTAGGCTTGAGCAAAGGTAAATCCTCTTAAAATTGCAGGCCAAACATCATTTGCTTTGTGTTATCTATATAAGCTCTTTCTTTTTTCTTTTTTTATAGTTTTTTTTTTTTAGCTGGTAGCACAGTTCCTCCAGTTCTCAGGTTTACACTCTTGGTCGGTTATGTATGTGTTGGCTGGCAGAGAGCAGCTCCTATCAGCCTGAACCAATTCCCAATGGAGTCAGTGGGTTCTGAGCCAGGACAGCTGCCCTTGGCTGTGAACTGTAAAATAAATATTTCTCTTAAACACGGAGGATCTTGAGTATTCCAAGAATGTCTCAAAAGCCGATCTAGGCTATGTCAGCTCTTCTTCATATGCAAAGGGGAAAAACACGTTCAGAACTGAAGCATGGGAAGTATGCAATGCTGAGATGTGTCATTGTCTAAACTTTGGGCAGGGTGGGATGTTAGGGAGGGTTTCCAGGGAACCAGAAAAACTTTCACCAACTTACTGGCTGACATCCATGGCAAATGTCATTCCAGATATGGCCGAGAATTGAGCAGCTCTATAGCAATGTAAAACCACATCCAAAAATAAAGATCACAATACTTATATTTCAATGTTAAATGGTAAAAATTCAAGTGCTGCAGAAGGCAGTGAGACTGAGGAAGAGAGTTATAATCCCTGGAAATATTTAAATGAGCAGTTTTCTGTATTTCTGGTTAAAAACAAGTTAAGAGTTTAGATGCATTTCAGTGTGTGAGCTGTTTCCTGGCTTTAGGAGGGACTAATCTTTAAGTTATGTAAAACGTGTTTTGCTAAACTGTGGATGAAATTTCTCTCACTCGTCCAGTGATGGGTCCTGCTGCGATGCGAATGTAGTGTCTCTGACTTAAATGGTCTGTTTTAAATCTAATACATAGACAGGCACAGCAAAAAGCTACCTTTCAAAGAAATCCATCTAGGACTTAAAAAAATCCTCACTCGGGGTACATAACATTGTAGAAGTAAACAAGTATTCCTTAACTCTTATAGCTAAAGCCCTGCTGAACTAGAACCAAATTAAACACAAGATTTGTGCTGCTCCATACAAGACATTGTCCTCTATGGATTTTCTTCTTACATGTCCCTTTGCTCTTTTGTCAGGTCTCTTTCTAACTCTTTGTTGGGCATTGTTGGCCTTGACTCCCAGGTCCAGTATTGTCTCACAGCTCTCTGAATTACTGGGTTCCTTGGGTGGCAAGCACCTGTAGGGAGATGCCTCCAAGGAGCCTGCTAAATGCCTACTGCATTCTGTGGAGTTCTATTCAATGCGATTTATTGCATAGGAATATTTGAGCTCATCCTGATGACCATCTGACTTGCCTTGTGAGCTTCAGTGGTCAGACTAACATTGACTGTAATGGCACCCTACACACCAGCCACCCTGGCAGACACCTCGGCTTCCGTGTCCTAAGCAGGCTGTGAATCCTACCTTTGCTGTCCAGACTAAAATCCAGGTGTGACTTTGTGAGTGCCCAGCCATTAGTTTGCATTCAAACTAGTATTTTCTCCCAATGCTTCCTTCTTTCTACATCCTTTCCTAATCATGGAAGGTGATAACCCTATTCTGCCTGTCACTCAGGCTCCCAGCCTGGCCATCATATTTGCTGGGATTTAGCAGAACTATGATTCATGAAATCTCAGTTCTTCTTGACTGATGGCTTCTCCAACAGCCAATCCTTCCTAGCAATGCACGCAGGTAAATCTCCCCTCCAGACACCCAGTATTTCCCATCTAGGTCCTTACGGGTTCCTTTTCCCTTCAGAAATTAAATCCTACCCTGCTCCTACCAACAGGCTATCATAGGTCATTCTCTAGCCTGGATCACCTCTCACCTTTCTTTTTCTCCACTGGTGCCTTTCTCTCAAATACACCGAACATAAGCTTCTTTGGCTCTCAGGGTGCAGCTTGGCCGGTTCCTTACCGTCTGCATCAGCTTTTGTTGCCTGCCAAGGCGGCTACTCCCTGCTGAAGTGCCATCATACCCTTGTTAAAATTTCCAGCAAGCACCATTACGCTGTCTTCCATCAGGCCCCCAGGCTTGGGAGAGACATCTTGCAAACAGCCACAAAGCTACATCATTACTTGCCTTCAAAGCTCTTATTGAAATTCTCCTTTGCCATAAGGCTTAAAAAAAAAAAACAACCCACCACTTTTGACGCTGGACAGACTAGAAGACTGTCTTATACTAAATAATGTATTTGTTTGTGATTTTCCACATTTCCTTTATATTTAGTCGTTACACTTTGATTATAAACTCTTTGGGGTAAGAATCGCATTCAGAGGTTTGTTATTAGGACTCCAAGAACTGAGAAGCCATAAAGACATCACAAGGATTAATATGGAGAGCACTCAACTCACTCTTTTCTATTAAGGAGAAGGACATGCCTAAAATTCCTACATGTTGGATGCTGTGAACTCCTTTGGGACCCGTGAATATTTGCATCAGTTTGCCTAATTCATTGCCATTTTTTTCTGAGGTTATAAGGCTTGTTGTTACCTTCAGGATACGTGGGAGCACCTCATTTCAGCCAGCAGTACATACCAGCAGCTGCTTCTCCAGCGCTGCATTTTGTGGAGAAGCCACTGGAGGGACACCTCCACTACAAAACTAAAACTGGCCGCAGTCTGCTCCAGCTCTTCCAGCCCCATAGCTCCTGCTCTGTCTCCGATGGAAGACTCCAAACAGAGGCCTTGTTTTGCGGGTTAGAAATTATTTCTGGTTAAAAATCAAAGGCCTAACACGCCCTAACATTATTAGTTCTATAAGCACAGGAGGAAAAGAAAGAGTGGGAAAAAATGCTTTTGGGTTACTTTGGACTAGTGTTAAAGCTCACAACGTCATGGGGAGACATGAGAAGGCCTGCTCCTGCACAGCCCTGCTTGCAGAGCACCCCACGCTGAAGGGAGGCCAGCTCACACAACAAAAGGCTGCCAGACCAGGCCAAGAACACCTGTAGCACAGTCTGCAGCCACTGGACATGTGTAGGCAATCAAGTCATCTCTGATAGCTAAGCTGTTCCTCTTGCTGCTGTGGGTTTTTGGGAGTGACAGTCATAGCAAAGCTGAAACCATCTTGTACTGGGGCCCTGGGAGCTGCAGAATTTCCCTTTTCCACATCAAGTCTATTCCTGTTATTGCAAGCTGACTCTTGCCAAACCACAATTTCTTCTAAGCTAAATAAACTAATATTTATGGCTATCCACTACTTTTCCATTAAAAAAAAAAGTCACTGAGAGAGTGGCAATCTGGGGAAGACATGCCAAATGTGTCTAAAACATCCCTCTGTGGAAATACAATTCTATTTTTATCTGAAACAGAAGGCAGGAAACATTTATGTTCCTGAGTATCTAATTTTATCTTGAAAAGAATATTTATTAAAGTCGCCATAGAAACAGAAATTTAGAAGTATTAGACTTATTCCAGTTGTTACAATTACTATTTCCTCCACAGCATGATCTGTTATATAGCAAATAATAAACAGCTCAGGATCTGGTATAATCTTATTCTAGAGATTTATGATGGACCTCCCCCTAAACTGTGACATGTAAAACTGTCCTTTCACATCCCTGCTTTAATTTACTGAACAAAAAGAGAAAAAAACTTGGAATATTTACTTGGAAGTAAAAATGCAAGGAAAATTTTGAATGGGCAGTGCATAATTTTAGTATCTAGAAACGTTTTTCAGATTTAAAAATGCTTTTTCATTATTAATTAATAAGCAAACTTCATGGCTAGCTGTACACAGTTATTGAAGAGTCTGCTCTACCTGGTGGTCTGGTGGTCTCTAAATCACACCAAGAGTTGTCACAGTTACTGTTTATAAAGCCATTTTAAAAATGACCCATCACTTGCAGCTGATAATTTTTGCGGGGCGACTTCTTTAACCACAGCTTGACTTGCATTGGACGTGCTCAATGTGGGAACTATTTTGGTTAGCGAGCTTTTTATAAACAAGCATCCTAACTCTGAAATAACTATTTTTGTGTGCTGACACCCAACATTTGCCATGAAAAAGGTTCTGTAATGAACCAGCTCATGCTCCCACCCTTACTTGGCTCAGCCTTTCACGCAGGCTATTTAGTACAGCTACTCCAGATTAACAATAAGAGTTTCATCATTTATGATATGGTTTCATATGCATGTCCTATCATGAAAGCTCCACTTTTTCTTCTGGATGTATTTTCTAAAAGCGACAATGTAATCCAGTATGCACAGGTTATATTTATCACAGCTGGCTTAGGCAGAGACAGAATTAATTAGGAAGTGTCTCAAATGTCAGATCATTAAATGAAATTGTAAAAAGGTAAATTGTAGTCTTCAGTGAGCAGATATCTCACAAAATGATGCTTGAAAAAAATTGCAATCATTGTAAAGTATTCATTTCTTCTTTACAATTGCTTATAGGGACAACGTATATAGTTCCATATAAATGTTAAAACTTCCTAATTTGATGTGAATGTCAGCATAGAGGTTGTGATGAAGAATTTATTTTAGTCTCTGTGGAATGACTAAACACTGAACAAATATTTAATTTGCATTTTACATTACTATTGAGTAGACTTTTCTTCAAAAAATCCCCTTAGAGTTTATGTCAGTTCTTTTCTTATAAAAAAAAAAAGGAATAAAGTGGGGAAAAGCAAGGTAAACATAACAAGCAGCTTACATTCAATAAGTTCTTCCCTTTTTATTGTTTTAATACAAAAAGGGTATTGTAATAGTGAAAAAAAGGAAAATGCAGCATATCTTTCACTCATTCCATCCTAAAGTGGCAACTTTTCTAGCCTGAAATCAATATTTAGGCTCAGTAGTAGACATGCATTTTAGTTGGAGAAACTCTTGTAGTATACTGAATATCATGAGTGTGAGGTCTGTTCTTTTAATGCACTATTTGATTCCAAGGACTCGCAGGAGATTTCTGTATCAGGATGCTGTTAGCTGTGTTACAAAAGGTAACAAATTAAGACAGAAAGCAGCATGTGGGAGACAGCATATTATTTTCCTCCCTTCTCCCTCTTTCCTCCCCAAATCAATCTATTTAGACTGACCCAGATCTGGCTGCGGTGTCAAGGCAACGTGTTATGAAAAAAGATGCTTTGAAGGGCCCCCCTCCATTTATCAGGGTATTTTCTACGCCATTTTGGGGACATATGGACCCTTGTTGCTTCCTGACTTTGCAGTATTGACATGTTGCAGAACATGCCAATGTACAGGTACAAACAGAGGTGGGTAAACAAGCCCTTCTTGCTGCAAGATCTAGTGTTACAGAGCTGCAGTGAGGGGGGAAGGCACATTAAAAACAAGTAAACACTTTCTTCTCACTGCTTCTAGTGTCTGAAGGATGTATCTGATCCAGAGGCAAAGGGCATGAGTGGGTAGTAGCAGAGGCAATTAGTATGTCAGCACAGCATTGAGCTTCTATTATACTCATGTTAAACACAGTATCTGTAAAGCAGTGGTCCCAAACACATCAGAATTTATTTAAGGATTTATTTGTTTATTTAAGCTTACTTCTTTTTAAGATTCCCCTCAAGTCCACAGCTTGTCTGTGGGCACCCAGCTACCTGACCTCACAGTGTTAAAGTCCTTGGGTCTTACACTTCCCACACCGATAACTGAGAAGAGGGGCTTGGGGGTGGCCACCCTTGCAGGAACCCTTCCCTGGGATTTCTCCTCAGTTGCGTGGTTGTAGAGATATTCTCTGCCCCATCTGTTCTTCAGAACAGGTTGGAGACCCTGTTCCTGAACTTAGTGAGTGCTTGGAATGTGAAGCCACCTATGAGGAAGGCCTCTAACTTTTTTTTCCCCTATAAAATGTTGTTGACAGCATCATGGCTGGTCCCTCCCACAATCCCAGTAGACTTTGGAAAAAGGGATCTTTCAACAGAAAAGTGAATATGAATATGATTCCTGTGCTGCTGTCTCCTTTGTGCCCCATCTACTTTCCCAGTCCTAAATTCACTAAGTGAGAGGTGGTCATGGCTTGGAGAGCACATGTGCCTCTGCACATGTACTTCACTCTCTGGAACTGTACCAGAGATAGGAAGGGACAAAAGCAGCCAGTGTACCCTAGGTGGCTCTGCACTGGTGCTCAGGCAAGCGTAGATATCAAGCTGGATAGCTTTGAAATTCAGGTGTCAATGCTGCCCTTGTGACTTACCTTTGTCAGACTGTGTCAGCACATATTGGTACCCACAGGCATATGTACAGTACCTTCACCTAAGGTACAAGATGGTACTTGTTATGTTACTTGACACCTGCAATAATGGAGAAAGTCTTTCCACCTAGGACTTGGCAATTCTCCACTATGACATCAGACACACAGCACTCAGCGAAGCCGGTAGTATATGCCAGAATAAATGTCTGTGTGCTTAAAGGAATCCAAAAGAGACTGACCATCAGCCCCTAATCTTCCACCAATCTTGCTGAATTACTTTCATACAATCTCCCTTTGTGTTCTTACCTGATATCACACTTACCCCTTCATGCACGTTCTTCCTATTGAAAGCATGAGCCTTAGTCATCTGTTAAGAGGGTACAGTAAATGTTACATGAGTGTATTCTTGTTGTTTTTTTTTTCTTTGTGAGCTGTTAAAATTGCTTCTTGAGGATGTGAATGCCTTTTCTGGCTGTCTCCACTCCTCTGTCTTCATCTTCGATGCTGAGGACATTTGAAAAGTACGGGTCATATTGCATGGGAGCATGGGATGTAGGAAGCTTAATGCATGAAGCACAGTTGTTCTATTTTATTCATAAAGGAGGAATAATTGGGGATTTTGTTTTTATTTAAATGGATCTTTTGATTAACAGGCTGATGGTGGGCATTTTTTAGAAAGGAGTATTATTTTTTTTTGAGACAGCAATAATAATTCTGTTTCATATTATACAATGATTAGCCTGAAAGAGATATCAATTATATTTCTATAAGATCATTTTTCCTCACTGCTTTTAGCCCCGTGTGTTGCACTGATTAAGGGAAATTGATCTTTGCTGCCATATGAAAATGGGAAAACAAACACAAGCTCAGTGATTGTATAAGATGTGCTCGAGGGCCATAATTCGAGCCAAGAGGAAGGCTTTGTGGCTTAGTCAGACCATGCAGACAAGTCTATCAAATGTACAACGTGTCATATACAGATTTCTGTTTAGTGGACCTTTCTGTCCCAGCCTCCACATTTATCATTGTCTCCCTGACAGGAGCTCTGCCCTGTTATCCTGACTTGTATGTCATTTATCAGTGTTAAGTACAACAAAAGAGTATCTCTTTAAACCCCCTTTACCCTTTCACATGCTTCTACCCCTGAATAATGATATCTGTCTCTGCAGCCACAAATATTCCATTTCATCTTTCCCTTTGTATTATGTTAGTTGCTCAATAAATG
Organism: Hypotaenidia okinawae; assembly: GCA_027925045.1. Lineage (NCBI taxonomy): Eukaryota > Metazoa > Chordata > Aves > Gruiformes > Rallidae > Hypotaenidia > Hypotaenidia okinawae. The sequence continues at coordinate 10,787,864 of BSDF01000002.1, forward strand.
ATTAAAATGGCATTAGTGCACTTTAAAATGAAAATTATTGTATTATTGTTGAAGTCACGTGTAAGAGAAGAGATAAAAGCATTTGGGTGTTTTTGCCCCCTTTTTAAGCCTGTCAAGTCAAAAGAATTTTATATTAAAAACCCTCATCCACAAAATCAAAACATAGCAATGCCAACTCAGCCTAGATCACACAGCCCCAAGCCCAAATCTTAATTTTCAGCTGTGGGTATAAATCACTGGGTCCAAAGCAAAAAGAGTGAAATATGACATAGACACAGAAATTAAAATAGCATTAATGGTCTTTTAACATTCTTTCACATAGGACTATTCCATTTATTTTATTCAAGAACAAAGGGAAAGGTGGGAGAAATGGGCCACAGCAACCTTAAAAAGGTTACACAAAAGGTGAAAGCAGTTGCTGGAAAAAAATATTTCCAAGCAGCATTTCATGGCCAAGTCTGCTACCATGTTTTATAATAATGTACCATCTTTATAGGAAGTTGGTAACACGCTGGAAATCATAAGCTTTGCAGAATTTATGTCTAGCTACTGCCTCACAAGACATTTTATAGAGATGTGCTAGCAGCTCTGTATAACAGGTACGGTCTGGGCTCAGGTTATTAATTATAGCTTGGAGTTTCAATTTATAATCAATAAAAAACCCAAAGCAATTACCAGTTTAAAACTTTGCTTCTCATTCTCTCATGTGTACACACCCATAAATCATCTGGTTCTCACACCCCTCCTCTTACTGCTCCAGCTCTGTTTTCCAGACCTATTTCCCTGTTCTCTTTATGAAAGACAGAAATCACCACATTCTCCGTGTTTTGCTCAACCTCCTCATGCTCCTGGCTCTCTTGAGCAGCACTACCTCATCGCTGTGCTGTACCTTTTTGGGCATCATTTAAAGGATACTGCGACTTGCTCACTACTCCAGATTTGGGTCCTGAAAGAGTTACCAAGATTGCTTGTGTTTGTGTAGCATCTGCCAAAGCCCCTCTGACAAAGATGGTTAAATGACTGTAGGGTGAAAGATCTTGATGCTGAAGGGATGCCCACAGAGGAGTTATTAGGTGAAAGCCAGGTCAGCAGCTCTTGAAGCTGCCAAGAATATGAGTAGAAGTGGAAACAGCAGAGTCATTTGGAAGGTAGGTTGTCTCTGCAGATGACAAGGCTCTTGGGGAGTGCAGTGGTTCAGCCCCAAGCAGTGGCTGAGCACCACAAGCAGCTCCAAGAGGAGGTGGGATAAGGGCAGTTAGACAAAAGCACCATGAGAGGGAAACAATAACAGCCCATGGCAAATTACACTCACACCCAGTGATAATACAGAGTACTGCATGATGGGAGGACTGCTCCAATGCCCTGGCCACACTCAGACTGCCCTGGAGGCACCTGGAGCCCCCTTCCCTAACCAGCTACTTTTATGAGGGAGTGATATCAGGTGGTGTGGAAACAGCCCAGGCTGACTCAGCTCACCTGGGCTGGCTGCTTGGGGTGACTCTGGTCTGGCCACAACCATGTCAGGGAGTCTAAGTGTTGGAGGTTGGTTGCCATCCCTGAGTAGATTTGTCTTTTGTGTTGGTCTTTTTGTGACCATTTGCTTTCAATATGGTAACTAAGAGTCTGCCCATATATCTTCCTAATTGCCTCCTCTCTAGTTTTGCTACTGAGTTTACTTGGTCCCCTCTGCACACCGGTCTTAAATACGCTTATCTGAAAATCAGTAGATTTTAACTGAGTAGAAGAATCAGGTTCTGGACCAGGTTTTCAGTAGAGGGGAAAAAACCTGCTAAGAAGTTATAAAAAGGACCACGTGATGGTGTTTGCAACACTTGAGTGCTGGTATATCAGATTCTGGGGAGTCTAAGTCTTCCCTGGAGGTAGGGTGCTGTCTGCTTCTTGTTGACAAGGTGCTATCACAGACTAGAGATATAGGAATAAGTCTCTCACAGAGGCTGCCACCTGACAGTATGTATTTTTAAATTAGCAAGCTAGCCCAAACCTCTGACATCCCCAGGAGCATCTCTGCTGGGCAGCAGGGTGGTCTGAACACCCTGTCTTTTGTTGCTCTGTAAAGATACCACCAAAAGTTCCACCCTTGTGTGACAGTGTTTCAGATGAACTCTTAACCAGACAAAACCTTACTTGACATTATGGCAGCAGTTTTCCCAAAACAGGATGCGCTGCCCTAACAGCCACTTCCCAGTAGGACTCTTACTTTCCCTTTCCCCCACCTCTGCTCCCTGCTACCTGCTTTTGTCATTTACCACATCACAGATCTGGGTGTCTGCATCCCCCTGTAAATGGATACAGCTCATTAACTCTGGAAAACTTTTTTTTTTTTACCTTAGTTACCAAAAATTGCAGGAGACTGGGCTGACAGGCAACAGAAGACCACGAGAAAGGTCTGAGGAAAGCTAGAGGTGGTGCACAGGAGAGAGTAGGAGCATGTGGCTGGGAGCAGGGGAAGAGCGCAAGACTCATATCTCCATTTTTGAGGCAGTATAAGCCATTAGATCAGCCCACCACATCATGATGCTACTTAGCTTAATACTTCCTTAGCTCTCCTAGCAATATTCCTCCTGATACAACTGATGACAATCTTCTCACAGGTGCCCTATAGTGGTGGCTCATGGCTGCCCTATGATCAACTCATGATCTTTCAGTCATTTCCCAGTGATGAGCTCCCACCTTACCAGGTGTATTTCAAGTGTTAGTTCCAGATGTAGCAGTTAGTGTTTTGCACCTTGGATGAATTTCACCCTATTTCAGTCCAAAGTATCATGTAATTCCCTCTGCTCAACATACCATTTCTCTTTTTGGGAATGCCTCCCAGCTTTCTGCCATCAACACACATCATGGATGTGCTCCTGACATTTGGGCCAGATTAGCATTTGCATTTAGGCTACATTTTTAACAAACCACATGCTACTTCATGTACCCTGATGGAGGATGACTTAGCCCCACGTCATCGCTTTGTACAGATTTTGATGCTAAACACCCTCCCGGCAGGATTATTCTATCCCCCACTGAAAGCAAAAGGGGTCTTTGCACTGATGTTAGCCAGGCCACCACCCCAAATAGATCTGAGAGTCTAAGATCAATAAATGTAAGTTGTGAAGAAAAATGTTTTGAATATGCCAGTGGCTTTTTAGGGTAAATTTTATAGCATTACATTGATCGATACAATGGGGGAAAAAACCCCACCCTGCGTTTAAACAAAATCACAGTGAATTGCTCAAAGGCAAAACAAAATTCTCTGCTCAGCTGTTTGGCTCACATTCATCTCCCTTTACTCCTATAGAAGTGACATTTTAATTAACTGTGTCAGGTGGATGTGTAACATCTCTGCTGAAAAGCCTGTATCTGCTCAGCTGTGTGTCATAGTTTCTATACCAGCAGCATCTACAAGAGGTCACGCTTTTGTGGCAGGAAGATCCAAATTCTAAACAATACTGTATAATACATGATCTGTCTATGCTTTTCTTCTACTTGCACGAATCTATGGAAAGTAGTGATTTCCTTGGATTATTTAAATACACAATTGTGTCTGTGCCCAAGCAAAAAAAAATCTTTATAGCAGGATCAAATATCAGTTCTTTGTGGGTAACAAACAGTGTTGCGTGGGACTGGCTGGCTAGATGGTTGTGATTTTGTTCCTCAAACGAGTGCCTTTAGCTATGAATACCTAAGTGCGCAAATGTAAACTGCTGCTTCTGCAAATGTATGTGCCGCTCTGAGGTTCACTTTCCGTGAATGTTAATGGACACAGAATTTAATCACATGAATATTCAAAGAAAGAGAACACAAAAGCAGCACAAGTGTGGTTGAAGTGAATGGATTTAAAACTGTAAGCCCAGAATCATGGCTTCCCCCTGCCAGCGTGAGTGCCTGAAACTTTGAGAGCTTTACAGTATTGACCAGGCTTTGAATTTTCAGGTGAATGTAATGTGATACAAGCCATGAGACTCCACAGCCTTATGAGGAACATATCGTTTGTGTCACAAAGTTTGATTTGGATCTGAAGCTTTCATAGTCAACTGTCAGCTTAGACCGAGATGGGAATGCTTTGGAGTGGGAAATGCTTCTGCTGGGATGACAAGGAGATGGTCAAAGAAGAGGATCACTGGCTTTGTGAGGGACTCTTGTCAAACCAGGACTCTGGGTGAGCAAGCAGGCAAATAACATGTGAAATTCTGTGAAAGGTGAGGGATGAAGGTGAACAATGCTTGGATTTTTTTGAAATAACAACCCATGTTGGGGCTTAAATTGCAAGTGTGTGATGCTTTTAACATCAGTGAGCAGGAGGGAGAAACAAAGGAGGCATGGAACACTGTATATGCACTTATATATGTACTTGAACATATATTCTCAATCTGTCACCTTAAGATGTATCTGCCACTGTGAGTGGGAACTCTGAAAGAGTCACAGAAGCAGGGGTGGGCATACAAATATAATTAAACTCCAGGAGGCAGGAGCGCTGCATTTTGTTATTCTGGAACTTTCCTGATGCATTTCAATTTTCCCCATTAAGAAATCACGCACAGGCACACTACAGGGAAAGAACGTTGGAGGTTATGAAGGAAACCAGTTAAAATTAAAGACAGGCAATTCAGACCTTTGGAAAAGCTAATGGAATTTTTCCAAGTGCGTTATGAACATAAGATCAGTGGGAGCTCACCACGCAACTGTGATGTGAGTAAATGGCATCTCCCCCAGTGATAATGGGGAAACTGAGGCACGTAGGTGATTCTGCAAAGCTATTCATGTTTCACAAGTGGTCCATTCTCACCGATGGCAAGCACTACTTTCATGAACTTAGAAACTGCTTGTCTCAAACCCCTCCTCCTTAAAACAGGGATAATGTGGTAGCTATGCTTTAAAATTGGCCTATGTTTAGAAATTAATGTATGTTATGTACTACTTCAACACAAGTGGGGGATTCTAGGGAAAGACCTGTTTTCTCCCCTCATTCACTTCACAAAATGGACAAGACAGAGCAGGGCAGAAACAGGACTGTTTCTTTTCTGTATCTTCCTTTCTAATTCTTTCTTAAAATCCAAGGCAAAGCTGCAATGATTAGCGCAGCCTCTATGGTCAGGATCTCCATTTCTTCATGCCACCTTCATTTATATCACACTGCAACAATAGCTTCAGTGGAATATGGATTACTTGCATTTATTTAGCTAGTAGGGTTTGGGTAATGTAGTTGTTCTATTAGATCGTGACATCTGTTCTAGTGTCTTAACTGACAACAGACCCTTGATAATCAAATTTCAATGCATTTTCAAGAAAATTAAATACTACCTATTTTTGTATCAAAAATGGTGTGGCCAGTAGGTCTGGGGAGGTGATTGTGCCCCTGTACTCCATATTTGTGAGGTTGCATCTTGAGTGCTGTGTCCAGTTTTGGGCTCCTCACTATAAGAAGGACATTGAGGTCCTTGAATGAGTCCAGAGAAGGGCAACCAGGCTGGAGAAGGGGCTGGAGGGCAAATCATATGAGGAGTGGCTGAGGGAGCTGGGGATGTTTAACCTGGAGAAGAGGAGGCTGAGGGGAGACCTTATCACTGCCTACAACTACCTGACAGGAGGGTGTAGAGAGGTGGGTGATGGTCTCTTCAGCCAGGTGACAGATGATAGGACCAGGGAAAATGGCACAAAGCTGCACCAGGGCAGGTTCAGATTAGATATTAGGAAAAAATTTTCACTGAAAGAGTTGTCAGGGGCTGGAGCAGGCTGCCCAGGGAGGGGGTTGAGTCACCAGCCCTGGGTGTGTTTAACAGACGGGTAGATGAGGTACTTAGGGATATGGCTTAGCATAGGACAGGAACGGTTGGACTCAATGATCTTAAAGGTCTTTTCCAACCTTGTGATTCTGTGATTCTGTGCCACCTTTCATTATACTATCTGATTTGCAGTATGCCGACGACCATTGTACAGATACACTTCCAGAAAAGTGAGATCTGATAAAAAAATTGCACTTTGGTTTACATTATTTATCAGACTTTTAATTTTAGTATTCTGTGGCTGATTTCCTGTATATCCCATGATGGCAATGACTAGAACTCAATGCACAGTTGCATTTAGACCCACTAAAATTATAGCACACAAGCTCACTTGCTCTCTGTGTGGTTCCAACACAGAGTAACTCTTTATTTCATGCAGTGTTAGCACCTTCTGCCTTTTCTGGAAATGCAACCAAATGACTTGGAGGTGGTATAAACATATCATGGAAATCAAATTATGTAAAAGGATTGTGAACCTTGATATATGGGGAGATTTGCTTTGCAGCTTAGGGAAAATTGCCGGAGTGGCTGGTACTGCCTGCCTGCTTTCCGTTTTTTCTTCAATGAGAAGATTTTGTGAAAAAACAGAATTTGAGTAGGTTTTGTCTCCCCTGAGTCATTTAGGAAGCAGACACATAGTCTACAGCAGCCACGTGGGGTCCCTCTACATTCAGTGGAGAGACACCTTCATCCCTCTTATTGTGGGCCCTCAGAGTTTATACTGAGGGGCCACTCTGAAATTTTGGACAGTCTCTCCTCAGGAAGACTTTCTTTTCCTTGGCTGTTGTTTGCCAAAAACATTGCCTAAAAAAAAGGAGAAAGAAATTCTGACAAAAAGATTCTCTTTAAGTGTCCTTTTCAGGAAAGCCTCTGTTCTTTGAAATGTTCTGATCCTTCACTTTGAACAGTATCCAAACACTGAAATAAAACCTAAATAATGCCTCCTTGTTAATTTACTTTTTCCATTTTCCAATGCTCCCTGCTTTCTCTCCATTTTTCTCATTATTTTCCTTTGCTTTTCCAACAGAGAGAAAACAGAACAGAAAATGCAGAGAGTGGAAGATTAAGTCTATTTAACTACACTGTTAAAGGCTCTCTGAACACACAGCCAAGGACCCACTCAGGACTCTCAGGGTGAGTATGGCTTCACTGTAGGATATTCTCTGCGGAGTTGTATGGGATTAGGGGAGCAGGGTTACCTCTTTGCTTTTCACTCAGCCATTAACCCTCAGCAATCTACTCTTCATACTTCTGGGCATCTCTGAGTTGAAGGGATAAGAGAGAATTTACGGGAATGGCTTGTTTCTGCCAGATCTGGGTCTTGGTAGCAGATAGTCGGCTCCTTTTATCAATCTGGTAACTCCGAGCAGACAGGATGCTGCAAGTCAGACAGAGCAGCCCGGCTGATTATTCTGCAAATATTTTACCTTTTCAGATTTGCTTACATATCAAAATATGGATTTAGGTGATAAAAGCCAACAGCTCCATCAAAGACCATTACAGTCTATCAGGCAAATACTCTCTAATTTCCAAATTAGCTCATGGACTACAATACATTCAAGTGATCTTTATAATCTCTCTTGTAAAAAAACCCCACCGTTACGAGAATTACCTAAACATGGATTTACCAGGCAGATAGCTTGCAATGTAAATGACTTGTGTTTGGATAGGTAGAATGCATATCAAAATGCATGCTCAAATGAGAGACCATATTGACTCTTTCCAAGCTGTTATGGTCTATTAGATAAATATTATCTTGGTTCAGGACTGCCGTAGTTTTCTATACACACAGTTTCCTGATAAGCCATATGGACTCTCAGATAAAATTGTGTCTTCAGATTTAGAAAGTGATATGGCTGAATAGCTGTAATGAGTATGAGGAAGCTCCTGTTAACCAATTAATCAGAATGTGTCACTGAATACCTCCTCCCCTTTTTGTGTTAGTATGTGCTACAATACACCTAGTGCATTATACATTTTGTGTTAGTATGTGCTATAATACACATAGTGTATTATACATTTTGTACTAGTATGTTGTATAATACACACGATCTGCTGGAAGGCAGGATGGCTCTGCAGAGGGGCCTGGACAGGCTGGATTGATGGGCAGAGGACAACTTTATGGGGTTCAACAAGGCCAAGGGCCAGGTCCTGCACTTTGGTCACAATAACCCCAGGCAATGCTACAGGCTTGGGGCAGAGTGGCTGAAGAGCTGCCTGGAGGAGAAGGACCTGGGGGTGTTAGTGGACAGCTGGCTGAACATGAGCTGGCTGTGTGCCCAGGTGGCCAAGAAGGCCTAAGGCATCCTGGCCTGTATCAGAAATAGCGTGACCAGCAAGAGTAGGGGAGTGATAGCTCCATTATATTCAGCTCTGGTGAGGCTGCACCTCAAGTGCTGTGTCCAGTTTTGGGCCCCTCACGACAAGAAGGACTTTGAGATGCTGGAGTGTGTCCAGAGAAGGGTAATAAAGCTGGTGAAGGGTCTGGAGCACAAATCCTGTGAGGAGCACCTGAGACAACTGAGGCTTTTTAGTCTTAAAAGTAGGCTGAGGAAAGACCTTATCTCTCTCTACAACTACCTGCAAGGAGGGTGTAAAGAGGTGGGGGGCTGTCTCTTCTCTCAGGTAACAAGTGATGGGATGAGAGGAAATGGTTACAAATTGCACCAGGGGAGATTTAGGTTAGACAGGAGGAAGAATTTCTTTATTGAAAGGGTAGTCAAGTACTGGAACAGGCTGCTGAGAGAAGTGGTGGAATCACCATCCTTGGAGGTATTTAAAAGGTGTTTAGATATTGTGCTTGGGGACATGGTCTAGAGGTAGACTAGGCAGGGTTAGGCTGTGGTTGGACTCTTAAAGGTCTCTTCCAACCCAAGTGATTCTATGATTCTATAATATGTACCCAGCAAACAGGCATTGCTCAGTGGTATTTTGAAAAAAAACCACATGCCAATGGCACAGAAACCAACCCTTGTGCAAAAGTTGTGGTTATATTTATATCCCTACACTACTGTGATTTCAGTCATCTCTCTGATTACTTTCCATCTTGTTCACACAAATGGGCATCTACTTACAACCATGGCTCACCAATATTAAAGGAAAGAATGTCAGTGGTATGGATTTTGGTCACACATTGCCTGTTCTCACTTCAGAATAATGTACCAAACACATTTTTCAATCAGCGGCAAAAATGCAGTGGATTTACATTTCACCTACATGGAATGTAAGCTCCAGGGATCCCAGCATAACTTGTAAAGAGTTCACACAAACTGACCAAGGCTGAGGCACAAATGAAGAGAACTATCAGCTGCAGCCAGGTCTCAGCTTTGTAGGTGACACTCCAAGCAACTTCTCCATTTTTAGTAAACACGGGGGTTTGTACACTAGGTTGGTGTGAGAAATTAGGTGGTAAATTCCAGTTCGTATATCGTAGGGCTGACTTTTTTTCTCCATCTTTGTACACTGTGCAAGAGTGGTCTCTTTGCTACTACCCAAACAACTGTTACCTGAGGAGGAAAAAAATAAGACATTATTTCTGGATAAATATTTTTTTCTAGCTTCTCCTCATAGTTACTTTCTCCTGAAGAGCAACACAAAGGTGTACCTACATGGTGTAGCATTGCACAGATATAACTAAGGAGTCTTAGTATACCACAGGCTTTATAAATGACCCCTGGGGTGCCTTACCACAACTGTTACTCAGAACAAGCAGCATATCAATGCATTCATGTCTTATAAAAAGTTTTTTGAAAAGATCTAAAATTTTTTCCCAGCAGAAAAAGTGTCACATGGCTGCTGGGTAGGATGTTCCCAGATAACTGAGGTTTGAGGAAGAGATGTTCCAGATACAGGCAAGGCCACAAGTGCTATTTTATTATTCCTCAAAAAAGGGCTTACATGGCTTTATTTTAGACCATTGCTTATTTTACCTTCTAGAAGACCTTAGAAGCTAGGGCAACAGATGGCATATTAAGAAAGTAATTTCAGCAGGTGAGGAATGTAACTTCACTTGGTCCTCTGTTCCATGCCTTTCTTGTTACCTCAATATTATTTAAAAGTAGCTCTGCTTTGAATGGCTAAATTCGTTCTCTGAAGCACGCTGCTGAAATGTAAACATCATACAACTTTGATTTCCTATGAATAGAGGACACACGCTGTTACTGAAAAGAACATACAAGATTGCCACGCTTTTAGAAATCAGATGTTAATTATGAGTTGGGATTGGAGGACACAATAAGCTTTCGCCCATTCATTGTGGCCAAAGATAATTTCCAAGCCTCTACAAAACCTGTACTTTTGCAGGTCTGTTGGATTCTTGTATTTTATCAGGAGAGAATATTTCCAGCTCCCAGTCCTTGCAGAGGAAGCTGTGACTGTGGGCATTGTCTAATGCTGCTGCCTACCTCTGCAAAGAGGACATCATCAGCACTGCGCCCGTGTTCATGTTCACAGTCATCCTCCATGAATCAGTGTTAAGATGTTCAGCTTCAAGCAGCCCTGCCATGTTGTAAATGTGGTGCCACTGCTTTTTCAGGCCAAATTACATTAATGTTGGTTGGTGGGGTTATTTTTGGTGAAAACATTCCTCTTTCAGTATATATTAGTCTGTATGTAAAGCTTGGAATGTGACAGTAACGCGGTCATGAGCCTGAAGCATCAAGAGCTGTCAAAATAAAACCAACCACAAGCAGTTGCTTTATATTGGTAAAAACTGGAGCAGAGGCCAGTGAAGTTGAGGTTTTCAGCAGCGACTGGATCCACTGAAACTTGTAACTTACCAAACCGAAGTTGTGCCCTTCAGAGAAGTTTTGGCTTCCCTTTGCTTTTCAAGGCTCCAATATACGATGCAGCTTATTTTAAATAATTGAAAAAATGGGAAAGAGCTAGGGATTGATAAAGTACTCTTACAAAACAGTGTGACTTAAAACATTGACCCATGAAACCCTAGGTAAGGGCACAGCCTCCCCCATTTCCAACTTGTAAGTCATCTGGGAGGAGCTCTCAGTGCTGGGCAGAGCACAACTGGCAGGAAATAACACACTCTTTTTTCTTGCTGTCACATTGCAGGTTATTACGAGAACGCAGCTGACTTTATTCAAATATCCATTTTGGAAACAGGCAATGTTTCTGCACCTCATGTGTACCTTCTGCATTTTGGTGTATCGTTGGCATTGTCAGACTTCAAACCAACAGAGCACTCTGCAGCTGGCTGTTCTGAAGACAGCTATCCCTTCCATTCTCCGGGAAACACTGTTCTCATGAGATTTCCAGCACAGCCCATGCTCTGTTCAAAAGGCTTGGATAGGCTTGAATAAACATCTGACCTTCTCGAGGAAGAAAATGTAAACCTCTGTCCCCTCCCACCCCAGCTGTGATTCTTTTGAGATTCTTTTCTACTATTTGTCTTTATTTATCAAGCAAAGACAATATGTTTGACCCTATATAAGAACAGGAGACTTTCAGATTTAAAGAAGTTTTCAGCTACATTGGAAACAAGCAAAGAAGTTTAAAATTGAGAATAAATATGAAGTTTTGTAGGCAGGAAGTTTTTATTTTTAAGTTTTTTTACACTGTGATGAATAAACAGAATAAATAAAACCCCTCGTGTTTCTAGGTACATAGCATATGATGAGCCCCGCCCCCAGCTTGGCTTGACAAATGATTCTATAATTATATTGCAGGTTTGTGGAAGAAGCGCAGAACTATGTCGCTTCATCAGTTGGGCTTTGGAAGGTCTTTCACGTTTTTATTTTACTAAGGTTTCACTATTTTCAGGCAATTCAAATGTGTGCCATCAAAACCCATGAGTAACTTAAATAAATGTGGCTTTTTTTGTTGTTGTTGTTAAATGCGTGCCTTTTCTCTTGCCTTTTTTTCCCACTGAACATTTCATGTCCTCCTTCAAGTTGTTCTAGGTTCATGCTCCATGAGAGTAGTGAGGGAAAATCAGGCCATTTAAAAATAAAATAGATTACTTCTGCACAGCTTTCTTTAATCAAAACCATTACAACTGATGGCTCAGAGCCTTGATTACACCTCTTCAGAGGGCACCCCTTGATTTTGTGCGACATCCCTGATTATTTTATTTACTTATTTATTTATTTATTAGCTTTTACTTTCTGCCTTGATTTCTAGGTCACCAAGTTGAAGCTCTTTCTTGCTTTAAATGGACTTGCTTGTTTCTCACTGGCAGGTTATTTTTCTTACAGGGGCTATGAAGTAAACATGCCCCCTTTTCAGAAGACGACAAAAATTCCCGTGATCACATATTCCTGGAGTTCTTTCTCTTCCTCTCCGCCCCTCCCATCCCCCGTGGAGAGCAAGATTGGACCAAGAGTCATTCCTCCCGACCTCTCCCGAGCCCCCGCAGAGCTCAGGGCCAAAAGGTCATTTTCTCAGGTTCCTTCTGGAGGGAGAATCCAAAGGTCATTCCCTCCCTCCCCAACTCACCGCAAATGCATCTGAGAGACTTTTAAAACTCCTTTGAAAAGGGAGGGGAGAGACCGAGTCCATGTGCTTTATCTGCTGCCCCTCAACAGCCAAGAGATGTGAACAAGGACTGTACATGGAACATCGAAATGTTTACCATGATGCTAAAACCTGGCCTCAGGTTCAAGGTTTTGTAGGGATGGGCAGGGATTGCTCACACAGCTGAGATGTGGGCCTAAACCTTTCTGCTTTCTTTTCTATTTCCTGAACAAGCCGCCTTCTCACAGTCTCCAGGACCCTATGTCCCCGCCTGGGTCTGGGTTTCACTAGGAATTGATCAGATGCCATTAGGGAGCAGTGCTGAACAGCTCTGAACCTCCCCATGTGCTTGGTTCTTGGGAATGGAGCTGCAGGGATCATATTTTGAGTCCTTTTAGGAAACAAACCCCGATAGAATCACACAGCCTCACTTTGAGCTGCTGCTCCTGCTTGCTGCCCTGTCATCCATGCACCCCATGAATTAGTTTGGGAATCACTCTGTGCTTCCCAAGACAGAAGTAAATTGTCAAAGTTAGAGCCTTGACACTTCCTCCTCATCCTTTTGAAGGAATTCTTGCTCTCCAAACGACGGAGAGAGAGATTTCTCATCGTTAATTTCTTTGACCTACCCAAGGTAGGAAGGAAGAGAAGAGCAACAGTTATTTCACAAGGTCCCCTGCAGAAGGGGGGCACCAAGGGTCACTTCCTCTCAATCTGTTCCCTTCGAAGGAGAGTGGTGAGTCTGTGTCAATGCCATGGTCCCTTTGTGGCAGATAGGCAGCTGGAGGTCATCCCCTGCCCCAGCCCTGCTCTCACTGTGGATGCACACGCTCTCCTGCACGCTTGCTTTCTCTTGCGCACGGGGGGCAGGGGGATTAGTCCTTTTTCCCCCTCTCTGTTTTGTATAGAGGGAACTCACAAGTCACTACCTGGGCCCCTTTCAGGAACAGACAATAACAAAAGGGCAGTTCCAAGGGTTATTTTTCTGAGGATTTTTCAGGCTGTTGGGGGATGGTAGAATTAGCTGAGCAAAGCTTTAAAATCCAAATAAAAGCAAAACACGGAAATATAGGTTTTGAGCCACTGCCCAGGTTTTGGTGACACTGCCCAGCAAGGCTGCAAATCCATGGAAAGATTTCTACTGACTTCTGGGTACACATAAGCCCTAAATCTGGAGAAAAAAACCTGAGGTCCTGTGAAGCACTGCAGGAAAGCAAGGATCATGTGAAATAGACTGGAAAATTCAGGGTCTGTGTCCTCAGACAGGAAATGGTAAATAAAAACACCTATCTTGCTTGTTGTTTGGGGCTTGAACTGGTGACTCCTTCAGGGCCTGATCTGAATCCTTTGAAATAATGCAAGCATTCTGGATGAATTTCATGTGCTTTGGGCCAGGTCATAACCAGGCTTCTGTCTTTACATTAGTCTCTGGGAAAATCTTTGAGGAACTAGTATGGAATCAGAAGTCCTTTTCACAGATCATCTTCCAATTCTTTCAAGTCTTGGGCCAAATTTTGTTCAGAGATAGAGGTTTGCAGCTCCCACTGAAGTCAACGAGCTTGTCTTTGCTACTTCTAAAGCACAGAAAAGGCACTGGGTAGCACCTTACAAGATAAACCAAAATCTGGCCCTGAGATTAATGTAGAAAACCACACTTTTACATTTATAAGGGATTCTATAATTTCAGCCTTATTTTAAATGACAGGAACAGCAAGCTGCTCAGGAAAGATGTGCAGACTTTCTACGTAAGATGGGCTGAGTAGAGAAATTTGGCAGCATCAAATTTTAATGTGTAACCAGAGCCCCCATGTGAACTTCTTAGCAAGATTCAAAGGTCCTTTTGACACACTCCAAGACCATTTGCAGGAGAACAAATTGTAGTCAAGACTTCTTTCTTTCTTTCTTTTCTTCTCCTCCCCACTTCTTCTGCAAAGTCAGAATGACTTCTCTTAAGGCAGATATTGACCCTGGGTACTTGTGATTGCAGTCTGCACATTTCAGCGCACTGAAATGATTCAGGACTTTCCCATCCATCTCTTGAGATAGCACATTGTTTCTATAGAAGCAGTAGCACTTAAATGTGTAACAACACAGTTGTTATGCCCTAGGTGAAATCTGTCTCTGTGACACTGTAAGGTTTGGGCAGCAAATGGCTACAAAATGCTTTGAGATCCCTGTGTTAAGTGTGTAATGTTATTCTACAGCACCTCACCACTGTGGAGTCCAGGACTGATGCCTTTCATCAGTGCTTCAGTTCACCTCCCCCCTTACAAATGAGGGATTTAGCCTTTGAAATAGGAGTGAGTTACTATTCTACATACTGGGTTGCATGTAGGTGGGACACTGGTCCTCTGCACAGCACCGAGACTTCTGCCTGTGCCCAGATTCATTCAAGGATGTGAGGGGGAACAGGGTCTGTGCTCCTGCAGAGACTTGCTGGATTCATTCAAGCGTGAGCTCTGATTTCCACCTGTGCCCACAGATCTGTGGCTCTGCCTTGCTGCGTTCCATGCTTCAAACTGAGCATGCAAGGATTCTTTATTAATTGTGATGATTTAGTTATTGCTACACAGTGCTGCTTGTTAAGAGGAACACAATGAATTTCAGTCATTGTAGTATCCTTTCCTCCCCTCCCTCCCCAAATGCAAAGTACAAATCCACTTAAAAAGCAGAGATCTTTTGACTTCTAACAGAAACTTTTATCCACATAAGAGGATAAGAAATTCATTAGCTTAAGTTGTATGATCGTAACAGCTCATTAGAGAGCACTGTGCCTTTCAGAGTGGGTATGCCTCCAGCCCTACATTGAATCTGTCAAAGTTAAGGATAAAGGTATGGGACAACTTAACCATTCTGGAAGGCAATTTATTATTTTTAACTCTGCAGAACACAGGCTTCATTAAATTATTTTAATGAACAGTCATAGGCCTGACTTTCAAATCTTCATTTGTGTCTAATTGCAAGCAAAATATGAAATTCCTAAATTGATCTTTCTTACAAAAAACCTTCAAACAACAAACTTAAATTTACAGTCAATAATTATGTTTTCAGATTCTTTTTGACTACTTGTTGTTGTCAGGGTTTTTTTAGGGCAAAATAAACATTCTGATTTTAGATTTAACTGCTGCAAAATATGTCTGTAAAAATTGTAACATATCTTATCTTCAAACAAGGGAAATCTGCCACTTCTAAACAGAAAACAGTAATTAGTCATGCAGATTTGTTGAAATAAATGAATGATAAAGCAGAGTTATCACCTTTTTTTCAGATCAAGAAAGTTAGTGATACAGTATTTTTTCATCTCTGCAGTCTGTGAAGGCATAGCCTTGACAAAGCAGGTAGCTTGCAACATTTTATAAAATATATGAGGGGAGATTGGAATGTATTTTTCAATCTTCTCCTGGCAGCCTTCACAGCTTTAGTCAATTTATGCATCATCTGTTAAAGTTCAATACGGGGCACTGGGTCCCAAAATGTACCTTGAAGCATCCATAGCAGATCTTCTAATCTCAGCTTTCACTATCTGAGCAACATATGCATTAGAGTGGAATTTGGGGTCGGATTTTAGGTTGAGGGTTGAAACGCTTACTTAGATAACCTACAGTATCTCAGCTTCAAGTGTAATGTTCGTGTTCGGATAAATGATTGCTTTTCATTTTCCCCAAAGATAAATGATAAAAGATACAGTTTTATACCAGGATTTATAGATGTCTGTACCTGCACATACATGGACATCAAGTATTTCTTTAAAAAATGTACGTTAAGTACAAATATTGCAAACCCAAGTCTTTCCTTATGCTGTTCTGAGAAAAATGTTGTTTTACAGAGCGTGGTGGTTGCAGTAACCAACCATTGTGTGCCTTTAGTGATCAACGAGCTTTTCTGGTTTCACTGTTCTAAAGAAAGCTCAGTACCTTTCCTCCCACTCAAAGAAAGGAAATTACACATTTTTGTGTGTGTAGCAGTACTATGAGTTTACACCAGTTAACAAAACTCCACAAAAGAATTGCATGCGAGAAGGCTCCACGCTTTCTGCACTTTTGTTTCCAAGTACAGCTTCTACTACAGCAGATTTCTTGCTTGTTTTTGCAACTGTTCTGTTTCCACACTTCCTGCATTTTTGCTTTGTTCTCCCATATGTCATTTGAGAACAATGATTCTGTCGTGTGAGGTAAGACAAGCTATTGGCATGGAAGGGCAAAGTTACAAAACAGTAATTAGTGGTGCAGGGGGCATCTGGGGAAAAAAGTAATCCAATTTTTAAACTGTTTATTTCAAAAACAATATCGCGTTTACAGAGTGTTGAAGTGAGTTGTAGCAGCATATTTACACTTCCTCATGATGAACAATACAAACTTGTGTTTTTAGAATTATGCAGCTACTTGCACTTTGGAACCTTTATTAGGAAAAAGGAATTATGTAGGTTTTGTGCTAGGCAGGTACAAGGTGTTTTCTCTCAGGAAAGCCCTCCTCCACGAGTATCTTAAAATACATGCACCTGTCTCCTGCCACAAAATCAATCATTATTCCACTTCCTACTGATCAAAACCCACTGTGTCTTTCAGCATCAACACACGTTGATAAGGCTTGGCTGGACAGACTTTGAAAATTGTCCCATTCCAATAAACTGGGCTGGAGCTGCTTCCCTGTGCAGCCCTGGCCTACCACCACCACCACCACTGCCATTATCACCACCACCAGCGCCCTCAGCCACCAGCCAGCGGTGCAGTCTCGTGGCCCGCTGCCCGTTGAGCCAGGGCACCTCCATCTCTTCTGCCCTGCTTGATTGGCCAAATGGCATCAGAAGGGTGGTGGCTGATTGGCTGGGGCTGGCTGCTGTTGCTATGACTCTGTTGCTAGGGCCTCGGCCCGTCTCCAGGCCCTGCAGGAAACATGTAATGAATTATGGATGGCTGGTTTTCTCAAAGAGGCCTGATCTGTAATGCAGATGAGCTGCAAGGCCCCCCTTTTCTTCTGGGTTCTTAAAAAAATATATTAAAAAAAAAATCAAAAAAGGAAAAAAAAATAATCTGAGTTTTAAATCAGAATCTGGCATTTGCGTCGTCCCCAGCCACAGCAGTGACTCCTGAATACTGATGTTAATTCTTATGCAAAGACTGGGCCAGAGGTCACTATCTGTTATTTGTTCAGGAAAAGCTTGTAGGATTTTCACTGAACTCCGTGACCCGTTGGGGTATTATTTTTTCCCCCTCTTTGGTTCAGAGACAAAATAGGATACAAACACCAGAAGTGGTATTTTCTAACAGTTGGAGAGGAAATTGTCTCCTTGGAGCATGATGGAGCTGGAGGAATCCAGCAGCTATCCCAGACAACATGCTTGGCCTTTCTTGTCTTGTAAAAGATGTCTTTGCCCAAATATGACCTAAGACCTTCCATTGGCGTTGTTTGTGCAGTTTGAGCCTTCATTAATGGTTTCAATAGCCTTTGGCTGAAGAGAGGTTCCCTGTGAGCACCACATCTATAACATGCCTGCTTCACACAAGTGCAAATCTGGATGTTGTCACCCATAGATCACTACCCAGTTGAAACTCACCGGATCAACAAAGCCTTAATGCTTCATACCTCAATAAACAGGTTGCCACAATTAGTTAAATTTACCTAATCTTCATTTATTAAGAAGTACGGTGGCTGTTATGCTCCAGAAATTATAATACTGTCCTATACCTAGTGAATACTGACATCAGAAGGGACTCCTCTCTTGTGCTCATACAGAGTGTAGATCTGGGTTTTTTCATACTGGTGAAAAATTATTTCAATCCTTTCTGTGTCAAACCTCCGTAGACAATTATGAATTGAAAAATTATGAATTTTAGAAAAAATAATGAGCCCAATCCTTATTTTGAGTCAGATTTAATCTTGTGTAATTTTGGCCAAACTGTGCCAAGTTGTGGTCATCTTCAGCTGTGCAAACATTGTGCTTTGAAGGTTCATGACTAGTGCGGGGGACGAGACAGTCCTGCTCCTCCTTAAAGCCCTGGTTTTAAGGCAACTGCATGCTAAGTTATGGAAATTACAAAGCAATTAAACAAATTTCTCCAAATTTTGGTCCATGGAATTTGTGCTTTTTACACCTAAAATCCTGACTGGCTCACAGCTCTTCCTCAGGAAGAAGTAAATCACCTAAGCACAAGCTCTGAGATGAAGATGAAATCTATCTGACCTACCTGTGAGCCAGAACAGAAAGATACTTTATTTCTAGGATTATTAAATAAAATCTTCTGTTGTGTAAAAAACAACAAGCGCTAAAAAAAGTGAAGAAGGTCTGAAACACTGCATAGAGTAGTAGAAAACATGATCAACTCTGGCTGTCAGGAAGTTCCTAAGAGCTTCAGCTGCAATGGCCTGTATGTTTTCATTATTCTCTGTTATTAAAATGTTTTCTCTTGAAGAAAATGGTTAAGTGAAACTGTATTGCCTATCCCACCCATTTCTGACAGAGCATTCATCAAGCTCCATAAAAAAAAAAATCCAGGCTATGGATATGTCATTAGAGACCGAATGATGCTTAAAGCTCAGAAATGTCTGAGATGCAGTTTCCTAAAAACACAGTATTAACATTTGTGTGAATGTGTTAAATTTGTTGGACTTTTTTTGTGACAGTGATTCTGTGCAATGTACTTTAAAATGAAAAAAGTGTTAACAGTTTGTACTTGCAGGAAATGTAGGTCATGTTTTTGTGAACCTAATAATTGTGTTTTAAACTTTTCATTTAGTGACCTTTATTTTTGTATATAATACTCTATGCCTAGCCTATTGGAAGATAATTATTCCCACACCTATATAAATACAGCATACACTATGAGATTTGGAATAGTTAAATAAGAGGCAGCAAATGACTACTTAAACTAGTGAAGTTTAAAAAAAGTAGTTATTTCCAGTGCTATAGATTGCCTTAGTATCTCTCCATGCTTTCTGTTGAGGAGGCACAACAATTTCAATCAGCATCAGCCTAGGTCTTTTCTATAGCTATGCTGCCAGGTTGCGGAAAAGTCTTAATAGAGCTGGGCATCGTAACGATGTCTGCAACATAGCTTTTGCTTTCATGCTTTGCTCCTAACTTCACTAAAAGAATGCTTCAACTTGTAGGGCAAAGAGACCTCATCTCCAGCAAGTCTTGCATCTCCCCCAGGATGTTTTGTAGGCAGCTCCTTGGGAGGAACCTTGCTGAGTTTTCCTGATCAAGTTTTTATAATTCCCTTTGCTGTCTTTCTGTGCTGAGGGGCAAAAGAGAGGCTAGAGGCCTTTATGGTATGGACCTAACAACCTGACTCAAACAGATACATTTTATACTGGACAACAGCTTAAGTGTGAGAAGGTCTGAAGCCATCAACAGGGAGAAAAACAAGGCAGGAAGCTTGCATAAAGGAAGCAGCTCTTAAGGAAAGAGCTGAATGAGGAAAGGGAACTTTTTGGTGCATGATGAGTGGAAGGTTGGTGTGTGGCCAGGGTGGAGTGGGAGGCAATCTTCAGAAAGCAGGAGTGGTTATGAAAAAGAAAGGAGTGGAAGCTTTATTTTTTGGGTTTTTTTTGTTCCTTTATATCTGTAGCATCTGATTGAAAGAAAAATAATCAAATCTATTTCCATGGAAAATATCAAAGTTGTATTTTTCTTTTTCCAAATTTTCAATATTATAGTTTCAGTAGAAGTTTATTTTAGAAACAAAGGGCTGCTTTCAATTTACTTAAAAATGAAAACTTTCCAAGGTCCCTTTTCTATTAGGTACTGTATAAACAAAAAAGCTTTGCATTTTTAACAATAATAGTTCTAAAATACTGGTTTAGCACAAACATATCCCTTGTGTAGATTCTTCTATAATTTAAAGAAATTTTCTGCTAAAGTAATTTCAACCGGTTTATGCTATCAGTAATCTTCATAGAGTTTACATTAATCCACAAACATTGTATAGTATGATGAAGCTGATGAGAATCAACAAAGGATAAAGTAGAGTATTGCAGCCCAGATAAAGAAACCCACTGTTTAATGCCAGCTGCTCAGGAAATGTCAAAAGTAAAGTGAGTTTCAGGGCAAGGGCACTGGGAACACTCTGTTAGCAAACCCTAAGACAGGCAGCTCTTGTTATTAGTATGAACAAGGATGTGGTGAGTCGTTTTTAATCTATCCCTGGGCCTCCTCCCGGCTTCCCAGACACAATTGTGGCCCATTTGGCCTCACCTCTGTGGGATTGCTGGGAGTTTCTAAAAACATACCTTCTTTTTTCTTTCTTATGTCCCACATCACCTTTGCTAAAGGCTGTGATTTCAGTGAGAGTCCTGCTCGTAGGAGACATGTGGGCTCAGTGCCAGGCTTTGAAAGTGCAGAAAATAGTGGGCAACTACTCTTGTTTTAACCTTCCATAGCAGTGAGGATCTTTCTTCAACCCTTGCTTTTCTCCCACAGCATTTAACAGTACCAGTGTCAGGCCTGTTTCCATCTTGCACACCTTTGCCTTCAAGCACTTTGGTGTGCTATTCAGGAGCATTTAGGTGGTTGGATGGTAAGTGTCCCTTGTTTGTCACCAGTTAAGGAAGTCATACCTCTTGCTATAATGCTAAATTGGCAGGTAAAACTTCTGAAGAAACAGGACCAGGGTGTGGGCTGGTTAATATCTTGGTAAACCTAGCTATTAACTAGGCTAGCTATTCACTAGCCCTTTCGTAGAGGATGGGACACTATTTCATGTGACTAGGAAGCAGAGGGCCTGGTTTGGGAGTACTAACATGATATGTGCTGACACTGCTTGACAAAATGTTAGAAGAATGTTGACATGCACTGTGAAATGGACAGCAAAGCAGCTTGGTCCTGTAACTCTAAAGCCATAATAAACACTTTCTGTACTTGAATTTCTTGTTAATGTCCTGTAGGTGTGCACCAAGCATTTTGCAATATTTGTTCAGAATTTTGCAGGCTAACACAATGGTTTGACACTTTCCTTACTGATGTTTCTACCATCTCTGCATTTTTAAGGATTCTTGACATGCATATTTAGTCCTTGAATGCTATACTTTGTACTAGAGGAAAAATCCTACTATAACATTGTGCAATAGACTTCTTATCGTGCATGCTGGTAACATACAGTGAGATATGGAATTCACATTTTCATGGCACAGCACTAGAAAATGAACTTTTTTAGTACAAAGTCTATAATCTCAGTCAGGGCACTGGTCAAAATGATGAGGCTTACTTATTACAAAGTTGTCATAATACACAAGTATGTTGTCACAGTTTATGGTCCGAATAATGGATACTGGGAACTATAAATTTGGAACAGAAAACTGATTGAGTCAGACACTGCTGGTGCCACAATTTTTTTTTGCTCTTTGTAGTAAGGCAGTGTTTCAGAATTAGTCCTGTTTGCAGAGTAATCATCCTTCAAAAATGAAGAAAGAACAGGCATCATGATGCCTTCTACTTGGGATCCAAACCTTCACCCTCATGGAGAAGGGTCTTACATGTTAGTTGTTTACAGAAGAGACATCCACAGCAGATCTAGTAAGTCCAGGCATTGGAGACAAACATCCCTTTTTGCATATAATTCATTTGATCTATTTAAGTCTTTCTCCCTCAGTCTGAGACAAACGTACATCCTAAAGTTATGTGTGTTGGGATCACAAGGTTGAAACCAATATGCTGTCATGATGGGCTGTGGTGATCCAGGCTCTTCAGGAAACTCACTTTATGCTTCCTTCAGTTGAGCTCTGTGTGATGTTGAAGCATCTCAGCCATGTCAGCCTTTGCTGTCTGGTGCACAATCCTCTTCCACACGCAGCTTGTTTCTGAGCCTGGCAAGAGCCTTTTTCTGAATGAGCCAAGAACAGTTACTCCAAAGCAACTGGTTACTGGCCTTCCCTTCCCAACAGCAGCTGTTGGTAGGATCACTGCTAGTGTAGCCACAGAAATTGCTTTAAAAGCAGCTTGGTATCTGCTGCAGCTTTCCAAGTCAGCTGGCAGCTGACTTGGGAAGCTGTAGCCAGCCGGCAGTGAGATGTCTAATACGTCTCCAGAAACCACTGTGTACTTGCAGTGATTACCATAGTGACACAGCATGCTGTTTTGTCCACGTTCTGTGGTCAAATAGAATAGGTCAAAATGTTGCCATTTATCCAAAACTGAGATAAAACAATGACATAAAGAGGAATAATGGGACTTTTGATGTGGATCCCATATACCGTGATTCTGCTGGATTACAAATAGCTTCTATTATCTACAGCTTGGAAAGAAAAGGTACCCTGATGGATAAGATCGTTCTCCAGAAAGAAAGATACCAGAACTATTAATGTTTTATAAGGAGTAAATGTCCATGTGGCAGAAATGTTGATATGGTAGCTGGCTGTATGAATAAAGGTACCATAGATAATTAGTGTGTAACAGTTAGTGTTACTCAGTTTATTTGCAAGCAAAAGCTCCAATTCCCCTTCAGCAAACCCTGGGTAATGTAGTGGGCTGCTGCATTGGGTATTGTCTGAGCTTTTCAAGAAGGTCTTGAACTCACAGCTGTTAGCCAAGTTGGCATGTTTAAATCAGCCTATGCTAGCTTTGAATTCATACTCATATTGTGATCAACAGAAACAACACTGAGCCTTGATTTTTTATGAGTAATTTCCTCCAAGGTAAGAAAGCACCATAAGGTCACCTAGTGTGATCTCCAGTGTATTCACTTTCACACGGTTGATGTATATTTTCAGCATGATGATTTTAGCTAGATTAAAAATTTTATGTCTTTGGGGGTAATAGTTGCATGCCACAGGCATAGAACAGGAAGCACAAGCTGTAGTGCCAAAGTATGTGTGAGGCCCCAGCGATGATGGAGAGTTTATTAAATGGGACATGCCTAATTGATTGCAATTAGTGAAAGCAATACCTTCTCCCACGTTTTAACTAATTTCTTTCCAATTAGACCTGAGAAATTCTTTCTAGTCTTAAATCTGCCAATCAATATGATTCTGTGTGTGTAAGCCAGAAATACAAAATGTAGAATCTAGGAACATTATCCGTTCAGAACACAGATCTAGTTTGTTTGGTGCTTCCTTCTCAATTGTGGCAAGTCTGTAATTTTGAAAAAAAACCCCAAACCCAAACATCAACCATCAAACAGGAAAATAAAAACTCGCAGTCTCCAAACCCTCAGTCATCTCCATTTGGCCAGTTGTGCATGAGAGGGAGTGGAAATCCTCCTTGCCCTGAGGTTGTACAAGCCACTTCTTTTCAGAAGGTATGCAAGCATCGCCATGAAAGCTCCAGCTGGTAGCGGGACCCTCACTGATAATCTTTTAGTGTTTAATTACCCTGTCTGCAAGAAAATATGTCTTGTCTCAATGTTGAATTTGTCTAACTTTAACTTTCAGCCATTCGATCTTGCTCAAGCTTTTGTCAACAAGATTGAAACCCCTTTATTAGGTATCTTTTCCACCAGAAAATACGTATATAAACTGATAGAGTCATTCTATAAGGACACTTACCTCAAATTCAGCCTCTAAAAAGCACTTCTCAACTCCAACTTTCCCTGCAACTCTCTTACAGAGCTTCCTTTCTTCTAGGTGCTGAGTGGTCAGAAAACAACACAATCTTCTAGCAAGGTATGAGGAAAGAAGAAATTATCTAAGAAAGAAAGAGAAAAGGTTCAAAAGTGATCACTTGATGATTGATCACTGTTTATGTATTTGGAAGAGGCATTTTCTCTTAAAAAACAAATCTCTGCTAAACATTCCAGATCGTATCTACAATACTGATACCAAATGTTTGCAAAGCAATGCCTTGTCTTGCACCCTACTTGACATAAATCAGCCAACCTCCAGTGAGGTCAGTTCCTGCCAGGAGAGATTTCTATCTTTTGAGGATGTAGGAAGTGATTTACTTGGATGTTAGGGAACATTGACTAAAGCAGTGATAACCTGTAGCATACTGTGTGATGTTTTGTGTCCTTAATTCTCCTACCTTCAGCAAAAATACAGTGCCCTCCAAACCTTGGGTGGGAAGTGGAGTCACAGTGAAATCAAAGAAAAACCCAACCACTTAACTTAGCAAGTCTATATTACACATAAAGGAATGGTAAAAATTTCATTACCAACCTTCTGTGGGGAAGTCAAGTTTCTCACCCTGCCCATCCACTTACTCATATATTTAATTAGCACTTTACATTTACATTATGAAAACATGAAGATAGACCTGCCAGTCTAGGACATCACTTGATCAGGACAAAAATGTAATGCAGTCCCCATCCCAGGAAGTGTGTGGAACTGTAATATAAGCTATTTATAGCTGACTAGATCAAAGCATTTAGCATAGAAGGAACGAGGGATCCAAAATAAGAAGGTGAGTACAGCTCTTCCCCATGGAGGAATGATTGATCAGAATTCAACATTTGTCATTGGTGTAGTTTCTGTGTGTACCATACAGGGGTACATTCTGCACCAGTGATTTATTGCAAACATCTTCATTTTTTTTCTCTCAGCATGAAGCAAGTGTTTTAAATTACAGCTATAGCATGGAAGAGAGAATTTAACTAAAGCACAAATATGAGTCATGAAAACGTTTGTGCCTTATTTTCAGGGTAATAACTAAACACCTGCTAAATTACATTTCAAAAAATTACCCAGTATTTCACAGTGGGTGTTGTCCTTTTGGTATTTTCTCTCTTAAGTCCAACGCTCGATCCTTGATCTGTGTAGGAAGACTGTCTCATCCATGCAGAGCTCCCAAAACTCAGCAGAGCTCTGCACATACTGGTGCTCTGTCCGTGCAGGGCTGATTGCAGAATGAGGGCTGAGGCTTGTGCAACAAGGACAGCACCTCTCAGGACATTTAGGCAGAGTCCTGGCATAGCACTGAGTGCACCAACACATCACGAGAGAAGAGATCATCACCCAGAAAAACCCCACGCTTTCTTTGAAAGCTTAAGAAATTAAAAGTGACGCACCCTAACCTTTACTTTCCCACATGTTGCTGTTTTCTTCTGTTAGCAATTTCAGCATAGTGAAAGCGTCTCACTGAGGAGGAGAATGCTGTAGATGGGCGTTAAGTCCCCTGAGACGTGGAGTGTATATTCAGTTACTGAGACTCTTAGGAACATGGTGGAGGACTTATGCTTGGTTGTCTGTTTTGTGTTTTATGTTTTCTTTAGTTGTTTCTCATTCTGGCAGTGAGTGGGCAGACAAGACTCTTGAACAATCTGTAATTACATAGTGTCACAGTTGATGAGGTTACAAAGGAGTAAATATGTAGTTGGTATTAGAGAGGATATTTTTAACAATACTCAGTCTACATCTAATAGAGTGCATCTGTGTCCTCTGTGGGCACTCTGCCTTAGATAATATAAAAGGAGAGCAATGGGGAAGAGAGGAGCATAATAATATCTGCATAGTCTTCAGTGGAATCAGTTTCTGCAAATACACACTTGACATTTGAACTCTTTCATACCAGTGCTTCTCGTATTGATGCCAGTGGCATCTTTGCCCTTGATTAGGAATAGGATTGAATTTTGACGGTTGAATCTCTTATGACAAGAGAGGTGGAAGTTTCCCAGCGTGATCTGATTGCCATAGTCAAAGAGAAGAGTTTTATTAGACTATCGTGTCAGTAATTCTTGACCTGGGGTCATGACTGTGTCTCAGGGAGGCACAGCAACTCTTCCTTACTTTCGCCTCACAAGGAGAGAACAACAATCTGATATATTTTTCTGTTGTAACATGGGTCACAGTGCAGAATGGAATAGTTTCATCATCCTGCCTCTGCTGGGTTGTTATGTCCTGTGTTTCCACTTTTTCTATCCAAATTTTGGCATCTAGGTGATACAGAACAGCCTGCTCTGGACAGTAGCACGTCTAAAGTCATGAAATCTTATTGTGTTTATATCACCCAGAGCTGACAGAAATAACCTTTTAAAAAGTAATTTTATTTTATGATGACAGTATGAAAACCCTTGTTTAAATGGCTGTTACATTCTGATGCTTGATGGTCTTTGGCTGAAACAGTTGCTAGACACACACGTGTTCATCTTTATTACTAGTACTCCAACAGCACCTATGAATTGAGCCAGCAATGTGCCGTTGTGGCTAAGAAGGCCAATGGCATCCTGGGGTGTATTAGAAGGTGGGTGGTTAGTAGGTCAAGAGAGGTCCTTCTCCCCCTCCACTCTGCCCTGGTGAGACCACACCTGGAATATTGTGTCCAGTTCTGGGCCCCTCAGTTCCAGAAGGACATAGAACTCCTTGAAAGAGTCCATCACAATGCCACCAAGATGAAGGGTGCGGAACACCTTCCTTATGAGGAGAGGCTGAGGGAGCTGGGCCTCTTTAGCCTGGAGAAGAGACTGAGTGGTGACCTCATTAAAATCTATCAATATGTAAAAGGTGAGTGTCAGGATGATGGAACCAGGCTCTTAGTGATGGCCAGTGATAGGACAAGGGGCAGCGGGTGCAGCTGGAGTGTAGGAAGTTCTGTGTGAATATAATGAGAAACTTTTTCACTGTGAGGGTGACGGAGCACTGGGACAGGCTGCCCAGAGAGGTTGTGGAGTCTCCTTCTCTGGAGACATTCAAAACCCGCCTGGATGTGTTCCTCTGTGATTTAGACTTGGTGATCCTGCTCTGGTAGGGGGCTGGACTAGATGATCTTTTGAGGTCCCTTCCAACCCCTAACATTCTGTGATTCTGTGTGAATTCACCTATCTTGTTCAAACAAAGAGAATGACGTTACTTGAAAGCCTTTCCAGCTTTCAGGGCAGGTGTGGGGGCCAGATGAACACGATTTAATTGAAACAGTGTCAGTCCACCTCAGCCATTGCTCTACTTGTGCAACCCAAGGTTGTGACTCAGGCTGTTGGGAACATGTCCCTACTCCTCAGCTTTGATAGTCACAGTGTTGCAAGCATACTGACCTTCAGCAACTACATACGTCCCCCTGCACATTACAATGAAATGGCAGGACTCCACTGTGTATCGGAATATTATTTGGTTTATAGTGCAGCAGTGAAGGGAAGACCACGCTTAAAAATACCTTTAGGAAAATAATACAAAACCAAGAAAAGGCAACAGTCTGCTCAGTTTGCCAAAACCTGCACAGAACCGCAGACCTGCACTGTTTTCTGTGGTCACTTGCTGAATTCCTGAAGAAATCACTGATAATTTGCTTTAATTTCTCTTCCCTTGCTCTGCCTCTTTCTTCCTCAAATCCTGATGGCTTTCAGCATCTGACAATAGCACCACCTACACAATACAGCAGAAATGATCAAGAAGTAAGGGGGGTGGTGGTGGTGGTTAGATAATCGACTTCTTGAGCAGCCTACAAAGAGCCATCTTCTGTATGAATGAGAGAAGTCAAACAGACGCAGCACAGGAGAAATCCAACAGAGCTGGACTGGGGATTTTCCTCCTTCTTTCCATTAGCCATGAGAGCAGTCCAAAGCAATGCCAATCCCTTGGGCCTGTCGTGGTGTGGAGAGATTATCCCTTCCCCCCACGTGAGGGGTTATTTCTGACTTTATCTTTTTGTCTGTCATTTACTCTGTTTTCCCTGTCTTAAGGTTTTCCCTCTCTCATTTAAACAGTATTGCTCTGTTTTTGGCAGCAAGGTGTGCCGGACATAACAGAGGGAGGCCTGTCTTCATCTAAGAGGCAGAAAGAAAACAGTCCTTTTCCCTTCTGCTTTCACATATTTTGTGGGATCTCTGACTCACACCATCCCCTTTCTCTGCCTCTGCTCCTCATTTTGGTGTGCCCACTCACATGTCCCTCTTGCTACTCTTTTCCCCCTTTTGTCATGTACAACCCCAACGTTTGGGTAATGAATGCCATCTCACCGCTTTCTCTTTCCTCGCATTTCTGCGAGGTGAATGAACCTACTGAAAGTGGAGGGAGGAGATAAGAAATCCCCCACGGAAATATCATGGATACTTAAAATAATTTGGAGAAAAAAATCCCTGCAGATTTATTGAAAACACTCCCCCTCTACACCCAGAGATTTATTTATCTGCCGTCCTGCATTTTGCTTACGTCAAGAGCTGGATTGCTCCCGTACAGCCCCCTCGCCAGGCAGATAATTGCTACATATTCCTTTGTATTGCTGCCACCACCTCCACCATCGGGCGCTTTCTCAAACAGTCGCCTGCGCAGCCTTGGAGCAATCCATCTCTCTGCAGACAGTAGGATAACAGTACTTTGATATTAGGGGTCTCCCAGGAGCAGGTGAGAGTCTTGCCTCTTTTCTTGAAAATCAAATGAAGTAAATACCGTGCATTTCTCCTTCCTTTTCCAGATCATTAGCAAAGATGTTAAATAAAACCAGTCTAGCTCTGTGACAGCTCCAGCCTCTTCTCGGTGGTGTCTTGTTGGCCGTCACTTCCACGCAGACACACCAACCTGATGCAGTGTCATTTATCATTACCTTTTGTTTACAGCTGCTCAGCCAGTTGTCACTCCATGTGACAATGCCCATATTCAAGCCAATATGACTAAATTTATTTCTTCAGGAAAGACTTTCTGAGATTAAAGCTTATGCCTCACGAAGGATCCAGCTATAGCGCGCTACAGGCAAGACCTTTTCCTTCACTGTCACCCACCCATTATATTTCTGATTAAACAAATCATAGCATAGCCTGGCCTTTCTGTTCTTGTTATTTACTGCTCAGGGTTTCTTCCACATGCTCATGTTTATCTTTTCAACTGGATATTCATTAAATTCTATTGCTACGTGTTTAGGAAATTACGATTTTTAGGCTTTCTTTGATTTTCTCCACCTGTCCCCATCTCCTGAAGGCTGGTTTCCTTCTCAGTAAATAGGACTGTCAGATTCCACCAGCTGCAGGCAGCTGGACACCCCAGCAGTGCCAGGACTAACCATGGACCCAAAGTTTTAACTAGGAGAGGGATGCCTCTGACAAGCGAAGCGTGACATCAGTATGTGCGAGGCAAGAGATTAACAGCATTTTATAGGTCATGGTATCAGCAGCTGCTTCTTTTTCTACTCTTCCCTTTTCCCTTGTTGCTCAGTGAAGGTTGGAGGAGAAGAGCCAGATGCAGAGTAAGCATCCCAGGGAGAGCTGAGCCACATCTGGTTATCCCTTTCCTCCCTGCAGTGGTGTGGCTGTGAGCAGGTAGCAGTGTCTTTGCCATGGCTGTGGATGGAGGCAGGAGGACATGCTCAGCCACTGGGTTTGTTGAGGTGTCTCCTGGACAAAGGCAAACCTGGATGGAGAAAACCTGCAGGAACTAACAAGTTCCTGCCAAGGCCATGATGCATGTCAGAAGCCCATTCAGCAATACAGTTCACTATGCTGTGGACAAGTAATGACGCTTGTTTTTTTCATATCGTTAATACCTTCATTGCCAAAGTAAATATTTCATTTCTCTGTACTAATGCAACCCAAATATCACTTATTATATGTATTCCCTCTCTGTTGTCTCCTACCAACAGTGCAAAATATATACTTGTACAAAAAACATTGGCAGACTAGAGACATATCTTAAACTTCCTCCAATCTGTCTACAGCTTCAGAAATACAACAGGAACCAGATGCAGAAAGACAGAACTGGCTGAACTATTTTATGTAAAATTTCTGTTGAACTGGGAAGATTCCATGTAACTATTTACTTCAATATAAAATTTGTCTCACTGAGATTTATTGTTTGTCTCATTTATTAGAAAGTATGCTTCTTTTTAATAGTTCCGGGATGATATATTCTATTTTTTTATTGGAAAGTATATTTCGTCTAGAAATGGCATGAAAATTTATTTCAAAAAAGTTTTAAATTCTTAATATCAAACGGAATATAAATTATTTTGATACGTGAAACATTTTGTTTCACCTCATAAAATGATTTTGAAACTATTTCTCTGTTTGCTGGTAACTAACAGACCAGTTTGGAATGAGATACGGTGATTTCAATGACAATTATCCAGAGCTACTGGTGAGATAAAAATCCATTATCCGTAAAGCTCAGAGCAGACAGCCTAAGTCATGAATGTTATGTTGAAAGAATCTTACGATCTTTCGATGGTAGATGCTCTGTACTTACATATAGCGTATGTGTCTATATATATACACACGTGTATTTATATATGTGTTTGTGTATATATATATATATATGAATGTGTGAATGCATATCTGTAAACAAGTACATTGTACCATAGCAGTTTTGCCCTCAAAAATAGTAGCTCAATATAGCTTATGGAGAGGCATGCAGTCTGCATTATTACAGATATTATTTCTTTACAACTTTGGACCTAGTCCAAGATTTAAGCACATACTTATGTTTGAGTATGTAAGTAATTGCTCTGAGCTTTGCTTGAAATTTTCCTTAAGCCTTTCCCAAAAGTCTCCCTTGAATATACAGGGCAAGATTTTGTTACTAGCCTTTTTAATAGTCTCCAAAATCCCCCATTTTCTTCTGTTTTGGAAACCACCATGACACAACACATGTATTTGGATGCTAGCTTTCCTTTTGTTCCTTTAAACAGGACCACTTCTAAGAGCAGACGAAACAAGCAGGGCTGTAGCCATGGTCCAGGTGTCTTGGAGAGCAGATCTGCCACTACTGCCAGCAGTGTACAGGTTGTTGAGGGCAGTCGCTACTGTTTAGGGTGAGAAAGACACAGCTCTTGGAGAAGGAGTGCTTGCTGCCACACCTGGAAATACCAGGATTGGTAAATTCAGCTCCAAGCCTTCTACAATGGGCATGGATCCAGCAACCTGGCCCTGGTTCTTTATCCCCAAGGCCAAATCTCAGTTTTGCCTGCCCCCTGGACCAGATTGAGCCACCTTTACCTTTATATACAGATAGTATGTATTGAGTAAGAGGTGCAGCAAGACTGGTGCAAACCTGCTCCATCAGGGCGCAGGTGCCACCTCCTTCTGTAGGCACCTGGAAAGCGAGTGAAAAGAAGCAGATCAGCCTTTGGCTGCACGGAGCCACAGATCAGGTCCCCAGTGCCCAGCTCCCCACTGATGGACAGAAAGGCATTGTGGAGGCAGTGTAGCATAGCTTGTTTAATGCTGCATTGTGTTAATGCATACAGGAGAGCCATTAACATGGGAATCTTAGATTTAAAATATAACGAACCACATGATGAGATGTTCTGTGGCGGTGTGTACTCTGGAGTCATAAGCACATAATTTTTTTGATCAAGTTTCAGCCCAAAGCAAATTTTCTCAGCTAACTAGCTTTCTAATCTATCTATCCACAAATATATGTATTTGCTTTTTAATAACATTTATTAATATTTAACAGAAACATAATGGTTCTCTTATTTTCACCCAGGGTGCATGCTTTACCTATTAAATGTTATACAACCTTTCTAAAACCAAATTAAGTAAAAACATTAGCATCAATCCATTGAATGCAGGCGCTATTTAAAAAATGTAGATGTTTTCAAACACTAGAGTGAATGGAAAAATATTGCTGCCTTGACTGTCAGATTACATTTCTTTCCTATTGAAGCTAAGTGGGTTAAATTAAGTGATTAATTAACTATGCATCTGCACAATTAGGTGGGCATTTTTATTCCATTTAACTTATATATTTATTTCTGGCTTGGGAAGAAAGGAACCGTATCAAGACAAAGGGAAGAACATCTACTAGAATTAGAGACTCCCAATAGCGCTATTGTGGTATGGATTTTACTATCATTTTCACTGTAGCATTGTGAATGCATTTGGTTTATAAATCAGGCATGAAAATTTGCTCTGTAGTGAAATTTCTCAGTGGAAATTTTCCTAGATTTTATTGACTGTTGGTTTTAGACTAGAAAAGCTGTAAAAACATCTATCAAAACTGCCTTTGTTGCAGGTTTTCTGAGTTTCTTCTTGGCGTGAGCTCACTTGGCCCAGCGTTTTTCCACAGACCAGGTCCTGAGCTGCTGCCTGGACTTCTGTCTGTGGTGAGTAAAGGGTGAGTAAAGGTGGGTGCTGCTTTGCAGCAACTGCTCAGATGTCCAAGCCAGCCTGGGACAATAGCAGCAATCACAAGTTTGGCTTCCTCAAGCCCCCTTCCAAACTGCAAGCGGATATCTGTAAACCCGCTGCTGTTGTTCGCTAGAAGAAGAGCACCTGTGTCTTCTCCCTGGATAAACCGCTCTGCTTCCACACCTTGCATTGTCCCCTCCCACAGCCGCAGCTGGATGCAGATTTGTGCTGGATTTTTCATCGAATTCCCCCTGCACGGTGAAAACAGAAGTGCTTTTCAGTGCTGCTGTTTGCCAAACCTCCTTTCCGAGATGGTTTTTATCTCAGTCCCTGCCGGAATCCTGGTCACTAGCTGGTACAAATGCTGTAAATGGACTAATGTGGACCCAGCAAGCGCTGGGCCTACTGCTTTGAGCTGCGCCTTTGAAAATAATGAGCTGGATTGTCAGAGCCCTCTGTCAGCAAGGCGAGAGAATGAGAACCCCGCTGCTCCCCTGCTCAGTTTGCAACTCCAGCTGCTGGCAGTGGCAACTATTCAACTGAAATTCTCTCCAATGAGAAAGGTCTTTGACAACATGGAAATGTTGGGATTTCCGCCCTCCCCCTTGTAACTTTTGTTTTTCAGCATCAGCTGCCTTGTGTCCTCATACAAAAGTTCTTTTCTTTTCTTTTTATTTTTTTGTTTTTAAGCTGACATTTTGATTCTGCTTTAATTAAACCACTTTGGAAGCAGCATGACTCTGTTTAGGAATGAGTTGCACTGGTACAAGTTTTGTGCGGAGGCATCTCTATTTCAGAGTGACTACATCCCTTCTGACAGTCCTCCCACAGTTAGCCCACCTTGCTTTGCTTCAGGTCTCCATCAGTCTGGGGGTGGGGTTTCTTACCTGCATGAACCCTACTGATCTACAAGCACCCTGACCAGATGTCAGAGGGCAGTTTATGTGCCGAGAGACAATTGTTTTTGCTCTTCTTTTCTGCTTGCCTGACACCTCTCTTTCTCCTTTCCTCCTCCTCCCCTCTTCCACTCAATTACTGACCCAGTGGGGATGTTGTGCTCCAGGATTTCTCAGGGCTTTTTTCTCCCCAGAGGAACAAGTCCAGTCCTCACTGAGTTAAGACAGCTCTTTGCTGTGCCAAACCAGTGTCTGGGGCAGAGCATGCAGAAGGAAAGCAGCTGTGGGGATAAGGGCCACTCCCTGCTACATCCAAGGAATGTTGATGGCATTACTGCAATACAAGGGTGCTCTCTTAGTGCCCCCTCTACCTAAACTTCTGCACCTGATTTTGCAAAATTGTAAGTGGGTATAAATACTGGTTGTAAGATCTGTGATTCTTTATTTCTGCTGTTTCACTTCAAACCCACCCCCACCCTGACCTGATCATCTGGTGCTCCTACAGCTTGATAGTTTTAACAGCTTTGTTTTGTTCAAAGTGTCTAATTTTGCAATAATTGGCCAAATGTCCCACCTTTTCCACATGTCCATGTGCCTTAACTTTCTCTATAGAGCCTGTTTGATCACTCTTCTCCCTTCTCAACCGAACACAGTAGGCATTAAAGTATCAGTATTTTGTATGGCATATTTACCAGGGTAGAAAACCTCTAAGTTCAGAAAAACCCCACAACCCAATGAGTGAACACTCTATTAGTTTTTTAACTACATTTATAGTAGAGGAGGTAAATTGCCAAAATTAAACCATGACAACATTACAAAATTCCGTGGAGACGATAAGGCAGAAATTCCCAGACGTTCTCTCCTGCAACTCCACTTCCAAGTCCATGAGCTCATTCCTACCAGCATTTCCTGTTTGGGGTGCATGCCTCAAGTCTGGAAAGCTCAATTATAAGGAATTCTCAGCTATTTCTGGCCAGATCCTTGGAATTTTTAACAAACCCAGATCAAATCTATTATTATAAAGCCTAGTTATTTGCCAGTGCGCTTTTTATGATTGAAAAACATATGGAAGAGGATTTAAATAAAGAGAATTAGTGCTAAATTTCAGTGCCTGGATTACAGAATAGTACACAGCCTCCCCATGGGAGTTGTGGTCCTTCCTACCCCAGCAAAACCTTTCGAAGCGCTAGCCTGGTACATGAGCACTGCTCCATTTTCCAGATATTACTGAGCCTTTTGAAATAATACCCGTTTCTGTTTTGCAGCTGAACATTTCAAGACAGCATCCACTTTCAGAAAAGAAATCCACAGAGGTTAAGAAATAATTACAAAGTAACTATTACAATTACAAATATCTTTACCCTGTGCTGTTGGCTAGTGGATTGAAAATTGAGGCCACGTGGATGATTTAAATGAAATGCAGGAGGAAGACTACTAGGAAGTGATTAGCAGTTCCCTGCATCCTGGAAGTCCTGCAGTGCTCTACCAGGAAATTCATAGCTTCCATAAAGCCAAATGGCTGTATGCTGGATCACGGGATATCTTCCTAGGACACTGCACAGTTACTTTGGATATATCCAACTCTACAATAAGCATAAAAATGCTCTTAAACTGGCATTAAAAATCACACCTACTGAATATGTTTAACAAAAATCTTATATCAAATACATGTTTTTTAGGGATGAGACCGAATTGGATAAGATACTAGGCAGAACTAGGTGGAAGGAATTGTGTGGAGCCAGGAGTTGGACTCAATGATTCTTATGGGTCCCTTCCAGCTCAGGAGATTCTGTGATTCCCTGATTCTAGGTGATCTGTGGAGTTCTAGCTTTGTGATCCCTCTTTTATGAAAGAGAAAAACAGCAGTTTAACTCCAGGAAAAGCAGCACAGGGAATGTTTCTCCAATGAGCAAGCTAAGAGAGGAGGGAAATCGTGATCATTCCTTGTTCTGCCCTGGCTGCAGGGCAGCTACAAGCCGTCACACAGGCTGTGAAATTACAACCTAGTATAGCCTAGTGCTGGATGCCATAAAGGCTATGTTTAGTGGTGGGTATTTTCAGAATCAGGATTTTGTGTTGTAATCCGCGTCACACAGCACCTGACTGGCAGATGTCTGGATACACAGTGAGGCTTGGAGGAATCAGTAGCTTGGAAGTGCTGGAGATTTTTTGGACTGGACTGTTTTGATTATGCTGTCTTTATTCCAAAAGTGAATTTCTATCTACAGCCACAGTTCTGGGTCAGCAAAAAGCTCACATAAAAACAATCCAATTTTTAAAGTTGTCAGAATGACAAGATCTTAAAAAAAAATCTGTCAGCTCATTAACATATAATAGCCCCATGACAACTTATCTAGAAAACATTTTGCAGATAAGATCTCATTTTGTTGATAGCGAGATTAATTTTAGAACATTCAAGGTGCTGTTTGGTTTGGTTGTTTTGTTTTTTTTTTTTTAAAAACCTTGTTTTCATTTATGATTGCTTGTAACTGTTTATATCCATTTAATAACTAAAATCATGTCCACAATCTGTCCCTGGCTGAATTTCTCTGAAGAGTTCACTTGTTCAGAGTGGTATTTGCCCAGGTTGTTGGTTCAGTGATCAGCATGATTTCTGAATCAATGTAACACAGGAGAGGGTTTACATTACTGCTGCCACAAAATGTAATCAACTGCCTAGCATATTTGTCTGAAGAATTATTAAAGCATAGAATGCAAAGTGGCAGAAATAGAAGTATAATTCTGGTAAAATCATCAAAGGATGCAATAACCGAGTTAGAAAACGCAGTGACAGATCTAATTAACGAACTAAATTACAATTCAGTCCAAAAATAATTGTCATTAGAAGTAAAATCACATTTCTGTCTGAAGCGTCTCAGCATGTTTGCCATAGTGATTGGTAAAACTAGAAAAAAAACCCACTCTCATTATTTTTTCAATGCAATTATTACACTCAAAAATCAGTCATGAAATCGAATATGCCAGTTTAGCAAACCGTCCTCGGTTAAGAGCCGTCCTTCTCACACCACAATGTAGAGGTCTAGTCTAGGACTGCTGGATTACAGCTCTCCTTTTGTGCTCATGTTGGAGTCAACCGTATTTTTGATCTGACGCCTTCCTTCCAAGGAATTCTTAATTTTTCTGTATTGAAACCACAGACCATTTAATTTTAATATTGACCTAATTGCACATCTGAATCAGTTGGAAGCTGTCTGACAAAAGGAAAATACTAATAGGACATGTGCCAACTGCAGTTTAAGTTGGGCTGCTTTTAATATAAGCTGAAGAGCTTTTGTATTAAGCTCTAACAATGGGTAATAGAGCCGCCAAGCTGATTACTTAAGCAACTTCTGGATATATTCACACAACAAATTTGAATTCTAAGTATTTTGCATACTGTTTCCACCTATATAATTGTCTGCTGGCCCTTATGATTATTTATTATGCAAAAGTGAATTTTTTTTGAAGCATGAAGAATGAAGTAATTTAGTATGCAAACAGTTAAAACTCTCATGTGGATTCCGATTTTGTATGTGTTGATAAATTCACTTACGGTGACTGACAGTGTGAGATTTTTTAGGGTCATATCGGTCACTCTTTCCATGACACTGATGAAAATGATAAACTAAATGCCAGAAGTGTCCCTGGCGCATCATAGGATGAAATGTGTAAAATGTCAGTGTCTAGCCGGTGTCTATTAATAACTAAATATGATTGCGTGTAATGAGCAGAGATTTTCATGTTGATTGAAGTATGATTTCTTTTGATCTTCCAGATGTTGCTGCTTAGAAATTCATATTGCTCTTTTGCTGCTAAATGCATAATGACCTTTTAAAACCTTTTAACTGTTAAAAACCCTATTATTTTCAACAACGAAGTCAAGCTTCCAGCTTTTTTAATGTTGATTAGAAGGTCCTCTCTCTTCCCGCCCTCACCTTCCCTTTTTGCTTTTCCTGTTCTCCTCTTCCTCTCTCATTTTTCTACCCTTCTTTTTCTCTAACACATTTCTCTAGCACAGTTCCTGACAACACAGCGGCTCCTGCGCCCAGAGGGGCAGGCGGCATGAGGCAGCTGGACCCAGTCACCACTGGAGTCACTGCAACTCCCTTACAGTCCCGGGGAGTTACCAGGCGCTGCTGGGAAATCTGGCCCGAGCAAACGTTTCATGTGAATACCCAGGTCAGCTCGCTTCCGAGGTAGAAAAGAAACAAAGGCAGGTGTCAGAAATAAAGAATCGTGTGGCCGATGTTGATAGCGATCTGCTCTGAAGAAAGGAATCGCCGAGCATTGTAAGCTCTCCGCATGAATAATGCATTCGTGTCGCTCATTTTTGGGCTTAGTCACACCCTGCCTTCCACATTTGGCCCCTTTATGGTTGCACCTGTGCATGAATGGTGACTGCCTGAGAGCTTGCGAGAATAAAACGAGTCCCCGAGTAAAGGCGGCAGCGGCAGCGTAAGCTTCCCTTCTTTATTCAGCTTTTGTGCAGGTCCCGCGTTAGAGGAAGGCTGCCTCTGGCCTCTGTGACTCAGCCATGTTAATGCAGGGAGCTGAATCTGCACCACGAAGCTGTTTTAAGCTCATAACTGTTTCGGTTAGTGGCCACTGTATGAAGATGGCAAAGAAGGGCATCTCTACTCCTGGTGCTTTTGGCAATATGAGCTTTAGGATGATTCAGGACCTCTGAAAGGGCTTCACAGTGGCCAGATATCATCACAGCACCATCTCAGCATCATCCACATACTGAAAAGGGCCTCGGGAGACCAGCTGGTCCAAATTCCCACCCCAAGCAAGGCCAGCACTAGCTTGAGACTAATTTCGCCCAACCCATTTAAAGTGTTTTGGGTGGCTCTGGAAGGAGAACTGCATCTGACATGTTATGTCAGATAGTTTTGTATATGGTATATACAGAATGGGTTAAGGGCCAAAACCTCTCCATCTTCTCCTGCTGAGCAAATGCAAAGTTTTCAAGCAGTATTTACTTCTGCAAACTAGCATAAGGATGAAGCTACTCGGAACAGTTTCACCAATTCACTGTAAAAGTCCTGTCCTGTCCAGGTACTTCCCAACCATCCTTTGGGCCCACTGCCATCCAGCCTAGGAATTTGTTCAGCGTTTCTCATTCCTGGGCGCTGGTAAATGAGAAGTTACCAAAGGAAAGGCTGAAGCTCAGGGTGATCCTGAGGTATTTCGTGGCCTCTGAAATGGGGGCAATAGCATATGAATCGGCTTTAGCTGTTGTGCAGTGGCAGGAAAACGTGTCGCTTCTTCACAGGCAGTATGTAGATAGAAAAGACAATAAAGACAACACAGCAAAGTAAAGAACCCAGCAAAATAAATGCCATCTTGAAAAGTTTGTGCACTTAGACCTGTTCCTGGAAATGTTCAGCATAAACCAAATTATTCTGGTTTTTAACTCTGGATTATATGGCAAATATACCACACAAAGCCAAACTCCCAGATCCTAGAGTCTTGTAGGATCAAGCCAAGTCATCCATGGCACAGGTAAAGAGTGGTCACAGTACCAGACAAGTGAAAAATGCTGTCCACTGTATTGTATCTTCACAATCTTTTTGTGAACATGGCTGCATCTTTTACTGTCTTCCCTGTGGATCCGTTTGTCACTAGTGCAATAGTGTCAGTCCTGGGGCCCTACTGCTCTCAGCTACTTCTGGTTCCTGTGCAATGTACTGTGTCATTCATTATATATGCTGGTCCCATCTGGTCTGACAAGCTTTCTCCATCCTCAGAAGCGATTACAAATAATAATGATGACAAAACCCAGAGAATTTTTGCTGTATTTTAAAAATGATTGTTTTGTGTTGCATGAAGGCGCTTCCTGTCTATCTCCAGGGTCACCTGGCAACCATTTGCTAGCCTCCTGCCATCAGATCCATATCAAGCAAGGGCATCTGGGAGCTCATTTGGGATGGGAGCTGCTCCCTTTCACCATCCCTCCTGGCCTTCTATGGGCAGACTTGAGGTAACTGTGCATATGATGGTTTCATGACCATTACTCTGATAGGGGCTATTTAAATATATTGTAGCAGCTTCATTTGTGTGCTGACAAAATATTAAAAGAAAAGCTGATGCTAATACAGTATCAACTACCAACACTGCATAATTAGGCATGTATTATTTGCAGTTGTTGTTTGTCTGTTTAATAGAATTAAGGATAATTAAGAGAAAACAGTGAGAAGATATCACTGCACAAGATAACGATTTACCAAAGCAAGTGAAGCAGTGAAAGCAATGTCTCTGAGTTGGATTGTCCACTCTGTATGCTGTTTGTTCCTTTGTTTCTTTAATGGGTCACTTAAAAGTATATTTTAATATGTATACACATGCATACTTATATGTATGAGAGCATATATATACGGATTAAATGAAAAAGCAACAGAACATGGTTGGGGCACATTAGGATTTTAAAAGCTCTGCTTAAAGGGTATGTTAAAATTTTGAGAGCAGAAGCATTTGCCACATACAGCCAAGATGTACACATCCCAAATTTCTCTCATCCAGCATCATTTCCCTTTGTTTACACTGAAATGCCCTGTGACTGTTCCTGTCTGATCACATTCCCCACTCTCCTCACCCTGAAGCTAACAGCTATGAACTGGCTGGAGAATGTCCAAAGGATGCTAAACCCTGGTTTGGCCACCCAGTTTTGCTATAGGGGTGAAAGAGGATGAAGAGTTTGTGCCAATCTATGCTTTGGTAAGAGCACCTTATTTTGCTGTCCCACCTTGGTTCTAAGCATCCTCCCCGGCTGTGGTGTTTCAAATATAAATCACCTTTCTGTTGGTGGGTATCTCTTTGCTTCAAGGGTCTATTCCTTTAATCAAAATCAGTAGGGACAGCAGGGAGAGTGTGGCTAAGGATGCATTTACTTGAAACATCCAGAGCCCTGAATATATCACCAGCATAGGCCAGAATGGCCCGAGGAACATCTGTGCTTCAGCTTTGCTCAACAAAGATGAATATGTCTCTCTCAGTGCTTTGCTCTTATATAAGTTTCCATATCGGCAGAAATAATTCAATGTATCTTGGTAATTCTGTTAAGGCAGGCTCACCACTTCCCCCACCTCAGATTCAATAGTAATTGGGTTGATATTACCTGCAGGTATCTTTGTAAGAAGATGCTGTTAATGTCACTACTCCAGAAGCTTTATCAATACATTAATTGGTGCTAGAAAGTTGACAGCCTGCCCTTATGAGAATCTGGCTTTGAGCAACCTGAAACCTATGTTATTATTTGAAATTATTTTTGTTTTGGAAGATAATTCACTACAGAGGGACAGTAAGAAGCAGCACCCTTAGATGGCACCGGGGGTTGATGAATGAATACTAATGCAATCACTATTTTTATTTGTTCCTGTAGCGAAGGCACACCCAGGGGCTTTGGTGAGGATTAGGGCCTCTGTGCTCAGTACCATGTACAAACAGCTTGCAATCGAACGTGGATTCATATATAAGAAAATGAAACCAGCCATTCCCTTTCAGAAAAAATTGAATTTCCTTCCCAACAGGTCGATACTGTGAGCTCAGAGGGTGGTGGTTGAAAAGGATAGCTGCCACGGTGCACAGTGAGCTTCCCTAGGTAGGTCCCATACTTCCAAAAGGCTCTAGCAAGACAAATCTCTGCATCAACACAAGGCTTTTGGGAAAAAAATTACGCTCCTAGATAGAAATTATCTTTAGGGCCACCTTTACAGACAGGCACAGTTGGAGGTTCCCTGCAATAACAGGGGCTGGCAGACTGACTTGCCTGGACAAGGTATGGGGCGTAGCACTGTCCTAGTCCCCAGTCTGGCCAGTATCTGTCTGCACAGCTGCTGGCAGAGACTGTAGGAGACAATGATTACCATTCTGGGGGTCAACTTCCCCCTTGACTCCTCTTCAGCAACAACTGAAGTAGCAAGTCCAGCTCTCCTTCCCAAGGCCTGTTCCTTCCCTCTGTCGCCTAGTCCAGCATCTCTCATTCCACACTTGCAAAATGTTCAGGCAGATGGTCCAGTATCCCAGAGGGAGCTTGGAGAAGCAGTCTTTCCCTAAACTGGTGTCTCCATCTTTTTCTAGACTCATTCTACAAATCTCCTTTTTGCTTTTTCAGAGTTGATTATTACCTCTAGTAAGGATCAGCCTTGGGCTGGTGTTAGGCTCTTAATGCTCTGCTGAGAACTGATCCCAAAATGCACCTTTCTACCTGGATTTTGCAGAGCTCGCTGAAGTCTGGTCTTCCTGGCACTGCACAAAAAGACCTGATGGGTTACCTCAGAGGTAATGAGGACTACTGCCAGCGGCATGAACACAATTGGTCTAAATTTCATGCATGACTGAAATTTTAGGGGCTTGGGAAGAAGGAAAAAGAGAGGGATACAGTTACCTCAATCTCAATGCAAAGGCATAAGCAACTAGAAATACTTGTGGAGGTTGCTTCTGTCTCCCTTACTTGTAAGGTGTTAAGGAAAGTCGGGAGGAATCTCTACAGATGTTAGTTGTCTTCATGCCTTTGAAATCTGCTTCATTACCCTTTCCTAAAGACAGGAATCTAGCATGAGATGGTGCCATTTCTTATGTTTTGTACTATGTGGCAGTAGTTAGGCCACTGACTTAGCAATATACCTAGCCGGAAATACCTAGCTCTCAGCTGTCTTCCATTGGAGGGAGGAATGTTGTCCCATTCCCAGATCTCCAGAGTGCCCCAGTCAGCAGACCATCCTGTATCCTAGACAAGAGCAGTCGCTAACTCTTCATTTCAAGCCAAGTTGCTGTCCAGCAAGTCTGTGAAGAGCCACATGGAAGGGAGACAGCAAGCAGGATGGAACTGGGCAGCAGCCAGCAGCCAGGCCCTCATCACCCATGGAAGAGCAGTGCTAGGTTTTGCCATGGTTTTCTACTGGTTTTTATCCAGTGATGCTGAATTACAACAGCAGAGATGCCCCAGCATGCTGCAGCAGTAACAGCAACAGGGAAATGATGTCGCCAAATTGGTGGTATAAGTCCTGACTCATCTCCTGGAAACTGAGGCAGGGTTTAGAACCCTGTTTGCCAGC
Source organism: Hypotaenidia okinawae (assembly GCA_027925045.1). Taxonomy (NCBI): domain Eukaryota; kingdom Metazoa; phylum Chordata; class Aves; order Gruiformes; family Rallidae; genus Hypotaenidia; species Hypotaenidia okinawae. The sequence continues at coordinate 10,829,989 of BSDF01000002.1, forward strand.
ACTTGGGTTGCTTTAGGATCTGTAGCTCCAACCATGCCACCTGTACTAGCAACTGCAGCAAAGACACTGGGCAGCAGTCAGGCTAAACCTACATGGATTTAGCTGTCAGTGTCCCCATCCATGTCTGTTGAAAGGAACAGTTTTGTCAAACTGGACCAGCATCTGATATTTGTAAACCAGAGTGTGTCTGTGTTTGTATTTATTTACACCATTCTCTGATGTTCCAGTTCCTAGACTGGCATGAGGATAGTTCCCTGGAAATTAATAACAGTTAGGGCTCCATGGCTCACTGCATTGTTTACTTCCTTACATCATTAATACTACCCTTGTAGGGAGAAGGAGGGTTGAAAATAATAAACGCTCTTCCCTTCATTAATATGCTGAAGACTGTGGGAGCAAAGGCAAGACGTGACTGCTAGCTACCATGGGCCTTGAAATACACAGCTTCCAGTTGGTGTGTCGGGCCATGCTTAGATCTGTTCTTGTCACCATAACAAAAAAATGGTATAATTACATAAGCCCGAGTTTGCATCTTTTCTGGCATACTGACTCCTCTGTTGCCCGTCTCCTTCTCTATATGTGTGTGGTGTATACAACTCTTAGACAACACGATGGATTTTTACATGTTGGGCGTGCGCATCATTTCTGCCTCTGGTTGGGAAATCACCCCTGAGCACTGGTCTTTGGTGGGGCTGATGGTTCAGTAGGTGGCACTATTTCCTCTCGATTTAGGACCAAGCCCGAGTCCCAGCACGATGTGGGGGGAGCTGTAAGGCCGAAGTCCCTTTCTAAGTCCGTTATCTGGGCTGGTTGTTTCTGTACAAGACCTGAAGCTGTATTTCTGACTTCGTGTAGGAGGAGGACTGGCCTGGGCATCATAGTTCAAATTCGTTTGTATGATTGCACTCTAATTCTATAAATCTCTTTTGCACATTCAACTGGCTATTGTATTGTTCTTACTTTCCAGCTTAAAAATTGCCATCTGGTATCCAGTATGTTGTAGAAACTCTTAAACCAGTTATTCCTGTCTACCCCAGAGATGGCTGCAGTCCTACAGTGGAAAAGAAGCATGTCCCTATACAGTCCTCCCGTCAAAATGTTGAATCTTAATTAATCACCACTTATAAAGTGTTTTGAGTTCCCCAGAGGAAAAAAAAATAGTATGGAAGTGCAAAGTATTTTAGCACTTTAAAAGCATGAACCTGGCCCTGAAAACTAGCCTCAAAAATGCACTAATTCCAAATTCTGTATGAGAAAACTCAAGGCCACAAGGGAATTTGAAAGGTTCCTAATTAGGCAGAATTCACAAGGCAGACAAAAACTGGAAGACAGAGGTTAAACAAAAGAGGCAAGTGTATATTTTATAGGAATCCAAAAGACAGGTAGAGAAATGCAGTGACAGACAGATACTTGGTCCAGACCACAGACCAGGTGCAGATCCAGCTGGAGAGATGCCCATGCATTAGCACGTACTGCACTGGTAAATGTACTGGGCAAATCCATGCCTGAGGTTGCTGAAGCAACTTCCTTGAAGTGACACCGGGGGTCTGCTTGGCCCCTTTTGTTTAGGTGATATCACAAGAGGAGAGATGGAGAATTAGCCTGACATTGATAACTGCCCGCCGTACCATCAGGGGAGAGAGCGATCATTTGCGTGCTGCTGGCTCTGCCCCATAAGGTATTTGGATCTCATGGGGTTTCCCCCCCCCCCATATTGTTATTCTGACTATTTTTAGAAAATCCTGGGGAGAAGTAGCAAGTGGTTAAAAACACTGACTTAGAATAAAAAATGAGCAACAGCCTTGGGGCTGGATTTACAAGGACAGCTCAGGAAACTAACAGCCATTTTATGTTCTAAGTCCAAATGTCAATTTTCTAACTCACTCCTCTCTCCTCACAGGAAATATTTAATCCATAAATACCAACGTTGCCACTAGTAAAGTTTTCCAGGTGCCATGGCATTGGGCTTGCAGAGATAGACCTTTGCCTAAATTTTGATGACTCTGAGTTGTTTGATTTCACTGATAAATTTTTACCCTTTCCCAGAGGAGGGGGTCCTGCAGCCATACATGCAGCCTGCTGTCCCCCCATCTCCCTGATCCTTCTCACAAAACACAATCCAACACCCCCACCCTGACACCCCCCCCCCCGCCCCCAGCTACACACCAGTTCTTCTGATAGTCCTTGTCTGTTTTGGGACAGAAACTCACAGCCAGATATCCTCTCTTTCTGGAGACTTCCTACCAGTGGGGTATGGAGCAAGATAGGATGTCGTTGCCTCAGTCAATCTTCTGACAGTTATTTCCAATTTTCTTTGCATTGGCAATTCAGTATTCACAGACTAAGGGACCCAGTCCCACCTCTCCCCCCCATGCAAGTAAGAATCCAACCCCCAAGGCTGCAGAATCAACTCTTTACAGTTCCTTGTTCCCTGTGACTTAATGAATATTTATGTCTTTATTGCAGCATGGAATAGCTCAGGTCCCATGAGCACAGCAAGCAGGGGAATGTTTGATTTGTGAGCCTGAGATAGGGAGCAGCAGTAGCTGAAATTCAGGTGCCATGGGGAATTCTGTAGAGGAGGGGAGAGCCCTGGTATCTATGTAATTTAGGCACCAAGGATGTCTGGAGGATAGCTGTTTTGGAAGTTAGCACACAGAACAGCAGTTAGACACTTCCAACATCCCAGTGAATCTAGTTCTGGAGGCTCCAGCAACAACATAAGGTCCATATTCACATATTATGGTTATTCAGAAAGATTTTTAACTTCTCTGAAAATTAAGCACAAAGGGTCTAATTCTAGAACTGCTGTGATATAACTCACTGAAGCCAGCCAGCAAAACAGCAATTCACATTTGCCTCTCTGAGAACAGGATTTGTTCCTTACCTAACCAGATAACACTTGTCATCACACTAATCCATATGCCCGCAGAAGAAATTATCTCTCTTGTTTTACCAGTGCTGTAACATTTCCTCTTTGGACATTCACTGCATCCCTAAAGGCCCCACAATTTACACATAAAATAGAGAGCTGCTCTTATCTTGCTAGTCTGTGGCTCATTTTACCTGTGCTCAGGATGCAATAGTCAGTGTTCATTTTCTTGGCCTAAGAAACAGCAGATAAGTGTAACATCCTTAACAGAATACCACAGCCACTGTATGGAAGGGTCCAACATTTCCCTTTGGGCTGGATCTTTGCTTAGCACATGAAGGTTTTTTAATGTTAAAGGTTCTCAAGAAGGTTTGTAAGACCAGACTCCATTTCCTCTGTGAGTGACAACACAGGTGCTTAGGATAAGGTTTTGTGAGACAGCTCAGCCTTACAGCTGCAAAATCATAGCCTCCTTGCTGTGGATCCTGTGGTCTGACTGTTCCTGTTGCGTTTACTCAGCTCTTTGTATCCAGTCTGCATCATCAAAGAGGCAGAAGATCAGTGCAGGGAAAGAAAAGAAAATATAAGTTTAGATTAGTGAGCTGATCTGTCTCACTGTATTCCTAGCTGAGCTGATGCAAGGGACAGGATGAGGCTGCTCTGTCAGCAGCAGGGGGATGCTCAGGGATGGGGGTGCTTCCCCAGAGCAGAGGTCTGAAAGCTTCCCTATCTGCTGTGAAACTTCACCCTTGGAGGTGAATAGATGGCATTCCCCTGTGTGACCCACCCCACAACCCTTCCAGCAGAGCTCTCTATCTATGCAACAAGCTAGACCCAAATGCCTTAATTAGAACATAGTACCACTGCAAACACCACAAAGGAATCAGGGATGGGGGAGAGAAAAGACCTAAGAAGTGATACTGGCTGTGACAGGAGAAAATGGACTGCTTTCCTTCTGTGTTTGAGCCTAATTATTGTACTGAGTGTCTGTCTTCACTGGTGTCTTGGAGCTTTAGGGCTCTGTGCTGAAAGCAGGATAAGTGCCAGTAGCAAACGAAGAGGGTACTCAGTACCAGAACAACAAAAACATCTTCATGAAGGCAGTGACCTGCAGGGCTCTAATTAGCTCTGGTAGCAGCAGGACCCAGCTGTGATGCTGAACACAGATCTGAAGCTTGAAGAGACTCTGGCCAGCCACAAGCAGGCTCCGTAACTGTGCCAGAAGAGAAGGGAACAGAGGAAACTTCTGCCACGGTGACATGAAAGAGTGCTCAAAAGGTGTCTCGTGCTCTTGTGCCAGCTGGCTGAGTGGTTCCAGAGCCTAGGTAGAGACAAATTTCTGGGAAACATAAAGACATCTATGTTTAATATTGGAGTGTGTGACTCATTTTCTCTATTTACTACCCCCACTGCACAACCCAACACAGAGACTCCAATCTTCTTTCCTATGACCTTCAATCATCTCTTGGAAAGTCACATTAGCATGAAATTGGGAGAATTTATTTCAGAAATTTAACTAGCTGAGATGAAGGAACTTCTGTGCTGAATTTGCCCATCTCTCCTTGAAGACCAAAGATGAGGAGGGTCTCCCAAAAGGCAGATTTTTCCATCATTCTAACCTTACAGCACAATCTCCATATTTTCTTGAATGCAGGAAGCCGATAACCTTACCCTTGTCGTGTTTTCACAGATCTGGGCCTCCTTTCATCATATTCCTCTAGGCAATTCCAGATCTATCTTCTAGTCAACCCCACAGTTTTGATTTGCATGGCAGGTTGCCTGTTCCTTTGCTTTTGCACATTTATTTTGTTTAACAAAGAATCCCATCCTAATCCCTTGAATTTTCCCGTGATTCTGTTATTAAACCCTAAGAAAAAGAAAGGGCACAAAATGTACAGATTCTTCCAGAACCCAGAAAAACTGGTTATCATGAGGAACATCAGTGCTAAGCACTGTTGTTTACCCATGCACTCCAAACACATTAATAGGTTACAAGATGGAGATGAGTTTGGGTTAAACAGACAGCTTTGTCACTTTGCAGATGACAGACCTTTAGACTCACAAGATAAATAAGACAATTCAAGCATGGCTTTGCCACTCAACATACTTCTCCTTATGTTCTTACAAAAGCTTGTGCGACTCTGTATTAATGTAAAAGGCACTTTCCTTCCTGTGATTATTTATGTAATCAGTAGGAAAAAATTCATGATGAACTAGACTCTGCAGGTCAGCCTCTGATCACTCTAATTTGAATGTTGGATGAAGAAAAAAATGTCACAGGCAGCCAATATCCTGAAAAAGAGAAGATCTGCAGGGACACTGACAGGGGACTGGCAGTGAGTTGTCACAGTAGATTTTTCTGGTTATTTGCTGTCTTTCTCTCTGTGTATCATCTGGTCTTTTGCCCCTGAATTACTAGCTTAGGATCCCCTGAATGTGAGACAGATGCCTAATTTGTGGATAGCAACAGGAGTCGTGTCCAAAATAGATGTTGAATTGCTCAGACCTGCTAAAACTGAGAAACTTCTGGGCACATCTAAAAGTAGGAACATTGGTGCTCAAGGCTGTGATGCCCACAGATTTTCATGTGCCACCATGTTTCATGAAGGAATGATTTGGGGGTACCACCTTTTTGGTCTCAAGCCATTTAGATTTATGGGCCGGTAAGTCCTTGTCATTTCTGTGCAACTCACAGGGAATGCCTCAACTCTGAGAGCTCCATGTTTTTGATCTCTCTCAAGTTGGGGTGGGTTACAGGGATACAGCATTTGGACTTCTGCTGCGCCCAGGTGCTGTATGAAGACCTGAGGCATCTGATTTGGGGGTGGTCATTCCTTTGTATGTCAGAGTATTCTGGTGCAAAGCTTGGTTCCTAATCCAACCTTCATCTTCTGTGATAAAGCTGACCACAGTATTGATGCTCTGTGTCCTGAATCTCTCCCTAGCTGGAGTAAGAGGACTGGCAGAGTTTCACAGGATCCTCGTTGCACTTCAGGAAAGCAGTTTCATTGAAATTTCTCAAAGAACAATTGATGGCTTGCTGTCAAGCTGTTGGCCAGCAATAGAGTACTGGGCTCTTGTGAGATCCCATCTGTGATATTTTATTTGGTTTGGGCCCTCAACTGAAGAGGGATAGGAAGAAAATGTAGTGGTCTAAGGGAAAACTACCAAAATGACACGAGGACAGGAGCACATGGCTCACAAGTAAAGGCTGAGGTAGTTGGACTTGTTCTGATTTTGAGGAGAGGAGGCTAAGGGATAAACTGGTAAGTATAACAGCTTGATGGGCAGCTACAAAGATGGAAGACCAAAATCCTTCTTGGTAGTGCCAGGCACTACAAGAACAGCAATGACCACAAGATGTAATTTAGGATTTTGGTTGGACATTAGGAAAACATGCTTTGGCAAGAGGGCACAAGCATGGAAGAGCTCAGCACCAAGGTTGTACAATCTCCATCTTTTGAAGATGCAAGTTAGCTACAAAAAAAGCCACAGTCCAGCTGAGTAGGAAGATGGAGATTGGAGACCTCCAGATGTTTGTTCCAATCAACATTTTTGTGATTCTGAGATCTAGGTGGTTCTGGGCATTTGTGTTGCTATTATCTGTAGCACAAATGTAGTTCTGGGCTTCTGAATTGAGACTGAGCCAGACCAGGAAACTAGAGCAAAAACATTTGAGAGTAAAAGTTTTGCTCTAAAAAACAATGTGCCAGAAGACTGGAAGAATTTTATCCATATGCTGGTACAAGACGAAGAGCTACGTGTTCACCGCTACTTATGAATAGACTGACTGTGAATCTCTTGTCATGGTACAAAGAGCTGTGGGTAACTTCAGAAGGAACCTACTGGAAGGAGACTCAGCATACTCAGGTAGTGAAATGCTGCCTCTCAGCTGACAGCAGAACAAAGTCTTCATACTCTAAAATGATTCTTATAGAGACCGAGGACCTATTGTGTGCGTGGAGCCCCTTTCAGCTCTTGACAGTGGTAATGCTCTGGATTAAAATGTTAGGAAGGAAATACCCCAAGGAAAGAAATCAGCATCTATTTTACTGTTACTGGGCTCAGGGAGTGAGTAATACCCAATTTTCAGGCTTGCAGCCATCCATGGAGAAATAGCCCCCAATTTAGTCTGTAACAAAGAAGTGTGCTGTCACAGAAACACACACATCTACACCATCTTTCAAATGGCTTCTAGCTAGGCTCACCAGTCACTTCCTTTGTGATCAACACATTCCTGATGTGTGGGCAAAAGCAGCATTTCCAGTTTTCACTGTGCAGCAAGTCTTTGACCATGTGGGCTGTCTACTGCACTGAGCAAATAGTGCAATGCTATTTCACCTCATCCCATGTGTGAAACCAAAGAAACAGACTGAAGCTATGGCAGGCACACATCACAGTGCGCATGGATATGAAACCTCTCAAACTCCCCAAACTTGTAGATCTCCATGGATCTATTTAAATACAAAATTTTATTCCATTCTGTGGAGCTTTTAATACTGCTCTCATCACCATAGCAACAGAGGTCCACCTCTTCAAAGGGTATTTAGGTATCCTTCAGCATCAAGTCTACTGGCTGGGTGCTATTGCAGATGCAAAAATATTATTACGCTTGCACATACTCTTGTGTGTGTCCAAGGTGCCCAAATAGAGATGTTTCCCATAGCTGAGAAGCTGTACGGGCTCCAGCTCAAGCTAAAAAAGGTCCTGAAGACTGATCCTCAAAGTAAGAATTTCCACACTTGGCTCTCCAGTGCCTTTCAAGCACCCTGGGAAGATGATTAGATGAGCTGTGGCTCACCCAGTGGACAGCCTGGGGACAGGTATGGCCATATATCCATTTCTGTATCTGCCAACCTGGAAGCCCCATACAGCTTGGTGGTTGAAGCAGTGATGTGTTACAGACAGGTTCAAGTTTTACTTAGAATCCTATGAAGCAGAGTACACCTCCTTCTCCCATGTCCTACCATAACCCTACATCCATTTCTCACTGTTTGAATGAACAGGCTGAAGAAAAAAGATTTCTTCTGCTGAGCACCCTTACCCCAGGGAAAAGTTTGAATTTTGCCTCAAATGAATCAAAATCAGGGAACTGAACTAGTTTCCTGCAGTACAAGATTAATAATAATCTGCTGTGGTGTGGTTACATTATCTTTTTGTAAAAGGAGATATGCGTGTGTGGGCATTTCCAAAATATATGTATTTCTGTACCTATAAATTGTGTACTTTTTATCATGCTTCTACTTAGATGAATAGTGGGTGTAGGCTTAGCAGCATTGTACAGATAGTGCATGAATAAAGGTTGTTGTGTACATTTTTTATTTCCCCTCTCTAACAACCTTGATAATATTGCATACAGTGATGTTTATGTTCAGACAGTGTGCAAGGCTGTGCATGCGTGTGCCCTCTTTGATGGGGGAAGGGGATCTCCTTGGCATAATACTTATTAGTATCATCAATCATCAGGGGTGTCATTTCCAAATTCCCTTTCCCTTACCTAATTTGCTAAACCTAATTCTTTATCACACTACAAAACCCAGCATGAGAGATGGAAGTGATAATGAGAGGTGGCTTGCTCATCCATGCTCTACTGTACAGAGGCAATGTCAGCCTGGCACCTTCTGGAGGGATTTCCCATTTTCATTCTCTTTCCATGTATGGTGCTCTCTCTCACTTCTCTACCCACAGCAATTAGCAGCCCATCACATCCCTATTGCACTGTGGCTTTATTTACTTCTGGCTCATTAGAGTGCTCTTAAGTTGTTGGGAGTCCCCAGATAAAGCACCTTGCTCCATTTGTCCCTTGGTGCTTTCTTGGCTTAGATACATTTGCTAACACATCCAGTTTAGGACACCTCCAAAATGTACTTCATTAATCTCTACAACCTAAGGCGATATATTTTTTTTCCCCAAGTCTGGTACTAAATTAGCAAAAGACCTTTATCAAAAACTTGCCTTATTGAGTTTGTCAGCACTGTTTTGCTTGTGCAAATAATTGCATGTCTTTAAAGCTTGGAGAGAGGAAAACTACAAACCATGAGTGGAATCTAAACTACTGACTCAAAACTCCCATCCCTAACATGGATAGGGCCAGGATTTCATCCTACACGTGCTGTCACTCCCATCCTATATGCAAGTCCTGTTCTTGTCAATGAATTTAACTCACCAGAAGTCATTGATTTCCCTGGGTTTATTCACAGGTTTGTCCTACACACAGACTGCTAATGGAATTAATGGATCTGCATCCTGCCCATGTAGATTACAGCAGTGGATTGAGGCCCAGTTATTCCTGGATATGACTTTGTTTCACCATCAGAACTTTAAAATACACAGCCACTTCTCTCAGCTGCTGTAAAGAGGATGCCATAGAAAGAAAACAGAAACTTATGGAAATAGTAATAAGGCAGGTGAGGAGCCCTAGTAGGAAACTAACTTCAAAACCTCATGCACATTAAGGGGAAAAAAACCCCCAAGCTCTGTTTTTCGTAAGACAGTGAAGGTGCATAAGGCTTTTAACACCAAGAAAAAGAATCAGTGAAGCTTGACTTTTCTGTTTGATGAGGAATGAGTAAGACTCAGAGTACAAAGATGTCACCAATTAGTAACATCTCAGCTAAAATGTGAATATTTTTAGAAAACTGAAAGAATGGGAGACTTATTTTTAAACAAATAAGAGATTTTAATCAGATGGAGCAACAGATATTATGGGGGAAGCATTACAAAAAACCTTTGGGAATTTGGTTGCCTAGTGCCAGGAGGAATGGTGTTGAACTTTTTTTTCCTTCATTTTTTTCCCCCACTTTGGACATCTGTGTTCCCCCTGTGACAACACAGTCAATGTTGTCACAGTGAGCTAGACCATTCAGAACTCCCTGTTCAAATGCTGTCACAGTGACATCAGTCTTCGTAGGAGCACAGGAAATAACATCATGGATGAAGGCACACAGTACTGAAGTGTCACTAAACCCAGAAGCTTTAGGCAAGTCCAGTAAAGCAGACTACTTTGGGAAGGACCTACTCAAAAAGTGAAAAGTCACATGAGTAACTGATGTCAGCAGTCTTGGATTTATCAGAAGATTAGAAGAGAATGTTTCTGACACAGAAGTTGTGATAGCAGGAGATGTAGAGTGAGGGGACTACTCTCATAACTGGATCTCATAGTGGTGCACCTTACCTACCCTGTGTGTCTCCCTGAGGCAGGCAGGCAGGCAGGGAGATGTGCCCCAAAAGCTACATCACTTGGATGCCCCATGTGCAGCAGCAAGAATCCCCACCATGACCTCAGATATTTGCTCAGGGGGCCTGAGACTACAAAGACTTCTTTTACTTTACAGAGGAGGTACCTGCTTGCTCAGTTTCCTAACCAAAAACTGTGTTCAGACAGCTATAGCTATAAATAAAGGCTTAAACAATGGTATTCGAAACTGTAAAAGCTCTTCTGAGCAGGGATTGACTACTGCACTGACCCAATGTTCCTTACTCTATTCTTGGTTGGCTCTGTAAAATTTATTCTCCAAGGAAAATACAAAAACCTAAAATACTAGAAAACTGCAATATCCCTGTATAAGAAATATCAAATGTAAGAAGAACCTGTGCTTGTTACAACTTAGACCTTTGTGGTAAATCATGCTCTGACCTGCTGGTTGCACACCCAAGGGGATCATGCCAGTGCTGATGTTCAAGGAAAGGTACCACCAAACTCCTTGTGTCCCATTAGATAACCCATAAATAAACTTGCCTGATCACATCCTCTTTTCTGTGAGCTGTGAGTACCAGATGGAAAAGGCTTTTAGCACAGTGAGGCTACAAGGAATGAAGTAAGACTTTGGCACCAAAACTGCAAGTTTCTTGTCAATGACTGTCTTCCCAGAGCCAGAAGTCCAACTGTCCCCCACATTAAATGCTACAATATTCAGATTGCCTTAGAATTATGAGCATTTTGTTAGCCTTTTGTAGCAGACCTGTATAGAAAGGAATTATAAAGTAAACTTTAAGTGTAAAATTAAATGTGATTAGACACAGGCAGTAAGACTCAATTCCTGCATATTCCCTGAATGCTGAGAGAATTCCTTTTCCTCCCTTACACACTAAAGCTGTCCTGTTGGCTGTGACCAGCTGCATGTCTTACTGACACATCTTGTGCAAGTCCCTGGAGGAGCTGAAGGACTTGCAGCTTGAGATACAAGTCTTGGCAGCTCAACTCGTCTCCACATGTGTGTCACATTATAGTACCCTCCAAGGCAGAACAAGGTAGCTGCTTCTCTGACACAGTTGGCTGACTGCTCTGACAAAACATGGGCTTTGTTGGAATGTCATTTTGAAGGCTAATGTATACCTCTTGCAAGAACAATTTTAGTTGATATGGTGGCATGGGACAGATAGTTGGACTTGATGGTCTTTTTCAACCTTAAAGAGTCTATGGTTCTGTGACAACTTTCAAGTAGGTGTCAGTCAAGATTTGTTTCAGACTCCATATCTGAAAGAACCTTCCCTAATGGGTTGGCAATTCCATTATATATAGTATTTCTAAGGATCCTATCAGTATAGCATGTGAGTTAGCTCTCCCACCCACTAGCAACCTCAGGAAAAGCTGTGCATGTAATCTGCTGTGAGAAAACATTTAAGAATGTTTTACTGAGTGATGTAGCCATTTTCTCTCATATACCTATCAGAGAAGGTACCCTGATACCTATCAGAAGAAGCAACCCTGATATAGATGACCAAGAGCTACTGAACTTATTTGGACCATAGCAGCCAACTGCAAAGATGGATGAAGCTCTTACCCCCTAGTGTCTAGGTTTCCACTCCACCAAGGCAGGCAGAAGTTGGACAGTTCTCAATGTTTTTCAGTCCATAGAATTTTAAGGAAGTCACCAAATTACTGCAGGGATAAATCTTTTGTGCATACTTTGAAAATGAGAAATGTTATACTTCAAGGGAGAGAATTTTTTGACAGGTTCACATTTTACTTTCATAAATCAGAAAACAAATCAGGTAAGGCCAGTCAATACTATGCTTGGTAAATTTTCTCACCAAGTCTGCAATAGTAGAAACACTATTGTATATATTGCATATATAACTGCCACAGCCACCTACAAATGGATGGTCTGTACTAGAAAAAGTATTATTAGTTTTGCAAATTGACTGAGGTGCAACTCAAGGTAGGATGTTATGAAGGCAATTGTCACTATCCCCCTGATGCTCAAAGGTCTGTGTAACAATTTTGGCCTGGGAGACAGCTATACACTCAGTTAAAACACCAGCAGTTTTCACCTTGGGGTAAGGTTTAGTGGAACTCATTGTTTTTAATTTGCAGCTTTGAGAAGTGTAACCATCTATGTTTTATCGATTTTTCTTTTCCTATGAGGGAGCTCATCAACTTTGATGTCTGTAACTATTGATTCTCTGTATTAAGGGATTGGTAAAACAGATTAACCACAATAGCATGTTAATTAAGACCATGTTTCAGCTTTCCAAAATTACTCTCTTTTCGCAGAAAGCTGATGAATTGATTGGAATTAGAGACCATCCAAGCCAAGGAGCCAGAAGGTATAGATCACAAGGGAAATCGTCCGCATACCCAAGAGAGGGTTTGGAGACATCGCAATCCTGTTTTCACAACGTCCTCTGTGGGGCTGCCGTATCCAAATCTTTAGTGGTGCTAACAGGATACTTTGCATAGACAGAGCCCTGTCAGATCTTCAACCACTCTGAGACAGAGTTTGCTGTGCATGTAAATCACAGGATCAGTCAAGACTAGGAATGAGACCTTGTCCCAGAGAAAGATGTTTGACCAAGCAAGCCCAGCCTATCAGACTGGGAATCTCTTCATATTTTCTTCATCAACCTTCAGCTAAATCAGTTGTTCAGCTCCTTCCATCCTTAACTTTCATCTGTCTTGTCCAGTTAGGCTTCAGCCTTTGGAGCAGACCCTTGAGGGGGTTTATGCCTGGTACAGAGGGTGCTAATCTGACCTGGGGGCATTATGGCTGCTCTGGGTAAATCACAGGTTTCAACTGAGAGGAAAATGGAAATGTCTTGTGTGCCCTTTCTTCCAGCTTGGTGCTCCCAGACCCCTGCTCTGGGGGAAAGACCCTCTGTCTGCCTTTCACTATGGCTTTGCTCTGCCTTTCCTAAGCCCCAATTCCAAATGCATTCTCACCAATTATTTTTTTTTCAGAGGCTGTAAATCTCAGTGTCAGCTCAGCTCGCATCAGTGTCAGAGAAGTATCTCTTGGCAGTTTACAAAAGAGAAAATGGAAAGTCGAGCATTATTTAATGTGAAATGTGGTAGGGTGTCTATGCTGAGCTTCTCCGAGAGACCCGAGGCTCAACATACCTGAAAAAGCTGATAAAAGCTGCCGTCATCTGGTGATTCAGTTCCTCTCTCTACCATGGTATCAGCCCCCCACTCTGTGTGGGCAGCCACCACACACATGAACTCTGTTTCTGATGCAGACTGTAAATTAGAGGGACTATTCACCCAACTTTCACTTGTCTTGAATTGTTTGCTGACTTTTTAACTGCCCAATGCTCTTCTGGAGATGTATTTATTCAGAAAAATGCCTTGAGTTTGCTTTTTATGCAATGATGTGGGTTGCTTTTTAGCTACTCTGGCTGGAAGTGAGAAAAACTGACTCCATGCCCAAGGGATGTCTCTTGTGCTAGGTCATGCTTGTCTGATCCACTCTCAGAAAGGGTCAGCACTGCATGGGTGGACAGTCACTTTCTCTAGCAGGCACAACCCCCGCACATTTCTCCACCACCCCTGTTACTGTCAAGGATATCCAGCAGACTCCTGTCCCTCATTGCATCATGAAAGCTTGAATGTGGGTTGGATATCCAGAAAGAAATATTATTAGTGCAACTCTTCAGGGACATGTACATGCTTTTACCTAGTTAACTTCATTTTAATTTGGGTGTTGAAAAATTGAGGAGCGTGAGATGTACAGTTTTGGAATACTGTTTAAAAATGCATCTTTCCTTGGAAGATGGGAGTATGGAAACTGTTGATACTTTTTAGAATAAGCATCAGTTTTCTTACAGCTGATTTCCCACTTTCAGCATTTTCTGGAAGGAAAGCGATATTTGGTTCAGAAGTTATTTTATCTGGTTCTATCCATTTTTCTGAATTCCTCCTCCCCCCTCCCCAAAAGGCTTTCTTTTTAATAACAGCTGTTATTTATATCCAGGTGCTGGGAAAAGGAGTCCAATAAACTCCTCCTTGGGTTCTTTCCAGAAATAAAAACATTTCAGCTGTCATTCAGGCCTGCCTTTTCATTAATTCTATTTCAATGTATTTTATGTGACCATGTATCTGCCTTTGCAACAGCAAGGAATCTCAGTGGGACAGAGCATCTTAATCGATCGGCAATCCTGGTCACCCAGAAAGAGTGTTAATTGGCCTCAGTACTTGAAGCATGTGACACTGCCTGACCTAATAATCAGAACTGGAAAAGTCAATAAATTAGAGGAGAAATGTAGATGGATAAAATAAGGACCCAATTCTGTACAACATGCTGTGAGCATTATTCCTGAAACCAGTGATGAAATATGGAAAAGCCAAGTCAAGCATTTGCTGGGTAAGTCTCAAGGGAGCTAAGAGCAAGAATAATTTTATGTTTGCAGAGTTTCACCTTTTAGTCTTCCGTCACATGCATTTGATATGTCTTAGCAATCTGCCTGAAAGCTCCTAACTGAATCTGTGAAAATTATTCATTCACCCACTCTAATAACCCAGTGGTGCAGCCTGGCTTGCCTCTGTGCTCCCCAGGGAGGCATTGAGGCCGGAGAAGCAAATGCGACCTGGTCAGGGAACTGTCAGGGACATGCAGAGGCTCACCTCCCTCTGACAGAGGAGTGCTGCTCCCACAAAGTCCAGTGTCTTTGTTAAGTGCTGCAGGTGAGATCTCAGCTCCATCTGCGGCGTTGGGGGAAGGTTTACTTAGATGCAGGCCACAGCCAGAGCATTTACCTCCAACCACTGATGAGCTAATAACTTCAGGCTGCTAATTTAGGCCTGTAATTTAGACACATGAAGAAGCTGGTGTGAATACCTCCCACAGTGCCTGCAATATTAGCCGTCAGCAGCGCCCAGGTGAGGGCTGAAGGAGAGCGGATTACCTCCAGAGGCCCAACAGCCTCCCTCTACCTTCATTACAGAGCTCCATCCTTGTGCTGCAGATGAAGGACTTCAGTCCCTGGAGCTGGCAGGGATGCCTTTCCAAGCATTGAATGCAGAGGAATTAGCATGTGTGAGCACACACTGTCCTGATGAGGGGGGAAAGGATTACCCTACATAGCCATGCAGGGCTGGAGAACGTGGGCTTTCTGCAGGCTGCCAGGTCAGGCAGAGCCTGGCGAGACAAAAGAGTGTGACATCCCAAACCTGTGTGGGGGCAGAGGCCAGTGCACTCATGCAGGATGGCCGGGTAGGGATAGGACACCTAATGCCCCTTCTGTGGGATGAGGTGGTGTCAGGATTGGATCTGAAGTAATAAAGCTCTCCATTCTGCCTGCTCCAAAGGCAGCAAGCATGGTAGTGAATCCTAAACCTTCGCTTAAGCCTTCAGAAAAACAAGGAAATAATCAGCAAAAGCACCTGGCAGGCAATGTGTTAGATAGAGGGTGGGATAGAGTTGTGTTCATGGTGAAGCATTAGCACACCAGTAGCACTGGGCTGCACAAGGCCCTTCAGAGCAGGGTGTCTGGAGGGGGAGAGGGCCTCATCTGGCAGTGCTGTGTTTGCCCTATTGTGTCTGTCGTCAGAGCCAACAGCCCTGGGACCTTCCTGGGGATGATGCAACAAGAAAAACGCATGCAAGCCTTGCTTGGGATATTGTTGTCCTGGAAGCCAGCTATGGACATGACTGTTTAATGTCCACTGCTGTTTTCTGTTTGGACATGGCTGGTGACACAGGATTGTCAGATGTGGGACTGGTAAACCCCCAGCCATGGAACCATTAGGGCTGAAGCCCCAAAGATAAGGATGCTTAAAATGACATCTATCACAACCTTGTGAACACGCATTTGAGTTCTGAAATGCCTTCTAGTTTTTGTCTTTAATGTTAATGGCACACAAAGTACAAATGGTACACTGTAGTCACAAATACTCTGCAGCCATGAATCTCCTCAAAGGCTGAGGTGATTTTGTGATGAAATGTTTCTGGTCATGGTAGGTGGTAATTTTTTCCCTCAGAACCCAGCAGGTGGCAAATGCACAGAATCCAGCTTGAATTTTTATGTAATGAAAAGTAAAAAATTGAGAATGAAAAGTGAAAAAGTGGAAAGTTTCTTACTCAACCCAGAAACTGTGAAGACTGGGCTAAGTTCTCAGTCTGAGATAGCCAACCCCAGGAAAGGGTCTTTTGAACCAGAGGGTCCGGAATAGTAAATTCTCGGTGATTTTTTTTCCCATAATTTCTTTCACCAAATATTGTATTTTTTTCAATAAATATCTGTAATTTTTCCAGTTGACTCTCAAACTAGTTGCAAAGTGGACATCTGCAATTAAAAAAAATAAAGAAAAAAAATTTCCTAATTATCTCTTAAATTATCTTCAGGAATCCCTATAGCAATTCATGTATTTTTCAACCTGACCTACTGTATAGCCACAAAGGGTGAGGGAAGAATCAACTGCAGGTTGTGCCCCTGACCAAAAATCATAGAATTATTTGGGTTGGAAAAGTCCTCTAAGGCAACCATTAACCCAGTGCTGCCAATCCCACCACTGGACTATACCTCTCTAGGGATAGTGTCTCAACCACTTCCCTGGGCAGCCTGTTCCAATGATTGATAACCCTTTCAGTGAAGAAATTTTTCCTAATATCCAATCTAATCCTCCCTTGGCACAACTTAAGGCCATTGCCTCTTGGCCTTTCATTTGTGACTTGGAGAAGAGACCAACACCAACTGGATTTAACTCCATTCACCAGATGTGAATGCATAACCCAGTAGTCAGCAACAATGATCCTATTTTATATGTGGCACAATGAAAGTGTTTATCCTTGAAGTTCCTTTAGGAAACCAAATTTTCTGACTTCCTTTTTGGAACTTTGTCCTTAACCACCTCCTTTTTATTAATTTAATTGCATAAAAATCACAGCTACAATGAGAGAGATCTCACTGGGAGTCTTTTTGGTTTGCAGTTTCCTACCAATTAGAACCACGTTGTGTTGGTGGAGTCAGTGGAAGGAACTGGTGGGAGAGACACCACTGCCAACCAGGTGCAAAGACAACAGCAGAGACAAAATGACTCCCAACTCTTGGCAGAGCTAAGATGGTAACGAAGGGGTGGACATCTCCTACACCAAATCTATAGATGCCCAACCATGAGTAAGCGAACATGTGCCTGGTAGGAGTGCTGTGACGCTATTTTATCCAGAACAAATGTCTGGAGGTACATTTACCCATCTGTTGGCTATCCACATAAAGATACTCTTGGGTTGTTTTCCCTGTTGTTATTGTTTATGTAGATATATAGACCGTATAGACCTGTTATATATATAGATATAGATCTATATATATCACAGACATGGAGGTAGCTGCACAGAAAAACACCTACAGGAAAGGTATGGTCTGCAGTGAGAAAAACCCACTGTATTAGCAGAGAAGTTAAAATAAAAGTGCAGTCACATGTTGGAGGCACAGTTTTTTAAGACAACTGTCCAATAAAATGCATTTTCAAAATTAAGCAAAGCTTAAGAAAATAAAATATCAGGAGGAAAGTTAGCAAGGCACTACAGACTCATTTTGTTGCCCTGCAAGTGCCAGAAGGTGTTCAGAGACCCGAGAGCTATTTATGTTAAGTCAAACAAGGAAGGAAAGTGGACCAGATTTTAGTAGCCTAGTGGACAGGAAGGTTAAAGGACATAAGCAGTAAAGCCTCCAGAGCAGCCTGGTGAAAAGTGCAAACCTATCTCTTCGCCTTTCTTCCACAACTCATTTTTTTCCCTGAGCCAACAGAAGTGATCTGTACCGCATCCTTTATCTGCTGACCTTTCAGTGAGGAAGGCAGGGGTTTTAAATCACAATAATAAACATTTCCATTTGTATTTTAATAAGGAAACGTTCCTTTTTATCAGATTACCAAGCCTGTCATGATTCACCTCCAAGCCCTTCATTTGGCTAATGAATTTATGCCCCTCTCTCTAGAGGCAGAAGATCTTGTCATTCACAAAATGATGCCATTATCAGCATATCTCACATGGAGACAAGGCAGGGAAAGAAATCCCTGCTCAGCTTCATTGGTCTTGGTCTCTCCTTCCTCCTGTGCTCAGTGCTGTAAGAGGGCAGGTCATTGCTTAGCTCTGATGTTGCTCTGCTGAAAGCCTGCTGCCCTGTCTCAGAGTCTTTGAGGTCAGGAGGGACCACAGTGTACTATGAAGAAATCCCCACACCTTTGTCCTTCCTCAGATCAGGAGCTGCTTCCTCTGATCCAGTGCATAAAGCTCCTTCATTGGTTCAACCTGTGTGCAAACTGAGTGGAATCATAGAATGGTTTTGGTTGAAAAAGACCTTCAAGATCACCAAGTGTAATCCTCTATCCAGCTCTACTAGGTCTCACACTAGACCATGTTACTAAGTACAATGCCTGCTTTTAAACACCTCCAGGGATGGTGACTCAACCATCTCCTTGGGCAGCCTGTTCCAATATCTAACAACACTTTCAGTAAATAAATTTTTCCTAATATCCAACCTAAACTTCCCCTGATGCAACTTCAAGCTGTTACCCCTTGTCCTGTCACTAGCTACCAGGGAGAAGAGACCAGCCCCCACCTCACTACAACCACCTTTTACATAGTTGTAGAGAGCAGTGAGGTCTCCCCTCAGTCTCCTCCAGACTAAACAATCCCAGCTCCCTCAGCCGCTCCTCATTAGACTTGTCTTCTGAACCCTTGATCAGCTTTGTAGCCCTTCTCTGGACATGCTCAAGCATCTCAATGTCCTTCTTGTAGTAAGAGGTGAATAAGCTCTCCTGTGGCCCAACATAACCCATCCCGCACCCAAATGTTGAACAAGAGTGAAAACTGGCCCAAATGTGGTCAAAAGAAGGCTGGACTTTGGTTGCAATTGGGGCAGGACGTGATTCAGCATCTCTAGTGTGGATTGCGTACTAACCCAATTGGGTGCTACATCACTCAAACTTCAAACTTTGTTAGGGACAGAATGCCTTCCATCTCCATCTATTTCCCACATGCCAGGTCAGCTTCTCAGCACTGGTTCAGGACCCCAGAGGCACTGTCCACCACTGCATTCCCATCATGAATATCTGGCAAACTCCAGTTTGAAGGTGGCAGAAGAGCAATCATATTACAGCACATGGGACAACACTAAGAGTTGGAACATGTCTGGTACTGTTTTCATAGTCTGGCTAAAAAGAAAAACAAAACTCATGCTTTGGTTTTTTTTCTGATGCAACATAAATAAGTTTATTATCCACAATCGTTGATGACAGGTTGGCCATGAGCCAGCAGTGTGCCTTGGTAGCTAAGAGAGCCAATGGGATCCTGGGGTGCATCCGGAGGAGTGTAGCCAGCAGGTCAAAGGAGGTGATCCTCCCCCTCTACTCTGCCCTGGTCAGGCCCCACCTGGAGTGTTATGTCCAGTTCTGGGCTCCTTGGTATGAAAAGGACAGGAATCTCCTGGAGAGAGTCCAAAGAAGGGCTACGAAGATGATTAAGGGCCTGGAGCATCTTCCCTATGAGGAAAGGCTGAGTGAGCTGGGGCTGTTCAGCCTGAAGAAAAGAAGACTAAGGGGGGACCTAATTAAAGTCTATAATTATCTTAAGCAGGGGATGCAGGGGGAATTGGCCAGACCCTTTTCAGTGGTCTGTAGAGATAGGACAAGGGGCAATGGCCTCAAGTTAGAGCACAGGAAGTTCTGCACCAACATGCGGAAAAACCTTTACACAGTGAGGGTGACAGAGCCCTGGGACAGGCTGCCCAGGGAGGTGGTGGAGTCTCCTTCTCTGGAGATATTCAAGACCCGTCTGGACGCCTATCTGAGTGAAATGTCCTAGGGAGCTGCTTTGGCAGGGGGGTTGGACCCAATGATCTCTTGAGGTCCCTTCCAACCCCTACAATTCTATGATTCTATGATTCTATGATCCTTGCACATACATAGCTTGCACGTGGCAGTCCCTGCTCTCAGCTGTGTGCTGCAGTCCTCCTGCCAATCAGAGAGGGTTTGTGGGAGCTGAGTCTCTCAGTCACCTGTTGGCAGGGTGATGCTGCTAAGAGATGCACTTTCCTTGACCAGAACCCTAGGCACATGGGGGATTGGCAACTTTCAGGGGAGAATTAAAGCCCATACTCAGGAGGGAGTCCTGCTGCCTGCTACCAAATGGCCAGCTGGCATTTTCCACTGGGAACAGTATTTTTCCACTTTCATCCCCCAAACAATTCTGGGCTAAATAACTTACCACTGCTTCTCTCTCTCTGCTGATTTGGGAGGAAGCCGAAAGCATTAGTGGAGACTACCACTTAATTTTTAGCTGGCTGGATTAGGGGAAGCAAATCCCACCCTCTATGCCTGCACTATAGACTGGAGGGTTGGGGCGCAGATGGGATGGGGAGAGGAAAGTGTGTGTGTGTGTGTGTGTGTAAGAGAGATCATAACTATTAGAGGGTTTATAAAAGTATCTGTTACTAGTACATTGCGGTGCTATTATCTGTCATCTCCTGGAAAGTTTAACCTGCACAGAGGCACTAGGCATACCCTGATCCTATGTATGGGCAGAAGGAATTTGTCAAGATCCTGGTGCTTCCTTTCCCTCTTGCTCAACCCTCCATATCTCATTGTACATGAAAGGGAAAGTTGGACAACTAATTAAATTACTTTTCCCTGGTTTAAAAAACCACAATAATATTAAATGAGCTTTTACAGATGCCAAAAGTAAAAGCAATAATGGCATTTTCGGCTAGCATTAAATTGTTAATTAATTGACATGCATTAGAAATACTGTAACCCATGAAGCATCAGCTGTCTATTCAGAGCAAACCTTTAAAATGTGATGGCCTTGGTGACTCATGCTGCTCAGACACAGCTAGACTTACATATACAGCAGCAGGAGTCTGCTTTAGGATGGGGGGAATAGCACTGGTTATGTATGGAAGGGCTGTTTGTGCCTGCCGTTTACATAAGTCCTGCTTTTACAGGACTGGGATTCACCAAGGAGTAGTCTGCTAAAAAGGAGCTTTGTGGACATTTGTGTGGCTTTGTGGACAGTAGATACTGTGTTAGCAGCTTACGGGAAAACAGTGTTGGGTAGATGCAGAATAGGAAGAGCTGTGAAGGTCTCCCAGCATAAATACCTATAGCAATGGCAAAAAACCAAGATCTTTTTCTTACTGAGAAGAACAAGATTCTTGAGATCGGAAAATCTCAAGAGATTGGAAATTGCCCAGGCAGTGAGATTCCAACACTGTCAGATCACAACAGAAGTGTCCATCAGTCTCATTCCTTGGCAAATGTCATGATATGGGGTTACTGCTGTAACTACTCTTCTGTAGAGTCCACACACTTTCCTGCAGAAAGCATGTTAGCAGCTTTCTTACCTTCAAGATTTCTTATGCAAACACAGCTATAACAAAATCTTTCAGAACATAATTCTTGAAAGTGTAAAAGTCAGTGGTGTATTAAAAATATTTTCTTTCCCAAGTCATTTTCTCATCATGTTGTTAGAGTGTCTTTCCTCCCTCAACCTGAGAGAAAAATACAGAAGGTCAATTAGCCTAACAGACATAACTTCAGGGCTTCTCCAAAAGGCTCAGCATTCTAAGGAAAAGAAAACTAGAGAGAGAAATAAACACCAAGAAAGACAAATGTTGCAAATTAAAACAAGTGCTCACAATCAACTGACTGATGCCCAGCCAGTCTCTGAGTGACTTCATCCCTGTCAACCTCACCCCTGGTTATATTGCTGACCATGATGTCATGAGGTATGGATAACCCTTTGGTTAGTCAGGGTCAGCTGTCCACCTCCCAACTCCTTGTGCGCCCCCAGCTTCCTCACTGTTGGGGTGGGCTGATGAGCAGAACAGGCCTTGGCTCTGTGTGAGCACTGCTGAGCAGTGACGAAAACATCCCTGTGCCATCAGCACTGTTTTCAGCACAAACCCAAACCACAGCCCCTACCAGCTGTTGCGAAGAAAAAGTAACTGCTTCAGCTCAAACCTGCACATTTATATAATATCTTATTTAAAAATAAAAATAATAAATGTGGGCTCTTCTTAGGCTGAACAGTAGAACAGATAAAAATATATCAATGCTAGAGACCTTCTGTTTAGTAAGGAACATCTCGTTGAGTCATGTCACTTACCCAGCTCCTTCAACCATGCATGGCTAGACACACCAGATGTTAAATTAATCTCCCTTTTCAAAAAAGAGATGTGTGTTCCTGCTCATGGAAAAAAAAAATCTATAAATAACCAAAAGGTAATTCTGGAAAAAATGGTGGTTTGTTTTTCCCCTTCAGCTGCTCATGAGAGTACAGGTTTCCGCTCGGGCTCAGACTGCAAAGCTGTGGGTCCACTTTGGCTTCTGCCCAACAGATTAGGTGTAGCATCAGTGACACTGCAAGAACCGGTGGTGCTCATGCTCACTCTCTATCGCACTAGCCATATGCAGGAACAAACATTTCTAACTTGAACAACACAAGCGGAATCTGCTGGAAAATGGAGCAGATGTCCTGTGTGAAGGAAATGGATGCTGCATTTAGAAATGAGTGCTACTAGAACACTGCTATTTACTAGGGTTTGGAGTTTTTTTTAACATAAGCTCAAAAGTCTAAATACTATGGTTTTGGATGCTTTTCCGCTCTTGTGCTGGAAAGTGACGATGCTCCCACAAAATGCTGTCACTGGCTGTGAGGTCCACAAAGCCACTAAGTGGTACCTAAGCCACCAAGAGGGCTTCTGTACAGTTGTCACTGCTGTAGTCATCACAGCGTCTTGTGTGTGGGCTTGGGCTTATGCTCAAGCAAAGCTGTTTAATGCTGAAGCCTTACCTCAAACCTAGTATCGACAGATGTTGAAACAGGCATCATGAGGAGTTTCAGAAGCTGCTGCCTGTTTGGGAGCGGTGGGCTATGTCTAGGAATCTCCTGCCCTGTGAAATTGCCTCCCACACCTTGAATTTTGGTTGAAACTATGTAATCCAACCGGTAGACGCATGACGTGGGATTCAGTTCCCTGAATGTGGGCACCCAACATCACTTGTGGCACCTCAGGAGGTTTAAGCCACCAGTACAAGGCTGGGAAGCAAAACACAGGACTGACTCTGCCATTTGGCATGAGTGTGGGAGGTTAGGCAGGGTACCCACAGCATCTGCTGTGACATCCAACACTTACAAATGAGCATTGAATCCTGCCTGAAGGGTGGGATTCATCTCACGGATTAAGATGCTTAAAAATAAATGTCTTCATGTGAGCTACATGCCTGAGTGTCCACTACAGTGAAGAAAAAGCTTGTTGATGGAGCCTAGAGATGGTTTTGGCTATCCAAGCGTAGGCGCCTCCTTTTGCAAAGCTAATTAGCAATCAATCTGCATCAAGGGAAATTTCAATTAAGGTCTTGAAAACATATTTTTCTCAAAGAGGACTCAGAGGAATCTGCATCTCTAGAGATACTCAAAACTTATCTGGAAATGACCCTGAGCAATGTGTTTTAAGTGCTGAGTGGGGGTTGGACTAGCTGAGCTTCAGAGCTCCATTTTAAAGTCCATTCAGGAGCTGTCTGCTGAATCCAAAAAGATACCAAAGCCGTTTTAGTAGGTGTCTTACTCTATAAGCTGCATCCACCCCCTCAGGTCTAGGTCCTAAGTAACTGGTGGTGTGAAGGGGAGGGAGATGCAACATGGCTTTTGCAGGGGGAAGCCATGTCTGGAAAGCCTGCTAAGAGGCTTTGAGGGGATCAGTGAGCGTGTTGATGTGGGTGATTTACTTGATATTGTATATTTGGCTTTCCTAAAACTGTTTGGCAAAGGCTGTTTCACGAAAGGTTCTTACAGAAACTGAGCTGCCATGGGATTAGGGGCAAGTTCTTTTGTGGATTAATGAGTGGTTAAAAGATAAGAAACAGTTTGTGGAGAAAGGGAGAGTTTTTTCAGAGGTGGTGATTCCCCAGTATAAACACTGTGAAAAAGGAGGAGGTGATAGTGAGGTGGCAGAGTGTGGATGACACATATTATCTAGAGTTGTAAAAACAAAGTAACTGTGAAGTGTCACAGAGAGACTGTGAAGATGGCAGATTAAATCACTGATGATAAACATAAAGTAATGCCCATCATTAAATACATCCCTAACAATAAAGATGTAGTGATGGCCTCTGGGCAAGTTATTGTCCTGAAGAGAAGAGTTTCTATTGCAGCAAATTTGGTCTGGGAGTGCCAGCTCAGAGCTCATCAGTGGCGAAGGGTGATGGAGTGTTAGGAATTCCAAAGAAAAGAAAGAAAAAGAAAATATTATGACATGACAGTGGACACCAGCCTGGGCCCAGTGCACTTCAGAACAAGCATAGCAAAAACAGAAATGGAAAAGGTACACTGAGGGGGTAGCAAAAGTGATGAAAGGCATGGGATGACTTCTCTAGAAGAAATGAGTCTTCAGTGTGTAACAGAAAAAACTGAGGAGGAATAGGATAAGGATGTCTATACATTCATGGTGTACAAAACCAGAAATTGCTTCCCTTTTTCTCACAAGCGATCCAATGTAGTTATGAAGGAACATTTTTGCAGTATCAAAAGGAAATGCTTTTCTACCTAATGTATAGTTAAACTTCAGAACTGTTTCAGGCAGGGTGAGTAGGAAGATTTACCTTATGGTAAAGTAGACATCCGAGACAGATTAGATATATCACACCATAGCTCATCTGTAGAAGTCCATGCAAAAGCTACCCAGAGGTTGGTTAAGATGAATCCCACTTCTAACCCCTGCTGGAAAAGATGGAGTAACAAATTCCTCTATCTTTGAGAACTGTGGCCAAAGGTCCTGCAGGAAAATCTGGTGCACAGCAGTCATATAATCCAAAACCTAGTTTAAGTCTGTATCTCACAGGATGGTCATCCAGGCAGACCCTTTTTTGTATTGCAGATTTACCTGTGTGTGCGATAACTGGTGAATTCTCAAGGGGAGAAAACAATTTTTAGCTTAACTCCACTGGAGTGAGAAGGATTTCCCCAGAGATTTAGTTGTTTCAAGCACACAATGTGCCAGCCCTATCACTAAACCAACACAGCCTGTTTACCCCTCCCTGTGGTTGTGTAGCTCTGTATTTGTTCAGCATGCAGAACACAAACACCAGTGCCATCACTCTTGATGTTTTACCAGTGGTGAAAGTGAAAACCCAAGGAACTTTGAGAAACCTGAAAAGTTCCTGGGTTTTATATTGTGTGAGGGACTGAAGTAGCTCAGCTGGGAGCAGAAGCAAGTGTCTCCTCTCATGCTGGCACCAAGCAGGGCAGCAGACGGGCAGCTCTTTCCTCCACTCCAACTCTTTTCTGAGTCCCGTGACCTGCTTTCCCCAAAGCATGAACATCTCGGGCTCAGAGGAGGCGTTTTACCACAGCATGGGCTGCACAAGAGTATTGAGGTGTGCTGGGATGCAGTGGCCACCAACACTGCAGCAGGGTCAGATAACATCAGGAGCAGGATGGTGCCACAGCTCCTGTGTGCTGCTGCTGGGATCCATGCTCCCAGTATCGCTAGCTGGTACTGGAACGCCGTGCTTTCCTGAGCCCTACCAGAAACCAATACCCAGTCTGCTGTACTGATAATGAGCTAGAGCCATAAATACAAACCTGAGAATAACAGCAATAAAAATAATGCCCCTTGGCAGCAGCTGAGACACAGCCTACAGCCAGAGCACTGGAGGGAGTGAGGTCTGTGTATCATGAAGCAAAAGCAAGTGCTGGCTGCACAAATCAAGGTATGCACAGCTGATGGCTTTCGTGTTTGCCTAGAAGATACATAATGCTCCAGTAGTTATATAGTTAAACATATTTCCCTTTTTGTCCTCCATCTGATGTTACCAGAGGCTTCAGAAAGCTATCTTGGAGATGAAAGACCTCTTAAATTACACCACCAGGAAAATAACTATAATGGTGCATATATTTTGCTTCCAAGATGAAAGTCACCTTCTTACACTGAGAAAGGCATGGCTATTAAAACACGCAACTACATAAACAAGGTTAAAGAATGCAAAATGTGATTCTTGTGATAGGAAGGGAGTGAGCTGGACAAGGATGGTTTCTACCTTTCTATTTACTTACATGTTTCAATTTATTTCCAGGTAACTGGCAAACTATTTTAAGTCTTCTTCAAAACACAAGTGAAATTTTAGCACACAGCACAGGACCATGGAAATTGCCACACTAAGGCTGTCTAATCCTACAGACCGCCTCTGATACCAGCTAACAATAGATATTTCATGGAAAGATACAAACCTTCATATAATGGACAGTGTTTATAGGAAAATTACTTCCCATCACCCAGGGAAAAAACTGGTTATTTTATTCTGTGTTTATGTGAGAACCTTACACTTTTATTCCTCTTAACCTTATTTAATGTAACAGTGAGTATTTTCTATTACCCGTTCAAATGCTTCTGTGAATCCTGCTACTATTTTAGAACTATAAATCCTTGGGTAGCTCATGCCATGCATTATGTGATTCTCTGATCCACTTCCATGTCCTCCCCAAAAACATTTTCCTGCCTTTAGTTTTCCCGAAAGAGGGTATCATTTATTCCTTTGGGTATCTTGCACGTTCCATGGGCCAAGTTTCTTCACTTCCCAGCTGTACAAGGAGGGTGGCTGTAGCTGATATTTTTGCCTGCTTCACTTGCCGGTCTGAACACAGGAGTCTGCCTCAAGCCAGGTGCTGGAAGCTGTGATGCCCCAGGCCATACACCCATACCAGAGGTGGCTGCAATCTCTTGTGTTCAGAGCAGATTAAACAGGGACCTCTAAGCTGTCAGCAGTGAGGTGACCCTCTTTGTCAGCCCCATGTGCCTACCTCCGACATTCAGAATCCATCTCTCCAGCATCAGGCAGAGGTACCTCTCCCACCCCTCCCCAAATAAAATCAAGCACCAGCCAGGAATGCTGTATTCACAGTACCATACTCCACAGACAATGTGACTTTATTCACAAATATGATTTTTACAGAGGTAGAACAAAATACTTTGTATAATCTTTTTTTTCTTTTTTTAAACTATATACATATAAAGAATATTGTAGAAGGACAAGAAAGAAAAGGTTGTAAACAAAACAATATTATGCCATCAAATACAGTACAAACAGCATGCAAGAACAGCTTCAAATGAAATCTTGCTGGTGTAACTTTATTTCTAATGTGGTAAATGAAGAGTAGTAAAGAGTCATGCTCTAATTGGATTGAGTATGCCACAGCTCTGCAATTTTGTTTAATTATTTTATTTTTTTTACAATAAACCAACAGGATAGCTTTCTTTTCACTGTGGTGGGGAATGCTTTTGTAATGCCCAATGTAATCTTAACCGAAAAATATAATAATCAAATCTACAAAGTGTACTCTCATTTAAAAAGCAAAACCATAGAAACTGTACAGTTTTAAAAAGCGAATTATCTTGACTGCTTCTTAAGAGAATTTTCTAAACAAAGAATAAGATATGCAGAATAAAAATCAGGAGAGCTATTGTTCTGTAACAAAGCTAATCAAATACTTGTTTTCTATTCCAATAAACAGGTTTTTTAATTAATGACTATTCTGGAAATAATGAAGTGGGCTGGATTTTATTAATGTTCTACTTGACTAATAAAGCATGGACTCCTTAACAGGTACTATAGCTGTCATTCCCTTGGGGATGGATGGAGATCAGTTCTGCATGCATGCAAGAGACAGGAACAAGGTTTAGTCATTGGCGTAGATTTAAAAAATATTTTTGAATATTTTAAATGTTTAGTAGTGCCTATAAAAATAATCTTGCTTGTTTTGCTATTGGAATGAGATTTGGATACAGGATTTTCTGCTGAAATTTGTTCTTGGCCTCTCAATTGCCAAGGACTTCCACTGGATGTTACCTGGCCTACACCAGGTTCCACAGACGACGATCAGTAACAATGCTTAGAGCTCACACCTAAAGCACGTGAAGCCAACAGCAAACCCCACGCTGCTTTCCCTGTGGCTAAGGCTGAAGCTCAAGGATCTGGGCTTTGGGAAACAGCTGTCCTGTCTCTCTGTCTCCCCAAATCCCAGCCCATGTGCTGGGAAGGATGACTGTGCTGTTACTCCTATGAACCGTCAATGTTGGTGACAACCACCTCTTCATCTCTCGTGTCTACACCCACCAGGACTATGTAAGCGTGGAGTCTTGTCCAGTCACTGCTTCCCTGCTCAGGGCCAGCTGCCATGTTTGCTGCTGTGCCTGTGGGAAACAGGGTTTTCTCCCTCTGCCACTGAGGCTGGAAACTGTGAGCTCTGGGCTTAAATCACCCTCCGGCAGCTCCCCCAGCTAAATGTCATTTAAAGATTCAACCACACAAACAGCACCTGTAGATTCAATTTGTCTTTCTCAGGAACATAAGGATGGTCAATATTAAGCACATGCTGTTTATGGCCACACGTCAGGCACCAGCCCCAGCTTCAATTGCAATCAGTTTACTACAGATCAGGCAGAATATTGAACAGGGAAGGGCTGGGGGTCTCATGTGACTCTGGGCTCTCAGGTGATCTTGGCTTCCAAGAAGAAGCTCAACTCACCCTGGCAGCGAACATGGGGCAGGTCCCATGTCCAGCACA
The DNA here is from genome assembly GCA_027925045.1 of Hypotaenidia okinawae. Classification (NCBI taxonomy): domain Eukaryota; kingdom Metazoa; phylum Chordata; class Aves; order Gruiformes; family Rallidae; genus Hypotaenidia; species Hypotaenidia okinawae. The sequence continues at coordinate 10,858,639 of BSDF01000002.1, forward strand.
AATGGCCAGGGGTGGCCCAAACAAAGCCCTTCACCAAATCCCAAGGATTCACTGTACAGCTGTAGTGAAAACAGTAAAGAAATTCCTTCCTTGCATGAGTCACCCACCTCTGTGGCTCCATCCATGGCGTCGGCATCTTCCTAGGAAATGGATTGTCAACCCCCTCCAGATAGCCCTGGTACAACTGAAACCTGCATTTCACTAATAGGCCCTGCAGCAAATTGCTACCCCCAGAAGTAGGGCGTTTATTGAGAGGTGTTAACAGTATGCTACCTGCACGGACGAAATACTCTGCATGACAGTTTACAGTCAACAAAATAAGGCTGGCACCTCTTTGTGGAAGAACTGTACAAAACACAGCTGAAATAACAGGATTGTCATCGACATTCAGTGGGATATACTCCAACCCTCTGAGTAAGACTGCATCTTTCTGTTGTGTAAACTGGTCTACAAGTATGAATAAAACAATATATTCCTGCCCCATTAGCCTTGGGGAAGATTAATGCCCTCAAATCTGTGCTAAATAAACTCCAAAGCATGAAGACCAATATTTAAGTCCTACACTCAGCTGCTTGTGAATTAATAGGGATCACCCTGAAATTGGTATTATGAAACGCAAATATTTGCAAAAGAACAATTAAAAAATATTCCTGAAGTGCAAGTGAAAGGCTCCTTGGCCATGTTTGTGGTATGCACAGGGACAGTCAGAAAGTGAACGCTAATGAATCCCAGGGCAGAGATCTGTGCTAAAAAAACATTAGCCCACTGGCAGTAGGTAACGGTACAGCATCTTGCACTGGGAAACAATTCTACCTGATAATCCGAGGGCTTGGCTTAGGATGACCTAATTTTGATTCTTTGGATATTTTGTTTGGATATAACTACCTGTAGTTTCAGAAAGCTGCAGTACATGGCTCACAGTAAATCTACTTCAAACACTTGCTGATACTGCTCAAACTGATCTCATCTGCCCTGATCTGCAATTTTGTGTTAGCTAAAGTAATAAAAGAATCCTGTTAAACCTAAATTATCAAATGAAAAAGGCAATTTTCTCATTCATACTCCATTAGTTTTTTTAGTTATTGCTAGGAAAGCTCTAAAATGCTTAGGCCATAAAATAAACATGTGGCTTAATGTACAGTATGTGTACTTAAGAGGATGATAGCATCTGCAGTAACTGCTCTGTACTGCCATCATAATGGGATGCACAAATTAAGCAACAGCACACACCAAGTAAAGCATACAAAAATGTATGGCGAAAAGTAACAAGCTTTCTGCTTTTTTTTTTTTTTAAAGTAACTCTTTAATTGCTAAAAAGAAGAAATCACCAATATCCACACCTACAACACAAAATTGCAACGTGGTTGATTTTGATAGATGCCTGTTACCTCTGTGCCAGTAAAAGTCTGTGACATTGCATCTTTAACATTCCATTGATTAGAAGTTTATAAACGCTTCCCCTTCCCAAATTACATTCAGTGATATATTTTCCAGGGCTGCAGTCATACGATTAGCCTAATATGGTTTCAAGCACACAACACTGTTAAGATTTTGGAAAAAAAAATCCCAAAATTCTTAAATCACCAAGATGTAGGAGAGCACATGAAAAAGCGTTCAGCTATTTATTTTTGAAAATGAAAGTATAAGCCCAGTTCACTTAGGAGCCTTTGACAATTTTACTCTCAGGCCCCTCATTCAAACATATCAGAGTACTTTCTATCAGTCATTTCAGTTCCTTTAGAAGAGTACCACAACTAAACCTGTGAACTGAAATAAGCAAAATTGCATAACCAAAACATTCCTGGAGATATTTTAGCATTACTTTGCGACAGTAGGCATTAGGATTTTGAGAACACAAGAACCTCTGAAATTCAACCCGTGTGCTTCTTTATCCCTTAAAGGTTAGTTAAAATAGGTATCATTCAGAACAAGGAGTGAGCAGAGCCTCTGCAGAAAGGTGCAACGAACGTCTGGATCAGACAAACCCGATGAGGATCATAAAATGCAGGCTGGAGATTTGTCTTTCAGCCAGGCTTTTACACAAATATATTTTCCTGGCCAAAAAGGATGGCACAGCACAGCTTTACAGATGAAAATGCAAAAATATAAAGAGGAGAGTCTCTTTTTCTTCCTCAGCAATCCCATAAAATCAACGATCTGTTTCTATAACAGCTCCAGACATTTACCTCCCTGCTGACAGGGCCTTCCCCCATCACCTGAGGTGAATCTACGCTCTCCTTTTCCGCACTGTCAGTGGTAGGTACATGGTCAGAGTCGTGGTCATTATCCCCCTGGGTTCCCATTAATGTGACCAACTTGTTCTCCCCAGTTGCAACAACTGTGCAGGCCTATTTACTTATAGTTCAGATTTTCTTCCATTCATGGCACAAAGCTGAAAAGTAAACAACAGTTAAGAAAACATTTGCTTGCCAGTGCCCAGCATGAGAAGGTGCAAGTTGTCTTTGCCAGAGCTTGGACCTGTGTTTACTCATACCCTCAGCACTGTTTCATGCTCTTGCTTGGCGTTGTATAGGAACAATCCCCATCCTCTTCAGGCCCCCCACTCTTATTCTGCCTCTGAGAAGTTACAAAATATAACAGAACACTGTTTTCTGAGACTATATTGACTGCACTAATTACCCACAATACTGTATATTTGCTATTAAGAACATGAATGTGTGCTTTTGAAGTGTGACATTCAGGGCTTCGAGGATGTGGAAGGAATTAGATGGATTGTTCTGTCACTTAATCCGAGGCTTCGATGTACTGTTAAAAATTTGTTTAAAACCCCAAAAAACAGAGTACACATTTTAACTGTTGAACTTTTACCAGCTAAAGGAGTTTGTAAGGACCCTATCACTATGTGGTTACAACAGAAGACACACAGTTAAGGTCAGATCATGGTTTCCAAGAACATTCACAGGGACTGAGGATGAGGAAAATGAGGGACGTTTCCTGCGAGAACCTTCGGGAGACTGAGCCGCTCACTGGGGAAGTGCCTTGAGTATTGCGTTCACTTCCTCTGCAACCGCCGTCAAAGCAAACTCAAACTGCTCCTGCAGAGAGAACAAGTGCATACTCTGAATAATAAAACAAAACACTTTCCAAAAGCCTGGTGCACCATTCTGCAGCCAAGCATCCTCAAGACATTGTAAAAATATGAATATGCAGGAAGAACTGTACACTGCAGCGGAAAGGAGCAAAATGTTCTGGGATTATTGATGCCATATAGCATGTTTGACAGCCTCTTGAAGCTGGAGTCATTTTAATGGAGAAAAATGTTGGTAGCAGAAACAAAGCTATTGGGACACAATGTTGTAATGCAATTGCGTGGTCAGAAAGGTTTGGGACTAGTTGATCACCAGTCATTTTCTTCTGACATAGAGACGGAAACTTGTTAACATAATTGGGATATGAAATAGGTGAGATGCTGCAAAGCAGAGCCTTTGGCTTTTCTCAGGACTCTTTCTAGTTGAAATCAGCTAGAATAAATATCTCCTACCTTCCGTCTATTCTATAAAACAGTATCTGCTTTTTCGTTTACCTCTTACTGTCCTTTTTCAGCCCCTGTTTTTAATGGCCTTTCTGCACCCATGAATTACCTAACAATGTTTAGATCACTCCTATTCAAGTACTGGGGGCAGCTACTAATTCACTGTAAGCATAAATCCAAAATCACTAACAGGCTTCTGCACTGGGTTGGCAGACGTGTGAAGGACACAGCTGTGAATAGCCACCTCATCCATGTGTGTATCTAACACACTCCTGAACCGTGTGGTCCTACTGAAAGACACAGGAGTGTGACTTCCTCAAGGTTAACTGGTGTTATCTTTTGTAAGCAAGTAATTATTCTCAGGAATTTAGCTTACTGAAATATCTGACGGGATGATTTGGTGTTTGCAGCTTTTCAGATGCGAAAAGAAACACGCACAGTTTATTCAGAGTCTAGACAAACCAAGGACAACAGGCAAGGCCTGTGGAGGAATTTCTGCATCTTCTAGAAGTACTCAAGTGGTGTAAGCCAGTCATGATCAAGAGCCACTGAAGAACCAACTTTGATAATAGAGGTCTGAGATGCACCCTGCGAAGTACCCTGACATCACTGCTGGGATACCACTACCTGTGACTCCAATTAGGAAACTGGTGGTCTGGTAGGTACCTCCAGCCCCTCAGTCTCCCTTTCCAGGGGCTGTATGGGATGGCTACACGCCTGTACACAGCAGTGGTGGGTGCCCCAAAAGGTAATTACTGGAATAATAGCATTCATATTCCACAGGGTTTTGCTTTACTGCAGAAATCTGCAGGAAGGATGCAGGAACAAGCTACAGATGTGAAACTCATAGGTCAGAAGGACTTCTAGTTCCTGCAATACAGTGCCAGTCTTCTCTGCTTTGTCTTACCCCACTGCAGGGTCATCTCCCATGTGGAGATGCCTCAGAGAGAAGCAATGACTGGAATAGTTCCTGAGCAACAGAAGAACAAAACTCAGAATGATTTCTCAGAGACACTGACATTCAAGAATTTTACTGTCTGCTTGGTGCCGTCAGAGTGGCAACCTTGTACATTTGCTGGACTGCTGCCAATAGTTTTTAATCAGACATCAATTCACCTTAAAGAGTAGGACTCATCCTCATTAGACACTGAAAAAGCCTCCCCATACTCCCCAAGGTCTCTGCAATTAAAGAAAAGACTGGAAATGCTGTTGGTTACCCGGAGCATCAGTTGTATTTTAACTGGAGACATCGAATGCATGAGAGGAGCTGGAGGGCAGTGGAGGCAAAGAGAGCATTCATTTGAACACACTGTTCCAGAACCAAACTGTGTCACTGCAGAAGCTCAAAAAGCTTCAGGAAATTTGGGCTGAGGCACAAGGAGTGACTGTTTCTGGGAAAAAGAACCTTGGCAGAAAGAGTCATCAGCTGCCGGACCACATCAGTGCAGCCCTGAGAGGTGAGAGACCTGTGGGCAGGGTGGGAGACCCTTGTGCTGGGGCTGGCAGAAGAGGGGCAAAGTGGGTGCTCCAGCACAGCAATACTCAGATATAAGCAGGACAGCTGGTCCCAGTCGCTGCCAGTCCTTGGAGCATGGGGAGCACAACAACAGAAGAGGCTGATCTGAGCACGATGGGTTTGACATGGTGATGCAGCCAAGTTTTGGAGATGTGCAGATGCCTCTTCCAAGATGTGGGCGTCAGTTCGGAAGAAGGAAAGCTGCCCATGGTAATGAGGCTACCTAAAGTGCTCTTCATCTGAGTATTTTATAGTCAGGAAAAGCCTGTAAGATTGGGGACTACAATATTAGTCCCATTGCTGAAAGTATCATTACTCTAAAGATTATTCATTGATCAAATCTGCTCCTTAACTTTGGTGGTCCGAGATGTGTCCCCTTATTGTGAAGATCTGTGAGGCTGGAGACCACCTGAGCTGCGAGAGTCTTTACCCTTACGTAGGGGTACCCCTCCAGTAAGCATGAGGCATCACTGCACTGCCTGAGATAAAGTGTCTCTCACCCAAAGACCATGGACCGATCAACATGAACTCCAAAGTTCAGGCATGGATTTTGTAGACAAGACAAGCTAACATTACCTGTGACCCTAAATTACTGAGGCAAACCAACTTAAAGAACATAATCTTTACAGCTGGAGAACCAAGCTGACCACTGCTGTGAAGGGGACAGCAAAGCAGACACATGAGATGTGCAAGGACTTGGTCTTTCTGGCATGGTGCAGCAGAGCTCTTCCTTCTCCTTTCTTCTGTGTAATATGGACAGATGAAATGCAGACAGCGCATCTTCCACTGATGTGTGTCATCCCCCTCTGAAGACAAGCCTTTACGTACCTTCCACACCTTTCCACAAGAACAACCACAGTTAGAACAAGTTAACTGCAGTAGTTGTTCAAGGAGCTCAGTGTGTGGTTTTGCTCAGCTACACTGCCATTCGCATATGCTACTGGCATATACCAAGAGTGACTAGAGATGAATTTTAACATCTAGCTTGGCCTAGACATCAGAGCTGGACAGGCATTTTGTGGCAGCAATCTGCTTATAATGCAGAGGTTACAAGTGACAAGTATAGATTTAATAAAAAAATCATAAGCGATATTTCATCAAGCCTACAAATAAAAAATTCTGGGGAAACAAACTGAGTGCATGCAGCATACATGACACAATAAAGAATCTTAGCTAAATATTATAGATTGCGAGAGGAAATGTATAGAAGGGGGAGAAAAAAAGAAAACATCTATTTTTCCCCATCACAGTCAATATGCTTCTTCCTTCATTGCTTTTTCCTCTCACATGTGGCATATCAATTCTATTTTATGATGCCCCTGTAAAAAAACAACGGAACCACAAGCCCTGTATTATGTTTCTCCGAAATGCAGAATGTCGTTATGATAATTTCATTACCATTTATTATATACAGTGCTTTTGAATTAAAGATCCCTTCCAGAAGACAAAATGTTGCAAACAAATCTTTCACATGCTTATTGAAAATGTGGAGCGCTGCCTGCTGGAAACACAATAACATTGCTGAAGTAAGTTGGTGTTTATTTTGCCTAGGGATATTCTGTAATTGGCATTTCTAACCTGACTTTTAATCCATTGTTTTAAATTACTCCAAGAGCCTAATATTCCTCATTTGTATTCAGCTGGGAAAGCACAGGGTTTTGTTTAAATCCATCAGAAAAATTCTCTGGGGATCGTGCATTGCTAGCATGTAACCAGATATTTATAATTTGCAAGACATTAGCTTGAATAAGTGATTTGGGTGGTTTTGGGAAAATGACAATGATGGAAGAAGGAGCAAGAGAAGAGATAAGCAATATCCTGAGAAAATTTTTCATCCTGAATAAAAACACAGGATACATTTCTTTTCTGGAGCTCTTCCAGATAAATGTTTGGACGGGAAGACCTTGTCTTCAGCAAGACTTTCATGGGACCTGGGTAACTAATCCTGAGCTAAGCAAGAGAAGCTGTTCATATAATTCTCTGTTTCTTTGGTGTTTTCTTATGTTGAAGTTAACAAGCTGCAATTTCTCTGCCCCGAGAGGCAAACTGGAATATGGGCTCTGTATTTCTACAGACCTGCCATGTATTTTGGACGCATTTACAGAGTAGTTCAGGACTTGCCTCTGAGTAATTATATATGACACTGGATACTGTGTGCTATATACATTATTTTCCCAGTCTGAATAATAAAAGCAGAATAAAGTGTCGTGCAATTTTATGTCTTGCTTGCAGATAAAGATTAGTTAGCTTTGCCTGGCTCATCTTTATTTTTTTCTGTACTTAATTAATAAATAATAACTGATGTCCCAACTGTTCTCCAGTACCACTTCTAGCATTAGTGGGAAGATAAAATGATTAGGAAGAGATCCAAGAAAAGCTACGAACCACTGATTCCTTCAAACAACATTTATTTCACCTTTATCCCACAGCAATTTCAGCTCCCTAAATGCTGCAGACTTCCCCATCAGTTCCAGCCAGGCCAAGAGGGAGTACTGTCACGTAGCTGTCGTAACTCAGTTTGGGGCTATAATTCTTGTTCAATATTTTACAATGTCATATACAGATTTATTTGGTCTCCATGTCATGAATGAGTTTCTTTATTGTCATATTTGCAGCTCTTAACTTGGAGCCAATACACCAAAATATCCCTCCATACATCACTGAAATCGTTAACAGCAGAAAGTTCCATTTCTAATTTAAGGGACTACACTCACACCACCAGCTATTTTTAAAAGTTTTACATTGTGGAGAAATGTCAAAACTATTACAACTGACAGGAACTACAGAGTAAGATGTTCACCTCTCCAAAGGCTACAAATACAGTCACCATGCTATATCCATAAAGGACATGGCTCTAGGCACTGTGTTCCAAGACACTAAAACTATATTTCCTTTAATTCAAAAACTTATTTTTTGGAAAACAAATCATACACAGCAGTTAGATTCACTTTAATGAGTTGAAGCTTTAAAAAAATATTACATGCACAGTTAAACACAGATACTCTAAGAAAATAATCCATATTTCAGGATGAAAGCAAGAACATTCTTTCAAATGCACATTTTCTTGAGTAGGCTATAGATTGTTGTCTTGACTGCCCTTCATATATGGTAATCAAGATAGATGCTGGAGATGTTACAAGAAAGAGCAGTAAACACCAAAGAAAGTAGCCTAGATAAATCTTCAGCATAAATAAACCTCTGTTGGTAGGGAGCCAAACAGAGTAATCAGCAAGCGACCTGCGTTAAATTAGGTCATACCCTCTCTCTTCTGTCATGAAAACAACTACTGTGAAAGACCTTTAATGTATTTAAAATCCCAGTGGATTTACTGACAGTACCTTTGTCTGGACCATGCCCGGTCTCTGGTCCCTCAAGTGCTCCAGGGTAGCAGCAATATCAATCTCTTTAGCACCTGCAACAAACCACAAATTGGGCTGAGTTCAGAGCACAAGATAATCCATGCTGCATCTGTCAATCTCTTGCTATCGGGTTCCCTTTGGGCTAACAGTCCAATTGAAAATTATTACATCCATCTCTCAGCAGACTTGGCAGGCAGCTGCAATTTTTGTGTTCATATAGAAAAATAAGAGGTTGGGGCAGCTTTTATTAACATTAATTCAAGAAAAGCCAGAGAAAAACAAATTCTTAAAAATGCCTCTGCACCTTGAGCAGAATATATTTTGCAGAACCTAAGGGTCCATCATGGCAATGCGACCAAGTGCCCCTTCATCACCTCTAAGAGTATGCACTGAATTAAGGGCCTGAACCACAGGAAGATTTATGTTGTTCAAACAAGAGTTATGTGAACTTCTGTCACCTGCAGCTGAGATCCAGAAAAGCTGTCTATGGATCCCCAGCTCGGGACCTGCCAGACCATCTCGCCGCATGATTGCTGTTTTCAACCCAGGGTGCTTTCTTTACGTTATATTTTGGGATACTGCTGCTGGGTACTGATTGGCGGCACCAGGATGCAGAAAATGAGCACACGGAGCCTAATTCTTGTGGGGACTGCATCCCATCCTCAGTGCAAATGGAGGTGCTTTCTTTTCTAACATGATGTGTGGAGAGCAAAGCAATTGTGCCTCTCACCTTATAATAAGCCAGTCTACAACCAAAGGGGACAGGGACATGTTGATTTCCCCTTAATTTCCTCCAGTTTGAGATGTTTCAAAACCATCCTCGTCATTTTCCTTAAGTGTCTAATTAGATATATGGTTTTTGAAGGCACAGAGGAGCAATAAGGATTTTGGTCCCTCCTGTTAGTCCCTGTATGAACTCCAAGAGTAAAAGCCCGGCTGAAAACCTTTTGAGCTGAGAAGTTCAGCTATAGAGCTTGTTTCTCTATTCTCTTCTGTGCCTTGCAAGAACGTCGCACAGTGCCATAGCACCACACAGACAGACGAAGGGTAACTCTGGCCCAAGTGTGACTGCCCCATCTTGGCTCCCCTATGCCCCAGATGTTCATACATTCTTCTAGGGCAGATGTTGGGTCTGCAGCCTCTGCAGCTCAGGAAGAGTCAGAGTGGTTCCAAAGAATGTTTATCAGTATGGTGATAGGTGCTTTATATATATAAATATATATATAATATATATAATATATATATATATATACACACAAATATATATAAAAATATATGCATTTATATTCAACTTCCCCTCTCTTGTACGTTCACTTTTATCATCAGGTTTATCAAGGACAGGAAGCGACTCTATTTGGATGAGGTTACTATATTTCCATTTTGAAGGATACTCAGTTGTGTGCTCTAAAGAGCATGGCCCTTTGACAACTGGTTCCTATTGCCTGGCCCTGGGAATCTCCTGGCCTAGCCTGTGCCAATGTGGGGCTTCCTTCTGGAGGCATTTAAGCTATTCAAGGGGCCTTGGTGCCAAATTTAGGAGTCGCACACCTGAAGTGTGAAATATCTCACTTGTACACATCTAGAAGATATACTTGGTTAGCTCCCAGGATGGATTTGCAGGATTGGACCAATGCTTACCAGTCTTCCCACAATTCTTGTAATTGATGGGCTACAATCTAACTGTAATTAGGTTCATGTCAATGTAAACATCATGCATGGTTACATCTCCATGTTTACCCAACTGAACTTTCTAACTCTGGAACATCTTAAAAAAAACCAGAAAAGCAATGAATAGTAAATTATTTAATTTCGTTTCCTTTGATACAATGCATGAGAAGACATTTAAAAATAACATCAGCTCTATAATAATTGATTTGCAATATGTTCTTCATACTGATGAAAATACTTTCCTCAGCTGTATCAGAAATGGAGCGAATTCATTCAGTAAACGTACTGGTGACAACTTAGGAAGGCTATCTGACAGATATTTTTGCTCATTACCATGGGTTTGGGCATTGAACGGTTCTTGCTTTCCCACCACCCACTGACACTGTACAGGAGTTTACAGGGATGAGCTCTGGAAGAAACCCAGGAAGTTTTATTTTAAAATACAACCCCCCCAAATGTCCACACAATGGAGGAAAGCAGTACATACTCACGCTGTAAAGTCTGATAACAGTGACAGTAATTACACCTGGTGTCTGCTACAGGTTTCTCAGTGGCAGCACATCTGGCAAGCATCATAAAGGTATGCTCTTTGTAAGCCCTCGCACTGGTGTGACACGGTACCTCACTGCAGTGTTCAGTCCCACACATGCATGTGCAATTAGGTGGGAATTTCCTGTCCCACCACAGACATCCATGGGAGCAGTGCTGTGGGGGTACCACACAGTCTTTACTGCTTTACTTGCGGCCTCAGACTGCCAGGAACTAAAATGTCCCAGTAGCATCTTGGCTCAACATAGGAGGAATATGCTCTTTCAGAAATTAAGATAAGAGAAAAATTTAAGACACCAACATCCATGGATGATGTTATGCGCAGTCCTGAGCTGGTCACTGAGGTGTGCTGAAGGATGAAGCTGGAGATCCTCTCTGCAGAGCTGGCAAGCTGAAGTGCCACACGGACTTCCCCACAGCTGCAAACAAGTATGACCCTCCTTCTGTGAGGGATGGTCTTTATTTGAAACTACTCTAGCCTCAGGCCAGGGCAGTAGCGTATTAGGTATGGGCAAAAGGTTCATGACAAGCCCTAACAGCACTCTTTAATAGCCAGACAGGCGCCTGAGCTTACCTTTCAAAGAGTTAATTCCTCCATTTCTGTGATGTGGGTTGCAGGCATCTACTAGGAAACTGATGCTTGCTTTTTTATCATCATTAACGGAATGACATGCTTAATAGTATGAACAACGCCTGGTTATAAAATCCTGATTGAGCAAAGCGTCAAAGCATATGCTTGCACTGGAACACAAAATAGTCCTAGTGAGCCAGGGTGCTTACTGGGAGCCTTGTTTTGAAATGTTTTATCAGCAGAAGTCCCTGAAACATCAGCTTTTACTGACCAGTGTCCCCCAGCCTATGGTCTGTGATCAGCACATCACCACAGGCACTTTTGATGTCCTCAGACACAGGTGATTAAAAGGAAAAGGAGAGCAAAGTATGATTTTGCCCAAAGCATGAATGCTGTTCAGAGGCCAGGGGGTTGGAGGCAAGGTGAAGCAGAGGCAAGGATTGGTTTGCTACCTCCTTCTTTCCATTTCTGAATGCCTCTGAGACTACAGTGATGGGAACTACCTAAGTGCTTAGACTGGCTGATCAACAAAACTTAGTGTTGCTAAAATGGGAAGCTGTTTTGGAAGAAGAGTCATTTAGAAGAAAAAAATTCACAGGAAAAAGGGTGAAATCAATGGCATATGATAAAGTCAGCATGACTTGTTTCCTCTCTCCACCGGCAAGCCTCTTTCCCTCCTGATTTCCACCACTACATGTTCTGCATCTATTCCCTTATTGTGCCTAAACCAAATGAGTTTAAATATACATATATATATATATAGCTAGTCCAGTATTAAATCTCATTTTGTGACGAGGGCTTCTTTTTCTATTCAAACTATGCTAGATTGCTGTTATATTATGTAAATTCAGCTCACTTCCACTGATGTGTGCAAAGCCAGTCTGTAGAAAGTTCTCTGGTGACAGAGACGGACAAAGGAAGAGATTTTCAAGGCACAAAGCAAGGTCTGAACCCAACCTGCATTCATAGGTGACAGGAGCTCAGGGTTTAACTCCAGTGTAAGCTTTCAATTCTCTTTGGAAGTACTTTGTGAAATATGACACAAATTCAACATCATCTTTGCCATGCTGAAGCTTTCTCTTTAATCTGAGGGTACAACAGTATGGTGTAACATTCTATAATACCCAATAATACTTTATTTATGCTTTTGAGACATTTTAGGTGGCAAAAAATGCAGCTTATGCTACATGGTGTGGCAAGAGAGGGATATAGCATCTAAGGACATCAGGCTCAACTCATGCTCTTACTGAGATGACTGCAAAATATCCACACACTGTAAAGGTATTTTAAACATCACTTATCTGGAAAGCCCACATACAAACTAGGTTTGATATTGTATTTTAGAGTAAAGAACGTGACCCACTGATTCCAAGGATATCCTGTTACTGTAAGGGTTAAAAATACTAAGCTGGAGAGCACTGATAATTGGAAAAGCAAACCCAAAATGTGTCAAAATGGCAGCATTTTCCATCTTTTCTCCACACCAATATGTATCTGTTCAACAACGATTCTAGGTTCAGAAAGTAAAGAAGGGGCTATAAGAACCAATGTTTATTTACTAGAGAACCGCCTTTTTACCTTTTGACTGTATTTTATTCTGTAGGGAATAAATTTGGTTTCTGTCTCTGACAGGTTCCTTTTCCACACTGCATTTCATTGCTAGTTTTAAATGAATGTAAGGATGTAACTTAGTGTGAGACCGAGCTAATGTTGTACCAGCAGTATTGTGAAAAATGACTGTGCGATGTTGCTGGGTCTTTTTTTAAACACAACTTGCCTTTGCAGTAATTCACTGTGAGTCAGATACTACCAGCTTCCCTCTGCCCTTAACATCTCAGTGAGCTAGCCAAGCAAATGGCTCCGTGAACACTTCCACACCAGTGCAAGGCAGATTTTAACTTCAGTAATTAACTATCGTGTTCCTCAAGGCTTGAAGCATTCACAGTGAGCGCACAACAACTCACATCAGGAACATTAACTGGCTAAACTGAAAGAAAACAAGAGAAGATGCGAGACGAATGATATTTTGCCCCCAAGGAGAGAAGCAGTTTCTGAAGTTTAGGGTCATATCCTTTTCAACCCTTCTTCTGCCCGCAGGCACCAATTCAGGATGCATGCTGGCACTTAACAGCTGGTGCTCCTGATTAGCAGATCTCAAGGGGTTAAAGTGTTTGCCCCTAGATAGTCGCATAAGTGGAGTATCCAGCATGTCATAAAAACATGAGGAAAAGTTGAATTCCCTTTTCCTCCTGCAATGAATAATGAGCTGGTCAAATTCTGTGGCAAAGGCTCCATGAGGTGATCAGCGGCAGCTTGCAATATTTAAAATCATTACGAATTACCTAATGTTAGCTTTAGGATGATAATAGCAAAATCTTCCCCCTCCCCCTATAAGTGGCAGGAGACCCATTCTGATCAGCACAAGACACACAAGAAACACTGTGGAGGATAATCCTTTCCACTCTGCAGCAGCATTGCTGTCACTGCCATGGTACAGGGATATGACAGACAAAGTTTGTCAAGAGGGGTAACATCTTTTAAAGTATCAGTTGGGAGGAAAAAATGAAGGTATATAATTAAAAGGTGGGTTTCAGGTTCAGCACACTATAGAGCCTGTGCACCTAAAAATGTGGGTTTTTTGTGTAGGGTTTTTTTTTTCCCTAACAACCAGCATTTGTTACACAAATGTATGAAAATTTTGGCTTAATTAAGGTAAGCTTTGAGATTTTATTTTTGCGCAATAGGCTTGAACATACTCGCACTGGAAGCAAAGTCAAAAGTTCTATTTTATTCATTACAAATGAAAAGTGCAGTGTGGATACTGTAAGACTGATAGAATTTTATATTAAAGGACTGTATTAAAAGGAATATTTTAGATTCTAGATGCTCTGAATTTTCTGTGTATTTATAAAAATAAAATGATCCTTAAATACTTCATCAAAGCAGTTATTTGTGGGGGGTTTCGGTTTAAATAACCCGAACTGAAGAGTTCTCTTTGTGATGTTTCACAAATACGTATCGCTCATAAATATTAAATTAAAAAGGATTTTTCTAGCTAGGAACAACTTTCAGATCTACAGGCATATATCCTCAATAAGATATGATTGTAACTCTGCAGAATGGCTATAAATTTGTTAATTTGAGTCCTAAAGGATGGCTTGGTCATTAGGTTGCTATGTTTAGATACATTTGACTTCTCTTCCAGGGTGGGTCTCTTCCTGCACCATCTTGGTTAAATCATTAAATTCACCCTTTGTTTCATCCCACCATTGATAAAATGAACCATCTTTTTCCTACCAAGCAAGTTGTTATGAAGGCAAATCCATTAACGATTACAAGGTGCTTAGACACCAGAGAGGCAAGGACCTAGATAGATACTCTTTTTTTCTCTTGGTACCCTCTGCACCTTTCTCAGCCCTCTTTCTGTTCCCCTTGATCATGAAGTGATCACAAAGCTGAATATATGATGTAGGAGTCATGCTGAGCAGTTGTAAATGTGGGTTTATTAGCATTGTTACCATTTCTCCTTAAGGAGATGATGATGATCTGTGTGGGAATAAGCATTTATCCCAACAGAAAGAAACAGAGTACTAAGGGGAATACGGAAATGACCTGTCAAGCACCTTTCTTTTTGCAGCAGTAAGTATTCAGTTTCATTCTAGTCAGACATTACCTGCTTAATGCATCTTTTTATATTTATTATATTGTATAGATTTTGAATTAGGCCTTGAAGGGCAAAGGGACTTGTTAGGTCAGATTAAAAACTGTCTTGTTAAAATCTCGAAGGCAGAGTCTCTAATACAGCTCTTTCCACTGCTGTTGCTAGAAGCTGAAAAAGGGCCAATTAATATTTGCAAGATGCTGCTGATTGGCAGCCTGTTAGCCTCAGAGTCACACACGCAGGCAGCCAGGAGTGCCATGAAAGAATCACTTGTAATATTATGCAACAGCAAAAATACATGTGAGAAGGAAAATATGGGCAAAAATACAGTATTCAGCAAGGACAACCAGCTGTCTCATCACAGCATGTCTGTGCTTAGGAAGAATACAAGTGATTTTCATGTTTGGGTGATGACTGCATGACTCACGCCTAAAAGTGATGCTTCATGGTCAAAGCAAAGTCGGGCACAGCAGCTTTACGCTGCCTTTCTTCCCTCCCTGTGTAAGGACTCTGACAAATAGGCTTTCTTGGGTTTAGTACAGCATTTTCTGTCCCTTTTCTGCAGTCAGCTTTGCTTTAGCAAAAGGTAAACAGTGAACAGTAAAGACCCAAGGACAGAAACTTCCCAGAGAAGGACAGCTAGTAAAGAGGTCCAGGTCTGCCAGGAGCCTAACATGCAAAAGAAGGTCCATCTATGCTTCTGGCTGGGAATGTATAGAAGCAGAAGTGTGCTCTCTAGGGAGTTAGGAGGGTAAATCAGCACTCGTGGACTATTACATTGTCATAGCTATGCTGCTTCCAATTCTCAAGATAGCTGGACATAGCACAGATATGCTATAGATTTGCAACACTCCCAAAGTCCTAGATGCCTCCAGCTTCCCACTGAAAGCTTCTAAAGGACAGCTCACAGAGCTGCTTTAGCAAATGTTTGCCCCATTGAGTACTTAACGTTGCAGCAAAACATTTAATCACACCATATGAGGGGCAAACTCAATCTGATTAAAGAAGAAAGGGTCATAACTAGGGGGAGTGTAACACCACTTCTTCACTGACCATTAGGTTTAATGGCGTACCAGTAATATTTACTAACTAGCTTAGTCTCAAAGGCCCAGCCTCATCTCATCTACTCCAGCCATCCTTGAAGTTCGATTTGGAGTTAGTCATCTCCTCTCCCAACAGCTAAGAGAGATGGGGAAGATATGATGGGCAATTCATTTGCCTGAGAATTATCCTCCAGAGGTGCGTATCATTCTCCATTGATGACCGAGGAGACCTAGACAACTAGGTTAGGCAAGATGTTTAATCCTAGGTGCTTTATATGGATAAAGTTAGCTGAAATGATCTGGGTTGAAAAGATTTGAGTTTATGCACTGCAGTTTCAGGCTCCAGAACGCTAGAATCTGCCACATTTAAGGGCATTGGAGAACTGTGTTTTGTGTCTTTTGTGTTCCTTCATCCCCCAGAAAAGGCAACATGGAGCCAAAATGAAAGGATAAACTGGTTGTAGTATAATGTAGGGAAGGCCATGGAAGTGAAAAATGCTTTGTGTGGTCTTCTGGTTCTATAGAGCTCTGCTGCAGAGAAACAAGAGTATTTTCTTGCTTCAACATGCATTGTCTGAGTGCCCATCAAATAAAAAACACTTGTAAATATTAGAGTTAAAAAGGGAGCTGAACAACAGCTAGAAACTACAAAAATAAAAGCAATTTTTGTTTGTACTTATCCAGATGTCTGCCGCTGTGCCTGCTGGAGTTCTGCTATTGGCCAGGAGGATCATTTGATGCTTTTCATGCAAAGAGAAAAGCATCAGCAAAATCCTAGCAAGGGACACACTTTTAAAGATAACAAAAAATATAAATGTATTCAGGCTGTCATTTTCATTAAAAGCTTATTCTTTCTCTGAGATGAACAAAACCTGTGCACATGCATGTATGTACTTAGGGATGGACCCAACATATATTTGGGTCTGTGAACTGCCTGTAATTTCAGACAAAATACAGAAATGCTTCTATATGTCTAACAAGGATCCAAATTAAAACTTCACTACCTTTATTAAAAAATCCCTTAAACAACCACAAGAAAAAATCCAAATGGGCAAAGCGAGCATATAAATGGAAATGGGAGGACTTAAAAGTAATAAAAGCGAAGTAATGAAAATTATTGGGACAATCATACACACACAGAGCGTATTACACTAAAGAATGTGTTATTGTTTACACATTTAATATTAATACTTGGAAAACTGCATGTTATAAATGTAAGCGATACGGCTTTGTCAGTAAACAATCCAAAGGAGGGTGATACCGAAGATGGAACACCTATAACAGCCTTATATTTTCTAAACTGCTGCAGGAGAATAATGCTTCTAAGCTTACACTGATTTCAACAGTGTCGCAGAGATAGCAATTCACTCCTGACATGGCAGTTTTGAAGCTAACATCCTTTGTCGATGCAGAAGAACCACACAGAAACCACTCACTGTAACTGAACACAAATGTATGCTAATTTCAGGCCCAATCCTTCCTCACTTCTGCTGTGCATGAGAACAGCTCATACCACGTTCTTAAATCTAAATTTCCCTCAACCTCCTCAGAAGTTAAAAGGAGTATGTCTGAATGGCTACGTGAAAGAACTAGAATTTAATGAGTTGTATTCCATATGAGGTAAGATATCCCATAATCACCTATGGTCACTCTAGAAAATATCAGTCCGTGCATCTAAATTTAACTTACACATGCAATGCACATACTTACACATGCACATGCAAAGGGTAATGACAGCAAGAATTGTGGATGTGCTGCTACTGCTTGTTTATAGGTGTTCCCCAGAATGAGCTCCCACGGAGCTCTATACAATTGGCTTCTTTTATTACCTCTTCCAAAAACTGCTAGCAAATTACCTGAAAGGCAGTTCAACTCCGGGTGCTGAATCAAACACGAACAAAGGTAAGCTTGCAAAAATGGTACTTCTGAAAACACATCTCAGTTTATCCTAAAAAATCTTGGAGTCCCCTTTGGAAAACACAAATTTTCTTTAGGGGGGACACAAAAGTAGCTCACCCACACGAATCTATTAAACTGTAAGAGCTACTTTTTACATTACTTCAATTTTACGGTGCACGTAGGTGGCAATGCTTTCACAAGACAGTACATGGAGTGACCTGAATAAAAGATGCAACTATTATGGATTCATTCTTTAATGGAGTTTATCCTTAACAGTGACTAAACTGTTCGAGCTATAGAAGTTGTGGAATAATTACATTTTAGTTAGGTAATATACATTGTACCCTTTACAGCCAGAAGACTACCATCTGGTCAATTAAACACTTCTCTTCAAATCCTTCTATGGAGTGCTGCATGAGATTAGCTACCAAAAAAAAAAAAAAAAAAGAAAATAGTTCTTTACTCTGTATATAAACCTCCTTTTCCAAACATTTGCCCAGCTGCTTCTTGAACCGATAGCACGGTACTTCTATGACCAGCTTTTCCACTTTTCCATATTCTAACCTACCCATTGTGTGAAAAAATGCCGCCCAAATTCCTTATCTGCTTGTCTCCTCCTTAGTTTCAGTCAATGACCTCTTGTTTTCAAATTAGTCACTATCTCAAGCTGCTTACTGACATCAATACATTCCTTTCAGGGTCTTCTAACGCTCTATGGGGACCCCCTTCGTGCTCCCTTTCCCAAGGAATAGCCCATGTCTGATCAGTCTTTCTTCACAATTCATTTGCCCCAAACGCTGAATAATTAGGATTGCTTTCTATCAAACTTTCCTCGTCCCAATTCTTTTCCAACAAAATCGCCAGAATTGCAAATAACTCAAGAAATATGGCTCTTTTAGTGTAATCCCTGACCACTAAACTATATAAAAAAGAAAAAAAAAAAAAAAGAAAACCAAGGAAATTGCATCAGTAACTCACTTGCTTTTTGCTTAAAATCTCCATGCCATAAGGGAAGTCATCTAAAAATGCAGTCCATACCACATACATCAGGAAACATCAAGAAACATCACCTTCCCTGTGGTCCCTAGTTCAGGAGGCGGAAGAACATGCCACATTTTTAATCTTCATTGTATGAACTAATAATTGATGACTCTATAGTGTCAATAATGTGTCAAAATCCTTAAAGCAAAGATTTAAAGCAAAGATTTCTGTTTTGCAAAGGAAATAAAACATCGGTTTACATAGTTTGTTCTAAACAGTGAGAGTTCCCTGAGCATCACAGGCTGGACCATAAAAAAATGTCCTATACATTCCCCATACACTTTTGCATGTAACTGGGGGCCCAGCTCTCGTTGTGATTAATTATCTTCTGGGAAAGGCTGCAAGAAAGAGCGCTATTTGCCTAATTGTGTTTCCAGGGTAACTCATTACATAAAAGTTACAATACATAAATGCAGCTCATTTGAAAACCCGGCCTTATAACGTATGTATGTTTACATGGACAATAAGAACTTCCTTCAGAAATTGAAACAGCAACGTTTCAGATTTCCATGGTCAGCATTATTGCTGCTGAGAACTGAGGCAGCCTTATAGGCAGCACAATAGTGTTACAAAGCAAAACCTAATTTTTTGGCTTTACCAGCCTGCATTTTTTCCCTTTTCCCTAGAGATAATAATCTATCTCACCCAAACCTTAAAGACCAGCAGTGTGATTGATTCAAACTTAGAACATGAAAACAATTGAATTTTTAAGCCCTGAATTTTTCTGTCATACATTTTCTCCAGTATACTACCTATTTCTAATCCCACTTCTTGCCCTCTTACCATTACATGCCATTAAAAAAAAAAAAGTAATTTCTCTTTTACACTGTGTATTCTCTCAACCACTGCATGACACGTTCAGTTTTATTTTCATGGGAGAAGCTGGAGCCTGTGCTGAAGAAATACTCCCTCATTCACCAAGAGCATGTCAGAAATAGGCTGCTCTACACTTGTATCAGCGCGTTGGAACAATAGAATTTTCTCAGACTTTGCATAGGGACTCAAAAATAAGCAGATTGAATCCATTGTAACAGGAATATGGGCGAGCATTTTCTTTCATAAAATCCTTTCAGAGAGGAGCTAACCTCACAACTTCATTATGATTGTTAAATCCACACAGCAGATAAGCAAAACCTCAGCAAGGGTTCAGATTAGCCAAAATCATTTGATCACGATGAGTCAGAAGGCGAATTAAGAAATCTTTTGTTTTGCCTTAAAATGTCACGGTATAAACTGCATCTGCTCAGGAGCTGACTCACAAGACCCTCAGACAATAGGGTAGCGGGGGCAAGGAAAGGACTTGGGGAGATAACCTTCGCTGCCAGCCCAGGCCAGAGCGTGTGTGCTCATCAATTATAATCCAAGCTTTTGAATGCGAGAGAATAAACTGTTGGTTCGGCTTTGCTAAATCAAATCTTTTTGCTGGGTTTTAGAATTTGGAAATCAATACTTTAAAAGGATTTTAAAATTCATATTTGCCTTCCCTTTGACTCATCTCGTTCCAGCTAGTTCAAACACAAGAAAATGGACGGTCAGCAAACCCCAAACAGCTGCTGCTCGGATTAATATCTAAAAATCAAACTATTATCTACACTATCCAAGCCTCTCAGTTCAGAAAAATGAAAGTGGCAAGACTCATAATCTCATTTTTTTTCTTTCTCGTGCCAGAAACACTCAATAAAAATGTCTTGCAATATATCAAACTTTTAGTCACTACAATAAGCCTGCAGGAAAAGACAAGAAATGAGAAAATTCTCAACTTTTCTCTAGATCACACAAAAAGGAAAAAAAAACCTGATCAGCTTAGAGTTACTGTGAGTTCGGGGTGAGGAAGGAATATCAAGTAGTCTAAATCGAAGTAATTTTATCTTCCTTAGTAACAAAGGATAAAACTTGTAAATACATCAAGAAGGCTGACATTCTCAGGAGAAATCAGCCTTAGAAAAACTCTCTGTCAAAAATCCAGCAGGCATTGTTATCTACAAAAACAACCCATTATAATTGTCTGTATTTACTTAAATCATGGAAGCACACATGAAGTTGAAATAAAACACTTCTCAACCTCTCACTCTTAAGCTATGTCCTTAGCTTAGGACTTGTCCTAAGTTTTCTGCTAGGAAAATAAGAGGTGACTCGGTAACTATCTTAAAATTGTAACAGCCATGCAGAAAGAATATCCTAGTTAATGAATCATCACAGTTAAAACACACAAGACTATTTAAGCATGTTACTGTAAGGCCAGATTCAATGCCATTTCATTTCTGTTATTACTTTGATGGGTTTAGGATCAGGGTCTTCTAACTACTCTGCATATGAATCTATCAAGAAAAATAATTATAGTAATAAACTACATGATAAATAGCATCATTAAATTACTGCAACAACTGAAAAAAGGGATACACTTGCATTTAAAACTTTCTGTTGACATGACACAGGAACGATAGCACTGAATAGACACCGTTGTTCTCTGACTGTTCCAGTATCTAATAAGATTATTTAATGTGGCATTTAGAGTGAATGCACAGATGCAGTCATTACATTTACTGCGCAGAGGAGAGTGAAATTCATTAAAAACCTGACCCAACAGGAAATCCTTCCTGCTGCCATGCAAAGCCAGAGGGAGTCCCGCAGGCCGTGGCTTTTGGGCAGCTGGGGGCCAGGATGCTATTTGCTGAGCGAAGGGTCCAGGAGAGCTCTCCCATGTGCTCCTGCCCGCACAGAACCCCCAGGTAAACTGAAGGGACACTTCTGCCCTTGGTATTAATGATTACTATCCTGCAAATGCACTAAAATAAAGAGTTTTGCCTTTAAAAAAAAAAAAGAAAAAAAAAATCATTCCTGCTTTCTTAAAAGGCCTGGGGATACCAGGCTGATGTGGTGAGTGTCAAGCACAAAACCCTCCCCAATTTGATTCCTCTTCACCTGCTTTTGGGTTTAGGAAGAGGTCCTTTGCTGGCGGTGTTCAGCATCCAAAGTGAGGGATGGCAACAGGCAAGATAGCAGAAGATATGAATTTATAATGTGTTTAATACACTAAGTATTAGCAGTAATTCAACGAGCAGTAGGAGAAGAAATTGCAAATGACAAAGGCATTTACAGTTAACTGTCTAAGAGAATGCAGGGAAGTAAATCATTACATGAAAAAGGAGCTCCTTTTCTCAACCTACCCTATTAAAAACCCTACTAAAGAGCTAAGGCAGTTATTGATTGCTTTCTACTTTCCCACTGCCGAAACTAAGTACTCCTCTATTTACTTTGATTTAAAAATGCATTATTGTCTACTTTCTAATAAACCAGACAGTGGAACAAGAAACTCAAATTATTCTAAGTTTATTCTTAAAAGTCCTGTTTTTGGGGTGGTTTTTTTTTTTTGAAAGACTGAAGGCCTTAATCCTTAAAAACCTTTTTGAAAGAAATGTTACTAGATGCTGGCCTTGCAGCTGGGCCCAGATTGAAAGTGCACTTACATTTTTATGTTTAGCGCTGAAGGACTCTGAAGTTAGCCCTCGCACTCCACATAAAAGCGTTGGAAAGGGCATTCTTTGCCACTCGTGCAATTCATTCTCTAAGAAAAGGAAATGGAAAGAAAGATTTCATGTCCAGGGCTTCAGGCCTTTGATCATTTGATGAACATTGGATCCTCAACCTGGGCCTCCAGCTTCTCAGGCCAGACAAAGAGGGTCCCGGCCGCACAGGCTGGGCCTTGGTTCCCGCCCGAACAAAACCTTTGGCGGCCGCACAGTGTGACAGCCTGGGAAAGGCCCACCTCAGCAGGGCTGAGATGCCCGCTCTGCCCTTTGATCTTTCATTTAAACCCCAGCCAAAGCACCAGGTCAGGGGATTTCGCGTCGCACACCCCCATGGGCAGAGGGGAGCAGGTCAAGAACAAAATGGGGGTGACCGATCTCCAAAAAGCCCTGTGACGCCTTTCTCTGGCCAGTTTCACATGACTTGTCTGGTATTGTGCAGCGCTAAGCCCACACTTAAAATGGAATTTGACATTACATGGTACAATGGAGTCAATAAATGGCATTCTTCAGTGCTGTTACAACAAAGTCAACCCTCCCTTAAGTGGCTGAAAGCCCCAAGCTAGAAAATACTTCTCATTTACTTCTTTATGTGACTAAATTGCATATACTTAAAATCTAGTTTTCATTACAGCTTCTTATTGCTGATGCCTGAAATGAGCCGAACAAATACCTAACAAAGGTCTACATTAATTTTACGATGTACCATTGCTTCTATATTTAAAGACAAGGTTTTCACATGGCATGAAACAAGCATTGAAAATATCTCCATATTCCTTCTTGGAGTGAAAACCTATTTTCCAATGAGCATGAAAAACTAATCTCATCCCACTGAAAAAATTATTTTCAGTATAGTGTTAAGGAGAAGGCAAACACGCAACTTCTTTTAACATCTGTGGCAAGTTCCACAGGATGCTTGTGGGTAGAAGATTAAGTCCATGTTTGACAAAACATTTAACAGAATATATGGAGGAAAAAAAATGCTAAACTCCTCTTTTTACAGGGACAGGATGCTATGGTGTCCCACAGGACTGAGATGTTCAGGATGCAATAGATGACTGCAAAACATGGAGTATATTTTTAAACTACATACAAAAATATGTCTATGTTAGAGGATTTTTAAAAACTGTAAAGTGATTAGAACTCAAAGAACTAAATGTAGTTTCTCTATATAAAATAATGTATGTTCTTATGATGAATCATTTTTCTTTAAATATATATATGTGCATAAGGCCAGATCAAGATAGCATAAGTACTTACCTTCAGAAAGGGAAATAGCTAATATTTATTTTTACCCTCATAAGATTTATCTTCCTCTGAAAATACAGTTCTATGAACTTGTGATACAAACATGGGTAAAGGCATGGGGTAGGGGTACAATATATGCATAACAGCCTATTATGCCTTTTTTAATATATGCTCAGATTTAAAAGTAGGCAGTACATGCCTAAGTTTACCCTGCTTCCTTTGGAAGACAGTATCAGTACTAAAAATTTGGTTTAGCTCTAACATGTAAAGATTCTTTCAAGGTATATCTCAAGTACTTCCCACCATGAACCATTTACTTTTTAACAAAAAGTAAACGAATAGTCCCAATCTATAGAGAATCTATAGATTTCATTTTAAACAAGCTACAGTATATATTTGTTTTGATAGATGACTTCCAAAGTCATGAAATTGCATCTCACAGATAAAGAAACTAAGAAACAGAAAAGTTAAATAAAATTTTCAATATCAGATAGACAGTGGCAGATTAGCTGATTTATTTTCAGTCCTCTATCCTGTTCATTACATACTATTTCCTCCTAGGAGGCAAATTTGCGCAACATATGGGGCTCCTATTTGGGCCAGCTCTTCTAGGCCCTTTGGTGGCAATGGGCAGCCACAAAAATTGTTTCTGGGTAACTGACAGGAACAACAGTCATGAAGCAGGAAAGGACCTAACTCATGTAACCACTAAATAAGGATTGTACAGCCTCTCTGTATCTTCTTCTGGAAACTGTAATGTTACAGTTAAAAAAATCAATTACTTCTCAACAGCAGAAAAGACACCTGCTCATTCACAAGGAATTTGTGTTCGGGTTTGTTGTTTGAAATCACTGTGAAAATAAAACTTAAGAACGTTCAGGAAAGAGTACAATTTGCCTCTAATTTATTCTCAGATTTTCTGTGAATATTGCTCCCTATGTTGTCATGGCAACACAAGCACATCTTTCAGTACTGAGGAAGTAACAAGCCTTTTGATTCTCACCTTTGGCCATTTTATTGAGAACCATGTCAATTAGAATGTAGGTTCCACTTCTTCCCGCACCATCACTGCCAACAGAAAGGGGAAAAGAAAAAGATAAAGCCTATCAATGTGCATCGGGACTCAACATGAAGGTACCTGCCCTTAATGTTATGCTGCTACACATGGGGAGACAGGACAGAATGGGGGGCTAAAATAGGATACTCAGAGAGGAAAGAAAGTCTGCACTGAATTAACACAAGTTGTTTGTGGAAAATAATTACGTCTTTAAGTAAAAGCTATTAGTCTGCATGGGTAACAGATTTGTTAATTTTTTTTAAGCCATGTGACGTTTATGCAATAAAAGCATTATAACCAACAGTGAAAAAATACATAACCCTAAAAAGAGGACACCATTTCTGTCCAAAAATGTCACAAAATAAGCTTATAGTAGCTTGCATATGAGATCAGAATAAGCTAGACCAGAATATTATCCAGAGTGATCCCCAAATGCTGCAGATTGCATTGAAACGCAGCAGTCAGAGGGAATGTATACCAAGAGCTGTCCAAGAACCAGTATATTTGATTACTGAGGGACTGTGATCTTTCTTCACTAGACATCACAAGTGATTTCTTTGTACCTTTCCCTTTAATTCTTCCTTAGTTGCAGTAGACAGAAAAAATACTATCATGCAGTTCCTGAGAAACAGCTTTAACATCAGGCTTAGAGATGTGAGACCAAGCCTTGGGAGGGGGAAGCTCCCTAATCTGAATGCAGCTTGTGTCCCTTTCAGAGAGCAACGTGTAATTGCCAGCGTGATGCTCTTTTAGAGCTGCTGTTAGCAAACATAATTAAGACTTTAAGTAAAAGCTTTTTTTCTCCCCCCCCAAATTTTTACAAAGGTGCATGTGTGACCAATTAGATTGGTATGTAGTTTTATTAATTAAGCCATTATTTTTATTGATAGCTCCATTTGTGTACAAGAATTAATGAAAGGAAAAATAATAGAACAGCGTGAAGCGCGTTATTACAGTCTGTTTATAGGCAGGCTATGAAACTTAATTTTTGTTAAGTCTCTATAGACAGAGGGTTTTTTTTCTTTTAGTGACTAGATCATGGCTTACAGAAAGGGAGCTGATGGTAATAATTTTTTTCTATGTCTATGAAGGGAACAAAGACACAATCTTATTAGTTATCTGAATAATGAGAGACAAGGCAGTGATCAGGCCCAATAAAAACAAAACCTACTATCTATCTATCTATCTATCTATCTATCTATCTATCCATCAAAGAAAGGAAAGAGCAAGAAACTTGAAGGCTCTTTATTCTGTATCAAATGTTTCTTTCTCAGGCTTCTTGAAGGCAATGTAAACCAGCCTGCTCCAGAGCATTCACATCTCTGAAGAGCACCTCTTCGTGTCCCATGGAAGGTGACTCTGCTGAGCCACAGGTGAGAAACATGTCCCTTCCCTCCTCATTCCTACCCTATGTAGAGTGCCACATATCAAACAACCTGCCTCTTAGCTGAGATGGTTTATATCTTCTTTATCTACAAGACTATAGTTGATAAGTATGCGCGACACTCTCCTTATAACACAGACCCTCCAACAGCAAAACCCAAATGTTAATGTTATTACAGTAAACTTTTCCATTGACCTGCCCAATAACTTTCATGTGTGTCTATCAGACTGTTGGGCCTAAAGATAATCTGTGTTTAAAGGATTACTTAATGTCTGTGTAGGTTTCTACTCCCTGGCATTGCCCTCTTCTTACCATGATCATTAAAAGTAGAAAAGAAGAAATAAAACATAACTGAGTGTTAATAAAATAAAGAAGACTAACTTGGGAGGCAACACAAGGAACCACTATCATTTTGAAGGACATTTTCGAAATTGAAGTGCCACTTATATTGGAAAGGGTGGCAATACATTGTTAAGACATGACACAACATCTATGTAGTCACAGAAAAGGATAATTTTCTTATGAAAACAGAGCCTAAGCATTAATTAGAATAAAACCCAGTTGAATTATATTTACTACCCTCAGCCTACCTCACTGTTTAGTGATTCATCTAAAGCTTTCATTTGCTCCTTTTTAAAATATCTATATTAAATTCTTACACATACAAATCTCTCTAAAGCTATTTCAGAAATTGTACTTGCCTGCAATGAACAACTACTGGACAAGAGCGACCCCTGTAGCACTTGTTTACTTTTCTGAAATAAAACAGACACAAAGAATTAATTAAGCATATTACATACTGTTTCTTTAGCCACCTGTCAAAAATAAGCAATAAGAAAAAGCAAGTATTGCAGTCTTTAAGAAGTGGTCAGGTTGACAATTTCCTAATACAACAAGCACTTATTACATACATAGTCTTGTTTAAAGTCTGCTTCTGCTTTGCTGATGTAGAAATCCCAGAAAACATCCCATTACTGCTGTTGGCTAGGCAAAAGAAATTATCTCTTTTCTCAAATGCCTCATGTCTCAGCTCCAAAGATTATCATGAGATGCTTTAACTTTAAAACCAACTTTGAGTTCATGAGTTTGCTCAAAGACATATTGAGGGGCATCAAACCGAATCCAAAGTTAAAAATGGCTATTCTGATAATACTTTGTTCAGTGCGTGCTGATTTGTAAAACCAGTTCTCCCCAGAAAGGGAAATATCAAATTGCCTGAAAAGCCTCTTCGAAAGTTATGAAATGTAATCTATTATGGCAAAAATACCTAAACCCATCAGTAAGCTTTGCTGCTTTTGTTCTAGCACAGAAGTCTCATGTATTTAATATTTACACATTACTGTCTTCTCCAGCTTTCTGGTTAAACATTCTCAGTGGCAAGAGAATATATGAGTCAATCAACAAAGTACAGCTATAGAACAGGTCTGCTGATATGTGAACTCAGTGAAGGAATTAACTAGTGCTGAAGCAAAGATACTCGGTCTAAGAATAGACCCCATGAAATTGGTTTAAGTCTACTGAAATTGCCTTACACAAACCAAAATCCCAAACCCTCTCTTCTTCTCTAGGATATATTTTGCATGTCAAGTATGTCACAGGCCCAAAAAGCCATAAAATATGCACCCATATGTTAACAAGGCAAGATGAAAAAAGGCTAAAATGGGAAAGCATTGCTTCAAGAAATCAAAACCTTTCATACAGTTTCCTTGATGAAATGATTGAGTTTACTGGAGTTAGGAGGTCTCCTATATAACCTCTTTGTGGAGCAGGTTCCAAGGAGTGCCCAGACCCTCTAATAGTCCCCAGCTCAGCGCAAATGTTAAGCAGGAATCTGACTGCTAAACCAAGTGAGCTGCTGGAATTTGGCAACTGTGGTATGATGTAATTATGAATTTTAAAGCGTAACTAGCCTACTGAATCATTTAGTTCTTGGCTGTTCATCTATTCACTCACATCTGTGCTGTGAAAACATGCATATATCTTTAAACATTGCTTACAGTATAGCCTGAAGATGCCTAAATGTCTAAATCTGACAGGGAGCTGGGATACCTGGAATTTGACCCAAACAAGATACAGTGATGTCCCATGAAACAGTGTTTCCACATTCTGCTTTTTATTATTTCAGGTTCTAACCACACTTGATGATACGATTAAGTTCTTGTAATGATTTCCTTCAAACATTAGAATTCGGGATATTTTCACAGTTCCTACTCTTTTGCTTACTAATGTAAATCATATTTGCGGAGACATTCTGTGTCTGTTTATGTTCCTTTAATGTAATTAATTAATGCAGTGGAACATTGTTCTATGCAATAAGTGGTAAGTCACTGAGAAGCACCTGAATTTAGGAGTTAAATGGAGTATTTTTATGTCCATAAATGCGCATATATATATATGCAGGTACTAACACGCAGAACTTCAATGACTTAAGCTGCAGTAGAATTTTCACATGAATGA
Source organism: Hypotaenidia okinawae (assembly GCA_027925045.1). Classification (NCBI taxonomy): domain Eukaryota; kingdom Metazoa; phylum Chordata; class Aves; order Gruiformes; family Rallidae; genus Hypotaenidia; species Hypotaenidia okinawae. The sequence continues at coordinate 10,887,112 of BSDF01000002.1, forward strand.
GTCATGTAATTTTTGATGGCCATATTTAAGGATCGACTCCTTCTACACAATATAAAGCTCATTTTTTTCTTTTGTTTTGGGGTATTTTCTATTGTACAGTGAATGATATTTGAAATGCCTGTAACAACATCTGATACAGTCAGCCTGCATTCCCTTGTGTGCAGCTGGTCATCCTCCCCCAACCCTCCACCACGTGCCTCAGTAAAGAGTCAGTTCTGCATTAAAAGCACTAAAGAAAAGTTAGTAACTGCAGAGGGCTTTTTACCATTTCTTTTTCTGGTTGTGTGGCTCCTTTGTTCCTTGTATGGCACTGCTAATATGATATTTGCATGTTGTGACTAGCCACCTACTGAAGTCCGAAAAACTTGATCTAAACCTATCGGTAGATCAGACCTCCCAGTAAATCAGACAGTCAGAGACACATGTTAGGGAAAGACACCTTATGTTTGTCAGTTTTATTGAAGGCGTTTCAAACATTTTCATTATCACACATTTCAGAAAACACATTAAAACAAAGGGTTTCGATCCAGCTGGTTCATAGCTTTGTCTATATATAGTTTGTGAAAATATTCAAAAGTGCAGCAACATCTCATTTCATTCTTAGTTCTGGCTAATGAGAGTGAGCTGAAAATTCACCAGTAAGCAAAGTTCTCGAATGTTGAAGAAAATATATATTTTATATATATACACATATACAGGAAGAATTAACTTAGAAAGAATGATTAGTAATACAAACCAACCCTTGGCTCATTGAGTGAAAAAGAAATCATCATGCAAACCATCAGCAAGCAAAGGTCAGAGGTCGTTAGAGGCTCAGAAAAGGGGTTTCCCACATTGTCCCTGCAGCAGAGTCACAGTTTCCAATGATCACTTTTGTGACTATGCAACTGGGCTCATATTACTAGCTGCAACATCACAAAAATGACACTGGCAACCGCTAATTAGCTGGCAAAATAAGAATTTGTCCATTTTTAAAGTGAGCAGTGTTAGTAAATGCCATTGCACACAGCGAGAAGTGATAGCATAATAGATATATATTTTAAGCAAAGCCCTCACATGTGATGCTAATTATCTTTTAGCTTAGCAGTCCCTCTTTAAAGTGTAAATGTGCTCCCTCTGGGCTCAAGAAATATTTAATTACACATATCAGTGCATGACTAACAAGCTAGTCCAGAGCAATAATGATTGGTCTATTGTTCAAAATGAAATTAGGACTCCAGAAGCATTTAAGACTGACCAGTGGTTTCTGTAGTAGCCTCACCTCTCAGGGACTGTCTTTTGCACAGATTTTAAAAATATGTAGAATAATCTCTTTTTGGCAATTTATACCTACATTATGAAAGCATGATAGATTATTCTGCAAGGTTTAATGTATCTGCTAAATGCAAAATCATCTAAAACACTGTCTGATGCACACTAAGAAGAATGTAAGCTTTCCGTTTTCAAAGAGACTTGCAAAATTTACTTCAATAAAAATTTTAAGGTCCATATTTCCACAGACTCTGGGCAAGGTAATTTTGGGAATCCAATTTTTCTTGGTGATGAATTATAAGAAATAGAGGGTTGGTTATGTATATGCTTAATTTCATATATGTATGTGAATATATAAATATACACACATATCCATATATATATACAAACACACTGAATGCACATAAAAACATAGATAGATTAAAAGAAACGAGAGCAGCCCCTTCCTAGCACTACCCTACTATTAGTATGGTAGCGCTGTCAGATGTTTATTCTGGGGGCTTTATGACTCAGCTGTCGTAATCCAGCAGTTTGTACTTTAAATAGGAAGCTTCAGGTGCAAAACACGTATTGTATAAATGAATTCCAAATACAGTATTTCAGCAATAGTGCATTACTTTTTTTGTCATTAAAAAAACCAGCAACATCAGATGACCAAGAAAACTGAGATTCACAGGCCAGCTATTGTGCATGCCAAAATTCCTTTTCAGGTGGAATTTTACTATGCATTCAGTATTATGAGTTCATTGTACAAAATCCGCACGTAGCAAATGATTACAGTACCCTACACTGGACTGTGAATACATATTAAATGAACACTCAGAATTCAATTAAATCTTAACAGGTTCATTCCCATACTGGTGTTAAATACAAAGAATGGCAGCTCCACTACTCTTCTCATCTAGTTATAATTTTTCTTTCTCAAAGTATTGCAGAACACTTCTTCAACACTGCTATTTAACCCTTACACAATGCCACTCTAAGCAGTGCTTTCTCGGTGAGGTGAACCGAGATTTACTGTAGACCTAATCCTGCAGTTCATGCAGGGACCTCAGTTTGTACTGAAGCAAGTTGGAGTTGAGGTGCTCCGAACTTCAGTGTCCTGGCTGTACAGGCTCATTTATAGTCTGGTTATAATTGCTAGAAAGTTTCCCACTAACTTCAGAAAGGGTAAAATCGGAAGCTGTATTGGCTCTGTGCTGCAGCCTCGCGTGGCTTAATGGAACCAATCAGAATTTTCACTACAGAAATTCACTACAGGCAACTTCCACCACACCATAACCAAAGGGAAATCAACCTATAAGAATCACATTTAAGTTTTAACCCAGAGAAGAAAACCTTGCAAATTCAATTTCAGTTTCATCTCCATCCTATGGCTGTGCTTCCTTCCTCTGCTACTGCTTTTGCATCATGACTCTGTAGCATATCCTTCAATTCTCACCTAGCTGTATCTCCTAGTGACTCAGTACAGCTGTACTCCCTTTACTTGACCTGCACCGTGTGACATGACTCTCTGCTCTGAAAACTCTTGCAATATGTAGAAGAATATTGATGTTGATGGATGAAGAGGTGGCATTTAGTCCTAAATTTTAAGGGTAAAATTTTGCCAATAGACAACTGTGCAACCAGCTCCTGTTGGATAGAAGCCAGCTTCTCCCCTCAGGTGCAGATGTGTAACTCCAACTGGCATCAGTCAGAGCTCCCAGCACTTACTGAAAGAAACAAGTTTGGACCTTTTGAGCGCTGAGCCCCTTATAATCACTTTGGGGGGTTGTAGATAATATTGTAGCACAGAGAGGAAAACATGTGATCCCACTGGCCACTTGCAGATTGAGAACCAACTCCCCAAACCTCCCAGAGATTCTTTTCATTAGTCATAAGCACATCGCTGTGGATTAGCTGATACACGCTAACACCTACACACAATGCACTGGGCACGGTTTGCAATCAAATGAAGATTATTTCACTCCAGTATTTACCATGCATGGCTTTAATTTTCAAATTAAAATTTAGATAGACACAGCATTCATTAGAGAAGGTGACAAGGACTTTTACAAGTTTTGCCTCTGTATATTTGTATTTTAAAGCCACGTTGACTTTCTTTAAAATTCCAGAGGGTAAGATTTGTCAACATTTTAATCTGCTTTCTCCAATTTCCACCTTCCTGCAGCCAAAGAAAGTCTAGAGTCCTCACTGTCTGATCCTTACAAGCAAACTCTCCCATGGGAATGCCATTGTCATATGACATGATCAAGACCTTTTTTTCCAAGCATGTTCATCCTACATAATTTATATGTGAGATTCCTGCAATATGGATCATAGGGTAGCCACACAAAAAGCCTGGAAGTTGCAGAACGGATAAATACTGGGAAAACAAAGAAATACAGAAGCACTGAAGAACTGTACAGAGGGAAGAAAGGTGTTGCTCTCTGAACAGGAAATGAGTATGTTTTAAAACCAGGCAACACCTGTGTGTGAGGCAACACTAAGTAAGCATCAATCTACTGCAGATTTGTATGTTAGTTTAGCATTGTGGCATCACAAGCTGAGGACCTCCCTTTCAAACCAGAAATATTTAAAGGATGATTAAAGGGATAGGGTTAGTTCCTCAGATCTGTATTGTCTTAAATGAGCTGTCATACTTTGTGCTTTACCTGCGGAAATCCAGAAGTGATCTTGTGGAAGCAGGAACCCTCTGATCATTCCAGCTGAGGAAGTGGAACTGCGTCACTGTGCGGGTCTCGTTCGTCTGCAGGTTCTTCAGGTAGAAGCTCCTCACAAGGAAATCCTCGCACCAAATGTGCTCAGAGACAAGGTTTACCTACACCCCGCAGGAAGAAGCAAACATTGATCAGCAATTTTGGTTGCAAGCTGCGTCTCCAGAACGAAGGTCTAAAATACATGGGATGAAGGAATTGCATGGACGTTTCATTTTTGTTATCGAATTGGGCATTTTTATTTATTTAGCAGTCAGTGGAGTTGTCAAGAAGGGGTTAGCTGTCACTGCTATTTTACTGGAAACAGAAAAAATTCTCAACAGCTTTGATGGACAAAGAAAAAGAAAATCACTAAATTGAAAGTTTGTATTGTTATGTGAATACAAAAGACATGGCCTGAAAATGTGTTAGACCACCAGTTCCTTTCTATTTGGAAATGCCCACAATGCACTGGCCAGGTCACTCTCAGAAGTCTCAAAAATCCTAAGAGATCAAATCACAGGAGAAGTGGAAAGTCAGTTTCTTCTGCTACGTGGAAAAATAAGCATTAAAAAATGCGGCTTCTTTGCAGAGTTCATCTTCTCTGAAAAACAGTTTGTTCACATTTTGGGTTAAATAACTGTATTTCTTCACATTTTCCTGTTCTTGGTGTTTGGCATTGTGGTATTATTTTCTTCCTCTACTCAGCTGACAACTGGAAAAATCTGAGAGCCACTGTCAATGTTACATTGCAACAAAGCTGCTGATACAATATTTTGGGCTAGAAATGTAAGGTAGAAAATAAAAATACGTATTTGTTGTTCTGACTGAGGCAAGAAGTAAAAATAGATAGCATTAATTACTAAAACTATATGGAAGCTTTTCTACAAAGACATATGTATGGCTTTCCTAAAGGAAAATTCACTATTTCCAAAAATACTATTTTCCTATAAAATACAAATACACGGTTTTATATTTCAACCACTTGCAAAGCTCTTTGAAAAGCAAAATTGCTGTCCTTTTTTCATTGTGGTGCTTGGCTCATTATTTACTAGATTTTATTCAGCGGGAACTACCTTGCTATTAAAACCGCGCTTTGAATTGCTCCATATAAAACTACTCAAAGGCACACCCAGTATATTTAAGAGCCCTCAGCTCAACCTCCAGGTTAGATTGGCTAAAACACCATTTTGCCCAGTATGAAATCAAGCTGTAGACTTACTGTCACGTTTACAACCTGATATTTTGCTTAGGTACCTCATAGATGTGGTAGAGGTTTGACCCTTCGTCTGGCCAATAGTGGTAGCACTGTTTGACTCCGTTTTCCGCGAGGGGTGTCAGCATGACAATAACGACACAGCCGTTCTCCCAGACCATCTGCAGACAAAGAAAGACACCGTGGCCACATTGTGACTGCCTAATTACTGCGTGACATGTATAATTACTGCACTCAGACACACAATCAAAATTTATTCCATTCACAGGAAATTTATTTCATTTTCATTAGACAATTTTACTCTGCAGCTGCTTTCAAATCCCTGAATAAACTGGCACCATATTTTGCAGGCGCCCATGAAATATTAAAGTATTTCCACCGATTTCAATTAGGGTCTTCCACAAAATCTCTCCTCATTCTTGGTACCATGTTCAGCTGCTTTTCTGTCAAACTTTTAGATCCACAAAGGAAACACTGAACGATGATTGCAGAACCCAGAACTTCAGGGTTTGATACTCAGTACTAAACAGCCAGGACCTACAAAGGTCACTTGTACCTCTGTGTGCCCATAGGTTTGTCACAGCCAAAGTGACTGAACCACTGCATTGCTGAAACAATCATAAAAGTTGCATCTAAACAACAGTAAGAGGAAAAGGCAGTAAAAATACAATCCAAATCTGTTTTTCCAGAAACATTTCAGATGCAGAAATCATACCTCCAAAAGTGCATTTAGAAACATTTGTTGCAAATAAGCATTACTTTATCTTCCTTCTTTCCTTTGATTTTCCTTCCTTCCTCCCTTCCTCCCTTCCTTCCTTCCTTCCCTCCCTCCCTCTCTCCCTCCCTCCCTCCCTCCCTCCCTCCCGCCCTCTCCTTCCCTCCCTCCTTTCTCTTTTCTATCTCTCTTTTCCTCTTCTCCTTTCCTTTTTGTTTTTTCTTTTCTGGAGGTAGGATGGTCCAACTCCTGCTGCAGCCCATGTGCTCACAGGGCAGAGGTGCAGGAGGAACAGAAGAGAACAGGTTATCTTCACTACCAGCATGATCACTTAGTAATTCAGACCTGCTACAGAGCAGGATACAGGAATCCAGCGCATCCTCAACTAAAGGATCTGTGGATATCTCCCACAAAGAGCAGAACAAGCAGAGATGCTCCGGTCTGGCGTATCTCTGTTCCAAATACAGCCCGTGGCTAAACAAAAAGGCTCCTATGAATTAATACCAAGCAGCATAATCACTAAAAACTGTTATTATTATGCTGTACATTGATGTTATATTTGCATACAACTTTCATTGTCTTTTTGCTAGCATATAAAATTACTGAATGAAGAGCAAACTGCTCTTTTTGTGAAGGGTTATGTTTATTTCACAGAAATATTTATAAGCAAGTGTATTGACATGTAAATTTTGTAAACAAAAAAGGCCTTTGTCTAAACTGTGCAAAGATGAGATGATACATTCAATTCAAGGATTATTTTTTTTTAATTACATATCAAATAAAAAGGTTTCCCATTCATGGATAATGATGTTGTCTTCTCTTTTAAGAATAGCTTGCATGTAGTGAAACAAATAACATTTTTCTTCCTTTTTTTTTTTTTATTTTGCAACATAATTAAAACAACTTTTAAAACCAGCTTAGAATTATTTAGAGAAATGAATCTAGGGTTTGCAAAGAACAGGGTTGTTTATAATTTTGAGCAGAAGTGGGGGAAAATTACAGTTGAATGCAACAAATCAAATAATCTTTCTTATCTTGTTCCCTACCAAAAAAAAAAAAATCTGCAATCCACTCATCCTCCTGTTAAAAACTCACAATGCCCCAAACACAGAAAAAATACATTGACAGATAATTTGCTTTATAGACAGAGGCAGATTTATCATTTGTTATCTTTTTTGTATTGCATTTGTTTTAGGCCACAGCTGGGAACCCTCTTTGTATGTACAGAGGATGATGCAGATTTCATTCATTCTAACATAGTTTCACCTTTTTTAGTCAGCAGTCAGACTAAGATAAGTATTCAAAACATGTATCTTTAAAACTAGCCCCACTAAATCAGTACTTTCATCACATAACGATTTAATGTGCCTCTAGAAGGTATAGAAGCTCATTGAAGCCATTACGAAAATGAGGAGAAACACAGTTTTTATGAGTGCAATAAAAATACAATGATCTAGACCATAAACTAATCATCTAGCACTCTGCTTGTGCCACCCAAGTGTAACATTATAAAAGCCCACTCGTTTAGAGAGGAATCCTTACAGTTTGGCAACCGTGTTCATTGGTTCAAAGATAGAGCATTTCATTAGAGAGGGCCTGTCTGCATCTCTGAAGATTTCATTAAGCATAAATCCAAATGAAAGTTAATTTAAACAAACAATTTCAAAGTTACTCTGGGGTATAATATTTCCTTTAGGTCATTGTGTGAAAATGTAGAAGTCAAGTCTACCTAATCAAGAAGGCAATACAATCTAGTGCTGTCAGCCCTGTTACAAGCAGTTGTCACCTCATCTCACGTGCTTGAGACAGGATTTTCAGTAAGACTCACAACCTTTGACTGGAGGACTATCGCCTTTTCTTTGTTTCCTTGATAAATGTTAGACTACCAAACTGTTCTTTGGATTTCTTTCCAAATAACACAGAAGTGGGATGATTCAGAGAAGTTCAAAGAATTTTATATCATTGCCTGTTCACCACTCCATCTTTAACATGGTAATGGTTTTTCAGAAGCCACATCTCCCAACACCTAACACTTTGCTGTGCTCAGTGTCCAGGCATGGCCACGGGCTAAGAAGCAGCCCCAAGGGCTATGTCTTTGTAACCTATGAAGGAATAGGTAGCAGACCTGGTCTGCACAATCCCAGTACAGCCTTCAGAGAAGGGTCTCTGGTTACTAAAGAGATGTTTCAGCTGGGCTTGGAGAATAAAGGAGGAGGTTCAATGGCAAACTTACAGTGATTCACATAATTCTGAACTCTGTAGGCTTGCACAGTTGCAAGTAAGTAAGATATGAGAATAAAGAGAATATAAGGTCCACAGGACAAAGGTTCTTCATTTTAGGTAGACCGCAACAAAACTAAGCCTTAGATGCTAAGTACCTATGAAAACTATATATATACACACATATATAACCCTAAATATATGTGTGTGTATATATACATATATACACACATTATATAATACATATAATATATTAAACTAAACTTACTAATGCATTTTCATGATTGTAATTTATGGGAATACTTCCAGGAGAAGAAAAAATGTTGAATAGAGTCTTCTAAATGGAAGTGATAAAATCTGAGTTTTCTATAGGAGCTCAGCAGAGAGCCTTGCAATACATGTTTTGCTGAAAGGAGAAGACTGTATAATTTCGTGTGACATGTCTACCTTCAGCATAAGGGCCTAAAGAGTAACATGTTAATGATTTTTAATGAGGTTCTGCTGTATGCATCACGCTCAAAACAATTCTTAGACAAGAGTAACACCATCCCTCTCCTTTTATCGCAAATTAAAGGCTGAATCCTGCAGCCCGAAGATGAGCAGTACGTTTGACATCCGCAGGATTCCCTGTTGATGAAATCCCCCATGTGTAGAGACCTCATGCTGTGGTTGTCTAGCATACCAGTCCCATACAAAGGACTTCTGCATAGGGATGAATTATATTTAGTATGAATTACTTGCAAAGAAGCACAGAATTGGTTTTTCAAGTAAAGAGAAAAAAAATATAGCCACAAATAGGAGAATCAGTGCCACAATATTGCCACAAATCTGACAAAACACCGGTTTTTAAAGCTTGTATTTTAAAATTTCCTTGGTTACTAGTTTGTAAATAAAATGGTTAATATAAATCTTTTTTTTTTCCCCCAGACACTTCGTCATTTCTAATCTTTTTATAATGAGTGACCCATTCCAAATCCCTTTTCCAGTAATTTTCTTCTTTAGTTTAGTGATGGGGAAATAACAAGACATGTGCTCCAACCAGACACTCTTCTTTTGGCGAAGACTGCTCAAGTTTCTAAAATATGATGACTTAGAGGTAGAAAATAGATGGGGTAATCAGTTAAGTCCAGGCTGTTCACTAAAAATAACAGGCTAATCACATCAGCTGCTTTCTGGGAGAGATCTCTAGTAAAATAAATTCACCTTTTCAAGTGTTTAGGCTTCACAAATATTTGGTAAATGCTATTTGGAATAGCAGGCAAACAAGTAAACAAAACCCCAAATAATTTCTAATGATAATCAAAACTCAACAAGAATAAACAACACCTCCTAAAACAATAACAAAGTGAGGTAGTAACCCTTGCTAGATCAGATAATATCCTCCTACATATCTTGAAGTAATTAACTCAACTGTGACTTTTTTCAAGTTCTCAACTGGAAATAGGAAATACTATATTCAAACAGTCAGAAAAATGGAATTTTCTGGAATATTTTAAAACCAAATCCCAGTGTTTTAATGGGTTAAAAAAAGGGGGAGGGGAGGAGAAACCTTTTAACTGAAAGAACCCAACTAACCACCAATTGGGGGGAATTTAGATTTTTGTTATCAACTACAACTTCACAATGTGGAAGGCTGGCAGTCAAAAAGCAAGCTTTTTTTGCAAAACATTTCGGTTGAGCATGACGTATCATTTTGATATGAAATGGGTCAAACCTGGCAAAGTCAGAACTGTCATTTACAAAGTCATAGCTGTGCCAGGCAGCTAAGCAAATCTGTAGGTTGAAAAATTACCCATCAGTAGGCTGTATTTAATTAAAAAAATATCTGACTCTTGCAGTTGACATCTTTGGAGAGGACTATCTATAAATATGTAGTCGTCAGACTGGCCCCATGTGTTATGCCCCCGCTCTTGCAGCCACAGCACTTGTTTGGAATTCATTGGGAAAGGCAAACTCAAGATGACTGTATGCATTGCAGTAACTTCTGCTTTCTCAGAGAGACATAAACTGCTCTTATTCTTCTCAGTGGACTCCTAACTCATGCCTTATTATTAAATAACGTAAATATGAACACTACATAGTATTGCAGTGCTGACAAAGCCATATTAAGGAGGGACAGTTCACCAAAACCACCAGTAATTAGCTTTGCACTTCAATATTGGGAAGGTGGAACCTAAACAATAAAGGGACAGAAATTTTAAAAGGACGACTTCTAAGTACCTCCTCCAGCCGGAGCCATAATTGGAAGTAAGCATGGTAAATGCACACTTCTTTACTGAACGCCTATGGAATTCCTAATGCTGTATTTATTTCACACGGCTTGACAAGTTTCTGGAGCTCTAGGGGCTACTGTTCTGTGCCTATCTCTCCCTTGCTGTTTTTCTTTTATTAAATTAAAATATGCATATTTTACACACTGAATTGCTTTGTGTCGCTTTTCATCTGATCTTCTTTCTGAAGGTGAGAACTGATTAGACATGCAGGAAGTCCCATTCCAGGCAAGGGAAATAAAACTTGGGAATCAAGACTGCTTGAAAGCAGTCCTGCACAGAAGAACAAAATGCAGAAAAATAATTTAGCCTGTAAATTAATTTCAGCACTCACAAAACATGCTGAACTGGGAGCACAGAAACCAGCAATTAGAGCAGGGGAGGGTTTGGTACAGTTGTTCTTACTCAGCCCATGTGCTTGGAACACTGATTTTGCAGGGAGATGCATTGAACTACAGGGACATGGTCTTCTGCCCACTGGGATTTGCCCTTGGAGATCACCGATGACTAATCCTTTTGACACAGGAAACAATCAACTGACAGTATTTTGTATTTCTTTTGTTGAATTCAAAAACAGGAAGAGAAAAGCAAGTGCTGCCAAACAGACATGCAAAGATTTATCATGTCCTGAAGACTGCCACGCAAGAATTGGGTTCTTAACATGCTGGTGTGATCTGGGAGGAAAACAATAGTCATTTTTTGAACTGAGACTGATAATATACTCCTGAATATGGGTACAGAAAAATTATTCTGCAAATAGTTTTAGATTAAGAAATGCAGGATTGAGGGCAATGAAAATCAAATGGCAACTGAACTCCCTGGCTCGTATTAGGGCTCTGGTCTTTATTCTTGGGACTCTTTCTGCATTTTCCATTTAATAGTCTGAACATAGAAAATAATCAAAGGAGCAGACATGAGGTCTTCCCACTCCCCACAATCATAAGAGTATAACCCTCTACTCCAGTGAGCTTTCTTTTTGTTAGTTGGCAACGCCCAACAAACATGTTCACCAGTCTTTAACAGGAAGGGTGAAAAGCATTCCTAATTTCAGGAGTTATTATTTCATTAATTGGCATATAGTGAAGGAAAGATGGCATAATGAAAAGCACAGGTTTGATTCAGAACATGTAGGATGAAGCTTTCACTTTGTAGAGAAGCTTTCTAACTACAAATGGGCAGTACCTGAAGCCTGCCTTCATGGTCCCTGTGTCCAACTGTTCACGAGTGGTATCTGATCTACCATCCTTGCCAGACTAGAGACCTTCAGGGACTAAGGCATTTGGGGAATTACATAGCCTGAGCTAAAGCCAGGGAATTTTCTGGTCCAAACTACTAGGGCTGACTGTTTTCAATCTCAATGCTTACTGTTGTAGGTGCTTTGAACCTTACTGAATGTCTGAGAGACGAGGAAAATCGTATTTCTCTACTCCTTCTGTAGACTTTATATAATGTTCATACAGTTATTGATTACATTGGTCACGGAGGGAAGACATCACAGAAAGACAACAAATTTTTACATAAATATATATCACATGGCAACTAAGAAGCATATCCGCTTAAGCCCCTTGGAATTGCCTGATCCTGCTCTCTATTTCACCGAATATGGTAAAACAAAAAACATAAAAGTGTGCTTTTCTCTACAAAGGGGGAGGGAAAAGAAGGGCAAATGTGGGTAGATTTATGAAAGCAAGGCACAATGTGGGGTGTTTTCCAGAGGGAAAAATTATGGCCTCCTACATAAATCTCCATTTGGAGACAACGAACCTTAGCAGACATGCAATTTATAAACCTGGCATAATTAAGAACAATTTTTCAGTGTAAAGACAGTTGGTTCTAAATATCCTAACTCCTAGGAACAGTTCCTGCATATTATCATCCCTTGCTTTTCAGAATAGTTTGCAAGTTAAGACATGTACTTCATGTCAAATACTTCATGGAATTATAACCCAGCACACATGGAAAATAATAAAATTTTATGCCTCCAGAATTATTCACAACATGGAACTCCTGCTGCGAAAACTTGTTATAGATCAGAAATGTTCTACATCCTCTTTCTTTTGAATTATGTTCAAAGAGATGTTGAATTTTAATAGTGCTGTGTGAAAGAGCTGAGTGAAATCTCACTGAAGCTGCTGGACAAAATCATCACCTTTCATTCACAATAAATGCAAGAAACAAGCAAACTCTTTTATGGAGCCTGATAACTGAAATTACAGAAGTTATCATCAAAAACAAGAGAAACGTGAAGCATATGGACCCATGAGTTTCTCTAGAAACTGATATGCTTAATGCAGAGAGAGAGGCATTAATCAAGGCAAGATGATTAATCCAGATAAGCAGCAAAAATGTGTAAAAGGAATAAAGAAACCACCAGCACAGCTCAACAAACTAGCATTGTGATCCTGGTAGAAGAAAAGCTGAAAGAGAGGTTGGGGGTAAAACACTGGGTGAATGAGGTTTGGAAAAAAGAAGTTATTGCCTATTATTTTATTCTGCCTTTGTTCAAGGAAATAAAACTCTGTACTTTCTTTGTAAATAAAATGGAACTGTATCAAAGCAAAACCCTATCCTGAGGATGAATTCTCTTTCCAGCTGAGAAGAAAACAACCCACAGACCTGGCAAATTGTTTAACCACTCAGGTAAAAATGGATTAATACCACGTGAGGAGAGGCATCCAGTTTTCAAGAAAGGGATTCGTGAGGTGGAATTCCCACTGAACCAAAATAGAATCAATGAAGGAGGTAACTCTCAGAAATAGTAATTGGTAAAAAGAGATGAAAACAAGACCAGATGAAATTAAAAGAAGACTTAAATCAGCTGGAGGCTTTTCAAAATTAATTAAAGTAGTAGCTGGAAAATTTCCAGAGCGGTCTAAGAGATGACATGCAGGCAGAGATGAAATCTCTGCCTGAGCCGCAAACACAGAGTATCCAGACAGATTAGGAAGCCCTGTGGCAAAACAGATCAATGAGATGACTGACAACACAACTCCTGCAGGCTAGAAAGTTTTCAAAGAAATAGGTAAGCCAGGAAAGTTGGAACTAACTTGGCACTTGCTGACTTAGAGGAGCTATGCCAAGAATATAAAGAGCTGGAGAAGTAAACTGGAAGGACACAGACAGCTGTGGAAAGGTGATGCCTTACACACAGAGAAAAGCCAAAGCAAGACTCTTGCCTTTTTTACTACTATTACTTTTACAAGATGTACGAAATTAATTTGAACACCATTTAAAAATTACCAAGATACAGCAATTTGGACTATCCAGCTCAAAACCTGCATCTTTTAAACAAAACCAAAAAGCTAAACTCTTTCTGGTCAACGCACAAACCCAAATGAAAAGAAACGGGTGCTGAGTCTAATGCCCATCTCATGTGGTACAAGTTAGATGGTACTGAAGAACAATACCTGCCTTTCTTCCTCACCTTACCAAAATGGACATAATCTTTCCAGAAGTGGAAGCCAGTGAGAACGGAAACTGGCCTCCCTCCAGTCCCATCGTGGTACTAGGCACAGATCTGCTCACCAACAGTAAGAATGCTAAACAAGATGAGCCTAGACAAAGCATCATCAATGTTTTATGAAAAAGCTTTGCCTAGTTTGGGAAGGAGAAGACACTGAGCTAGCCATGACCTTTGTTCAGATCTGGGCAACTTGAAAACAGTAAATGGGAATTTGATTGCTGAGTGTCTAATAGCATTTGCAGAAAAATACTGGGCATTGGATCAACATAGCAGATTTTAGAGGGGACTGCCAATAAAACTAGGAAAAAAGATTATCCAAAACTGAATCGTCTGTTTGGTCTTAAATAGAGATAATGGACGTGGCCACATGGTCGTGTAAATGACAGACATGAACAGTAACAGACACTGCAGAGCAGTGTCAGAGCTCAGGGCCCGGGTTCTTTTTGGAAGAAGGTTCCTCCAGACACGTGTAGCCTTGTTTCCCACCAAGAGGCATTTGGTCCATTGGACCACTGACCAGAAAAGCCTACAAAGTAAATATCATAACACTCTACAAATCCATTCCTAGTGGGCCACACTGCTTGCTGATGTAGATATAGTCTTCCCCTGACAGGTGGAAGAATCTAATGCAGGCTTAAGGGAAACTAGGTTTAGAAGCTGTCTCTGAAATTTGACCATTGAGGTCAAGACAGTGAGGACACATCAGGAGCACTTTAGATTCGTTACAGATATCAGCTGTGAGGTAAATCCCAAGAAAGCTGTATTACACTTTCAAGTAAAACGAATGCTTTGTAGACAAGTGTTTTCTAGAAATCATCTTGAAATGCCTCTGGGATTGGAAACAAATGTAACAGTTTCTTGCTGGGGTAGACTTTCAGTCAAGATAAAATGGAGGGGCTGATGCCCACCAAGCAGCTAGGCTCTTGGGAATCTTAGCAGCTAAGTCTCTGCAAAACCAGGAAGCAATACATCTAGTATATATTGCCATAGAAGGTGACGCCAAGCTCCAGGAGTTTCTGTTGTACTTGCTAAAGCATGACATGGTGCATTTAGACAAGGAACAACGGAATAGTCCCAGGTCTCTCTGGAGTCAGTCACTCTTCTCACTATCAGCCAGAAAACTGCTTCACTGAGCACACAAAAGGGAAAAAAGCAACACAGCTCAGCAACAGCTGGTATTAAGTGGGGGAGGGAGAGGGAGGAGAACCACTGAGAACATGTATCAGGAATGAATAATTGAATCTTTAAACAATCCCTGGTGGCGGCACCATGGTCTGTATAAACCACATTCAAGTAAACATCAAAGGATCATGCCCTGATCAGAGTTAATGCTCCATTTTACATAGTAAGTTCAGCTTTCCCTGCTTTAACTTAAAATAGGTACTACTAGGTGTGAAAAACTTCTCTCCTGCATCTGGACATAAACAGCAACAACTCCAAGCCATGGCTTTTGACTTGTACAATGGACCTCCTACATTTCAGTGGCTACGGATGCAGTGTTCTGTGATGAGTCAAGCGCTCTTGGTCTGTTTATGACACCTGGTTGATACCCTGGGCAATGTGAAGAGCTTGGTATAGGAACTTGCACACTGACAAGTCATCTGTAGGAGGTTTAAGGAAAAGAAGAGATTAGACCAATCTGACATAGGTAGTTATGTTGAGTAACTGTCATCATCAAAACAAACGTAAGAAACAAACTTTTCTGTGGAACCTAACAGAGGAAAATAATAAAAGAATATCACATCCAAAATGGACAGACAGCTACACTTGAGCAGAAGCTGAACCATGGCTGCCAAATGGTAGAGATGTTTACAGCAAATATGGTGGGGAGATGGAATGAACCTTCCCTAATGGATAATCAGGAGGAGAAATACCTAAAAAGAGCAGAAGGAAAGTGAAGGAAAGTTAAGACTCTCCACTCCCAAACAGCAAGAAGAAAGAAAGTCAAGAAAGAGATCTTCT
Organism: Hypotaenidia okinawae; assembly: GCA_027925045.1. Taxonomy (NCBI): domain Eukaryota; kingdom Metazoa; phylum Chordata; class Aves; order Gruiformes; family Rallidae; genus Hypotaenidia; species Hypotaenidia okinawae. Next base: position 10,902,905 of record BSDF01000002.1, read on the forward strand.
GAGTACGAAGCTGGAATGAAGAAGATTGGAAAATGTTTCAATTCTAGTCTCTGTGGCTGTGCAAACAGGTTGCCTAACTGTTCAAGTTGGAATGGGAGAAGAGCAAAATACAGCCTTCATAGTATGTTTAAATGTTTAATTCTGATTTCTGCATCAGCAGCAATACTTATACAAAGTGTGCCCTTTGAAAATGAGACCATCTGTTTTTTCAGTATGTGAAGGTGCAGTTACAGGTAAAACCATGCGAAATATAAATATACAAATAGGCAAAAATATATAATCAAATATATATTTCTGGAATAGCTAATGTGGAATTTGATTTTGCATGTTTAACATAAGAAACACACTTTCAAATACCATGCCTGTTATAAGGAATCCACCTGCCAAGGAAAAAAAAAAATCATTCTTCTCAATTGTGTCTATCTACCAATTAGTGAAGACAAAAAACACAACTTACTTGAAAATTTAAGTCAGCCCACCAGCCAAACTGATTTCAAGCAGAAAGCATTTGCTCTGCACTTCTAAAAACTAGTCTCAAAATATCTCAGACTGAGCATTTAAATATCCAGGCACTTAAAATCAAACAAACGTTTTGAAAATGTCCCTATTCCTCATCCAAAACAGTAGGAAATTGTGGCATGAAAAGTGCCTTCAATGGGGATCAGTTAACACTATAATCATGGAGCAAGTGATGTAGATGGAGAGAGACGATGATTTCCATTTAATCAAGCTCCTAAAATACAATGGCAATTCCAAAACTTTTAGGTAGATATTCTTTATCTTCAGAACAAATGTTTCTAAATTCGTAACACTAAAACAAAAAAATAAAAGCAAATGTTCATGTTGATAATAAGTCCCAATTGGCCTCCTCCCCAAAGAGCTTCAGTAAGCTTTTGGGTGTCATTTTAGACTTAAAAAGGGATGTCTAATGCAGCATATCCATCACACAATGGCATACACCTAGCCTGGTAGTGTGTGTATGTCCAAATCTGAGAGCAGCAGAAGCATGTAAAGAAATCACCTCATATTTGTGCATCAGTAACTACTACCTTTAGCCCTAATCCTGCAGAAAATTATGCACCTACTTAACTTTATGCAGCAGGGTCTTAACTTAGCCTTTAACTCAGCTACCTATGGTAGGGAAAATACTTAAGTATTTAAGCATTTTGGGGAACTGGGACATGTGAGAAGTATGCTTCAATTGAAAAATTCATGGCACATAGTTTCAGGTCCTTTTTGATCTGGAGAGTGACAACCAGTACTGGCTACATGCTTAAGAAGGTCAGGACCTCTGAAAACCATCCAGCCCTTGGCAGTAGTCTAATTACAGAGACCTGGCACTAAAATATGAATACTACGGCCTGAGGTTTTGAATATAATTTCCAGATGAATTGTTCTTTAGCGGAGCCTGTCTCATACATAAATGGCTTAAATATCCATATACTAGATTTCATGAAGACATTTGAACGAAGGTTCGTCCACCTATTGTGTCTCAAACACAAAGTACTTTTATTCTCCTTACATTTCTAGAAGCACAAGAAAACATTGACTTGTAACATAAATTCAATTTTCAGAGAGGTGTTTAACTTACCTGCCAGAAGTCAGCAACAGTAGCAGGGAGAGGGCCCTGAGTGGCAATATATGCAGGGTTTCGAGGGTCATGGTCCATCTGGAACAAGGAAAGAGATCACAGACTGGATTTATTTAAAAGAAAATCCCTTGCTGTGTCAGAGACAGAAAGTATGCGAGGGCAGAAACAAGGGACTTCCTAAAGAATCGTCATGTCCCTCCATCCTTTACTGGCAAGCAAAGAATTTTCATACTATTTATAAAGTCAGAGGAGAACTTTTCCTACAAAAGAGTGATGCAACCAGAGGAATATCAGCACACATGATAAGCAATGTCCCATGTCCTCAATATGCAGTGTAAGATCATTTATGGGGGCTGACAAAGACATTTATTTGAAATCAGCACTTGTGGTTTCATAGCAACCTAGGAGCCATCTGAAACATTTTTCTACACTGAGTGTTAAGAATGCTCCACACATCAAAATATGTTCTCCATTGCCACCATGCTAGTCAAGGGTACATGTAACTAAAAACTAGCAAAAATGGGGAACAAATTCAGTTTCTGGCTTTTTCTGGTTAACAGATCTAACTAAATGCATGGATTTGGCCTCAAAAGAGGAAGTTCTGCTTAAAGACCTTAATTATTACATTTAATTCAAGGAGCAGAAAATTCACTGAGCAGAAAAAATAAAGAATCTAGGAAACAAAGCCACCAAGAGTAAATAGGATTAGTGTGTTACAATGAATGTTTTCGAACTGATGGGTGGTTTCTCAGTTCACAATCTTAGGATCTATTCTGCTGAAAAAGAAGATCTGCTGATAGGATTAAAAAACAAACAAATGCGTTGTAACCCTGAACTGGGCAAGACAAAACTTTGAACATAAAGAAGAGAGACCCAGTTCATCTCTCAGATGTGTGGGTATGACTCAGTGACACTGAAGTCGTCGAGAGTTAACTTATACCCATGTAGCTGAAGGCAGAATTTGTCTCAATACACAATTCTGTTCTATAAGTAAAGATCTGAATAAGAATGAATGTGAGTCACATTTGCATTAACAGGCATCTACTGAATTTATTCATAGCCTATCAAAATTTTCAGTGATGGTACATGTCAGCGTAAAAGAAGGCACCTCATAATTATGTGCAACATAAAAGAGGGAAGAGCCATAAAAGAACAGATGTAAGTTATTCTAACAGAACAACAATATGATGAATGTTGCAAAAAGGAAGAGAACACTTTTATGTTTCTAATTTTCTGATGTATAATTAAGCTGGACTTAATATTAAAATTCTCCATGACAACACAGCACAGGTAAAATGGAGTCACTGAATCCCTTTAGAATAAAAGCTTACTTCTGATTCACCAGCCATAGTTATACGAAACCTTGACCAGGATGTCCATAATACCATCATTTGATTCCAAGCTTCATTGAGATGCTTCTCTTATCAGGAAATAACCCTTCATAACAAGCAATTGCTCACAACAAATCTCAACCTTGTTTTCTTTGCCTTTTGCCAAAAGCAATTCTGATAGCAGGACATTTACGACTGGGTATTTTGAGATCAGGGAAAAACTAGCTTTCTTCAGAAAGGAGTATTAGCAAAAAACCCACCCCAGGAACCATTTCAAAATGGGCAACTTTTTTGTCTTCGTAAGAATTGAGACACTGAACTAAACACAGCTGAAAACAACAGAAAATGTGACTAAACCAAATCAGGCTTAAAGGTTTTTTTTTTCCCTCCACTATGGTTGAAATAATTTCTGTTGTTTTGTTTTGAATCCCACAGAGATCTACAGGATTTAATCATGTGCTTAAATGTTTTTCTATACTGGAACTAAGAATCTTTGCTTAGAAAAATTGACCTGCACTGAAGAATTGCGCTGGCCGCTCCCAGTGGAAACTGTTGTGGGCTGCATCCACCTGAAAAGAATGTCACTTGTCTAACAGGCAAGAGCTTGACTTGGACATGTAACCGACAGTGAATACACAAAACTTTAGAAAAATAACAATTTACTTTTAACTTCTTCTTAAACTAAATTCTTTTGTATGTAGACATGCCAGAAAACAAAAGCAGAAGAAATCAAGGATGATGCAAATAGTGCTGTCATGGAGGAAATACTTCTCAACATTCAGCTGATAAATCAGGAATAGGCCAATCTTGGCATTTCAGCATTAATCAACCTCTGTCACCAAGGTGCTGTTGGAACGTGGCAAACATTACAATAAGCACAGAGTAGTGAAGTGTATCAGCAGTTTAACAATAATTCAAAAGACAATTACAATTATTACATTCCAAGCACATTGTGTTGCACAGAAAACAATTATGAGCAGGAACTCTTCTTGCTTGGAGCAAATAGAAGATGGCAGAAAGCCCTATCACACTATTAAATGATCTTTAACTGAACAAAAATAAGGGCAAAGATTAAACTAATTAAATGAAATTCCTGGTTTCATCAATTTTCTATTATATGTACCGGTTTAAAGGCCACATATTTCAAGAAAACTGTGAAAAATCTCTACTCTGGTCACATTCAATTTAATGTGAGTAGGTGATTGCAAGGGACGGGTCTTGAATGTTTTTGTTATGTTCTGTTTTATTCTCCCAAGGTCACCGAGAACACCAAGAGCATCTTCATCTATCAAAGTTAACAAAAGTTTGAATAAAGAAATAAAGTCAGTAATGGGTTTTAAACTAACTAATCAAGGATCAAGGAAAGGGCTTTTTCTTTGTGTATCAGTAGTCATTATCTTCTTTCAACCACCCCTCAGATTTCTCACTTCACGAAAATAAAACAGAAAATGTATTCTCCAGAGAAGAATAGAGAACAGCAGGCTTCATACTATCAAGTATTAAAGCAAAAATCAACTGTTTGCTAATATTTTACATCAGAACAGCCTTCAGAAATCATCCTAATAGTAACTGTTCAAAAAGAATAAGGTTTTTTTCCCTTCTATGTCCCCATCAAAGCACAAAGTTTACAAAGCTTACTTCAGAACTGGATCGAACAGCCATTTTTGGAAAGAAAAAGCTGCAATTATTACAACTGTTCTGCTATGGTGGAATTCTCATTTTCTGCTGCAACACAACAAAGGCAAGTCAGGCAATAATGTTTCAATCTGTTTTTTCCATGATGTTGTATTAGGGAAAGAAAGGGATCAAGGATCACCATAACTGGCCACGCCATTGACTGTGGTGATTTCCATCACCACCAGTATCAAAATCAAATGAAAACAAAAAAGGAGAAGCAGACAGATTTCTTGTTGGAAGAGAAAAATCTATAAAAAACCTTTAGTGGCAATGATTTGTGTTCTTTTAGAAGGCTCTGCAATGTAAGTTGACTTACAGTATCTTAAAGGAGGAAAATATATAAAGAGCACAGTATCACAATGAGTTGGACTTTTGTCAAATTAATATCAGAGCACAGTCCCACCTTTGCTTATTAGAGAATAAAAGCTACTCGTTTATTTTTTCCTCCAAGAGTTATACTATACAGTTGCTTTTACCTACAGTTGCCTTTGCAAAGATTCCCTGAAGAACTCTGAATTTTGTTGAGTTTTTAGATAGACATCGTGCTGCTGCATGATTTCACTGATAAGGCCAATAAAATACAGCAAAATCAATACATTCTGGGAGTAAATCCCTAAATTTATTTCATGTGGACTTGAGACTGGTACACATAGATTCTTGTAAAGTAGTATCCTTAAACTGTAAATGGAAATACAAGTGTCAATAGGCATCAATGATAATTTTGAAATCTCATGTCAATGATACACTGACTCATTCCTGCCCTTTATCTTCCCTCTCTGCTTGTCAGACACTTAGTTTCCCCACAGAAAGATTCTGGGTGAGATGTGGTCTCAGTCATACCATATTTACATTGATCTAAGTCCTCATAAATCATATGTGAACAGAATGAGATCCAGTGTAGACTAAATATGATGGAAAGTTGAACTCTGATTAACACCTTAAAAATTTGTATGGAGTCAAGCTACTTGGTAGTTTCCAGATTTAATGTATTTATAATACCAATAAAATCTGCTTTCCTACATGTATTGATTACGCAGAGACAGTCATTAAAAGTAAAAAAATACATATTTTGAAAAGAAATCATATCCAACAAATGCAGATGAACTTTGCAATCACATTCATCTCAGCTTTAAAATTAAAAAGGTAGACTAGTCCTCATCTTCACGTTTGAATTAAAATTTAAAACACTTTTTAAATCCTTCCTTTAAAACCCCTAATGGAATGAAAGAAGTAAATCTGGTTGTGAATGCCATTATGAATTTCAGAGTCTATTCTTGGTGATGAAATTTGTATGCTGTGTTTGAACAAACTGTCACGCTAATGACATTCCTCAGTCTGGTGTCTTCAATAATAAGCAAACTGAGTTTTTAAATGTAGTTGATGGGATTTTTTTCTCTCTCAGACACCCTATGAGGAAAAACAGAATTCCCATTTACTTTCATGACCTCTGATTTAAAAGCAAAGATTGCACATTATTTACTACTGGATGATTTTCCCGAAATTTAATGAGGACTAAGTACAAATATGACAGATGTAATTATCACAGTTTTATTCTGCACAGTCAGGGTCTCCTTGTGCCGTAATTGCAAGCCTTTCATTCAGCTGCCGATAGCAGAGTTATTATCATAGTACTTTATGTTATTTCAGAGAGGAGGGAAACAGATTTCTACCCCACTTTTACCCTGCAAATTCTCCTAAGGACTCATTTTCCCCCTCCTCACACTACAGTGAAATTAAAGACCTATGGGAAGAGCTTGGACTACATCTCTGCCGATTCTCCTCACTCACTCTCAGCCATGGCAAGGCCATCAATCTAACCCCAGTTTTCACAGCATACTGGGTGGAAAGGAGGACTTGAGGGGGGTAGCATTTTTTAAAAAGGAAGAAACATGTGGGCAGGTGGCCAGCTCATTGTCTAGCACAGGGATTTTTTTACGGTGTACTGCTGCACTCATTTAGACTTAAGTTAAGGTTGAGTGAGCCCCAGCTGGAGACTGGACCACTGACCCAGAAGCTGGAGATACCCAGCGACATGTACACGACTGGAAGCCTCCCTCTCTGAAGCTCAAATATAATTACTTTATTTTACACTCTTCCCTCACCAGACAGCTCACACGCGCAGAGAGGAAAAATCCTCTCCCGGTCAGTTCAGACCGTACCGATCCCATGCTATTAATGCCCATCTTGCAGCTCACTACAATGCTGGCTCCTAACCCAAGCACTGCAAGGCACAAATGCACCGCGAACATCACGGTACTGACATGATAATTACTGAGGTTATTTAAGTTGAAAGGCAGCCGTCTTGAAGGAAAGAAATGGTAGGGTTTTTGCAAGGGTGAATAAAGGCAGACTTACTGGTACTCCATGTCCACTGTACGCTTACAAAGACGTTGATTAAATGTGTGTCTGCCAACAGAAAAGATCTCAAATAAACAGCAGTAGTAATAGCAGGTATGCTCAGCTCAGGCGGCAAGAGCTGTATGGCCAAGGTAAATATTGCTGAATCAAGTGCCCAACATAATATTGCAGTAGGCTTCTGAGGTGGGGAGAATGGACTGAACATCTCTTCTGCTCCTTTGCATTTTTATAATGCAAAAATTATATCAGATTAACAAATATGTTTGTTAACCTGAAGATATTTGATTTGTCTTAAAATTGATCAGCTTTCAGGGAATCTTTACAAACTATGGGCTTGCAAAGTAGTGGTTTCCTCCTATCAACCTCCTACTGCATTGCCTTCAGGAAGCACACATTTTGTCTACTGCTTTCAAACCAGCAAAATGATTATTAACTTACTGAAACAAAATCACAAAACCGTCCAGAGCACCTCTTTCCATTGGATACAGGCCACCTACACAGACATGGGCTGCGGCACTCCTTCACACGCAGCAGGGTCCCTATCCTACCACGATGAAGAGGAACTCAGGAGTTTCTCTTGGCAGTACTTCATTTCTATGCAAGAGACTAGGTGCTTGTCCCAACCCAGTGAAACACTGGTGCACTCACTTATCTCTGAGCACAGAAATATTTCTGTAAGAGATACACAGAAAACGGTAAGAATTTTGCTACATCATTGGCACTTTGTTTTATTGGACAAAACTCCTGAGCCTGGGAAAGCTACAAAAAAGAAATACCTTCTAACTTTCCATAAGAAAACACCTTTAAGTGCTGGATGGCAAAGCAAGATTACAACCCCCTGTAAAACCAGGAGATTTAAAGTTGTGGAAGCAGAAACCTTCTGCCTGCATTAGCTTTGGGCATCCCAACAAAGCAAATCTCTTCTCAGTGGTGCCAATGGGATACCTTGCTTCTTCCTCTCCACCCCCAAATCTACCTAAACTAATATTTTTCTCACTGGTATAGTGAATTACCTGAATTACAATTGCAATGGACATATACACACATGCAAGAATTTTCCCCTCCCCGAATAAATTTGTGTACTAAAACCAGTTAAGCTGTGTCTTTGCAGACTTTGGGGCAGGTTGCAGAAGCTCATCTTGGTATTTTGGTAAAAGCACAGCATCTGTACCACTGGCAATGCTGCACGTGGCTTAGCACTGTCTACAGATGCTGTAATTCCACTTCTGCACCGTGCTGAAGTCACGTGAATTACAATCAAATTCTCAGAAGAATACAGTATCTGCCATTTAACACCACTTGCCGCAAAACCTCTAAGCTTGCATTTTCAAATTATGGCTTGACCGAACTTAACTCACTGAATACGCCCTACAGAGAGGCAAAAAGAGCCCTGGGGCCCTGGAGCTAGGCCATTTTGCATTACTTTATAAGCAGGATATATATTCCTTGGAGTGCCACGTTACTCTAATGATCTGCTGATCCTGAGGCCAGCAAGAGCTTGGTCTAGTCAGGGACAAACTTAAAAGTAGTCCTGCTCTAATCTGCTCTAATCTCTGTGCATCTACTCTGTCCTCTAAAATGGCAGCTGGCAGTCCCTCAAAGTGAGGATGTGCCCTGGAGATGTTGGTTTCTGTGTATTTTTTATCTCTTTGAATAAAAACTTTTTTTTTTTCAAGGAAATTAAGCTTTTGAACCCTGCTGAAAGTAACAAAAACAAAACTCAGGGAACAGTTTCTATGTAGTTGTGGGCTTTTTTAAGAAAAAAGTATTGTCAACAACATTGGAAGGAAGCAGCCTGTAATTTCATGCTGTTGCAAATTGTCAGCTGCCTTGCCCACACAAAGTGATTTAACTGGGGGAGTGATACTCCCCAGGAAAATGAGCCAGTAATGGCTTACACAGCCTACTGCACAGAGTTCTAATTCTCCATCCTGAGTTCTTTCTCCTAAAGTTTGCCCATAATATTTTAGTGCCTAGTTAATGTGAATAAGAACCAAGAGTAACAGCGACTCTGATGCTAGCAGTCTCACAGAGGTTAAGGACACAGTGCCTTTTCCCATTCAAATGGGTATCATGACACCACCATTGATGGCCATGCGACTGGCTCTATCACATCTGTTTTGTGTCTAAAAATAGAGACCTTTTCCCCCATCATGTTCAACAGACAAGAAAGGATTCATGTTCAGCTCTCAGCGTGAGAAATGACAGCCAGGCCATGCTGGAGTATTTGGAGCCAAAAACTGGATTGAGCTATTCTGCTGTTTCAATGAATACACAGGTGGTAAAGGAGCTTGTTCTTGCTTTCAAAAGAACAAGCTCAGAGAACTGGGAGTGCTACACAAACACCAAGGTATGTACCTGTAGGGCAACAGAGGATGAAAGGTAAGAAGAAATGTCACATCCTGATGCATAGTAAATTCAGAAGGCTGTGGAGCTCAGCCCTTCATGCCTTTGGGAACAATTCCCCCTGTGACTGTAGCTAGTAGAACAAAGTGACAGAGAATGAACAAATTTTCCCTCCTCCTTGGAGGATGAAAAGCTCCACTAGGGGTATATCACTGAATTAACAATCTGTAATTAAAAAGTATTACAGAAAGGTAGGGGTTGGAAGGAACCTCTGGAGATCATCTAGTCCAAGTCCTCTGCTAAGGCAGGGTGACCTACAGGTGAAAGTACAGAAAACCTGACAGTATGATGAGGGAGACTGAAAACTACTTAAGTGACTTTGTTTTCTTAGTTGATAAACTTCAAGGGTATTGCATGCACATGTAGAAGATTTATTTCTCTTCAATTTGAAAGGACAGCCCGAGACATCAGAGTTGTGAGGTGCTCACAACCTGAGGCTGCATGTGAGCCACAAGGTGCCTCAAGTCAGCATATTTTAACTACAAGAAAAGATAGGGGAAGCTATTTGGATTATTTCTCATAGGTTACCATACTCACAATTGGGCTGGCATTGATGTAGTCTGAATTGTCATGGCTGTTTTCACCTTTCAGACATATCCTGGAATGATCATCTGCAAAGGAGAAAATAAGAAAGTCTCTATACAAGTGTTCTACCCATTTTATGTCAAACAAGTCAAAGTGAGGTTAATGTGCATTTCAAGACAGGCAAACGGTAACTATCAGAAAGGATATCTCCTTCTGACTTCCAAACTAGCACAGCTGTGGTACAGCCACAGCATCACTGCCTAACTCAGGAATGAAGCACTCAAGTATTTCGGAGGCTCAGTATCATAAGATCACAGAATGATAAGATTGGAAAAGACCTTTAAGATCATTGAGTCCAACCATACCTGTCCTCTACTAAACCATATCCTTGAGTACTTCATCTACCCATCTTTTAAACACACCCAGGGATGGTGACTCAACCCCCTCCCTGGGCAGCCTGTTCCAGGCCCTGACAATTCTTTCAGTGAAAAATTTTATCCTAACATCTAATCTGACCCTGCCCTGATGCAGCTTAGTGCCATTTCCCCTTGTCCTATCACCTGTAACCTGGCTGAAGAGACCATCGCCCACCTCTCTACAACCTCCTTTCCAATAATTAGAGGCAGTGATAAGGTCTCCCCTCAGCCTCCTCTTCTCCAGACTGAACATCCCCAGCTCCCTCAGCTGCTCCTTGTAAGATTTGCCCTCCAGCTCCTTCACCAGCCTGGTTGCCCTTCTCTGAACATGATGCACCATAATATGCTACAACCTCTCATAGGAAAAAGGAGAATCTCTGCTGCTTTAAGATTTAAGACTTTAAGATTTAAACTAGGCAAATGGCTAGGAAAAAAACCCAGTATTATGGAAAATACTCCTGTGTTTGCAGGGTCATGGAGGAACTAAGTGTTGTCCACCTGGCTTCTCTATAAAACCAACAGCAGGAATATCAACGTGTAGTTGACAGCTGGACAGTAAATTAATCTGTCTTGATCAAAGACCAGTGCTGCATGGTGCTATGCTAGTGACATAGGGACGTGATATGGCTTGGAGATGATCGTGGGATAGAGAAAATGCCAATAACAACTGCACCTAAACGTATGACTGGAGCATATATAGATATATTGCACTGCTGTAATGTAATGTAGCTAGTTCAGACATCACTAGTAAAGAAAACAGCAGTTATGGACATAGGAGACTTCTTATGCTTGCCCATCATCAAAATAATTTTCTTTCTTTTTAACTTGTATTTTTCCTGGTGCTAGCTCAATTTTGTTTAGAGCTGCTACAATTTTTTTTTACTTCAGGACATATGTAATGGATGGGTTTTATTTGTCTGTATTTAGACAGTGACTATGCAGAAGTCTGCATCTCTTCCAGTCCTCTAGACTCACTCTCTTCCAAGAGAAAAGAAATACTTCTCTGTTATGAATCATCTCATCTTAATTTAGCTGTCTCAAACAGGCCAAACTGCACTGGAGAAATGCCTGTTTCTTTACATTGACTAAAGAAAGACCAAACCACATGCAGATAATTTATGTGAGAGACGTCTAAGTCTTACATAGGCATCTGAAACAACTTGCACCTGACACATAACTAGCACAATTTACACTGCTTGGCAAACCTACCCTGCATGGTATCTTGTGGTGAGAGGTTGTGAAGCTGCCCTTTCTGTAACCATCTACAGCCAAACATGGATAGTGATGGTTTGAGAGGATCTTTCCACCAGTTATTCAAATAAACAAAATAAGAGTACAGAAATGCACCTTGTCCTCCTTCATATCTTGTCAGCAGAATTACACATTGGCTTTTAAAACTGTTAAGTGCCATAATTATTTTAATAATACAGAACAATTAATGAATTATCAAACATTGTGAGTACCCATGGGAAAGGAGAGACAGAGTTTTTGAGCTCTGCTTAGGTTTATTCACCAGTCATGACACTTCAGAGAATCACGGGATGGTCTGGGTTGGAAGGTTCAATACGTGAGCAAGACAAAGGTGTGCTTGTATGAACGTTGTTTATAATGGTCACTCAATCTCATAGCAATATTTAACCCACCAGTGTGAACAACCTTCTTGAATAAGAGTTGAGATGAACAAGTCATGTCAAATGAATGAAGAGCAATTCTTTGCTATTTGTATAAAATGACTTCTTCTGGTAAGGTTTCAACACAATAGGAGGATGAAGATGATGAGAAAGGGAATGTGCTCATGAATATTATTCACTTCCACCATACTTTAGCACCACTGCACAAAAAATCAGAAACATAAAAATTAATTTGTGGCATCTGAGATCTTGGGGCTACCCAAGAATTTGTATGGGAAGCTTTACAATGAGCATCATCATGGAGTGTTTGAAGAAGTACATCTTTGAAACCTTTTGGCTATGCAGGAGATAAGCAGGTTACACACACTGAATGTGGTCTCATGCATCTTAAGCTAAGGAAGCACTCAGGACAAGCCTTATTCATTGGATAGCAAAAGTGTTTGAAGTAAGGACCAAAGAAAACATGTGAAATGTTTTCAAATGGATCAGCTGGAGAGAGTAGGCAGTGATTCATCAGTAATTAGCAAATGGATGTCAGTGTGACAGTGTGATTCTCCAATAAAAGTCAAGTGTCAGATCATATAAAAGAAGCCCTAGGGAGCACTAGCAACCAGGAGTGCTGCCAGCAGGGTGGGCAAACAGAGTATGGCACATCGGCAAGGGAATGGTGTGGCAGTTTGCACAGCAGTTCGCTGGGAAGGGCATGCAGGGAGGGCGCTGAATCTCTCCCAGCTCAACCAGGGAGCAATGGCATCTGCCTGGCAGAAAGCGATGGCCTTTCTATGCTCTGCACCCACCATGACTGACACAGCTTCCCAGATTGAGCTCTGGTGGGAAGATGCTGCCACCCAGGTGGTACAGGGGAAAATGGCAACAACTTCCTGCCCTGTGCCTACTGCACCCTCCCAGGTGTCCTGGCATAACAGGTGTGATGTCCTGCAAGTGGAACCAAACAGTAATGAGTACAACGGTTCATCTAGCATGGAGGTGTTGTCAAGGTTGAGATGGCCTATGCTCTGCGTCAAAACGGCTTCCTTCCATAAAGGACAAAAAGGTGGGCCATTGTCATAGAGGCTTCCTTCTTAAGTGAACAGAAGGCCCAATATGCAGACTGGACACAATTCTTCCAGGTCCACAAGAGTGCTGCAATAGATGTCTATAAATTGTTCAGGAGGGATAGGCAAGGAAAGAGAGGTAGTCCCCATGTGGAGCTTTGGCTGGAACTCAGGAAAAAAAGGAGAGTTTATGGCCTTTGGAAGAAGGGGCAGGCAACTCAGGAGGACTACAAAGATGATGATAGGTTATGAAAGGAGAAAAGTAGAAGACCCAAAGCCCAATTAGAAATTAATCTGGAGCAACCTGGGCTAGCAGAGTTTGGCAGGGGGTTGTAACTAGATGACCTCTGAGGTCCCTTCCAACCCAAAACATTCTGTGATTCTATAATGTCTTTATCAATGATCCGGATGAGGGGATTGAGCATGTCATCAGTAGGTCTGTAGGCTACCTCAAGTTGAGTGGGAGTGTTGATCTGCTTGAGGATACAAAAGCAGTAGATGCAGTGCTTAGGGACATGTTTTAGTGATATTGTTGGCAGTCCTAGATGATCTTAAAGGTCTTTTCCAATCTAAACAATTCTACAATTTTATCAGCAACTTCAGGATCTGGTTTTTTTTAAACACAATGTTTTATCCAGACCCTATGATTTAGTGTGCCGTATCATCATTCTGCTCACTTGGAGGGTATATTCAGAGGGTGAGACATGTTAAAGCTTTTGTAGAAAAAGGTGGTGAGACTTCATATTTATGCTCAGAAAAAATGAGTGTGCAAAAAGGGTTGTACATGTGTTTTCTGCATATATCCATGGATGGTACCCATGTGAGCTTCAGTTGCAGCACGGAACGTTCATATTGACAGTGAACAGATTGTGCCTGTCTATGCTTGGTATCACCTCAAAGTTTCTAGGAACTATCATAATAGCTTTTCAGAAACAGGCAGAAAAGCAAGGAAAAAAAAAAGAAAGAGAATACCATGGACACCAGTTTGTTACGTCAACAATAAGTTACCAGGGAAAACGCCCAATGTACAAGATTGTTCTTTGTTTTGTAAACTGGAAAGAGAAGCAGGAGAAGCAGGAAACAAAAGGAAGGAAGGGGATGACAGAAAAGGAAGATATATAGGATCAATCTAAAAAAGCGGGAAAGAAAGATGAATGAAGAAATAGGAGAGGAGAGGAATGGTAATAAGGAAGTGAAAAAAAAGACAAATGCCACTGCAATCTGGCCAAGCTACTCGTCATCATTTCAAATATCTACAATAGCTACTGCTGAAGGCTGAACTACTTTGCATTTCTATTGCTCCAGCCAAACCGCAGCTGAAAGAAAAGCAAATTGTTCAGACTGATACATGTGGCAGAGAGAAGCTTCCTAAACCAGAAAGCGAATACTAACCTATAGCTGAGGAGAAACGCAGCACAATGTTGTATTTCATATACATATACAATATTAACTAAAATATATAAAGTATAAAATATAAAGTATGAAAGATAGAGGATAAAGGATAACATAAAGCAAACTCACATGAGTTCACAGTATATAAACCCCCAATTTCTAGACCAAGAAAGCTAAGTTTTGGAGCTGACTTACAGATATCTTCACGTGGACTAGGTTACTGGTAACGGGGCTTGATTTAACTGGCTAAACATGAACACTTCATACCACTTGAAAAAGTGTGGATGGGGCATTGCACAAGGATAACAGATATGACACAAGGCCTAAATACTTGCATGCTATTGGCCCAGTTCCTGAAGCTCACATGGGATATCTGAGATCATCCTACAGCTGTTCATTCCACTGTAAATCAAAAACCTATTTTTGGCCATTGTACAGCTCTCTTGATGCCACTGCACTGAGTAGCTCTTCAGTAGTTGCAATGAGTGCTTTCACACCTGGCTTACCTGGAGACAGCTACATGGAAACATATTTGGGCATCTTAATGTACAATTTCACAGAATCATTCCCAGAGAATTTGATTCAGTGCCTCAGTATAGGTTTCTAGTGCCATCTAAGGTGTCCTAAGGATAGTCAGGCTAGCAGCTAGGAGGGCACAGGACTCCCATAGAGCCTTTTTATACCTACTAGTTCTACGTGGGACCTTGAATACTTTAGGCAGCTCAAACAGCACTAGATTTCTGTGTATAAACAAGCGAATGGACCACAAAACATCATATATATATGGATTATTTAAAGAGCAACCAATTCTACAGCAGTATGCCATCTCACAGTCTTCCATTTGTCTCACAGTCACCCTGCAACTTAATGATAAGACCTATTACTTTCTTGGTTTTCATATGAAGACTGAAAGCTTGGGGAAGTAAGACTCACATCTTCCCTAATTACTTCTGTCTTTTATTTCCTTTCAGTCAGGTACTTCTGAAGGAACAGAACCAACAAGGACTGGATGCAAGGAGTATGAGTCATTTTGACTTGTCTGATTCCAGGCATCACAGACCAGAGCACAGCTCACAACACTCAACCTAGCACATTCTCCCTGGATCAGCATTCTCCTCCTTCTAGGTTTAGATTGATTTTTTTCATACAAACACTATGCAGAACTACACTGAAGTAAGAAAGTGACTATTGAGGAAGAAAAGTGGAGCAGTCTGAAGACTGGGAAAAATGTTTGTTGATTATGATTATTTTGGCTATAGATTATTTGCACAAAATGAAACTCTTCTGAGATCTGAACTGAAATCAAGTTCATTTATTCCAGAGCACCATTTGTATGTGTATTACTGGTATGGATAACACACACACACACAGAGCAAGTACCCTCTGCTCAAGTGCATGTCCTCTGGCTGTGCTCTGACAGCACACAAGGACAGGGCACACACTCTACCCCAAATGTTGTGCTTTCCTTTGAACCTCTAGCAGCAGTACAAGTTAGGGGTTGTCCTGGGAAGCAGGGCTACAGAGAAGGACCTGGGAGTCCTGGTGGACAACAAGTTCTCCATGAACCAGCAATGTGCCCTCATGGCCAATGGGATCCTGGGGTGCATTAAGAAGAGCATGGCCAGCAGGTTGAAGGAGGCTTTCCTCCCCATCTACTCTGCCCTGGTGAGACCTCATCTGGAGTTCTGTGTCCAGTTCTGGGCTCCCCAGTTCAAGAAAGACAGGGAACTACTGGAGAGGGTCCATTGGAGGGCTAAAAAGATGATGAGGGGACTGGAACATCTCTGAAATGAGGGAAGGCTGAAAGAAGTGGGGCTGTTTAGCTTGGAGACTGAGTCAGAATCTCATCAATATTTATAAATACCTAAAGGACGGGTGTCAGTAGGATGGTGCCAGGCTCTTCTCACTCTGAGGCTGGCAGAGTCCGAGGACAGGTTGCCTGAAGAGACTGCAGAGTCTCCTTCTCTGGAGAGATTCAAAACCTGCCTGGACATGAAGCTGTCAACCTACTCTGGGTGATCCTGCTTTAGCAGGGGGTTTGGACTAGATGATCTCCAGAGGTCCCTTCCAATCTCTGCCATTATGGGATACTGTGATTACGTGTGTGAAAATGAAAGCACAGAGGTAAGCAGGATGCTCTAATCTATACCATGACCCACAGACACAGCTAAGGCAGACAGATTTTGATAGATGTTCACTGCAAAAAGTTGTTTGTCAAATGTTTAAAATAGCTGTATGTATCTCTGGTATATATAAATGACTATATGCAGCGCTGACCCTGCCAAGAGGGTTTTATTTTGCAGAGATGCAAGAAGAGGAAATAAAGTCTCGAAAGCTTTTTTTGGATGTCAACAAATGGAGCCACTCCTGTGTTCTCATTGCCCTTAGTTCCAGCAAGCTGCCTGTTGGTTGGATAAAATGATGCAGTTTTCTTAATCTAGATGGTCCCATTTACTTCAACTGTTAGAATACCTTAACTAGTAATTAATTAAGTGCTGTGTCAAGGTGTACTGCTACCAAGTGCTTTAAAAGTTGTTTGTAAATAGAAAAGATATGTATAATAATAAGATATGATAAAATAGTGAGATTAAAGAAAATGTTAATCTAGAAATTACATCAGTTATGTAATCAGGAAAAATAATATATTATTTTAAGACTGGTTAGGAAAGGAAAATGCAAAGTAAATATAACATGATATTAAAGCTTCTTTGAAGCCTTCCTAAGATGAAATCTTTTACATGAATTTGCAATCTTGTTCTACCTTGTCAAGGTGATTATGAATATGAAAGGGGTAAGGAAATGCTAACAAGGCATTACTCTGAGAATACTTTGAAAGTAGCATAACAACTTTGTAGCATATCAGAAGCATATCAGCTTTGCTTCGTAATTTATTATGAAGCAAATCTGCGGCTTTTTGCTATAGGTTTAATGTCAAGCATAGTAAAAAAAATAAAGTGGGCAAACTGGGCTCTTTTTCATCTCAGTCCAATTTTAAGAATCCGCAATAACCATTACCTTATCAAAATTTAAGATTGTTTAAACTCAATGTCACATTTTCTACCTATCATCAAAGTAGTTTTAAGGGCACAACATAGCTGTTTAGTAGTGCACAGCAGCTTCAGAAAGTGAGGACAGGTAATTTTGTGCCATTCAGTCAAAAAGGAAAGTTCCCAGTGCACTAATAGCTGTAACAGGAGTTTCCACATTACACAGGCAATAGCACTCTACTTGTAAAAGTTCTAAGGGACTTGTGCTAAAATACTTCTAATTAAAGCTTCAGATAAATTGCAGCTACCCTGCCTATGTCTAAATTCACAGAATCACAGAATTGTAGGGCTTGGAAGGGACCTCAAGAGATCATCTAGTCCAACCCCCTGCCAGATAGTACTGATTCAGTCTAGACTCAGCAATAGGAAGAACAGGCATAACAATATGCTGTGGAAGAAGAGACTTGTCAACTGAAGGCTCATCAGTGTAGGCTGATTTATCCACACGGTACAATATGATGAAAACAGACAGACTCTCTTAGCTCTAAAATAGGTCAAGTCTCTAGCGAGGCGTGACGCCCAAGCTAAAAATCTCTGCTCCTTAGCACTGCCATATCTTACTTCTGGATTCAGAGCTAGAACAGTCTACTCTGAGGGTCCCCATCCTATTGCTTGTTGCATCATGAAGACACGTTTCCTACATTGGCTCAATAACCAGCATCAATTTGTGGCAACACCTGCAGCTCCCATGTTTCTCCAGCACCCTGAAACAGTCTGGCTAAGTTTATGACATAAATTTAATTTATGTCTTGAGACAGCTAAAGATGGTCTGACTGTAAGACCACATTGAAAGGAACACTTTAAGCAGGAAGATTAACTTGCATCAACACATGTTATCATGGAGTAATTTTTATTTCCTATCATGTCAGGTAAATGCTATTTTTCTAGGGTGGAAAAGAGCACAGGAGTTTTGCACTCCTCTAACTTTCATGGTGACTTGATGACCTTTCAACAGAGCTGATCCCAAAACACTTGCTGTTGCCCCAAAACGCTTTTGATCAGCTGAGCTACTGTATTCTTCTCCTAAGCAGCAAAGTATTGCAGAGAGCGCCACAACATATGCAAGAAAGCCAAACCCCACTGAAGCAAATATGCAATGACTGATGAGCTCAGTTAAATTATCCTGTACTTCCAAAGAATCTTCACTCTAAATCTGGCTCTGACATTTACTTAACGTGCTACCTGTCATTTCCCCATTTCCAAAGGAGGAATAGTACTTAGTCAAGGCTCTCATAAGGAAAATTAATGTTTTCAGGGCACTTTAAAAATTAAAATAGCTATATGTGTTTGCCAAGCTACCCAGCTGGATTGTGGGCACACTGATGGAGAGCATTTTTGTTGCTGTGGACTATGCATATATTCTCAGTTTCAGTTTTGTTACATTGGTTGCTTAATAAAATGTGCGCCACAGATTACTGATATAATCTGTGAGTTACATATAGAGTTACATAGCACAGGGAAAAATATGTTGCTTTTATTTCAAGCTCAGAAAGGGGGCTGCTTCCAGAAAAGAGCAGATTCTAGGACTACAAACACTGGGTGCTTTATTTTTTTTTTTCTTTTTCTCTTTTTATCCTAAGCCTAGCAGAGAGAGAAGCCAGTTTGCAAGCTTACCCACTGGAGCCTAAAGGGGCTCATTCAGTACAGCTGAGTATCTGACAAACAGATCATCTAGCTCTGATTATAGACTGCTGGTATTACTGTTGGATGGACATGATACCAACTTGTCTAAACACAAGCCAAACTTCTTTCTGTTGAATGGCTACAGATGCCACTCTTGTACAGAAAGTATTCCAGCATGGAAAAACATCCTGGCTATTGAATTCCATGAAGCAGCACAGCTGCAGCAGCAGTGCTGTGTGACATAGTTGTGCACTTCTGTAACATATACGCAACTTAGAAGAAGATAAATGGTATCTGACATAACAACAGAACAGGCATCCAGCCCACAGTTGTAGCTACAGTCTTCTAGAACACACATAAGCTTCTGTTTTCTGCTTGCCTGTCCTCTGCAGCTTCCAAACCGCTGTGCAAAGGATACTGAGAAAAGTATTAAGAACTCAAAATGCAATCATTAAAGCGTACATACATGGTACCACAGCCCGGGAGCGATTCTTCTGGATATTGTCCTCCTGCTGTGCAACAGTGGCGGCATTGGGTTCGGCCTGATAAGCACACAGAGCTTCCCACTCTTTTTCCAGACGATTCTTGTTTTTCAGATGATCTTCCATGTAGGACTGGAATTAAAAGAACAGCCTCTTAAACATTGACTTTGCTAGGCTCAAAGTTAAGCTAAAAGGACATATCTCAGGCTGGAGAGCGTAGGAATCCTGAGCTTTGAGGACAAAACACACTCAGGCTTATGGCTAACTTCAAGCTTATTTGTGGTGTACAAAATGAGAATGCTAAGATGTAACAGTGCTAACAGAGAAGAAATGTTGGAACCTCCAGCTACTGAGCTTCAGGAGAAAATGGTTTCTTCTTCAGTACCCAGAAAATGTAAGCCCAAATATCTCTCTCATCAGGCAATGAAACAGAAATGAAAGCTCATTGATAAAAATGTCTTACTACAACAGTTCACATCAAATCAAGGGCTTTTAAAACTAAAGTTCAAGCACATTTGCAAATCACAACAATGCAGCTCCCTAGAATGAAAAAAGTGCCAGGCTGAAGTGTCATGGCTCAAGCACTGGGTCATTAGGAACTCATCCTCCACATGAACTGGCACAGATGTGGTCTTCAACTGAGAAGGTGCTGTTAATTAATATTAATATATATGTTGCTGAAGATTATACCTGGCATTCAATGAAGTTGAGAGTGTTAGGTGAAGCATCACCAAAGAAAAATTAACTGGCTGTGGCAGGAATGACAGCCCATCAGAGTCTACTGGCGCAGGTCTTAAGTTTCTGCAGACGTCCCAAGACTAGAGATTCAGTACAGCAGTGGATCATGAATTCCAAAAATTTGCCAAAAGTGAATTAAAGCCTTATTCCTTCAGCCCATGGACTTGATATTTGTCTGAATAGGTGAGAGGAAGATAGCAAAAAGTAGGAAGGGTGGGGGAAAAACAAACCTTTACCTCCTTTTAACATGAAAATCAAGAAAGCAATCACCTGTTACTGTAAGCCTACTTAACCGGCAAAATTACCTTTCAGAGCCTGTCATCTCCTCCTGGAGAAAACAACAACAATCTCACATTACACCCAGTTCATATTTGTAAATTAAATTCCATACTACCTTTACAGGGTAGGTTGAAGTTAACATCATTGAACAGATTAAAAAAAAAGACAGACTGCTTTGGTTACAGGCTCGGGATCTGGATGTAGATTGGGAGTAGAACTGTGGGTGCCTCCGGCCCAAACATCAGTCAAAGTGGTTACAGCTGGAACACTTACTAATACAGCCCAATGTGTAGCAACACTTGTCTAGAAAAGGCTCCTGGAAAGATTTCACTAGAAAGGTACAAAAAGCAGTTTAATTGCATAGAAAACCTTTTCCATTGACAACCTCTGTTATGTTGAATAGTTCTCCCCAAACATGCTTTAAAGAAGAAAGGCTCTCTTGCCCTCTCAGCAGGTTTAACAGAAGGTGCAAAAAGCTTGCAGCTTGTCTTCTGCCAAATGGGAGCTCCGCTGAAGCTGTCACTCCGCCGCGCTTCCCACCTGGCCAGCGAAGCGGGATGCTGCTCTCTCTAGCAGCTTGAATGGCTTTTTGGTTACAAAAGAGCCCCCGACACACAGCTTTGTTTTGTGCAAGGTTTGTCGGGTGCATGAGCCTTTACACAAGGTTTGTAAATCAAACCTGTTACTGAAAAGCAATTCAAGAAGCCACGCTTCCAGAAAGGATATCTTTAAGGACACGGAAATGCACTGGGTTAGAAGAAAGGTTTCTACAGGAGGTAAAAAATAATGGTGTCCTAGATGCAATCAAAACACCTAGTGTGTGATTGCTTCTTTTCTAGAATGATGGAAAAAGCATCGCAGTGGGCAGAGCCGTGACCTGATGGAAGGGGAGCCAGGAGACCTGCATGGCCCCATCAGGTGTTATGGGAGTGCATCAGCTAACATGTTCCCAGTCCTAACCTGCAAGTTAATGAGAGGACACCATCCTCTGATGGCTTGCTTGCCCTTTCTTTTGCTACTGAGGAAAGGAGGGAGGCTAAAGATCCCATTTTTTTCTCCTAGCAAATCTGCACCTGGACATGTATACTGGACACAATAAAAATAAAGATAATCCCTCCTGAGCAGAGAATAGTTGGTATATAAGACTTTTTATGAGGCAAAAAGCTAGCAAAATCTTACAATAGGACCGAGCCAAGAGTCCTGACTTCAGAGAAGCTGTTTAGAATGCAGCAGGCAGAGATCAGGCAGTCAAAGACCAGCCCACATCATCTTCCCATTTAAAACCACAGTTTTATAACCTGATTCATTTTGACATGCCCATCACCAATGCCCATAAACATCAGGGACATTTTATGCAGATACAGAGATCTGCCAACACTGAATCTCTCCAAAATATTGTGAGATCCACAAAGCTGCATGAAAAAAGCCATAAACATTCAATTCCTAAGGCAGGTTTGTATGTAGCAAGGAGCTTTCTGTTGGCTCCAATGTGTCTATTCAATGATTTCAAGGACTGTGCTTTAAACAGACATTTTATTTTCCTTTAAAATCATCACATGTGACACAGTTAAGGTAACTTGGTTGCTTTTATAGCACATCTCTTTAAAAAGGAATACTCCTCTTACCTTCATAGAATCACAGACTGGTTTGGCTTGGAAGTGACCTCAAAGCCCATCTAGTCCCAAGGACACCCTCCACCAGCCCAGGTCCAAAGACCCATCCAACCTGGCCTTGAACACTGCCAGGGAGGGGGCAGCCACAGCTTCTCTGGGCAGCCTGTGCCGGGGCCTCACCACCCTCACAGGGAGGAATTTCTTCCTAATATCTAATCTAAATCAACCCTCTTTTAGTTTAAACACATTACCCCTTGTTGTGTCACTCCATGCCCTTGTGAACAGTCCCTCTTTTCGAGGACATGTAAACCCCTTCCTTTTTCAGGGAATCCTGAGTGTAAAGAGAAATGAATGTTCAAATGAAAACACACGGAAATCTTTTCTTTAACCAGACAACCGCTTTTCATGTGGTCTCAGCACCTGCATCACATGGATCAGATTCATGGGACACTTCTTGATCGATATTGAAAAGGTGTTTGATTATTTGAATCAACCTGTGGCAGGTGCTGCACAACATCGACATCTGCTTCACAAGCATTTAAAAAAGCCACTGAGAAAGAAGCTTGCTTCAAAACATTCAGAAGACAGACAATTCCCCCAGAGTTAAGTAATCTTTCATTTACAGTCCTTCAGAGCCCCTACGCTCATCCCCATTTTGCTAAACACTCTCTTGGGAGCTGCTGGATGTACATTAAATTGAGTGGAACTTCTGATATTTTAGAGATTGTATGTCTACTCAAATCCACTCCTTAATTAGGATGTTTTTATGAGACATTCTGCAGCACTTGCCTGGTACAAAATAAATTCATTACCAACATGTCAAACAAGCACATGATTTTCCTTGTCCCAGAGCAGCAGGTAGAATAAATAGAGGTTGTCACCACTGTTACGGTAATGTTCCTCAAAGCCTGCTGAAAAAGGTCTGGTCTCACCAATATGTCCATATCAAGACAAGTCCTGTAATCCCAAGTATATGCCATTATTTAAACAAACAGAGAGTATGAAAAGACAGAACACAGCAGCCTGGCTCAGCTTTGGTAAAGCTTTCTGAGCGCTCAGTTGATGTCGCAATATGGTGCCAAATCACTTTGTTTTTCTTTAGTTTTTTCTTTACTCCCAGAGTGACAGCCAGTGTGTGCTTTGTGACTAAATTAAGGTTAACAAATACAACAATTAAATTCTAAATGTCTGGTCAATCTCCAAATACCTTCTTCTGAGATAGTATGGTTTGCATCTGTCAAGGTATTTGTTTTAAAAATGTCTATTTTATAAGCTGATGTTCATCTATTACAAAAAGCAATTATTTTTGACAACATACTTCCAGTACTGAACTTGATTAGACACTCTTTCCATGCCCGAGGATGTCTCTTTTAATGAAAAGATGGGCAACTCTTGAATTGACAGACCTTGACAGGTCTAATCGAATCTCAAATGTCAGCTGAACAAGTGGATGGGACATTATCTTAATCCTGGTAAACAGTGACCACTCAAATCCACCCCTTCAACCTAACAGTGTGAGAGCCACTGCTTTCAAACCACTGCTGCTTCTTCCAGAAACGCAGAGAGGGACCTGGCAGTGCTGTGATGCTTCACTGGGTTCCTCTGATGGGATTTGGAGAGGTGAGAATTTGACTTAGTATTATTAGCAAATTATGCACTATCGTTAGCAAATTGTGCACTAAATGACGATACTCAAAACAACTAGTTTTGTTATTCTCTCCAACTGACTTAAGTGAAGGCTTTTTTTTGCCTTTGTTCCTTGCTAAACTGTAGGCTACATTGTTCTGGCACAGGACACCCCAGCATTTTTGCTATTCTGTTTGAACTTTGTCTTCTTCAGTAAATATTACACTGACTACATGCAAGAGGAAAACTTTGCTGTGTAAATTCAATTTACTTTCAACACAACACATTATTTTCTCCTTCCTTTTTCTGGCTTAATACCTTATCATTAGCAACTTCACAGTACTCTGGAAGGTATAAGCAGAAGAAACCTATCTGACTACCCACTTCCATGTCTTCAAATAAATGCCTTGCTAAGATTTAGGTGTCCTCTGTCTAAAGCAGAAGCTTAATGCAATTAATAACTATTCCTTGGGACACAAACTGTTCTGAACTGTACATTGTATTCCTGGAAATACTTAAATATTTTCAAGAAGTAATCATAGTCCTCATTTGAGATGGCTTTTTGAGAAGTCTGTCAATAGTACT
The DNA here is from genome assembly GCA_027925045.1 of Hypotaenidia okinawae. Taxonomy (NCBI): domain Eukaryota; kingdom Metazoa; phylum Chordata; class Aves; order Gruiformes; family Rallidae; genus Hypotaenidia; species Hypotaenidia okinawae. The sequence goes on from BSDF01000002.1 coordinate 10,927,280, forward strand.
GGTTTTCTATTGCAAACTTAATTTGCTACCCATTGTCACCAATCAATTATTTCAACATTGTTGTTCTGTGCAATTTCTTTTTGTATGTATTCCAGTGTCTTTACAGACCATGAAGTAATGGACCTATGCAAACTACTGAGAGCTCTTGTTGCAGCTCTTTTCTTCAAAGATAATTTACTTGTCTGTGTTTTCAGACTTTTGAATTACTCCCCCATCACCACTTCTATGCTGAACTTTACCCCATGACATTGCTTGCAAAAGTCATTAAGTCGCTTCCATCATCCACTTTGAGATCGTTACTTAAAAAGTTAAATATAATTGGAACTAATAGTAATTCCTGTACTCTGCCAGACACTCCCATACATAGCTTTTGATCATTACTCTTTGTGTATCATCCTGTAGCCACATTTCAACCCACATAATTGTCTTCTAAAAAATTGACATTAATTTTTCAATTAACTATTCATGAGACAGTTTCAAGGCTTCATTAAAATTTGGATATATTACATCTGTTGTTTTCACTTCATCTATTGCTTTTGTAATTTTAGTTAAATAGAAAGCAATCAAGTTTGTCCAGGCAAGATTTATTCTTTATAAAATTATGCACATTCTTACTCATTGTGCAGCTATCCAATGGAAAGGATGGAGATTAGCAAATGCACAAAGGAAAGGCTCCAGCCTTCCCTATCCTCTTAAATGAGACCCTCAGACTTATCTCCCTTTTATGCCCTTGAAAAAATTCTTGCTAGATTATCAGCAATTTCTTTTTTAATATGTGTTCCATTATATTCTAGGGTTGGAGTCTGGACTCAGGGAACAGCAATAGAAGGGTTCATTTCTCTTCTCCTCTCTTCTCCCCACTCCTCTTTTTTACAAAACTATGATGAGTCTTCTATTTTGGTGCACCTCCACTTGTACAGATCTGTTTAAATAAAGCTCCTTGATAGAAGTGTCACTATGAGAAGAGCAACACGGTATTTCTTCACATTTTCTAAGCGTTTTCACATCTCCTACCACAGCCTTATAGTAATACTGAAGTTACTTTAGGCTCTTCCTTGTTTACAGAAGGTCGGTCTTTCTCTTGGAACTGCCACGGTGTTCTTGCAGGGACTGAGGTTAGGAGCTCATCATATTTTTTCATGAAGAATGCTCTCAATGGTGCTCCATGTGGAAGAAAACACGGGAGCAGAGCCAATCTATGCCCATTCCTTTCCTACATTTCTTTTTTAACAAAGCAGACCTTAACAAAGGGAGGATGTGCTACCTCTACTGACAGATGTCTTATAATCAACTAACACATTAAGAAAATCAGAGTTTTCTCCAAAAGTTACAGTTCTATTGAAGTACCATAGATGTTTCTGGTGCTAGGATCCAACCAACCCCCAATAATAGAGAGATTACTGCTGTTACTAAGACCAGCTCCATCTCCAAAACATCATTCCATAACTATTAAGAACACTAGTTTTAGTCACAAAAGCAGCAAATGAAGTTTTCAACATTAACTGTAGAGAAGTATGACTTTATTGGGCTAGTTACAGTGAGTTGTACATACATATAAGGCTGTGAGAGTTGGGCTTGTTCAGCCTGGAGAAGAGAAGGCTCTGGGGAGACCTAATTGCAGCATACCAATACTGAAAGGGTTCTACAGGAAGGTGGAAGAGGGGCTGTTCACCAGGAAGTGCAGTGATAGGACAAGGGGAATGGCTTCAAGCTGAAAAAGGGTAGGTTTAGGTTAGATGTTAGGAAGAAATTCTTTACTGTGAGGGTGGTGAGGCACTGACAGAGGATGCCCAGAGAGCTTGTGGGAGCCCCATCCCTGGAAGTGTTTAAGGCCAGGTTGGATGAGGCTTTGAGCAACCTGATCTAGTGGAAGGTGTCCCTGCCCATGGCAGTGGAGTTGGAACTAGATGATCTTTGAGGTTCCTTCCAACCCAAAGCATTATACTTGGTGACTACTTGACAGTATCTCACCGAACTTATACCTGCAAGAAAACTCAGCTGGCTATAAGGTCTTATATACTTTCTATCCTGGGGAGCATTCTTCATACACTACTGTCAACAGCAACACTCCTGACTTTACTGGAGCCAAAATTTCATAATTTGGTTAGTCATTTCAGGTTGGAGGCACCTTTCTCTTCTAACTGGTCCTGATCTTACCAGCAAAAACTGCCTAAGGTAACCACAAGTGAAAAAAATTAGGAAATAAGAACCTCGGAATTTGTATTTTGTCCTTATAAAATACACTGATAAATTATTTTTCCTCCTCAGTATTTGGAGCCATATTACTACCATAGTGCATTTTGATCTAATTTTTCTCGTATTTCTCCGTGGTTTTGAAGTAGTTTTTTCAAGCAGTGTTTTTGAAGTAGTATTTCAAGTAGTTTTGAAGCCTTTTCAATTAACTATTGAAAACTACTATGAAGCTTTACTAGTAATTTGGCATAAAGCACTACTAGTATCATATGTAATAAGGTAGGTGATGAAGGAAACCTTAAGGAGATGAAGGAAAACTTAAAAAATACACCAAAAAACCCAGAGGGAGGCAATTCTTTGACAAAGCAACTCTTCAGCCTGGCTGAGGATAATATACCTAGACTGTTTCAAATAGGTTGTATTGCTAGGAAATAAATTAACTTCCATGGTGATGTCAGCCAACAATAAGAAATTACATCCCATAGAGCTGGCTTTATAATTTTAGATGCAAAGATGTAAACAACTAAGGTGTGCACAGAGAGCAGAGTCGTGCTTTCAGCACGCCTTCTAAAATAATTTTAAATGATTGTCCTTGGGTTTCTCAAGATGCATCGTCTTTGCTTGAATAGTGTATGACATCATCTATCAAACCAGACTATCATGCAATTTATGTGAGAACGACTGTAATTCAGAAGTGCATTAAATGGCAACCTATGTTCTGTTTACCTAAATTAATATACCCTAGTTGTACTGTACATCACTGCCTCCCCTCCTCTCTTAATGCTCTGATAATAGAGTTTTGTAACTTGTAAAAGGATTACTTCAATCCAATCAGCAGGTGCTGGGATCAGTGTGTGTCAGACAAACACTCACTAATCCCTTTCCTTACAGCTCCCAGCTGCCAAAGGTGCTCAATGAAATCCTCGTGAAATGTCTGGATACAACCTGGTGTGGACTGAGCAAGTTTTCAGCTCTGGAGGAAATCTTGGAAAACACATGTGGTGCTGAACATTGCTTGAATCGGGAATGGTGGAGGCAGGGAGGCTTTTGAAAGGGAACGTAGCTAAGAAATTAAACATAAAAAAATTAGAATGCTCAATTATGAAATATTTACTCTACCTGGCTCTCTAAATATAGCAGAAGATAAAGAAATTCACTCTACAAAGAATCCCTTCTCAAAGACTATCAACTGCTTAATGGTATCTTCTAGGTCTTAAAATACAACCACCCCATCTCCTCCTCCTTACCCCTTTTCTTGAAATCTAAATTATGCCTATGAAGTTTCACCCCTGCAATTACTTTGCTTTAAATAAACCTCTACAAAAAGGAGATGATTGCCATAAAAGGAATATAATTTGCTCCCTTACAATCTTTGTATTTCTATAGCTCCTTCTGTCCAACTCTCTGAAAGCACTCACTTTACTTCTGCAGGGGAGGCAAGTATCAGTGCTGTTTCACAGATGGGAAATGAAAGGGCAGAAGCTTCAAAGTGGATTTCCTGGGGTCAGAGAATAAGCTCCTAAACCACTTATTTTGCAGGGAAATTCAGAACTCAGTAGTCTTAACTGCTGTTTTTTCCTTTTCCCATGATCATGTTTATAGACAGGGCTAAAGGTTGCCCAATGATCATGAATCCGTATCTGATACATCTTTTGTGATTAGAGCATACCAAACATTCTGACTCCAACAGAACAGGTGTCGGTTGGGGGGGTGTCTGTTTAGAAGTACAGGGTTTAAGTGGTTGATGATTATTTAAAAATTTAAGTTATTCACATTAGATTCTGTTTATATAAAATATGCCAAACTAAATAATAAAGATTTAAAATATTAATTAACCAAAATCGGTTTCCAATCCTTCCGTACTTCTTATGGTAGATTTTCTAATTAAAAACCTTTAATAAATAGTCTTTAAATAAAGGGAGTATGTTATTTCAAAAGACGGGGGACTGGACCTCTTAGCCAAATGCTGCTATTTCACAGCATGGGATATGTTGTGACATTTCTTAAAACCAAAAATAAATCCAAACCACCACCAAGAAAACCCCCCCAAGCCTCCCCATTAAAGACAATTCCGCAGTGCAGGAACTGACGCCAAGGGTAGTGTCAGTTGAATTCATCAACTGAGACATTTTGGGAAGTACTTCTGGTAGCTTTATTAAAAAGCAAAAGCAGAAGCTACAGAGCTGAATAAGAAGTAGGATAAAAACTGTAAAAAATTACATAAATCAAGTCCTTTGACTCTTTGTGATAAATACTGACACCCAATTCCATTCTCACAGGAAACTGTGATTTTCCTCTTGCACATTAAATGCATTTTTCAGATGATCCCTTCTTCTCACATTATTTTTTTCTCTAATAGTTTAAACATCATACCACAATTCAAGACATATTTGTGGTTCATTTATATGCCTGCTAATGATATTTTATGTCTGAAATGAAAACTTAAAAAATATATTACTATATACTAATTACCTAGCTGAAAACACAAAACCGAACTCCCTGCCTTCTTCATCTCTAAGCCCTGCTAACTCAATGAAGCATCTAAATTTGGGTTACCGGTCAGGTACTGTATCTGCAAATTTAGATTTTAATGAATTAAAGTCTGTGTTTTTTTTCAGAGTACTTGTACAGTCATCTTCATTTACTATATATAAAAATCACCAAGAGATAAATATAGAATTCTGAAAACATCATGTTTAAAAATAATCTCTTCAAGCGTGGTCAAGTTCTTCAGAGATAATGAGACTAGGAAAACCCAGGCAACCATGACCAAGTACATCAAAGTGATACAGCACATGATGTGATTTATAGGTAGTCTGGCAAAATATGCCTCTGCTAGACAGTGACCATCTTGAGGATAGAAAGGAAAATATTATTTCTATAGATATAATATCCCTGCTAGGGCAAAGGGATAAGCAGTAATACTCTTACTACTCTTGTTAAATATGTGAATAAAAGTGAAAAGGTGCTTCTCCAGGAGAAAATCATGTCTTAGAAAGGAAAACGCCTCTGCTTTTCATTTTTTTTGGAAAAAAAGCCCCTAAACCCCAACAACCTCCCTACCTTGATACCTCTGCCCCAAGATGTTCAAACTTACTAGTGAGAGCTTGTGTACACACACACACACAGACACACACACACACAAAGGTTCACATGAAAATTGAGAATCCACGCTATACCCACAGCCTAGTGACAGAATATAGAATCACAGAACCACAGAATCACAGAATCACAGACTGGTTTAGGTTGGAAGGGATCTCAAAGATCATCTAGTTCCACCCATCTCCTGCCACGGGCAGGGACACCCTCCACTAGCCCAGGGTACCCAAAGCCCCATCCAACCTGGCCTTGAACACTGCCAGGCTGGGGGGGCCACAGCTTCTCTGGGCAGCCTGTGCCAGGGCCTCACCACCTTCACAGGGAAGAGTAATCTAAATCTACCCTCTTTTAGTTTAAACCCATTACCCCTGTAACCAGTCCCTCTCCAGCTTTCCTGTAGTCCCCTTTATATACTGGCAGGCTTCTACAAGGTCTCCTCGGAGCCTTCTCTTCTCCAGGCTGAACAAGCCCAACTCTTTCAGCTTGTCTTCATAGGAGAGGTGCTCCAGGCCTCTGATCATTTCTGGCCCTGCTCTGGACTCACTCCAACAGCTCCATGTCTTTCCTGCACTGCAGACCCCAGAGCTTGATGCAGTACTCCAGGTGGGGTTTCACAAGAGCAGAGGGACAGAATCCCCTCCCTTGACCTGCTGGTGACACTAGTTTTGCTGGTTTTGAAGCACCCCAGGACACAGTTGGCTTTCCAGTCTGCAAGCACCCATTGCCAGCTCATGTTGAGCTTTTCATCAATCAATAATCCCAAGTCCTTCTCCTCAGGGCTGCTCTTAATAAGCAGAAGCACAAGTGACTATAGAGTCACCTGTGAATAAAAAGACCAGACTGTATAATCAGCCTTTTCCTCACAAAACTCACACAGCAGCCAGAGACAGGAGCCTTCAATCTCCACAAACATTTTCAGTGGTCATATCCTCACACTCATGACAATTTTTGGAACCACAACCCCAACCTTGGGAGTTCCATGTTTGCACACTGCAAGTGTCAGAGAAGCAACCCAACTAGAGTAACTGCTAGTGAGGACAGTAAGCAATGAATAAACTCTTTTTCCACAGACATACTTTCAGAACTTAACTGAGATGACTGTGGGGGAAGACACATCTGACTTCTACCCTATCCCTTTCATGTCACACTCAGACCCAGACAAACATGCAGCAGGAGACTGAGCAATGCTGGCCACAAGAAATATGCAGCTGGCATCCACCCAGCTCCCAAATCTAAAGGAAGTGTCCCATTTTTAGGTAACCATTGATCTATGCTCCATGAGATTTTCAGCTGAGATTGGTGTAGTTCAGTAGTTCTCAAATTCTCAAATATATTTTCCCATGAAAGCATTCAAAAGGGATTGTGAAGTGATGGTAGAAAAGGTTTAGAAATGTGTAAGCTGAAGACATCTTACCTACTCCTGGGTCTCTTGGGTTTCTGTGGAAGCCAGTAAGGGATAACACATTAAAGAAAGTTTAAGGAACACTGGGCTAATCCACAGATGAGAATATTTGAAGTAGCAGAGGGCAAAATAAGAACAAGGGAAAGTCAGTGTGAAAGAGGACAGAAACAGAAGCCAAGTACGGACTGTGGAGGTCAACAAAGAATTGAAATGATGAAAAGAATCATTGTACTAAAATGAAAGAAAATCAGAAAAATGTAACACAGAATACAGAAAATGAAGAAAAAACTATGGAAAGAAGCAATTTTTGGTCATAACTGGTAACTGTCAATATTTTCTCACGTGCTATTTCTTTTCCTTGGACCATTTCTCTTCACATGCTGAACCCAGGAGAAAACTTGAGAGAAGAGTGACAGTAGTAGTTTTGAGTAGACAGTACAAGTACTGGTTACTGCTAAACAGAAGGAAAAAGCAAAATAAAGGACCAAAATTCAGTGCATGTGTGCGTGCATGTGTGCGACGGCTAAGGATCTAGCAGATTGGCAATATATTCTTGAAGAAAACTGCTATCGATTCAGAAGGGTCTCAAAGAATGAGTTGATGGCACCCTTTTCCATAACAGAGGTAACTAACTATAGACTAAGCATCTTCAGTTTGGTTTCCACAAGCTTTTCCAACATGCATTTAGTATGTTTCAGCCAGCTCTCCCAATATGGAATAGTTTGCTCTTAGATAATGAGGCCAAAACTAAACTTGCAGAATCAAATCTGACAAACAGGCTGTGAGAGTTGGGCTTGTTCAGCCTGGAGAAGAGAAGACTCCAGGGTGACCTAATTGCAGCATACCAATACTTAAAGGGATTCTACAGGAAAGTGGGAGAGGGACTGTTCACCAGGGAGTGCAATGATAGGACAACGGGCAATGGCTTTAAGCTGAAAGAGGGTAGTTTAGGTTAGATGTTAGGAAGAAATTCTTTACTATGAGGGTGGTGAGGCACTGGAACAGGGTGCCCAGAGAGGTTGTGGAAGCCCCATCCCTGGAGGCATTTGAGGACAGTTTGGATGGGGCTTTGGGTAACCTGCGCTAGTGGAGGGTGTCTCTGCCCATGGCAGGGGGTGGAACTAGATGATCTTTGAGGTCCCCTCCAACTCAAAGCATTCTATGATTCTATGAAATCCAGGTGCAAAATTCCTCTATACTTTCATGTTATACTTTCATGTCCTAGAAAAGACTAATGAGGGATAAGAAAGGGCAAAAATATTATCCTTCAATACTATTCTTTTTCTCTTAAAGCCAACATGATTAGTTGTGAGAGAAGAGCACAGGCACAGCTGAGAATAGGGGTCTACTCCTGGCTCTGCTTCTGATCTTAAGGTTACTCTTGGTCAAGACAGTTCCTTGTCTTGTACCTGAGCTTTCCAGACTGAAAAGGCAAGATAATGATATCTTCATGGCTTAACCCCAGCCAGCAAGCAGTTCAGCATCATGCAGCTATTCGCTCACTCCCTCCCAGTGCAATGGGGGAGAGAATCAAGAGTAGAAGTGAGAAAACCCCTGTGTTGAGACACAGACAATTTAACAGGTAAAGCCAAAGCTGTGCACACAAGCTGAGCAAATTCAGGAATTCATTCCCTGCTTCCCATGGGCAGGCAGGTGCTCAGCCATCCCCAGGACAGCAGGGCTCCATCAATGCGTAACGGTGACTTGGAGAGACAAATGGCATTACTACAAATGTCCCTATCAGAGCAGGTACATGGAGGTCTGCTGTGTTGATGGTATCTTTATATAAAGTTCATCTACTTCATGAATAGTGTCTTATTTAAAGCATTTAAATGATCTCTATCTATTTTGCTGGTAAGATTTGTCACTGGCAAAGATGTGACATCTCTTACATTAGTTTTCTTCTGTAATGGGACACAGGCAAATTAATAGTGTTCTTTAGCATACATCTCCTTCAGTACTCATGTGGCTGACATCACCGCAAATTAAATTTTGTAAATTATCAGTGCTTTGCTTTTCACCATATATGTCACCAAACATTTGTAATTTCCTCATCCTGAGGAGTGAGAACATCCTTGTCACCTTCATTTGTATGCTTCTATTAAAGATTGGAAATATTGAAAGAGAAAAGGTTTAATTTTTTTAAAAATGCCAAGTAGTTTTTCATTAACACTTAAAGTGTGTATATTATATTTCTGCTCACAAATATTTATCTATACTTACATAAGGATGCTGTTGCTGTACATGGTATTCGTACACAAGCATACAGGTGGGTATAAAGCATCCACCACTGAATAAAATTCTCAAGGTACCTGACACTAATAAAATTATACGAAAACAGAAAATGTAACAGCATTTAAAGGGCTAAGGAGGACTGTCTAAACACAAAGTAACATCCTTACCAAACATAATTATAGGCTTTTTCTCTGTCATAAATTTATTGGCAAGATCTAGGGATTTTGACTGGGCTCCCACTCGCCATCAGCTGTATGCATGTACAGCCTTGGTGTGATGTCAGTTCTCAGATTTTCCTGCTGCAAGCTTTTTTCCCCTTGTTATCTCAGTAGACGTCTTCACTTTGGTAAGATGGATATTGAACTCCCATCCACATTCCAGGAATATGCACACAGCGAGCAGCTCGGCATCAGCTCACACATGAACAGCCTTAGCTCCCATAAAATATTCATTCATTTAAAAAATATTTGCACCTTGCTGTCAAACTTAGACAAATTCATACTGAGCTTCAGAAAATAGCTGTTTTAATGGTAAATGATGTTCCAGAAACCTCTTTCAGGCTAAACACTCTCGTCAAAATTATTTTAATAAGAAAGATTAACAATTTCAACATTAGCTGCTAATCCCCTTCCATTTGAAACTGTGCTGATAAAATTCTTTGCTTGTCATTCAAATAGTAAGTAATAATTATAGATTTGGGGCCTCCATCTCTTGCTTCATTAATAGTAAATTGCATGGAAGTCTGAAGCATAAAGTCAGCTTTGATACATCTCAAAATGCAATTTCCATAGCTTTCCTTAGCTATGTACAATTAATTACAGAGTTAATAAGGGGAATATGTTAATGAAAGGGAAATTATTCACTCAGACCACCTGGTCTTATCGAATTTCTTTAATATGTTTCCTTCTTTCTGTGAATTTGGGTGACAGCAAGAGCACAAATCATGGCGTGCACTGCTAGCCCTTTAGTATTTTTATTTGCAACCAAAGTCCATTTAAATATGAAAAGAACGAGTCAGTCCTCAATAACTGCATTTGTTCTCTCAAGTTCAGTACCTTTTTCTAATTTTAAAACAAAAATACTTAAACAGCTTTATAATTACCAGCCTCCCTTCAATGCTCAGAGTATAAATATAACATATGCAACATGGAGAGACTGCCATTTTTTGTTTATTTTCTTTAAAGAAGTGTGTTGCATGTGCACACATATTTAATAGAAGAAGTACAGAAATGTGCTTCGGTTCACTGACAGCTACTGGAGCTCAGTTGCTACAAGCAGTAGGGGTATTGGGTTTTCAAGAGAATTTTTTAGAGAGTACAAACAGCCTGGTCAGAGGGAAGCAAATCTTCACATAACTCATCTTAAAAATAGCGCATTTATGGTGCATAGAGAAGCATTTTTTAAAGATCCATCAAATCCAGAAACCAGCCATCTTCAACAGACATTAATGGATTTACTACTAACCAGACCGAGGACAGAAACATTTTAGGACCTGGACTCCAGCTCTTGTAGTCACTCCAAAAAGAAAAGGGCAGAGAATAATTCCCAGAAAAGTAAGAGGTCATACTTGAAGGAGATGATGCTTGTGAACAGTTTGTCACCCCGCCTTCCCATTCCTCATTCAATGCAATAGCATTGCACTAAGGCAACTTGTGATTCTCCCCAGCCATGAACAGGGTTTCTTGCCCAGTTGGGAACCTGAAGCATCATTAGCACAAGAGTTTAAGACAAGAGGATGAGGGAGATGTGACAGCACTGATGGAGAGCCACCAACTAGGAAAAAATGAGGATATTAATCTAGCCTGAAACAAAAGAAGATATATAGGAGAACTCGATAGCACAAGTACATATTTTATAAAGGCAAGTTGGTAGGGGGCGTGTGTGGAATATTTGAGGGTAGTAGACTTTCACATTATCTGGTTTTGACCAAAACCTAACACAGTCCTCTTTTATGGAACAGCAAATGCTGTGTCATTCACAGGCGAACTTCACAGATTATTTTAATGCTTATCTCCGTATCTAAAAACATTTCCACAGCTGCGTTGTGGGTGCATATGCAAAATTTTATCATCACAGGAGCATTTTGTCTGTGTCCTACACATTAAATTTTCCAAATACCACCCAAATTCTGATACCTTACTCACAAAATACTGCCAAGTTAAGGCCTAATCCCAGAAAGAGTTGCAGAAATCAAAGTCTAATTTTTTTTATTCTTGCCCTGAAGATGAGAATAAACAGACTTTGTTGCATCAATGGGGGGTCAAACTGCCTTCATTACCAGTAGCATCTTAAGCACAGCATTTCTGAGAGCTTCTGCTAGTGTAGCCCATGTGAAAAGAAGGAGCTCTCCAAAATACCATTGGAGTTCTCCTGGGTATCTTAAACTGCAACTGGTATAAAGGTGCAAAAACACAGTGTCAGTATGATCTCCCCTTTTGCAAGTACCATGAAGCCATTCCAAATTTCATCCTGAACTGTTACATGTTTAGTAGCTCTGAAATCGTAGTCCCACGTACAACTCATTCTATCCCAGTGGTGCACCACATCTGACAACCTGCATAAGCTATTCCTTTATCCTACAGTGAGTCAACACTCACCTCCTTCTCATGGCTGAACTCTGCCACCAGTTCAGACATACACTGTAACATGTATTATCATCTTGGGCCTCCTGTCTGAGAAGCCTTCCTGAACTACCATCTTTTTCCTTCTAAACAGGCATTTCCACCTGTTAGATCCAAAATATGATTAACTGCTACATGTGCTCCAATGAGTTATCAGCGACTTAATACATCATGTGAGCATGCACAACAGCATAAATACAGCAAAGATAACTTCATTGCTGAGGATTCACATCAGGAGCCAAAAGACAAGCCTCCTGGATGAGTGTTCATCTCTGGTTTCTGCCACTAATGTGGCTCTGAGAAGCAGCTGAGGACCCAGTAACTTCCCTTGGTTTTAATCTGAAGTATCAAAACCCAGATCTTTTTCATTAAATGACCTGCTAGCATCTCTTGGTACTTTCTACAACTGTCTTGCCTTGACATTACTGTGCTGCCATTCAGCGAGGCCCGGACAGACTGAAAAGTTCCTCCTGGGTGGCAAGGAATGTAATGAAATTCAACAAGGACAAGTGCAGAGTCCTTCACCTGGGCAGGAATAACCCCATGCAGCAGTACAGGTTAGGGGTTGATCTGTTAGAAAGCAGTGCCATGCAGAGAAGGACCTAGGAGTCCTGACAGACAGTAAGTTTACCGAGGGATCAACGTGCCCTCATTACAAAGAAGGCCCATGGTATCCTGGGGTGCATTAAGAAGAGTGTGACCAGCAGGTCACAGGAGGTTCTCCTGCCCACCTACTCTGCTCTGGTGAGGCCTCATCTGGAATATTGTGTCACATTCTGGGCTCTCCAGTACAATAGAGATAATAGGAAAATACTGGAGAGAGTCCAATGAAGGACTATGAGCATGATTAAGGGAATGAAGCACCTCTCTTACAAAGAAAGGCTGAGCAACCTGGGTTTGTTCAGCCTGGAGAAGAGAATGCTGAAAGATCTGATCGATACATATAAATGTGTATAATCTGTATACATGAAGGGTGGCTGTCAAGAAGATGGGGCCAGTTTCTTTTCACTGGCGCTGAGTGATATGACAAGGGGCAATGGACGTAAACTGTAATATAGGAAGTTCCATCTCAACATGAGGAAAAATTTCTTTACTGTGAAGGTGACAGAGCCCTGGAACAGACCACCCAGAGAGGTTGTGGAGTCTCCCTCTCTGGAGACTTTCAAAACCTGTGTGTGTTACTATGTGACATGACCTACTTGAACCTGCTTGGCAGGGGGTTGGACTAGATGATCTCTAGAGGTCCCTTCCAACCCCAACGACTCTATGATTACCTGGATGTTCTGTAGATATGGAAAAACAGTTCCAACAACCACGAAGTTTGGTTTCAGCGATGGCAATGATCTTTTCTTGTGCACGGAGTTGCATAAGCTAGTTTTATGTCATATTTTTCTCCCAATGTAATGTTTTTAAAATTAGTACTCTAAAATATTAATAGAAACGTTTTCTTCATCTTTCTACTAAAAGCCCTAGGAAATGATGTAAGTGGTTAAAAGTGTTCAACCAAAGTAGTTCAGACAAAGCTGGAATAAATACCTCATAGTGAAATTACAGACCAAGAGGTAGTCACAGAAATTTGTGAGTTATTTCTAATCATGAATACATTTGGGGAAAACAACCGACAGGGAAGAATTTAGGGGGAAAAAAATTCTAAAATTAATTTCATACTGCGTTCAAGAGGAATGTTTTCTTGATTTAATACTGACTCTGTAATTGTCATTATTTCCTAAGGCTCATTCAACAAGATTAATATAGAAAAAGGGAGGCAACTGAACATGAAACAAATAAAAATGGAAGAATCAAAGGGTAACCTGTTCATGAATATTTTTTCTGAGTATTATTGATGAAATCTATGTAGTACATATATTCATTTATTAGATTTATGGCTCTATTAGTAGAGCTGGTTTCATATGCAACGAGATTATTTTTGCACTTTTCTTTGTGGCTTTTCTTTGTTTTTATATCTCAAGTCCTGGCTTTAAACAAACAGAAGCAAGTGTTTCAAAATAACTTAAACATTTAGGGGGAAAAAAAAAGATGAATAGATAAACATCATTTCATCAGCAAATCTTTCAAGGAGGCAACCAGCTCCACTTGTCCCTAAAAAAAGCAGGACAACTCAGGGAGAGGGGGGCAAAGATTTTCCCATCTATAGTATTTATGTCTTCTGGGTATATTGGCTAGCTCGTCACTGAGTAAGGCAATACACAACAGTCTTTTCCCTTGCGACTCCTCTTGTTCATGATGAAATGGCTTTTAGGGCCAAAGCCTTCTTGGGACTTACACTTCATGAGACTTCTACAACTATTTATACTGTGTGGGACTGGAAGATAAGTTGGGATTTAGATCCACTTAGTATATGCGCAAGGAGTTTACGCTTCTAGCTAAACTTTGCTACTGACTTGTTTTCCTTCTTGTGTGAGGGAGAACTTTTTTCCTTAATTTTTCAATAGCAAGCTTTAAAAAACTTACTATTTCTGTTCTTGGAATTCATAAAGAGATAAATCAATGGTGGCAGAAGGGAGTGTGAAAAGACCAAAAAAAACCCACCCCTAAAAACCTACTAAATAATCAAACACACTATAATAGTGACAAAGACCTACTTTTCCATACCTGCAGTCATCACCTTTGTCCCTGCTAGCATTTATCATTTCCACAGCATGTGTCCCTGGGCAGTGCACTATACTGACACACACACTGCATCATGTTCCTTCACTCAGGAAATGTTTTGTATGTATATGGATTAAGCTCAAGGTGGAAAGTACACCTGCACCCAGCCCAGTGCTATTGGTCATCACAAGCTGGAATTTATATATTGAGAAGAGTGTGTTTAGATGCCTTTTTTTCATTCTTTTACTGCAGCTTTAAGAACAAAATCAAGGGATTTCAGTAAAATGCGGTGCAGAATTTAACAAATTTTTTTCTTGCTGGAATGTGTCTTCTATCACACAATCCCCCCTCTTCCATGCTCAGTTAAAAGAAAATCTATAGCCACTGCCCCATAGAGATGATTTCAAACAGAGTTTATTTTATAAAAAGAGACTGAGGGAAAATTGCTTAGAAACCACCAAGAAGTTGCTATGGGGAGACTACAGGATACCAACGTTACCAAAACACTCAGGTTCAACCTTGGAAACTATTCCCTGCTTGTACCCTTCTCAGTCCCACAGCAACCCCACCACTGATTCAGCATCAAAACTAAACTGGATGCAAAATTCAACATCTTGGGTTGAACTGATATTCCAGCAGCAGGTCTCTGTCTCATGTGTCCCTAGTTCAGGTAATGTCCCAGGAGATGCTCAGAGGTGCCCACTCCTCACTCCTCTCTGGAGAAAGTCCTTTTTGGTTTTGCAGGCAAATTGTCAAAGACAAGGGGATCAAGTGGCCTTAACCTCTTGCATGCGAGGCCATTTCCATCTCTAGTTCATTTCCTCCCACTGCCTCATTCAGCCCAGTTATTAAACTTTCTTCTCATTCTGAAAAGTCCAGTACACACAGACTATTATTATTTCCAATATATACAGCAGTTCCATACTATTATGGAGAAGAATCTTCGACTTTCAGCTTAAACAAGTACTGAAGAGGACCTCCTGAAAATTCACACTTTCTGAAATTCTGTGGATAGTACTCCAAATTTTGCACATCTTTCTTTACAAGGGAAAAAACCCAAACAACCCAAATGAAAACCAAACCAAAAACCCATCTCTGCTTCTGTAAATATACATATATATAGGGTATTCAGATAACAACTTCAAAATGTTGTAACCAAAAGCATACTCTCCCTTCTTGCGTACACTCCTTACTGTTCTTAATTTAAAAACTCATAAAAAGATTGTAATTATTTTAACCAAACAAGAGTGGCAATACGCAAAGCAGATGTGGGATCCAATCTACGTAATTTATGTGCTGAACTTATGCTTCAGCATGAACGAAACAGACTCCTTCATCCACACTGCAGATGTCAACAGGATGGTACAGGCACAACAGGAAGGTTCTCAAGAGAAATCCTCTCTGCCTAATTGTCTGGAGACCTTCACTGCCACCCATTCATATCACGAACTAGAAGGGAAGTTTATGAACTCAAGTCAACACCACCAATTCAGTATGTACCTAAAATGTAGGTGTAAGTTAGGAGCCCAAGTCAGGTAATTAAATCTCCCTTGGACACCTTCAAACCCGCCCTGGTTATCTTACCGGATTGCAAAGGCATGCACTGTGTGTAATTAAGACTTCTCTTGACACTTGAAATATAGATATATATATATATGTGAATGAAGTGGATGGAAATCCACTTCTCAGTTCCTACTTTTTCCCTTGCTGTGACCTTCCAAAAACCAACTGGTTTTTTGCAAAACCAACGGTGACCAAAATGAGGGCAGTTCTTTGTTGTTTCTCATGCTGCATGCAGCCAACGACACAAACACGATTGCATAAAACATGCTCCTCTAATTACAGTTTTCAAAGTGCTTGGATCTTGTAGAAAGACAGAATCAAAAAGTGCCATATGGGCCATCCTCCTGCTATAAATATGAGGAAAAAGAATGCAAAAAAAGAAAAAAAAAAAAAAAGCTCTGAATGTTGTTATCGCTGTCCTTCTGGGCCTCCTGAGTCCTCCCTGCTTCCTCCTGCCAACAGCACAAACTACCTCATGCTACAGTCGGCAGTGCAGAGACATTGTCTTTGCCATACAGGGAAGTGACACAAACGCAGGATTTTTCTCTTTGGAAGACTGGTTTCAGTGTAAGCGAGGAGACTGTTTCATAGCCACATGGGTTGGGAAGATTTCTGGTTGTTCCAGACCTCAAGATGGACTCCATAAATGATGGATTAACCACAAATAGTAGGTCCTCCAAGAAAACAGCACCTGTGGCCAACCACAAACTCCAATGAAACCAAACCTGAGGTGGCTTGGATACTATTTCAAGTGAACCTGCTAGAATGCTCCAGATTTACAGAAATGTTTCTGACCAATGCTATCTCTGAGCAAGATTACATAGAGTCATTCAGCAGTTGCAGACACCTTTCTTCTAACCTACTTTCATTATGGTTTTATTCTGCTTATAAATCAAAATAAAATAGTTCTTGATGCCACTTTATATAATAAGACATTTTTTTATTTTCTCTGGGGAAGTCCTGGCACCTATGAACAACAAAGACTGAGGAGCCTTAGCCCAGCTAGCTGCTACTTCACTGGACACTGTGGAGCCAAAAAACACATTTACAGAGCTGTAAGTGCATTTCCCCTGCAAAGCAGATGGCATTTGCCATTCCTACTAGGCCTCTGGCTAATATTTCTCATTGCTTTTTTAGGCACCAAGATATTTTTCACTGCAAATATCTACCACATTTAAATGGTAAGAGGATTGTGGCAGCAGGAAATAGGAAGAACTGGAAAACCTCTTGTATCAAATGGTATAAAAGTTGCAAAGTGGCCCATTGCTCTCCTTGACTTATATCTGCAGGGCAAGGGGAGGGCAAGGTGAGTGTCTTCTGTTGCTGAAGTCTACCAAGCCACAGAATCTCCAGAGGGAGAGAAATTCAAGCAAATAAGGTATTACAGATATGTGCATTTATTTTTGAGTAACACAAAGATTGGGTCAGCTCTTTGGTTTCGGTGTGTCCCACAGTGACACAAAACACAAGCGTTTCTGATCAAGCCCAATCAGCTGCTTCACTGCTGTAGCTGAGCGATGCCGATCTTCCCATGTAAACCTTACTCAGCTTCACCTTCCTCAAATCTTGAATTTTCAGTTTAACTACTTCCCTTAAGTAAACAACCCACCGCCTGCCTGACCCTCCTATTAGGTTTGTCCTGATATCCAGGCTCGACGCATCCATTTGGTTCTAATCCATATTTTCTTCCTAATTTTCTCTATTAAGAACCATTTTTCCCCAGCCAGTGTTTCAAAGCAGATAGGCAGGCTCCCCTGAATCACTGATTTTTGTTTCTTCAGTTTAGACTAAACAAATTATCTATTTTTACTCTCTCCATGTGGTTTGTACTCTCAAGACACTACAGCATTTCTTTTACCCTTCTTTGAACCCTCACCATCTCGGATCTAACACATGCTGCTAGATAGCTAACATATGTATGAGTTCATTCAGGGTTAAACAAGATTGACTGAATTATGAGCACTGAACACTCTAACAGTGATCTTGACCACTCTGACCATTTTTTAAAGTTTATTTATGGCTATAGGAAAACAATTCTTGCTTGCAATTTTGCAGAGATTCCCAGAGCCAGAATAAGTGGTTCCCACACGCAACTTTCTCTCCTTTAAGCTTGGTTTTGTGATTTTATTTTTCCCTATAATATAATTAGAAACAATTGTGCTCAATTTACAGTAGTTGAAACTGTTTGCAAACATTAAATGCCTATTCCCATCCATGTAGGAAACTTTGCTGTTATTTCCACACAAATATATTACCTTAGAACCTTTCCAAAAGCATTTCAGATAACTCTGAAAGAAAATCAAGTGAATTATAATTCCAGTTAGGCAAAAGTAGGGCAATAAAAACTATGACAAATGATTTCTGTCATGGGAGCTACCCTTCCAAACCGCACACGTTACACAAGATTTTAAGATGATACTTATTTAACTCTTTTTTTGCAGGGTAGGAATAGGCAAGGGCCAGGCAAGAATTATTTACTCAGGATGACATACTGTGATGAAGCATTTGTTTTATAAACCCACTCTGCTTTTGCTCAGTTTTATAGCTGACCTGATCAAGGTTGAAGGAGGTCAGCAACTTGGGTGAGGTCAACTTAGCTCTATGGGTTTTGCTTGCCTTCACTCCAGTCTCCGTTACATGAGGTGGTTTATAAGAACTTGAAAAATATGACAGAAAATAGAACTTTCAAATATAAGTCCAGAAAAAGAGAGAAAGAAGTGGAAAAATTATGACCCAAAAGTATAGCATGATGAAGAGAAGTTTTCTTCTAAGAGTCTTCTTAGCAGCACGTAAATAAATCAAGAGTGAAGTTTCCAGAAGCCTGGCAACACCACCAACTGGGAAGGGTGTTTACTTTAGATCAACCGTAATAATACCCAGCAGAAGCCAAATATAGAAAGCAAAAGAACACCGGTCTCATCCTCTTCACCATCATCTAACTTCTCAGCTAATTTCAATGTTCTCTACCCACACAGCAAGTAGAAGGAGGAGGGGGAATACTCCACAGCTCTCCCAGCAGGACACTCCCAGAGAGACAGACACAACCTGCAGCACGTCCCAGACACTGGACTCTGTGTATCAGGGACTGCTAAAACACAGACCTTCACATGCCCATCTTCCATACTAATACTGGTTCAAAGTTGTGTTGGAAGTAACTCAAATTTTCTAGTGCATACTCCATATACTTTGACCACTTCAAACACAGGAGAGATCCAGCTTTGAAGAAATCCAGTCAAGGACAAAATTCAGGCAAGGCTCTGAATTCAGATCCCTTTTTTAACAGTAATGGAAATAAATTGTTCCATATCACTAATATTCTGTTGACTTCTCAGCTCAGATACCTCTGCATACTAAAGAAACACGAGAAAAAGCAGCAAGCAGATCAGAAATTTAGCAGCCTTCTTCAGTTGTCCAGGCTGCAAAAGGACAACATAGGGCTTATCTCTTTTAAAGCAAGCACATAAACAATTCCTATGTCCAAGATAAAAGAATGTTCCCCAGAGAGGGAAAAAACCCCAATTTAATGAAAAAGAACTGGAAATAAAAATCCCTTTAGTTTTAATTATACAAAACTAAGATTACCAACAAAGCTCAGGAATATTTTAACCCATGAAAAGACAGATTCCTTTTCGTTAAAAGTTATCTCTTTCCAAAAACTGAGCAGGTACCTTAAATTCTGATGTCATTTCTCATGCTGTAAGAATTTCTTACCAAGATCATGTGACCGGTGGAGATGTCCATGTTGGACTGGACTGGCTCCTCACACCAGGATGACGTGCTGCTCCGAGCAGAGGGGCTGGGAATGGGCCCATCACTAAATTGTGAAGAAACACTATTTATTCGAGAAGCGTGCAGGGGCTCCGGGCGATCAGAGGTTTTCACTGCCATGCGCTGACGGCATAGCTCCTGGAAAAAGGGAGAAACAACCCTCAGTTAAGAGTAATTACAAGATATAGTCTACTAAAGACATATGATTTACAATATGTTTCCAGGGCTGGAAGTGTTTTCCCCCTCGCCGCAGTGATTTTTGGGGAAGCTGTCTGTTCTGTTAGGCACACCTACAAAGCGATACTCAATGAAATTACTGTACGATGACTACCCTAACCTTTCAAAAGTGCAATTATGACTTCACGCCCATCTCCTTTTAGATAACAAAAAATAATATTTTGGAGCTTGACTTCTCTATCAGATATCCTTTTTTCCCCCTTAATATCGCGCTGCGTTCTGCGAAGCCACTTTTGAACTGCACAACCTCCTGAAGTTAATGGGGTTGCACAGGAGTAATTGAGAGCGCTACTTGGCCCTGGATATGCAAACTCAGCAAGCTCAAGGCAACTGAATTGATGTGCTCTTCAGTAGAAATCCTAGTTGATAGATGCCTCATTTCTCTTCATTAAAATAGCAAACTCACAACACTTCCTCCCTGATGTGGGGCAGAGAGGATGAAGAATGACATTAACGAAGAATAAAACCAAAAATCTGTCATTGTATTGTTTAAGCAGCTTTGGTGAAGAGAGAAAATTCAAGCTATTGCACACGCTAATGCAAGTCGTGTTAAAACACTGAACTCGATCACACTGGGAATACGTATTTTCAGTTGCTCCCATGCATAGAATTCACGTAAAAATACAGACTTCTGGTTAGGTAACAGGAAAGCCTGCTGATAAAGCCAACTCCTTACAGCAGAAAATTCTGACTCTAATGGGATAAACAGACCCACAGTTACACCGTCACTGTTAAAATGCTTTTTAGAATCAGTTCTGTGCGGTGAAATCCCAGACAGTATAATAAAATCATCATTTTTTTAACATATGTCTATTGTCCATGAGAAATACTTGGCTGCCTGTGGCGCACAGCAAGACCGGCTAGTCCGCAGTATCTGGACATATTGCACACGTGGTGTAGCTACACATTTGTCTCAGATTACTCATTCTGCACAGACGAGTACTAAGAGCACAGTCTCTTGCCTCAGGCTAACAAAATGATACAGTCTGAAGAATTCATACTATTGAAATGCCACGGCTTCTGTTTTCTTATTTATTGATAATATAGTTGCAGCCCAAGTGCCATCAGTAGGAGGATCTGAAAAACTCCATAAATCTAGTGCAGTAAAATCTCCTTTTCAGAGAGGAGTTACAAAAATAACTTTATGGGTTTGCTTTTTTTGCAAACTTTAGGACACTGAAGAGGGATCCTAACCCATGCAGCAGCAAGCATTCAAACGAACCCATTGAAACCATTACAATGAATCTCCTTTTGTTACCACATGGCAATATTTAAAGACCTCTTCCAACATTTTCTTCTCCCAAAGCTTTGGTTTACTTGCTATTAGAGACGCTTATGTGGAATTTTGCTATTTAATGGTGTACAGTACATAACAAATACATAAACATATATACGTATATATATATATGTGCACATGTACACTGAGACAAAATTTCTATCAGATATAAACAGAATATTTTTTGTTGCCTATTACGAAACTACAGTCACCAGAAGTTTGGAAAGCACAGCTTACTCCTTGTATGTGGTGTCAGTTGTTGGAAAAACTGTACAGACTGGCCTGAATAAAACCGCTACCTGACTCCATCACTACATTTTGAGTATTTATTCATTTTGTTCACATCATGTAAGGATTAAAATTTTTTTTTTCAAAAAAGTAGTGGGCTTTTTCACATTTGACTAGAATGCTTTCTGTTGCTTCATACTTAAGTTATCTGCTGTTGACCTTAACAGGAAAAAATATTGCAAAAAAAAAAAATTAAACTTCAAAAATACTTGGATATGGAGCCACATATATTAGTGTTAGATAAGCCAGTTAAACTATCAGCATTAAGCCCAAGACTGCTTTTTTTCTCTCTCCTTTTTTTTTTTTTTTTTGGATAGAGGGACAAAGAAAAAATTCTCTCCTTCTCTCTGAAGGATCATGCACATTTTAAGGAAAGATAGCAATAGTTCAAAATGGTTATTAATAACCTCAGAATGACCTTGTGGTAGTGCAATTTCAAATCCCTGCTTTTAGCAGATTTTGGGAAAAGTATAACGGTGTGGAAACTTTTTAGACAGAAAAATAAATCTACAGCAAACCAAAAAGTCGTTCAGATGTTTAAATATTGTCCATTCTCAGAAGGAATGGTTTATTGGACTAGGCAAGAGTATAATAAGTAAAGGTATAAAAATATGTAGTCTATCACATAACTGCTAAAAGGATGTGTCTTCTGGCCAGCATGCCATGTGGCGTAGATACGGATTTATTATATTCTAATAGACATCCTGCCACTTGACTCACCCCAGCTCTGTGCTAACAATAGCATTTGTACTCAAACAGGATCTTTGTTTTTAAGTTGATCTGTTCCTGCTGCTCATATCCTGCCTCAAGTCATAATCCTCTGCTTTTACAAGTGGTTGCTGTGGAAAGGATTATAGACCTCTGCTAACAAAAAAGAATCAGGTTCAAGTGAATTCTATGAAATTAATATACCATTTTAACGCAAATGATAATGACAAAAGAAGCAATATTATAGCTAACTGGTTCTAGAATAGATTAACCTCCAAATAAAAAGAATGTTTTGGACACAAAGTATTTAATATGTTACTACAAAGTGGTTTAAAACCAAGTTTAACATGTTCCTGGTCCTCATGGAAGGTAAGGTTGAGAAACACAACAAATGTAAATAAGTTTTAAAAAAAAAAGCCTGATTTCAAATATTACCATATTTCTTTCCTGACATATATAAAACCAAAACAATTATTCCCAGAACTGCCGTAACTGTCAAATGCCTTAAACAAAGCAACCGCGTCACTGCATGCTGCCATAAAACATGTTTAATGTAAACAGGAAGGTCAAACCATAGTTGCAGCAAAAACACCACTGAATTTCTTGATTGGTGTTTTAAATCTCCAAGACAATGGGGTTTTCCCCTGCCTGAAACCAGAAAGTTTTTATTTAAATTTATTTCTGGATTGGTCCAACAGCCCTTGACAGCCCTTCCTTCCTTACTCTCAGTCAGCCCAACCCAGGTTGAGGAACCTGTCCCATCCCCACATGCACATCAGCAGGACACCCGAGGCTTCTGCTTTTACAAAGCTACCTCTCTGTTAGCCCAACCATTTTGACTCCCATTTGGGATTTTAGTGCAGCGCTCCAGGAATAACACAGTTAACACCACCACTTATAAAAACTTTGACACGGGGGGGTGTTTTAGGGAGCCAAATGGGTTCCTCTGGACATATCATAGAATCATTAAGGTTGGAAAAGAACACTAAGATCATCCATCAAGTCTAACTGTCTGTCCAATACCACCAAGTCAACTAAACTGTGTCCTAGAGTCCCATGTCTACACATTTTTTTGAACACCGCCAGGGATGGTGACTCTACCATAACCTCCCTGGGCAGTCTGTTTCAATGATTCTTTCACTGAAGAAGTTTTTCCTAATATCCAATCTAAACCTTCCCAGTGCAACTTGAGACCATTTCCTCTCTTTCTGTTCCTAGTTACTGGAGAGAAGAGACCAACGTCCACCTGGCTACAACCTCCTTTCAGGTAGTTGTAGAGAGCCATCAGGTCTCCCCTCAGCCTCCTTCTCTCCAGACTAAACAATCTCAGTTCCTTCATCTGCTCCTCATAAGACTTGTGCTCCAAGTGGACTAGGGAGGTCCAATTCAGAGCAAGGAAATGTCTAAATGTGGATTTGGGTTTGCCTATCCTTGAGGTGGGCAGCTCTGGCCCCTTCCTGTGAAAGGCACTGGGAATAGTGTGGGGCGCACCACATTAGGTGTTCACAGGGAAACACCTTCCTTGGGCACTTCCAGAGGTGGCTTCACTTCAGAAGCCCACAAAGCCCTGAGCTGTTAAGACCCTCATTAATATAATATCTGTTACATGCACAGTTTTCTGCATGCTCAGGTACGCTCTCCCCAGCTCTCCAAAATCTCTACTCTCATAAGCATTGAGCAAATCAGCCATCTACCAAACCACAATTAGAATTTAAACTTGACACAAATGTCAAAGCTGCAAACTGTGAGAGTGACACGAGCTGTATTTCTGTACTCCCAGCATGTACACCATTAAAAATATTTTCTAAGAATGAATTCAATTTACTGCTGCACTTCTATATTTAGCCGAGTGGCTGAGGCTATTTCTGCCGTACTGCGACTCAGTAATGTCTAGCCGTTGTTTGTGTACAGCTTGAGTGCCATTCTTCATTTAAAAACATCATTTACACCTAAAAAAGCAATCATAATGCATACAGTGAAATATGAAGAAATGATCCTCCTGACCCTTCGGGCTATGATCTAATGGATGGGTTGGACGTAAACATTTATTTAAAAGGTAATTTGAAGTTTATGACATTATTTCCCATCACATGGGAATTGCTATCATACTGAGGCACTTACTCTGTTTTTTATTTCCCAACATTTATTATCAAACTTATGTGGTGGTCACATGCAGTATATAATGGAAAAGTAATATTGCTGTGTGACAAAAACTGCCATAACCAAGATAAATATTCTGTAAATAATGTCCAGTTAAATGAGTTCAAAGTAACAGCACAATGATCATCTGTAGAGAGCTTTTTATTTGAGACATAATTGATAACCTTAAACAAACCATAAACAGTATTCTCAGAAAACCCCTGGACCCCTTCCAATGAGGTTCTAAAGCGTTCCCAGTACTTGATTGTTCTCACAGAGACAGGGAGAAGCATGATCCAACAATTATTTCCTCAGGTACAACAAATGGACTTTCAGATCCAGGCAGCCCACTTGTGAGTGAACCACACTGTGACATAAATGTCCCTTATCCACATGCAAAGGAGACTCATTGTGCCTAATGGACAACGAGCCATGTGGATGGACAGCCAGCCTAACCACTGTGTTTTGTTAGATGGGTCTCTGAACTGTAAGAGAGGAGGAAGAAACTCTCCACCAAGGAAACATCAAGTCTGTTCAGAAATGAACCCCACAGATACCTGTCCCAGCCACCAGAAGTGTTAGACTTAGCCAGGGACAGCAGCAGTGCTTGCTGTCACTTGGCAGCCATCAGCAAGACAGAAAGACAAGCGATAATTTGGAGAAAGTTTACCTTCCATCAAGTTCAACTAATACAGCCATATGTGGAAAATCCATTAAGACCACACCGATTACTAAAATGCCTGGGTTTGGAGAGAAAACTACATATATACCCTCACTAGGACTATAGACAAGCATGGAACTAAAATCAGTTGGAACTGAGGCTTCAGTGGTCAATATTGTCACTTTTCCCCTGTTTTATTTGCCAAAAAAGGGGTTTTGAAAACCACAGGACAGCAATTGCAAGCAGGAGATCTGACCTGAACATCCCAGATAAGGAATGACCAACAGGCAGCTTGCCTTTCCATTCATTACTCTTAAAAATGAGACACTCCACCCCAAAGCTGCCTCCAGTGAGGATGTCAATGTTGATTAAAATATATGTGCTTAATTCAAATGCACTATGTGTTATCTTCAGGTAGTTCGAGTCCAGCCACCGACCACGCTACGTGAATTGTTCCCATCGAGTGGGTGCCAGGCACATTATAAATGAAGCTGTTAGGACCAAAGTCAATGAAAATAGCTTCATAACCATGCAAAATGCTGCTCTTCTTCCCCAGTCACATTCATCTCAAATCTGCTTAACAGGAACCTGGGAACTGAGGGAAATTCCAACTTTCTAGTTTATTTAGAAAAAGAAATACAATTGCATTACTATATAGTAATGAAAACTATCTATTTTTGTAACTGGTGTACAAATTTACAAAATTCCAAAAATAAAGTCCAGGAAACAGGCTTGACATTTCCACACTTTTGAAGATCTTTGACTTAACCAATTCAAATGGGAACCAACTGAGCTAGTCCAAAACCAAGTGTGGTGCAATTATTTTCAGAATTAATAAAACAAGAGAGAATAAATCCTTCCGTGGTATATAATTATTCTGAAAATGCAGGCACATTAAACAAAGAAATCACTGTTTATTAAAAGTGATAGCTGAGTCTACACCGAGCCCTTTCAACCTGACCTGCCTAATATTCTATCAGAAACAAATCTGCTGAAGCAGGCATGATCACAATAACACTGTATTCATTTTACATGCAAGCCAAAATTGTTGTGTAGAAATTGTAAATTAAAAATGCTGACTATTAATGCTAAAGGATTTGAGGCTATACTTTAGAACAATGTTATGAAAACTAAGGATATATGTAACCCTTTTTACATGTTAGGTATGGAAGAATAAGATCTTTAAAAATGCTTTTCTTCTCAGCTATAATACATTTAATTAAACAGTAGCCTCTTTTCTTTAAATTAAGGGGGCATTATTCAGAGGATGAGCTGAGATCTGCATGTACAGCATAGGTTTAACTACAGGTGCTAGAGATGTGGTCCTAACACTGTGAGATTTAAAAAATGAAAAAAATAAGGTAAGCTCGATCTTTTAAACAAATGAATCTAGGACTACAAACATCATTATTCTCTAACTAAATTTGCTTAGTGTTACTACAGGGTGAAGCTAAAGTCATTTGGCTGCCTTTGTTTTGCTTTTGCATACTTAATATGCTTGCAGGTGTTATAAATTTAACTTTAACTTATTTACTCTGCGTGTAGCTTTGGGGATAATTACAGCTTTATTACCATTTATTTTTGAGTTATTGAAACATACTTTCAAGCTTTACTTTCATTTTAACATACTTTTTGTCCAGGAGTAAAAGAGCTGTTTACATCTGTGGAATATTTGTACATGTATTTTCTATCCTGGCCAGAAAAGACAACTGCTGAGATCAGTATGCCGTCAGAAAAGGAACAAAGGGAGATGCTGGAAAAATGATTGAGAGTGGTATTTTGGGACATGCAGCATCAAATGTATCATTACATATCCATACTCTGTGCAATTCATGTTTATCTGGACTTGTGTCTGATAGATTTTCAGAGAAAAAAAGAAGAGGAAAGTAAAATGTATTTATCTGACTGTCAATATTATAGCCTTGGTCTGCCCAGTTCAGTTTACAATCTGCCCTCGTCCTGCACCGCGCTCTGCACATCGGGATGTCACTCAGAGTCTGGGTGTAGGGGTTTTGCTCTCTTTGGCTTTTAAAGGCAGGGCTGCTATTTCACTTTGGGACCACTGCACTGAAACACAGGCTTGAGCCTCAGTTTTCCTACCAAACCCCCTAATTTTGGTTATGGTCTGTGAAATTAAAATTTTCAATTCCAAGTGTTTTCCTGGTGGTGACTCATGTAATCACGCTTCCCCTTTCTTCATGTACACAAAGAAAGCAGGGGCCATGCCGGAGGGGAAAGGCCAAGACAACACGTCTATCTTTACAGGGAAAAGGACTTTTCCTTTATTTGTATTGATTTGGTTTATTCCCTCTCTTTACATTCCAACATTTGCACAGTCTTATCCTACCAGATCAAACAAACAAAAACACCCTGTCACACTCTTGTATACATCTCCAGAAGCCTGGCAGATGCGAAGACTTCTGGCTTGCACAGAACCGGGGACACTGACTATGCAATACAGCTTAAGGAAATCTTTTTACTTTAATTCTTTTGGTAACCTCTCACCAATGAAGCAGACATCTAAATAGCCTAGAAGCTCCTGAAGGAGGGACAGGTCTTTGCATGGCTCATGTCGCCAAGGAAGAGGTCACGGCATAGCTTTAGTGATACTTCCCTGAAATAATGGCTGTGTGCTTTCCCTGCTAGCTATGCCAGGAAAGCACAGGTGTCTTTGGGGATAATCCTTCTTTCCAGAGGATCAATGAAATTTGACATCCATGCTTGTGTTACTCTACTGGGGATGTTTCTCTTATACAAAAAATGCAAGAGACCACTCTAAATGGGACTGTGCAAGTGAGTATCGAAGTTTATATCCTTGATTTCTAAAAGAGGGAAGAGTTTTATGAAACAAACTTAACATGACTGAAGCATGCTGGACTTCACAGATAGAAGGTATTTGGAAAATGTTAATGATTCTTTAAACCAATTTGAATGGGTATTTTCCTTACATACTGTCATCACGGTCATAATGACATCATGGTGCTCTCTCTTAGGATTTAAAGACACAGTTTGGACACTTCCAAGGAAACCAGGAACAACTGCAAATAGGAAAGATCTGCAAACCATAGCCCTAAAGTCACCTGAGATCCACTGGTGTAAAAACACTCAGGTTTGTTCTCAGGATGTCCCTAACAGTGTCTGAGCATTAATGTCCCTGCACTTCAGACAGCTGTAATTCTGGAAGCAGCAGGGAATGTGGTTTACCTACAAACCATGGAAAAAAAAAAAAAGAGAGAGAGAAAAATAAGAGATTTTAAGGAGTAACTAGGACAGAGAAAGATCATGTATAAAGCAAACTTCACCTTCTCCGTATTTTCACCTTAACTAACTCAAACACACGAGCACAAGGGCACAGCTGCTCCTTAATATGAATTTACACAGCAAATTCACCGCTGGCACAGCGAGAGCCATGCAGCACAGTATGGGTTACAAACACACCGTAGGAATGATTGAATTAACCTGAAAGGCCATGCAGAACCATGTGCAAATTCATCATGTGTTCTGACTTTGTCTAACCCACCCAAAGCATAACCAGCTTCCAGCAGATGCCAGCGCTCTAAAAGATAACTGCCACAAACCTTCCCTTTTTCACTCCCAGCGTTTATAGTCGCCTGGGGCCCAAAGTGGGCAAAAAAATGCAGCCCCAAGGCAGCTGTAGTTTCTCAGGAAAGCCATACATTAAGGCTGTGTAGTCCACTACTTTATTGCCCTGCAAGACTGAAAATGGGAGATCATTTCTGTTGGAAATAGGTATTCCCAGCTCACTGGAAGGACTCAGCATGCGCTTCTACCTCAGAAAGAAACAAACATACAGCCACAAGTTTACGTCTAAAAACACTGTTTTACCCCATTGCAAAGATTATTATTGCTTCTCCTAAAGCCTCTGTAACTGACTGGGTAACAGAAGTACTAAAATCAGGCAGAGTCGCAAAAAGAAGCCCTAGAAACTTCTAATAACCTCAAATACATTTTGGCTTTCATAGAAGATGACTGTACACAGAAGAAGTGATGCTGGGATAAGGAAGTATTTATCATGGATGGCCACCAGCGACAGGGGTTTTTTTCATAACTTCATTGTCATGACAGTTGAAATTGCCAGTCATTATCCTCTCCTGATTTGAAAACTGAAGTCATTGCTCTCCAACCATTCCGCACAGAAAACAAAAATGAAAGCACTCCAACTCTCCTAGGAAGAGCAAACACAGACTTTGTGAGCAGGGAAACAGTGTAAGAAAAACAATCTGTAAAGCACAAAGTTGCTAGTTAGTCAGGTTATTAGGAGCCAAAGCTTTGGTGAGAAACTCTATTAAACCATGAGGAAAAAACAGTATGCATGTATAAGTGACACTGTATCTCTGAGGAAAGATGTTTCTGTCACGTGCCATGGTGGTCCTCATGGATTAAAAATGTTGGTCAATATTTTTACACGTTCACTTATTAGTGCCACAGGAGATACTGGAAAAACTAAGAAGGGTTTAACACTCAGTGCTGATGGTCAGAGAGACAGGGAGACTGTACTTTGGAAAAAGCAGGAATAAGAGCAAAACCACATGTTTCTCTTGGGTTCTCCCTGCCTCTACAGCAACACTCATCATGGTGTCCCCTGGTGCTGCCGGCCCAGAGAAGAGCTGCAGACCTCCCCAGCATCTCCACCCTGCCCTATGGCACTGTTTCCAATAAATACCCCACAGCAGCAGTGAGGAGTTAATGTCTGTGTTTGCTTTCAAAGAAAATAACTAGTTCCTTGGCCATGCCTGAAGCTCCTGGGTTTCTCTTGACACCTCAGGCAAGCACAGGGGTTGTTACACCACCCTTGAACCTCTCCACCACGCACCAGTTTGTATGTAAGAAGCACCACAGAGACAGCACAGGAAAACATGTACAAGGCAGGTGTGTCCCTAGAACAGCCACCTCCTTCATTTTGGATTATTCGAAGACCCGAGGCATGAAGTTGCAGACATCTTCCAAAACATCAGCAGCTGTTTTATTACCGGGAATATTTTTTGTCAGGTGTTTCTTTGGTTTTTGAGACTCTTTCCAAGAGCTTGTGCATCAACATTCAGCAGAAACAGTGTTACACATTGCAGCTGCGTTATGCAGATCATTTTTCCTCTGTAGTCTTTTATTTATGTATTTAATATAACTGAACATCTCTGCCCTGGTGTAAGGCAGAAGAGAGAGCAAGAGTTTCACTCTTGTCAGATCCTCGTTCTATATACATTTTTTTCCCCATATTGCCACTTGTGACTGTTTTAGAAGAAATAATTTGGGTTGGGGTTTTTTTTCGGTTTGGTTTGGTTTTGTCAATCTCTCTGCATATGAGTTTTCCATGGACTTAATCATTCTTGTCACCTTTTCCTCACTCTCTCTATTCCTGCAGCGTTCCTTTGGAGATGGAGTGACCAGCACTCACAGAAGCTTCAAGCATTGATTTATACTCAATTAACTTCGAAAGCCCTCAAACAAGCAAACAAAATTACTAGTCAACAATGCCTGGAGAGCCACTGGGTTGATCCAGACCTTCAAAAAGATGCTGAAATTTGGAACAGCTTGCTAGGCAACCCTTCTGTATGTCTTAACTTCACACCCAAGAGCTTTCCAGTGAGGTTAATTAGGAATTGCAGCTCTTTATTTCACTCTTGTGGGTGACGGTATATGGAATTTACATGCTCACATTCCCATTTCACTGTACATATTATTTCCCCAGAGTAGAGGGGAAGAAGCTGTATGATATAATTTCACTCAGTAACATGAGTTTACCTATGTAGATTGTTCTTGCTCCTAAAACTGTGTTAATCTCCATCACATTTCTCCTCCAATCCTAAGTGGACAGCCAGCCACTGGCACCTTTCATTGTGATCCACTACAAAAAACTTCTTCCAGCAAATCACACCGTTTCACTCCAAATGAAGCATTTATCTTTCACAGGAAGCCAGGATGAACTCCAGTTGAGTTGCTAGGAAAAGGTAAAATCCAAGTTTCTCTTCCCCCACACTGTCAAAAAAGCAGTTTTCACCTGTTCCTCATTCTTCTAATCATAGTTAGTGGGAAAGATCAGTATTTCTCTGACATGTGAATATTCTGCCCAATATGTTTTTGAAGATTAGGGGGATGTTCACACCAGCAGTACCAGAAAATGGGTAGGGTTGGCAGTTATGGTTCTACTACAGCCCACTTCGAACCATACACCTCTGCAGTTGTCAGACAGCACGGCCATGGAAAAACCTTCCCACCTGCATGAGATGCATAAATCTCCAAGTTAGGTAATATTTGATATGGGGAAGGGGGCCCTAATCAGTCAAGGTAAGCCTGTAAACTCAATGCCAAAATTGAGCTCTCTAATGGTAATGGTGAGCTGTTCCTGCTTTGGAGAGTGAGATCAGACACTTCTGACATCTCTGAAATGCTGCCAGAGCACAGTTCTGCAAAGCAGCAGCAGCAGCCTTATGTAGAAGGACAAAGAAGGAATCATCAAGAAGCCTGCAGCCAGGTTAGGTAGACGATAACAGAAAAATAAAAACCGCACCAAAAATGAATAGGATTTTATCAGTCTGAAATATATAAATAAATAACAAACTGTTTCCCTGATCGAAATCTTTGCTTGTTCAGAATGCAGTCATCCTAAGCAAACATCGGTACAACATCCCTTATTTGTCTTTAGCAAAAGTCTAGAAACTGGTCAGCAAAGCTTAGAGAACACCTCATGCATCTTCTCCTTTGGCTAGGCCACCTACACTACATTTGATTTTCTCCAATTCAAAAGCTGTTCTCTCCTAACCCTCTCAAATTAATGTTGGTTCTTTGAAAGATTTAACTTGGGGGCAGGGGGTTTCTTTTAAGCTCCTCTTCCAAAGTCTTGGTTTAGTTGTTCTGTAAGAATACAAGTGATGAAACCTGGATCTGCATGTCGAATGCTGAGAACGTGAACAGGAAGGCGAAGGGCTGTGGGGATGCTCCAGCTATTTACACTGCAGTGACGTCCACCAGCACTGTGACAGCACGTACAGCAACAGTCACCATACAAAGAGATCAGCTGAGCTGCCTCGGTCCTTTGCTGTACCTTGCTGCTGTGCATGAAACCACTCAAATTTTCTTGTACAGTTCTTTGAGCTGCTACAAAGTATTTAGAGCTCTCTTGTGCATGTAAAAATATGTGAAAAGGAAAATAGCTTGGATAGGAGGTCCTCATCCCTGGAGCTGCAGCTTTGTCCCTGTTCAGAGGAATGAAATGAGGCTTCTTGTCCAGTCAACATAAATCACATCATCAACATCCAACTTGCTGTGCTCTGCACACAGGCTGTCCCCAAGTACCCCTACACTCATGTGTCACATGCAGTCCCAAGGCCTCTCACTTGTGCCTTTGGGAAGCCTGGAGCATTTGAGCAGAGTGACTCCAGGAGAACTCCAGTCTGCTCTACTCTTCAAACTTCACTCTGAAGAGTTTATACCACAGTAGAATGAGAGAAAACATCACAGTGAGGCCCCCATTAGTCACCTTGCAACATGTGCTTTCCTGCAAAAAGCAGCACAACAGGGCTGTGGGCAGAGGAAATTTGAGGATTTGAGTCCTACTTTTGTTCATTTGTCCCACAAAACAGCCGAGTCTGTATGGATTTACCAGAGTAAAACCTTAGGTGGCTGCAGTCAGCTTCAAATACTTCACTGAGGCCAAGCACAAACACACAAGGCAGGAAGGACAAAAGATCCCTGAAGCTGAGATCTTGCTGGCTCTGGGAAGGACATGGACCTGCACAGCACGTCTTCCCTGCCCACACAGAGAAGGAGAAAAAAATGAAGCGACACCACATCCCCCACTCCTCTTCCCTTTCACTGCCCACTGCATGAGACCGATGCACAGGATGAGCAGATGTACCCAGAAGAAAACAGTAAGAAGAATGCTTTTTATATACCTTGCAGACTTGAGAGAATAAACTGCAACCTGTTCCTGCTCGCAGGCAATGTGGTCCTACAAGAACTGACAAACATCATCTACAACAGTTCTTTGTATACACAAAATTAACTTCTACTCTCTTCCAGGGAACATGACCCTGATACAAGATTCATTCTGCAAATAAAACCAAAAAACTTCCCACTTAAAAACTTTAAAAAATGTATTTTTTTTCCTAGTGCAGCTCTCTGAGGGAATATGAAAGGCTCAGCAAGCCAGATCGCAGTGTTAGCTGCTGAGCGCTCAGAGAATGTACAATAGAGGAATGTGTCAAACCTGAAGCATGATAACAGAGCTTCTCTGAAAGAAAAAGGAAAATCCTAAAACAGAAAAAAGGACAGAAGAAGTGTAAGAAAGACAGGCCTGATTATGCTCTACATTACATCAGACAAAAATGCCTCTGAAGACAGTATAGTTATTCCAGAAAGAAATCAGGACACTTGAGATGATGTACTGCCTGGGACTGCAGATCAAATACTCTCCAGCCCATTAGGCAAGGCTGTGGTTATCTTTGGCTTTTTTATAACGTACAGGCACTGGGACACAATCAATTTACCAGAGGGAGACAATCCATTGTACTTATCCAGAACCAGCCCACGCTCAGCTGGCAAACAGCCCACGGTGCGGTAGGGATGGGTGGAAGGGGCTCTGAAGCAGCAGCAAGATGCTCTGGAGCAGTAACCCAGACCTCAGCAATCCAGGATGGAGAATTAGGACAAGAGTAACTCATGCCCTCTAATATGGAGTGTCCAATGCCAAACTATTAAGAAAGCTGCCTGGTGAATGAATATACATCTTTTTCTTGTCCTGTGCTAACCGTGCCGAGAAACTGGGAGAAAGTTGGGTGGCTTGGCCTGAAATGGTGCCAGGGCCATTTGAACAATTTACTCATTTAATTTACCACGTAAGACGCAGCCTGCAAGTCCAGAGTACCTCCAGCACATTTCTAAGAAATGCCGGTTTGGGTAAGGACTCTGGATTTCCCAGTAACTAAAAATGAGTCACTAACTTAATTTCCCCTCCTATTTTTTCCTTAGCATTTTCTAACATCCTAAATACACAGAAATTACATTGCTGATGCTTGGAGCATGTTGGTCCTTGTTCCACAAAACACCAAGGTCTAACATCATATTCTTTGGACAGGGAAAAATAAACAAAGCTGGGTACGGGGAGAGGGTGGACATCACCTTATCACCTTCCCTTTGCCACTTTCCACTAGTCCTACGCAGACAAGCAGACAACTACTTTAAAAAAAAGGGTTATATTACTCAAACTTAAATCCATATGGCACCTTCTCATCCGAGTACTCCAGGCAGATGCCACACGTCTACTCATTTTCGTTCCATGCCTGCAAAAAATCCTCTCTCTCTGCTCTAATGTAAGGAGTGTCACTGCACTGTCGCTTCTGCAGCAGTCCAGGACCTGAGCTGCAGAGGTAAAACCTCCCTCTGTTCAGGGCAAGTCCACTTCTCCAACACTGAGTAATTTACAAAAGTTACCTCCTTAGCAAGAAAATCCTGGAGGAAGATCATTCGTAACAAGCTCAATGAACCTCTCACACACAGCCAGCGTGGTTCCCATGGGGCTGCCTGTGCTGGAGCACTGGGCAGAGTGGAGTGGGAGGCGAGGGGAGAGCACTGCTCCTCGCAGATGGACGTGACAAGCCAAGACACAGATTTCCTGAAATGTCCCCTGAAATCTGTGCCAGTGAGCACTTAAAATGGGCATTTCTCCTTAAGGAGTATTGTGAAGTTGATTTTAATGCTAGGGATACAGTAGCAAACATGCCCCTTTTTTTCCATGTATTTATATCCCAATTTATCAAACAGGCACGTTAGATAAACAGGCACATTTGACAAATTTCTGCTCTTTTACAAACTCACACGTTATTCTGAAATGCTACTTTGAACATTACTACTATTTAACCCAATTTTATGGCTACCACAGGAAGCAAGGTTAGGGAATTACAGAGTTTACTGCACTACGGGAATTGTGGATTGTTCCAAACACTAATCAGATAAAAAACAGATTAAAAGTCACATCCCTATTTGCACACCTCCTGTTTTGCCTCACTCTGCTTTGGCCATCCACTGCCTGACTTGAAGTGTTCCAACATAACGTAAGCTCTCTTCTGATCACCTGAAAACACTCCCCGCTTCCTTCTTCTCTCCTGTGATTGCTAGGCATGGCTACTGTGTAGAATATAGATTTTGGGCATTGTGAAAACTGTCTTATCTTAAAGTACAGTGATTTATGTAACAACATCAGATATTTACAGGTTCCTACGTATTTTAAGAGAAATTGCATATATGTAGTAAGCAAACTTAAATGGACAAAAAAAATGAGTCTTCTGATATTTACATCTCCCCAGGTCAGTCTTAGTACAATTACAGTTTGTCCTGTTGCTTTACATAGTCACACGAGGTGACCTTTTCTCTTTTAATAAGGGCACAGGAAAACAAAAGACTGAAAATGCGTTATCCCCTTTGTTTTCCCAGAAGAAAACACAAGCGAGCCCTCTATCGCATTCAGCCCTGAGGCAAAATTTTCATCTACACAAAACCCTTACTAAATGTATTCCTTACTGGAATGTTTACTAAATCTTCACCTGACTGAATACACTTCCTCCTCAGTGAGATCTTTTTTGCTTAAGTGCAGCGAGGATCCTTGGATCAGTTTTATGTAGCTATGAGGTAATACTTCACGGTACTGATTAACCCCAGTTTGCCAGGTTACTTTGGCCCAGATCCAGGTGGTAATTTGAATATTAGTCAGAACTTGATAAATAAGAACAGCAAAATTTCCCTTTTTCTTTTTTTTTCCTTTTATTTTTCATTCAACTTCATACCAACTTTCTACGGAGTTGATATGCAGTATTACTGTAACAGCCAGGTCTAACACTGTAACAACATGTTTGCTTATGGAAGTTAGTCTGGAGTGTAAAACATGAAGCCGTATTCAAGGTAATGGATTATCCGTATTTAAGCACACACAAGAGGTGGGACGGTTAAGGAGAGGTATGTTGCCAGTGGATTCTTTTAGTTGGAGCCTTTTAAAATATTTGCAGCAAAATATTTATTGGAAACATTGTAAATATTATGTTCTTAACATCTCTAATCAAAACTACCAGCAGGGTCAAACCTTTAAAAGCACTGGGAAGTTTTTAGTGGCTTTGCATCCGGAAGGATCATGCAATTAACACGCCAGCATTTGACAAAGGAATATATAATTTATATATAATATAATACATGTAATAATGAAGAATATAACATATAATTTACAATTATATGCCTGCCAGATCAAGTTATTTGAACAAGTTTTTGAAACAGCTGATGATGTAATCCAGCTGCACTGACAGTGCACGCCTCATGTAACCTTGAATACTTCAGGCGGCTTAAGAAGGCACTTCATTGTAAACTGCTTGGTCTTTGCCCCCTCGCTTTTTAAAGGAAGTTCTGTTGGCTGAGATGAAGGAAAATTTTAAAAAGAACGTTATTGACATAAAATATTAAAAGGCAGGCTTTCTGAAGCCAGCTTCAGTGCATTTTCACTTTTGCCTTTAAATTCCATTATGGCCAACGTTTTGCAGAGCATTATCAGTGATGCAGAAGACCATGCTCAAAGCAAAGTTCTGCAGTGCAAAGTGTAAAATATGCTGATGATTTAACATCTTCCACAGCCCATGTTCCTCACACGGGGGGGTCAAAAGCCAGGGTTCAGCTGGACTCACAAATACATCACCCCGAATCAAACAGAGCATCCCTAAATAGTAGCAGTCACTAACGTACACTCATTACATTAATAAATTGCTCGCTAATGGGAGCGGTGACAAGTAAGATGTGCACTTAGTGGCCCTGTTTGCAGCCCGCCCCTGATGTCTGAATGCCCGTTCTTTTCTGGGTTATGTTCTAAAGGCATCAAAGTGCACGAAGAAAATCTGCTCAGTGTTGTGAAATAAATCAAAGAGTGTCGCTTGAAAATTCCTAAAACGCTTCAGCCCTAATCTCCCAGACCAGGGAGTGGGCTTGCAGAATGCTAAACTTGCTTTTCAAAGAAGATCAAAGCAACATGAGCAACAATTAAAAACACGGGTGGAGGTGTGCACATGCGCAGGCGCATCGCGGAGGCAGTAAGAGCCTCTTTTTAGTCATTCCCGAACACTAACGTTGACTTATCTAATCACTACACGTGCAATTTGAAAGGACAGGAGACGTCCCCAAAAGGTACACAAAAAATTCCCCACCTTTATGTACAAAATGAGCTCTAGGCACATGCAACGTTTTCTGAGATACGCTCCTTCCATTAATTTTGAAAAGCTCCTTAGCTGCTAATTAAACCAGCCTAGAATTCTGTTGCTCAGTGACTCAAGGATAAATGAAGTTGAATTGTGTAGCTACACTTCCTAGTGTTACTTAGTCGTTAACTAGGGTTTAGTCTCCCAGACCTCACTGAACCCCCTGAAAGCCAGTTGCTTGCCTCACTAAACATCTGAAGAAGCAGGCTCACCCCCTGAGTGGTATCAGGCCGTTCGGCAGCTCACCAAAGCCACCGCAGAGATCTGATTTCCTCGCTTCAACTTTCAAACGGCATTTACTGTCCTGCCTGAGGCTGGTCACTTCTACCTGCACATACACCAGAAATATTTGTGCTAGAAGAGAAGTGCGCTCACACAAGAACTGCTGGTGCTAGCAGGTGAGTGCCCAAGGGGGAGTGACATTGTATGACAGGCAATACGCCTCTGGTGAGGGGACGAGGACACAGGAAAGGGGGACTTTGCAGCCAAGATGCTATTTCCCTGACAATACTGTTTGTCTGTTTTTCCCTTCTCAAGCTGGTATTGCACTGTGTGAATGAGAAAGGAAGGGGGAAAAAAAAAACCCAAAACAAGGACACAAATACCCCAACCGAAAAACCAAACAGCATCTGTGGGAAAAAGCTCTTGGAAGTTCACAGGGTGAGAAAGGAGGAGTAAAACCCCAAATGAACTCTCCTGGCTGAACTGGGTTAAGATGAAAAATGCTTCTGCTGAATCTTGAAAATTTAGGTCAGTCTTGTTTATGTGAAGATATAAACCACTGACATTTTGAGAAGCATGTGAATCGAAGTGATATTTCAGAGTTCTCTCTGAATCACTTTGGGCCACCAGGCCCTTTTATACAACCAATTTCTCCCCCTCCCCTTCGAATTAAAAAAAAAAATAAATCTGAATTGTCACTTAAACTGTAAGCAGCCACATAGTGGAGTACTGTGCTTTAAAGTCTAGTGGCAGCAGCTGCTGAAACAGTTCATATTTTTAAAATACACCGAGTGAACTGAGTAGATACGTGGGAAACATTTAACAGAAAAGAACAAAGTAGGTACAGTATTCAAAGCTATCTGCCTTTTCCTTCCTCTGTATTAATACAGGCTACATTATTCCCCGCTGAGTATCGGTGAAGATGAAGAAAAAGATAATTGATGCTTTTCCGAGACCAAACTGGTGTTATCCAAAACATGCATCACACCAGACATCCATTGCCTTTAACACAGCTCAATGGAAAGGGATTTTGATGGTGCAAATAGGACACAATCCCGTTTCACTTCAAATCCATGTGAATACTTTCAGGCTCCCTGAGTCATTTTGATAAAACACTACTTAGCAGCATCAAAACTGCCTTAGTATTTTGTCTGCCTGCACTGGGGCCTCCTACTGCTGCCACTGAAACAAACGGCAAAATTCCCATTTACTTCCATGGGAGGAGAGCCAAGCCCTTAGAAACCTTTGTATTTAAGAAAAAAAAAACAACCCCACAACATTTTTCCTCCCACTCATGGCTACAGTTCCCCTGAAAAGCCAATGGAAATGTTTAAGAAGTCAGGTGGTTAGGACTGAGCCCAAAGGTCAGGAACAAAGAACATTAGTACAGTCTTGCTGTTGGAAAACTGAGAAGCATCCTCGAAGCGTCATCGTTGTTTTTAAACAGAAAAATGTCACTCTCAGATCTAACTAGGAAGATTTAAAAATATATATAAATCTGGGAAGAAGAAATGAAGCACACATTTCATTTAGTGTCTGGATTACAGATTCTTATTAAACAAACCAGAGCTCATTATAAAATCAATATCAACTTAACCACTATACTCCCAGGAGAAATGGCAAAAAAGGTCACTCCAAGAAATTCAAACAATTTTCCTGCTGGAAGGGCACGATTTTAATTACAGATACTATTAATTAGAGCTGTCAGTAGGAAGATTGTCCTGTTAATTATCACAAATTCAGTTTCAAGTGTGATTTTGGAACCTGGAGGGCTTTTAGAAAAAAATTAAGAATTCTTGTATTCACGTTTAACAGGAGAAAAAGACTACCTTATCACCTCTGTCGCTTAAGTAAGCCAAGGCAAGTTCTCTTCTAAAACCAAATAAAAATATTTATGGCCATGGTCTCTTTGGCCAACAAAACTGATCCGACAAACTGCTGTTTTGTTCAGACTTGATCTGGAGGACACTCCTTTTTTTCCACTGGAAATGCTCTTGCTCTCTCTGGCTTTGCAAGTCATTAAAGATGTAATTTTACTTATTTAAAAAAAAATAAAATCAGTAAACATTGCAATTAAACTGAAAACCAAATCCATTCCTGAAGATACTAACTGTTACAGAAACATTCATATGTATCATTTTGTACCAAAATCTCCCTGGACCCAGCCTGTGGAGATATACTTAATATATTACACCTTTTACATGTAAGAGGTACAGGCAGACCCAAACTTTGTGAGGAAATATGAGTTTATTCCCGTATGACTCCCGACTGCCAGTGTTAATCCATCCCAACTCCAGAATACAGAAAGGCCATAATGTCTGATCCTATGCAGAACAAGAAGGTAAAATAAAACTTGACAGAAGAGTGCCAGTAGCAAGACCCTCCGGGTGCACAAGCAGACAGGGATACTACCGCAACAATGTTTACACATTCTTAAATTCTTTTTCCTGGTTGCTCTCCAAATATTTGAGGATAGCAGACAGAGCTGTGTGGTATACGACCATAACACATGCATTACCGCACCACTAACGCACCAAGAAATAAGTGGCATGATCTAAAACAAACTTCAGGAGGATGCAGCGTGTCTCTCCACCCAATACTTTTGAAACCGAAAGAGAAAGCTGGAGGTCTCTGATTTATTTCAGGAAACCTGAGTGCAGCTCTCCCGTATTCCCGGGTACGTATCCGCTACCATTGTTCTCCCAGACCCAGTCCTGGTTTCCCTCCCCATCTATCAGCATTAGATTTCATTTTATCTGAATAATGGCAGAAGGTGGCAACAGATCGGGTCAAAGGCTCTTTTCATATCAGACCCTGAAGAAGTCGATTACTCAAAAAGAGAGACATCTTCAGATAACCGTGCAATCCATTCCTCATAAACGTTAAAGATTTTTTGTTATTAATAGTGGCAGGGGTGACAGATTATGGATATTAATGTTATTTTTCAGAGAATTTCAATGGCAAGGGCTGCTTGCTTTCTTCCCCCCCCCCCCCTCTTTTTCTCCTTTCTTTAATGTCTCTAATTAGGCACGCATTTACAGCACCCGCCAGAACAGCCAAGATTAACACCCAGCAGTAAAAAGCTGCTACAGTGAATCCGCGGGAGTATGAATGGAGCGGGGAGGAGGGGTGAGGAGGGGTGTGGGGGGGGTGGGGGTGGGCAGCGTCGGAAACAAACCCACCCCCTCGGTTCCAAATACGAGAAGGGTCCCCCCGGGGGTCCGCGGGGCACCCCGCGGGAGCCTGGCCGAAGGAGGAAAGCTTGGTCCTTACCTGATAAGCAGCGGGGGCGTCGGAGCCGGCGTCAGCCCCCAGGGCCGAGAGCTTCTCCTTCAGGCGGTGATGTGCGCGGTGGCGGAGGCAGTAGGCGACCCCCGACGCCGCCAGGACCCCGGCGATGCAGGCGAGGGAGAGGAGGGTGAGGAGGAGGAATTTGGCGGACTCTGCCTCTTCCCCGCGCTGCGGGAGCGGCGGGACGTGGCTTTTCTGCAGGGGAGGAGAGAGAGGTAGCGCCTGAGTTGCGCGGTTGCGGTGAAGCGCGGAGGGGGAAGACCCCGTCGGGGGAAACCTCCGGCAGCGCTAACTTTCAGCCGAGGATGGAGGCGAACGGACGGGCAGGGACAGCACTGCCGACATGCCCCCTCCATCCCCTCCCCTCCCGGCGGCTTCCATTTAACTACCAAAAGGCGGAGGCGGGCGCGCTGGCTGCGCGGAAGCACCGCGGCGCGCCCCGCAGCTCCGCGCCCCCACCCTCCTCCCGCTGCTTCCCCTTCACAGCCCCACAGGAACGCATCCAGGGCCAGGGGCTGCCGGGGGGGCAGCAAGGGAAAATCCGATTATTTTTTTCTCTCGGAGTGAAAAATAAAACAAGGAACAACAGAGACAAAAAAAGAAGAAGAAGAAAGTAGTTGGCGGTCCTTCCTTTTGTCTGTTGTAGAAGGAAAAGGATAAAAAAGCCCGATAGTTTCAAACTCCTCCAGATTACTATTATTTTTGCAGCTATAGGAGAGAATCCTTCTAGTGCATTTCACTTGTCTCCATGTGCTAAAAAGTTGTACAATAATTTCCCCTCATTAGCTTCATTATAAGCTATATTAGCAACAATTAAAAACGCAACATGAAAATGAAAAGACCAGGCGCGCAAATTGCAGCAAGACTCATTTGGCCTGCATTCCCCCTTTCACAATTACCAGGGAAATGAATTGAAAAGCACGCCCCTGCCTCAGTCCTGGTTGCTACAAGATGAGAACAATTAGCAAACTCCTTTCCACCACCTAATTTCGCGTGGTAACAAAATGGATTTTTCCCCATGAATGCCTAGCCGGCCTATTCATTATCTCTCCTCTATTAGTAATTTTCTGCTCCGTATTCAGCTAGCCAGCTCTTAATTTCCTCCTGTCTTGCAGTGTACACAGTGGCTCTTATGTCAGGCCCGGTCCATTTTTATCTTGTAATCATAAAGGCCACCAAAGCAATTATCGCTGGTCTTGACTGTAAAAGCTTGTCATTAATTAGCCTCCTTGCCTTCAGTGCTGCGGATTAGCCGGGGCTGAGGCTGAGTTAATGGAAATGCAGGTTCAATAAGACTCCCGGATTTTCTTGCCTGGATGCGCCGAGCGGAGGAGGATTGCCGGGTTTGTAAACCCCGGGCGGCGGGGGGCGGGCGCAGGGCTCGCCGGGGCCAGGCATGTGCCGCCCGCCTCCGCGCCCGCGCAGCCACCGCCGGACCCGCCGCCTCCCTGCCTCCCCTCCCCTAAACCGCAGCCGGCCCCTCCTCCAAATCCCAACAGCCACCAGGAGGACGGGGCTACCCCCGCCCCCCAACCCACCGCCCGGCCCCGTGGGGGAGAGAGGGTAGCTCAGAGGCCGCCTTCCCGCATCCCTTCCCCCCGTCCTCCCCACCCCCCTCCCCGGCTCCGTGGCCCAGCTGGGCACCTGTCCCGGCCGTACCGCGGGGAGCGCGCCCTCGGTCCGCACCGCTGCCCGCCCTCCGCACCGCGCGGGGGAAGAAGGGCCGGAGGTGGGGGTTGCAAAGGAGACCCGGGAGGGGCAGCAACGACGGCAGCTCCCGCCGCGTTGGCCCTGGGGGCCCGGGGTAGTAAAGGGCTGCTGCGCTCTGCCATTAGCATCTCCGTGAAAGGCCGTCGTCCCCTCGGGGCCAGAGGTCGCAATCTGCATCTGAATAGGCAGCGCCCGCGAAAGTGCCGGCGCCCCCTCCCCGAGTGCTG
Source organism: Hypotaenidia okinawae (assembly GCA_027925045.1). Lineage (NCBI taxonomy): Eukaryota > Metazoa > Chordata > Aves > Gruiformes > Rallidae > Hypotaenidia > Hypotaenidia okinawae. Next base: position 10,969,772 of record BSDF01000002.1, read on the forward strand.
CGCCCCGGGACGTTAATCCGCCTCGCCGCGGCGTTTGGTCTCCCATCAGCAAGGCCGGGACAAGCCGCCCCCCACTGCCTGCCCCCGGGACCCCCCGCGGACCGGCCCCGCTTCCCGGGCGGCTCGGGCCGCCCTCCCCGCGTCGGACCCCGGGCGCGCGCAGGACATCGCCGCCGGCGGCAAGGAAGAGGCCGGCGGGTAATTTCGGGCACTTCTACATCTCTTCTCTCTCTTGCTTTCACAACCGCGGCTTTAAACCGTTTCCCTTCGCCGGCTGCCGTGTGAGAGCCGCACAGGCACCCGGGGAACCGGCTGTGCGAGAGAAACAATGACAGTGATGGGAGCAAAGTGCTGTCAAATGCCCCGAGTAAACACGAGGGAGAAAAAGGGCGTGCTTGCCTTTCTTCCCTGAAGTTATAGCGATTTTAGATGTTTCCAACTTCCCGGCAGCTGCCGTCCCCGGAGCTCACTGCCCTTAACAAAAGCAGCGCTCGCCGAGACACCCCGCATGGCCCCCGCGAACGGCGGCCCCCGGGAACGGGGGAAGAGTTTGAGCCCTTCCGTGGGGTGTTTAAGCATTGTTAACAAACCGGTAAGCATCCTCCGTGGGCAGCCAGTGTAGCCGCGTCCCTAGTGATGGGCACTTGCAAAGAGCGACCCGTCTAGGGGACCGGCGCCACCGCCCGCCCGACGCCCCGTGCGCCCTGGAAGGGGCTGGCGGCCCCGCAACGGGAGGGAAGGGGAGGACGGGCACAGCCATTACCCGCCGCTCTCCCGCCTGCACGGCAGCCCGGCGGCGTTCGCCACGTCGGACTTGCTGGCGGAAAAGGGACAGGGGCTCTTGGGATGGGTCCGCCGATCCTTCTCCCCGCTCCTTCTTCCTTCCTCCAGCTTCACGAGGAGTGCCTCCGGGGCCTCTGCCATCGGGGCACGGAGGGTTCCCGTCCTGTCCTCCCTCCAGGGGAGGGGACGGTTGGTGCTCAGGGGCACCTCGGGAAGCCCCCACGCCGCCCCCGGGAAACACCCCGGTGACTGCTGCCAGCTGCGCGACCCCGCATGATCCGCCGGGTAAAACCGACGGTGGAGCCCCACCGCCCGGCTCCGGGCTGGGGGCACCCGGTGCTGCAGAGGGCAGCGGGGGGCCCGGCCTCTCCCGGCAGTGCTCCATCAGGAGACCTTCGGGAAACAGCCATCACTGCCCCCAACTCAGCTGGAAAAACCCGCTGTCCTTTCATCTTGCTTGATGTCTGTCCAAACATCAAATTACGAAACGAGTAAAAATTAATCCGAGTTAGTTACCAGCTTCCTCCCTCCCCCCAGTCAGGAGCACAGATTTCCCCACCTCACCTAGACCCCCAATTCCTCCCTGCAATAAGGCCCCAGCCTGAAACGAAGCCCAGGGTTAATTAGAGGCGTCCTGTCAGACTTGACTTGAAATTGAAAGAAAAATGTTTAAATATTTATGAATTTGACATTTACAGTCGGATGTCTTTTAAAGCAGAACACCTCTCCCTGTGCTGGTTGGGGCTGCCATGGTGTGTGTGCCTGGGCTGGAAGGGGAACAATAGCTGTTGCATAACAAGAAAAACAAATCACCTTCTCCCCCCCACAACCCCCAGGCTTAACAGATAAATAGACCACATAAATTACACGTAATTAAATATTAAACTCAGCTACATATAACTGTGCATTTAAAAAACTTTATATAACATAATATATTGACACTCCTCTGAATTATTTTTTTTTCCTTGGAAAATTGTGTGGTATCACAGAGAACCTTAAGAGGATGGCTTAAGGAAATGATTCTAAATACAGAGGTTTTGGAGATGTTCAGCCATTCCCTCCATGCTTTTAAATGATTGGCCTGAGATGAATGCTAGAAGGCAAAGATTTACCCTCAGAACAACATTATACCTACCACTTACACTCAACAGCGTTTGCATGATGTACCCGCTCCTGTCATGGGTTGTAATTTTCTATTTTTTTTTTTAAAGGGAAGAAAAAATGCCTAGGATCTGATCTCATGTAGGCTTTCCCAGTCCCTCGACAGCACGTTATTTTATACATACACCCAAAAGTGAGTCAGTAACTAGAACAGCCATAGTGCTGGAGTCACAAATCACTGTTCTAATCAAAGAGCAGTGTCCCGTTCTGCGGTGTCATCCCATGATGCAGCAGAACAGCCGACATTTCAAACGAATTCCAGGCAAATGTCAGTAAATATTTAATGTAGGCTTTCATGTAAATAAGTTCTCACACCTATGTTGGAAGTGCGCGAAGAAGTCTTTGTAAGAGCAGAGAGGAGCTCCCCATGCAGTGATGTGAAAGCTCACCTTCCAGATGCCTCAGCAGAATTACACTTCATCATTTCCGTTAGGACACGAGGCCTGACTTTGGTCCTTACTGAAGCAAGACTCAAACTGAACTAGGGGTTTTGTTTTGCTTCATAAATTAAAAAAGACGTTCCTGGTTTACAACCCAGTTTGCCAGTTAGTGCTCCTGACCTCTTCCAGTTTGCAAGAGATTGGCAATACGATTCATTCTAAAAAAATCCCAACTCCAAGTTGGTTTTTTTTTTTTCAATTTTCACATGCTTTGGTTTTCACATTTATATTAGACATCTTTGTTTCTAAGCAGAAATTTAAAAAAATGCAGATTTCTGTGTAAACATGGGCAAAAAGATGAACTTCGGGATAGGATTTGTTTCAAAATATTAGAACGTTAAAAAAACTCAAGAGGTACTATTTTTAATTTGGAATTCACCATAGAATCTAATAAATGAGAGAAGTGAGGTGGAAATAATCATGTATTAATTCTGTGCATTACAAAATCTTTTCAGAAGCTATTATCAGAGCAAGAGGCATTGTGGTTTGGATTCAGGGTGGGAGAAATCCTTTGTGCAACTGAAAGCTATTGTTCCTCTGTGCAGATGAAATTGTACTTGCAAATCTGCCATTCAAGGAGGGAAAAAAGTGCCTAGGCAGAAGAATTCTACAAGAAAATCATTATTCTTAAAAATCAACTTCACTAAAATAAGTTTTAGTTCATCAGGTTTTGGCTTTTTTTTTTTTAAAGAGGATTCTTTGCTAACAGTTACAGCCACTGACATTAGAACAACCCATAAAGGATATGTGTATTATTTCCTTAATATAGAAAGTGTGAAGAAAGGGATATGCGTGGGTGTGTATGGAGAGATATATATAATATATATTCATATATACACACACATCTGTGTATGTCTGCTCGCTTAAACAAACCTAAATTCCCTCCTAGTAATTTCCCTCTGTAAGGTTAGCTGGAAAAAAAGGCTGAGATACACTACACTGATTAAGTTTTGTTAGATTATTAGAAAACCAGAGAAACACTTTACGTCAGGAGGAGCCTGATCTGGCCCCAGGAAACTTACAGATTTCCCCCCACACCCTCCCCCAGTAAAATAAGAAAACAAACAGAAGGGAAAGCAGCATCTCCCTTGGTTTTGATTCCTGCTCCTCCTCCCCTGCTTTGCCCTCCTGGTCAGGTTAGACTGGGACAGCAGGGCCTGAGGGATGCTCAACCTTCAGGGGGATACTGTGTTCCCTGTGCTTAGCACTGCGCTCCCAAGCTGTACCAGCCGGCTACTTGTTGGTGGTTTAAGGTACTATCTTTAGAGTTAGTATGAGGTTTCTGGGGCCGCTGTCCTCTGCCTTCCTCTTCACAACCCCCTCAGAAAGCTCCCCTGGTGCCAAGATCACTTTCAGCAGATGTCAGTTCATCACCTGAAATGAGGTCAATTTAATGCTTTTACTCAGGAGGATGAAATCGGATGGGAAGGTACTTTCTGCTTCTTTTAGGGGTCGGAAAGATTAGACAAATCGACAAACACAAAAGGCAGATGGATTTCTGGGAACTGCAGCTTATTCAAATCACTGAGAAAGGTCACTGCAAGAGCCGCAGATCTATTCATCTGTAGGGGTACAATGATCTTTCCACAACCTTCAACACCACAAAGCACTCTGGAGCGTCTCTATACCTTTTAGTAGGATTAATACCACGAACAATGACTGAATACAATCAAGAATTCAGCGAGTTCAAAGATCCCTTGATCAATGGTAGGTATTTTCTTCTGGCTTCCTAAAGGCAAACAGAAGTGAAGTCTCTGGTTAGAGTTACAAGATATTATTGCTGTTATCCTGAATCCCACTACAAGGTGATGCTGAAATGCCAAAATGTCCAAGAACCCCAAAGAACTTTGTGGCATGGAAGGAATAAGGTTGTGAAAGAGTAAATTTAGGGAGCATCAAGATTCTCCTGAGGATCTTTTTTTTTTTTTAAAATCAGCATTTAGTTAAAAATTATGGCACAAGAGACTACAGCATCACTGAGACACAGAAGGGATAATGCACGACTCGGGAAACTGGACAGCCACATCCACGTCTGTGGAAGAGGTAGGTAAGCTGGAGCCGGAGAAGTGTGGCCCGTCCTGCCCGAAGCCGCGCAGTGCGCCTCCAGCGTGGCAGCAAGAAGAGGAGAGCGCAGAGACACCATGGTGAAGAAACTTCAATTCCCATCTCTAAGGACTCAGGAGCAATTAGGGGAAAGCAGCAGAACGAGCGCACCAGGAAGCGGGTTTCATGCTCAGCCCAGGCATTGTAAGCCAGAGTGAAACAGATAAATAGAGGGACTCAGCAGGTCCAAGTCTCAAAGTGTCAGAGCCTGAGCCGAGAAGGGCTGTCAGTGATGGCCGAGCTTAATCAAATACCTTCGGCAAGCAAGCAAAACACAAGCCGTAGTGCCAGCGCTGATCTAATACTGATGCTGAAGGCACATAATTTAGGGATTAGATAAAGCGCCCTTAAAACCGAGTGCCAAAAGGGAGCCGTCTCTCGGTAACACGCTGGCAGAGCCCGAGGGGCCCTCAGTGGAATAGCCGCCCCGTCTCGCAGGGAGCCGGGCCGGGCCCTGAGGCTCCCAGGCCGCCCCCGCCCGGGGCCGGGGGTCCGGCTGTCGCCTCCGGTCCTCAGGGCTCCAAGCCGTAAGCAGGCCAAGGGGAGAGGAAAGGACACGTCCTCACCACGCCGGGACCACTGCCCCCTCGGCCCTCTCCCGTCTAACGACCCCGAGTCCGGGGGCACCCCTGAAGCATCGTTCGGCCAGGGGCGCCCGGCGCTTTCGGAGCCGCGTCCGCGGTGCCGGAAAGAAGCGAAGCGGCCCGCCCTTCTCCCCTCCCGCAGCCCCAGCTCCTCCGCGGAGACCCGGCCCGGATGGCGGCGGCGGCTATCCCCATCCCGCCCGCCCCCGCACCTTTCGGCCCGCGCCGCGCACACGGCTCCCACGCGAGCCCCAGCCAAGCCGCCTCGAAACACGGCGCTCCCGCCCCCCCGGTTCTCCGCCGCATTTACCTGCTGCCATGGCGCCGCAGCCGGCGTGCCGGGACGGGCTCCTCCCTGGGAGGGCTCGGAGCACCTCGGCGGGCTGTAGCAATCCTCCTCCGGTGCCAAAACTTGCCCCTCTCCTCCCCCCACCCCCCTCCTTCTCAGCGGAGACAAAGGCGGCGGCAGGCACAAGCGCTCTTCGCAGCCCACAGCCGCCTCCCGGCGCGGCGCGGCGTGGGGAGCCGGCGTCCCCGGGCGGCCCGGCGGTCCCCGCGGGACGCGGGCGCGGGTGGAGGATGCCGGCGCGCCCCGGCGCTGCCCTCCTTATATCGGGCCGCTCGCAGCCCCTGCCGGCTGCCGCACATGGCCCATCCACCGGTTGCTATAGCGATGCCTCCCCTCCACATGTTGCTGGCGGCAATTGGCTAGGGAGGTCTGGGCTGTTCAGAAGCCCTTCGCCGGAGTGAAGCAATGAATGGACACGGGCTGTGTCACTCATTTGGAAAAGCTGGCTGGGGTTTCTGTTGTGGATGCAGGTTTGGGGTTTTTTTTCTTTCTTTTTTTTTTTTCTTCTTTTCTTTTTTTTTTCTTTCTTTCTTTCTTTTTTTTTTTTTTACGCGTCCCCCAATTTCTTTTCTTTTTTTTTTTTTTTTTTGTGTGTGTGTGTTTGCTACTCCTGCAAGATGGAAGCGGAGGGTAGAACAATGACAGAAAGCCAAAAATAAAATCAAACAAGGGCAGCAAGGAAAATCTAAAGATCATTTGCATGACAATACAGCAAATAAGCCCACAACGTTTATTCCTGAAAATAATTTCCTCTGTAAAAAAAAAAATTACAAAATCACACAGCGCCAAGCGAAGGAGGTCCAAACTTTTACCCCTCCCGTCCTGGTTCTTCAAATAACACAGGACATCAAGAAGAAGCAGTGTGCTGCGACCAGCCATGGGACAGTGGCGGAGCCCGGTTAAATAAATCACGGCAGGGACTGCTGAGAGCGGGAGCGGTGCCGGTGCAGGCGTGCGGGGCCGCGCTGTGCTCGGCGCTGCACACCCCCAACTCCGACTTAAAGCCGCTTTTCGCGCTGCTGCCCGGGGCAGCACCGACCCCCCTGTAACGAAACGGACCTCGCACTCTTCCCCGTCCCCCTCAAATTACAGCCGACAAACACGCTGCGGGGGCACCCCAGGAAGCGGGAGCGGTGTGGAGTGCCCCGGCTGCGGGAGCGGGACAAGAACAAGCGGGGAGCGAGGAGGGGACTGGTGACAGCTCCTTGGGAAGACCTTTCAGGCACCCCCGATGAAGCACCCTACCGCCTCCTCCACCCCGTTATGTCCCATTGGCCCTGCAGACAGGGCAGAGCGGCAGAGGGGGTACCCTCCTTTCCCTTTCCCTTTCCCTTTCCCTTTCCCTTTCCCTTTCCCTTTCCCTTTCCCTTTCCCTTTCCCTTTCCCTTTCCCTTTCCTTTTCCCTTTCCCTTTCCCTTTCCCTTTCCGTCCCGCCCCCCGGCTGCCGCCGTGCCCTAGCCTCCTCCGGCTCGGGCAGCAGCAGCCTCTTCGCGCCCCCCCGGCAACACCCTCCAGAGCTGAGAGACGCAAATGACAGAGGGGGCGCCGCTCCCCCTTCGCTGGGAACACCCCACCCTCAGCTGCAGGGCAGCCCCGCCAGCGGCGGGACGGTGCGGAGGAGGCGGCGGGCTGGGGTAAAAGGGGTGGACGGGGCGGGCCGGGCCGCCCCCTTTCCCACACCCCCGCCTTACCGGCAGCCGGCGGGGGCGCGGCCCGCTGCAGCTCGCGCGGCCCCGGCGGCCTCTTCCCGGAGGGAGGGGCGGCTTGGACTCCTCGCGGGTACCCCGGTGACACTGCAGCAGCCCCATGGATCTTTTCCTTTTTACCCCCTGTCCCCCCGCCCCGCTCCGTATTCCTGCGCGCTGCGCCGCCCTGAAGCCCGCGTCTTGCCAGGGACACGAGCCTGTTTGGGAAGCCAAGGAGGGGCGACGACTGCCTGTACTCCCAAAGTGCATACCCTCCCCGCCCCGAGCAACACGTCACCTAAACCTATAGGACATCGCCGAAAGTGTCAGTCATCACCATTTACCGCCCAGGGTTGTTCTGCCACACGCAGAAAGTGCAGAGTAGCTGTGCCATAGGCTCACCCCAATGACCACCCGCACACCGACCATTCCCATTCCACACGTAGGGAGATGCTCTTCCCACCAACACCCTTTTTGACAATAAGGTTTCCAAGAAGAAGAGGTTCTCCTCACCCTCCTACCTGCCTTCTGCTCATGGAAAACCCTCCACGTTCCCACCGATTAACGCAAACTTGGCTTCTCCAAACATCTAATCAACTCAATTTTTAGTACACGGCATCAACGTGTTACTTTGTCAGTCTGTCACCCGATAGCACTCCTCTTCGTCTAACATTATCCTGCCCCAGTAAGAGCCACAGCATACATAATTTACTTACTAACCTGTATTACTTAAGTTGAAAGATAAATGAACCCGCCAAGAGATTTCATTAAAGGGACACGTGTGTTTGCATATTGATCCTCCTAATGAACTGTCTGAAACTGATAAATACTTCCATTAGCTTTGTAGTTTATATTTCTTATTTACAAATACATTAATTATGATTTCCAGGGCAAATATTGCATTTTTTTCCTAACTGTCAAGTGCTGGACTGGTTGAAGATTAAGTTGACTGGCCAAAAGTGTCAAAAGACAGCAAAACACTATTTAAAATACATCTCTTTTTTAACAGTGAAATTTTGAGAAATTTGTAGTGAAATTTATAATACTTCTCATTATATGTAATTTTCATTACTTTCATCACATGCTAAATGCAACCTTTGAAGGGATGGCAAATATCTCTGAGAATTATGTCACAAGGAAGAAATTTAAATATAGATTATTTAATATGCTTTCATTAAAACCATAAAATATCCTGCCAGATAGGAGAAATAATTTTCAATAGTTTACTAATTTAAAACTTAAAAACTGTTTAAAAAGTTTTCATAGTGGTGTTACTCATGGCTCACTTGCTGCTACTTAGTAAAATTTAATTTTCAACGCAGTAGCTTACATTTAGGTGATATAAATACATTTCCTTGTGATGCATTGTAAATGGGAAAACAAAAAAAAGTCACACCAGCAGCATTTCAGTATAAAATTTGTAGAAAGTTTCACAACTTTTTCTTGGAAAACACTTGAAATCAAAAGTAAAAATGAGTTTGAGACAGTTTCTCTGCTTTTAGCGCATTTAAAATACCAGAATTTTGAAGATTTGCATTAACATTCCCCGAAATTCCAGGTCTGTATTTGAGCTATGCCTAAACTAAAAATATTCAAGATCTTGAGATTTCATTCAGAATGATGCTGAGACCTATTTCCAGTTGGCACGGAACGAACCTATTGCCTGAGGTCCAGCAATGTTTGTTCGGACTCCCTAAAAATCTGTTCTTCAGAAGGGGATGCTGAAAGCCACACTGACTTTCTTGCCTTGATTTCTGACTACAAATTTTAAGTTTAGTCACATCTTTCTGCAAATGTGCACACAATGTATAGCATGGAATAGATTTGCTTTCTTTTAAAGGATGGGTGGTAAAGCTTAAAGGCCATTTAATCTCATTTGTTGTTTGTTTAAAAGCTTTATCTACCTTGCTCCTTAAATACAAATCCACGTATGTTGCAGAGGATTTCCCACAGACTTTCTGTCCGTGAAGATCTTAAGAATAATGTTGAATTTCCTTCACCTCTATGAACAGAAAGTCTATTCCAAAAATTAACTTCCTACACACGTTTTTCTGAGATTACCTCAACTTTAGGAATACCTGTATTAAGAAAGGGACAGAACACCCATGTCTAGAAAACACCACACCTTCGTATAAATAAACCCAACTGTAAATTGAAAATGGGTTTAGCAGCATTTTAACCATGAAACTTTGCTGAAGTTTATGTCTTATCTTCTCATGCTCATCTGTGAGGATCAGCACCAGACACTTTCTATTTCCAAGTGAATTCTAGAGCTCTTAGCTTTATTAAGAAAATTATTTCATTCTGGCTAAGATTTGAATCTAATTAATCTGTCTTGCATTTAAAAAATGATAACTACATTCAAGCTGCATGCTAGTCTTCAGAGACAGCTTAAAATATTAATTAAGTAAAGAGTGCGTTTTCCATTTATTTTAATTACATTAATACAGTTTCAATAAATAAAATAGTTCCATGCTTCATCAAATCAAACAAACTTGAATGTATTTTTTTCTATTGATTAGTGCTCTTTTCACTTCGGCCCTTTTGACTGTTTATTTTTAAATAGGAAAGAGATGTAGAAGTGTTTGTGGGTTCTCATTAGTGAAATGAGGTCCAGGGGTCTGAAAAGGTCAGTTCAGCCTTCTAGGAGGCTGATACAGCTCTGCAAAAGTGGCTTTATAAAGGTAATAACTGATATAAAACTGGATGCCTTCATGGACTTTTTTAAAGAAATGAGGATTTCATGAATTTTGGTAAATTAAAAAAACCAAACCAACAAACTGATAGATCCCTATGATCCACTTGCCTGTGATGCTCACTTATCCACAGACAAAATATTGCAAAAGTGGATTTATCACGCTTTTAATGACATGTTCTAGATTTGCAGGCAAACACTTTTCTCAATACAAACCACAGGGCAAGGCAGAGGCTGTCTAGTTAGTAGCTACATCAAAAAAAGTGTCATTCTTCCTAACTCAATCATAATTCTATCCTTCAAATATTTGATCAGCAGCATCAGCTGAAGGAAAACTAAATATTGAAGAAAAAGTTTTTAAAAATACCTGGGGAGTCACAGCTGGTGTTTTGAAACATGTCCTTCATACATTTCATGACAGTTTGAGTCCCCCTGTAATTCAGGGCCTAATCCTGCCCACCTCAAAAGGAGAAATTCATTACAAATCAACAGAAGGAGTCAGAACAGCAACTGGAACACAGTATTTCCAGGGTCTGCCTTTATGTAAATCAATATTTCATTAAAAAAAATACTTGCAATGTTAAACCCTTAATTGCATTGCGATTAGGTTTATATTCACGGAACATAGATAAAAATACTAATTTAAGTTTTAACATGAGACTAAATACTGTTATCATGAAAGACTTATTAAGAAGCTTCTATAAAAATGCCAACTCGAAACCTGCTTAATGGTAAAACATTATGAGAAATGCAGGATTTTACACCGTGATCTTGTTACAGTAAGATGTGGCTATCATTGAAATGCTGCACTTCTTTTACGCATCAGTACTGCATGTGCCAAGAATTCAGAGAAGTGTTAGCTGTCAGTTTTCCCTACTATAACATCAGCAGATTAGTTTTGTTAAAGTGCTATTTTAATATTGTTGTGAAAAGGGTATTTATTTCTCCTTCCCTGAGATGAAAACAAACTCGTACAGTTTACATGTAAAAAAAGTATTTTCAGAATAGTAGCCAGTGCTGCAAATCCATATGAGATCTTAAATCAAGATGTGTTTTTTTCTGCCTTTGACACAAATATTGCTCTTTCTATCTTATCTTCTAATACTGGTAGCCTCAGGACAAACATAGATTATGTTAGAAAATTGTCCTTCATTATATTGATCAAAATTCACTTCCAGCCTACCTGAATCTGGTGTTAGACCATTTTTATTAGTTTTAAATTGTTTGTATTATAAATTCAAAATAACAAAATGCCTTCATAAATAGTTTGAAGTTCCAAAGCAGATGGTTTACCAAGTTCTTACATGCTTCGTACAGTGCCACTTAGTTTCCTTTTATCCTGATATTCCATTTACAACTGCAGAGAAAGACCTTCTTTTTGGAAAACACAGCAGTGCCTCTTACAAAAATATATTAGGACAGCATTTTAATTAGTTTATGAAGTTTCAGCAACTGTCAGAATTACAGAGGGCTGTTAGACCAGTTAAAGTTCACGCATCAGTAGTAATCCAACGTATTTAAGATTTCTAGTTGGTGCTGCCATTGCTTTACCATCTCTGATAAGGGTCTTGCTTTTATGTTGTGACAATTAGAAATGGTGGAAGCTTGAACAGCATTAGCAATCACAGGTGTTATTATCACCAGTAATATTGTCCTGGAGCTGGGCTTTCACTGATAATTTGGCCAAGCTGCCAGACACCTGGTGAAATTCTTCTTCACTAGATCTAACAAAGACATCAGCCCCTTTCCCACCCCAATTCTCTATTTTAGAAAGCAATTTGCCAGGGTTTTCCTCTTCAATTTCTCCTCCTACTTAAGGAAAAACAAAATGCCCCTTTCCTGGGAGCAGTCCCTTGGTCAGTAATGCAAGTAATGCTATGCATGTGCATGGCATTTTTAATCTAACTAGATTCCTGAAAGTAGGAACACTTACCAAAATGAGAAAGAAGACCCTGACACATATAGGAAGGAGGGTAGAGACTAGATAACTTTCTGAAAGTCCCTTTTCTTATCTGAGTCATACAACCATTCAACAACATTGAAAAACTTTGCCATTTCAGGCTGTAGAAACAGGAAGGTGACTACATCACTTTATGCAACCATAAGCTATAAAACCTAGATAAATAATTACGTGTGACAGGATGGTAAAATGAATGTATCACACAGTCATTTTAAAATACGTGCTTCAAATTTATGCCTTCAGATTATATATGAAATCAGAAAGACTGTTGAAAAAGTACTTATCCTATGTTTTGCATTTTGCATGCAATGAAGCAGGTGTATAGACATTCATTAGATTTTTTCAATTAATTTCAAAACAAAGGTTTTATAAGTGTGGACTTAAAATTCCATTTAACTGACTTAAGACTTCAGAATCACTGCTTTATCGACACAGGTGTGTCAATTTACAGTAAGCATAGGTATGGTCCGTCAGCTTTTACCCGTACTCTGACACTTAATGTTTGAAGCAATTATCTCTGGAGTCCCATTTTTAAAAAAAAATGGAAGGAGAGAAACTGTGCTGATTTATACAAACAGCAGCTTTCACCCTTCAATAGTGATCTTAGAAGTGGCACTGGAAGCTATGTCCATATGGATTCCCATAACTGTGTCAGAGTTTTGGAAGGGCAAGGAATGAAGGGGTCATGCCAAGGCTTGAGAAGACACACACTGACAAGCCTCTCAGGCAAAGCTAATTTCAGAGGGAAAGTCAGAGCTTCTGAAAAGAACTTCTGTTTATCACATTTTTGGTGATTTTCTCAGGCTTTTGAAAGAAAAAACCCCAAGTTTTCTCTCCTTTTAGACACTTGCTCTGTGTATGGTAACTTTGTTCAAAAGGTTTTCCAGTAAGTCTCCAACACCTCTCTTAATTCAAGGTTGGATTTAAACTCGTCACTAATAGGAATGATACAACCCTTTCAAATGCAGAGCTCAGGAATATTTAGGAGTTCACTGTCCCAAACCACATCCTGAATTTACTTTTCCACAATGAATTAGATACTCTCCTAAGTTTAATGAGTTACATTTCATTGCAAATTCAATGAAATTAATGAGAAACAGTACTTATGGACAAAATTCCTCTGTAAGTCCTTCCAGACTCCCTCTGACCCTGTCCTCAGAGCACCTGAAGGCACTGTGGAGATCACGGGATGGACTTTAAGCACACCCAGGGAAGAGCTTTTGTGTTTGAAAGTGTAAAGCTCCCCTGAGCACACGAGAGGCCAGGAAATAAGTGGCACAATCAAAGCTTACACCTTTTCCTACTACCTAGCCCTGATTGTAGGACAAAAGCTCACTAGGGCCTGACTTTAGGAAACTATACCTTAAAGTATTGCATCGCTTAAAACCTAAGTGTACCAGAGGATTTTACAGTTATAACTATGATGAATAGAAACGTAATGGTGTTTAGCTGAGCAAATGGAGATGATGTTGTTGAGAAAAGGACATGTGAAGGAATACTTGAAGTTCTTAATTTCCCATTGTCATTATCTCTAACTCATTATTTTTCATAGTTTTATTCCTTTAAGTTAAACCTTGGGATTGATTATCCTGTCTTCTGTTTCACTAAGCCAACCATGACCTGGCAGTACTGAGGACTACTTCGCTGCAACGCCACTATCTATGATCCCGGATACATGCTTGTGCCTTTCACCCTACTTTCTTGCTTCCAAAAACCCAAATCCACGAGCCTCAGAAAGCCCTTTAGGTCACTAGGTAAGGGCTTAAGTGGGGTGCCTCCAGTTCTTTGATGTCTTGCTGGTCTGAAAGGGCTCATAACAAACCTAATTTCTTTTCTTTCATGTTCAATATATTCATTACTCTACTGTTGATCACAATTAAAAAACAACTGAAACAAAATATCGTCTCTTTAGAAAAGTTACCATAGAAACAACACCAGAGAATTCCCTTTTAAAATGTCAAGATTTCCCTCACATTTAAACACGGACTCCCAGGCATTACTCATGCACCATTAAAAAACTGCAACATATCCAGTGAGTCATTAGTTTAAAAATATATCCATAAACATGCACGCTTTCAAAGATAGAGTTGGTTTTGTCTCAGTAAATATGTATCACGACATGACCCAACTATTGATTTTTATCTTGCTCTGTTTTACATCCCCAGAGAAAACTTGGAACGCTCATGTCTCTTGTTCAAACACCTGATTGAAGAAGGAGAGAACAAAAATCAAGAGTGACAAAACACACAGAATGTGAGAAACACCAGCAAAAGGCAGAGAGGAAAACTAACTCTGAATGCATATTTACATGGTAGTAGAGGAGATGAATGGAAAGAAAAGTGTCTGAACCGAGACACGGCGCAGGCATTCTCCACACATGGAGAGAATTTTAACGTGTCATAAAGTAAGAAAATTTTAAATGGAGAATTTTCCTAATTATACTAATCAAGGCTCTAGTACTGTGCTATATCAGTTATTTTCCATTTCTTTGTGCCAATCTGTAGTATAACATTAATCTCACATACTTTTCTGCTCCATCCTTCTTCCGTGGGATAGCTGGCAAACTCTGACAGATTTTGGCAGAGGAGAAGCAGCTCCATCTGCATAAGACACTTTGATCATATGGAAGCAGAAGAAAATATACTGGAGTCAAAGTGGAAGGTGCTCCACAAGTAATAGTAATGCAAATTTAAAGAAAATTCAGAATTGGCCACAAAGAAAGCTGATAAATAGTTTATTCATAAAGTCTTGCATATTTAAAGGAGATAATAATATAAAGGCACTGTGCCTTCCCTTTGCATTACTGGCTCTGCTGTAGATAAATAGCATGGCTGAATGGAACCAGATTAATGATAATAAAGACAGTTTTCTCATTTTCTTTGTAGTAGATCCAACCTGAAAATGAGGAAAAACAACAAAATTGAACTAATTTTTGTTCTGCAAGCTCTTGTAGCAGAGCATTTCTTAATGCAAGGAGTCTTCAAAATTCACTTCTGAATTTTAGTGGTAGAAGTCCTCCCATTCCTGCTCAGACCTTTTTTTTTTTTCCTTTTTTTAGCCCTCTTTCTTTCTTCTTTTTCCCTCCTGGTTTGTCACATATTCAGAGAGAGAAATAAACACTGAAGGGCAGATATAAGAAAAAAAATAAATACAGTTTAAAAAAAAAGCGCCAAACAAAATTATTTTTCTTTCTTCCCATACCCACTTTCTGCTGAGCATTGAAATTTGTCCAAGATGCTGCAAACCTGTCCCATATTAAAGAGAAATTTAAAATACAATGTTTTATCACATTTTTAGCCACTTATTAATTTATACAATCACCATACTCTGATTGTTAAAATATACTTTTAGGTTTTTGCTGTCAGAATTGTGTTTTCTGTTCCCATTTTAACTGAATGGCATGGAAAAAGAAGAAGAAACACAGGGAATGAAACTGAGACTATGTGAAGGTGAGGAGAGATGCAGTGTCAGGGCATGTGTATGCAGAAGATGTCAACAGAAAAACATATTCTGGAGTGACACCACATTTTAAATTAACTTTTAGATTTTGATTATTACTTTCCTGTCAATCAGAATGATAAATACACGTAGTGTTTCTCCTCCTAAAGCCAGGAAGGGCAGTGCATAGTGCAGCTGTAACTGAGGTATCTTTGCAATCTTCCTGCTGATTTAATTTTGTACCATTTCTAAGAAGAGAGTGTAGGGTTTTGGAAATATTTAGATATAGTTTTTCACCAGCACTGCTCTCATGAACCTCCCACATTCAGGCCAAACTGTGCCCCAGCCACACCGATAAAAGGCTTTACTCAACCATGACCAGCAGGAATGCAGGGAAAGGTTTAGATATGAAACACAGGCGTATTGTGGCAAAGTCTTCAGCTGGAAGTTGATTTTAAATCTTTGATAATTATGTTTATAGTCAGTGCTGTGGAAGGAGTTTCCCATAGAAATAGATCTGCTTGTTTCAAACCCAAGTTGTTCAGCGTTGCCTGGATCAGCAAAACATGTTTATTGGTTTATGGACACAGAGCCGTAACGTTACAGGGTGCCCAGGAGAGCTGGACTTTGGATCTGGGTATCAAAGGTAGGTGATTAACGTGCTGAAGCTGCCCTGGCAGAGAGCTCCCTGCTGACCACACATCTGAGAACTGGCTATTTTTATGTGAAGTGTGAGATTTGCTCAAGGGAGGTGCTAGTTTCTTCAGGAGACCTCCTCACCTTGTTTCTTCAGCAGAATTCATTTATGTTCTCTATTGTGAGAATTTCTCCGCATTTACCTCATCATTCATCTGCCTTTAGAAAGAAACAAATATGAAATGGGACCAACACAAAGGCCTGAGCTTCAGCCCTGAAGTCCCTTCGGCACTGTCCTGTAGCTTGGCCCTGTATGAGTAACACAGCTCACCCTAAAATCATGACAAAAATCTCTTTGCTGCTTCTCCGGTCTTCTCTCAGAAAGACAAGTTGCTGGAGCTGTAACAGTTTACACTGGGGAAGGTCTGTCCTCATCTATTTTTATTCACACGTATGAATCACAGTTCCATGCACCACAGCTAGAAATAAAACAGTAGTCCACCTCAAAGCTTTAAATTACTTAGAGCTTAATTAAGAGTATGATAGAACAGAGAGGAAGTTTAAGATGCAGTCAGTGGGTAAATTAATGTAGACACAAGCTCATGTGTCTGCTGTGTACCTCAATCTGGTAGTTTCATGCAGAACAAATTTCCCACCCGTTTTTCCCCCTAGACATAATGCAGAGTAGTGTAATAACTATGATTACCATTATATGAAAATTAAACAATTTTGAAATTACAGGGTTTGAAAACATGACTATCATATGTACGACAAAAAAAATGATATCTTTCTACATCAGTTTACCTCACACATGGATGAGGGCTGGATCTTGGCCCACTCCATTCTCTTCGTTACCATCTGCAGTTTTCAGTAACTGCAGCACTGGGGTAGGCAGGTCCCCAAGCATTCTCCTGCATCAAAGAGGCAGAAGAGTAGCTGTCTATGAATTCTTCCCAACCTCTATAGAAAGGCCACTCCTTTAGGACAGGAATGCAACACGAGTGCATTAAAAGAAGCAGCTTCTTTTAGAGAGTCTCCTTTCACTTTTAATTAGGGTTGATGATGGGTGAGTGGTCCTTCTAAAGGGGAAATGTCTCAGAAAGACGACTAAAGCTCTCTTGTCTTCCACATGTGGGACAACCTGTAAATCCTGCACACTCTTCACAAATTTGAACATCTGTCTGCATGGAAATGTGAGCTGGAATGAGGTTACAAATTACTTCTCAGCCATTTGATCTGGCATTTCTTTTCATCAGGATTCTTGGTTGAAATTGGACTATTTTACAAGAAAGTTCCCTGTTGCACTTGGTTGGCTGCAATAAATGCACAGTTGGGCTAAAATGCAGTATGTTATCCAGTTTCCTTGGTAGGACTTTGATTCTTCCGAAGTGTTTACTCCATAGCCCCTGTTCCTTCCTGCTGATGGAGCAGTAGGGGGAAGATGCTTAGGAACAAGCTCTGCCTCTTTGCCATAATATCAGACCGGCTTCTATTTCTTTGCAGTCCCCATTCTGTCTTACCACTTACCTCTTTGAAACAAACCTTCCATACCACTTTGGATTTTCAGAGACAATTTATCTGCCTGAAGGATAATGAGCAGAAAACCAAGCAAAGATATCATCACTATTTATTTTTAAGCTATTTCCTTTCTGTGGGTCTCCCACTTTTGCTCTCTGTTGCTGTGTGGAACCGAGTTTAAAGAGAAGATCATGGATCTGAGAATGAGAAGGTTCTGTTGCTTTAGACCCCATCACAACGCTAAATGAAGAGATGCCAAAGTTTGGCTTTAATCCTGGCTGCATCTCACTGATGACATGTGGTAAGGAGGGAAGAGAATTTCTTGAGACTGTGTTAACAAAATACAGTTTTGATTGCAATTTGTTAACACATTTAACAAAATGGATGTTACACAAAATAAACTCTACATTTGGCCAGAGAGCTGGACCTCCTTGTAATTAAAAGCTAGAGAACAAGAATGCTGTAAATTGCTTTCCAGTGACTGTGAAAGGGAATAAATCCAAAGTCCTTTTTATGGGAGAAGAAATCAGACGTCTGTACTATTTCACAGTTACAGTGTACGGGTTAGGGCTACAATTACAAATCATAATTTTCAAGGGTAAACTCCCTGAATGAAGGAAACAGGCCAGGCAACTGTGATCCTCAGCTGCATGCTAAGGAAACGTGCCCAGACAGACAGTACCTCAGCTGCTATCGCTCCCCTGCATCAGCAGGTCATTGCTAATTGCAGGTCTGAAGAGCGATGCCGTTCCTCCCTTCCTGCATGCTCATTGCTGGGGACACTCCATCCAAGGAAGGGCTCCTTAGATATTTGAGATCTGCCTTTTGGCAGAAGAGAGAGGAGATTGCCGGAAGCAGACATGATGCTGTTCAGGAGGAGGTGGATCCCAACTTCCAGGAACTCACACACCTGAGATGAGTCCACAACCCCAGCCTCATCCTTCTCCTTGCACAGCCAGGCACCTGGAGCAGAGAACCAAAGCATTATGGTGCAAACTGGAGCATAGGAAGTTCCATGCGAATATAAGGAGGAACTTTTTCACTGTAAGGGTGATGGAGCACTGGGACAGGCTGCCCAGAGAGGTTGTGGAGTCTCCTTCTATGGAGACATTCAAACCTGCCTGGATATGTTCCTGTGTGATTTAGTCTGGGTGAACCTGCTCTGGCAGGGGGTTGGACTAGATGATCTTTCAAGGTCCCTTCCAACTCCTAATGTTCTGTGATTCTGTGATCACCTTGGTGCCATCCTTCATACCTCTGAAAGAAGCTCTCAGCCCATGCTCAGACCTAAAATTGACTTTTTGTCATGTGCTGAGAGCCATGCATTGAAAAAATTGGTAAGGTAGAGTGGGGAGAGCTTGGGCACAGCTGGTAGCCAGCCTGTGCCTTAGCACACCTCCAAGCTCTTACACAAAGAAGTGGCCATGCCTGAGCACCAAAGCTCACCACCATCCTCCTTGCAGAAACACTGCATGAAGGCCAGCCAGGCCTTGAAGAGAGACCTGATGTGGATCACAGAAATCACTGCACCTGGAGGAGTGACAAAAGTTGGTGTTTTCTTATAAATGCAGAACTTCAGTGTGGATGCTGTGCTCTCAGCCACTGTGGACAAGCTTTCCCAGAGCACAGTGCGTCCTGGTGCAAAGCCCAGGTCCCCACGGCTCGGGCCAGGCACCCAGCTGCCCTCACTGGGCTAGATCTCTGTGCATGACCACTGAAAAAATCTAAACCATGTTCAACAAGACCTTCATAATCACACAGAATTATGTGTAACAGTAGGCAATAACTGAGGGAGAGAGATGTGAGGGCAGTTGGATTGGAATTCTGGTGTAGCCACTTCTCAGTGCAGGCTCCTAAACCCTGTGCCAATTTCAGGGGCAGCCGTTATGCAATTTTCCTCGGAGTGCCAGCTCTCAAGCTTGGAAGAGCAGGACATTCATCATCTACCAAACTGCTGGATTATTTATCATTGAGGAAAATCAAGCACTCTTACTTATACATTAATTTAAAATATTAATATGAATCTATTTGTCAGCAAAACTCTCAATGGTTATGAAGTATGCGAGGTGCTGCGGATTCTCCTTACAGGAAGTCAAACCATACCTTAACATCTCTCTTTTTATGGAATTCAGCTATAAACTCTGACTAAGATGTGCTTTGACTTTAACACCTCTCCAGTGGCTTGCTGCTTTTCTTTATTAAAAAGGATCCCAGCAGAGTATTTTTTCTTGTTATAGATCACTTTTTGCCCCTCGCAGTGGAAAATGTGTTGCTCACACTAATTTCTATATACCAGGTTATTATTATTAGTTTTTGCGATGATCAGATCTGAACAACTTGTCCTGGCAGAATGATTTATGCATCTCATTTCAATAAGAATAAACATCAATTTGATTTGAACAGAAATACAGGAATTTTTAAAAAATTTTTTTAAAACAACTGAAGTGAAAGAGGATTAGAAAGACCTCTGGAAAAATAAAAGGTGCAAATATTTTATTTATTTCCTTATATTTGCCTAATAAGATTGCCAGCACAACAACAATAATAAAACATTTTTTTTAAAGCCTGGAGGTTTTTAACACAGTTGGTGCCATAGGCTTTTAATGGTAGGTATAGGCTAGAGCTGCTAGCTGGGAGGATTTGGGTGGATGGTTGGGGAACTGAGGATTTTATGGGCTGATTGGGCCATGAAGAGAAGTCAAGATGCCTGTCTGGGGCACTTTCATGGAAAGCCCTGTTCATCCTCTCATGGCCTGGCCACACAGGGAAAATCACATCAGCATAAACGATAGACCAATAAACCCATAATAGGGGTTGATATCAGTGTCCCTACACTAGATGTGGGACTAAACCAAAAAAATGCAGGGCTTGTCCTCTGAATGCTCCAAGGTGCTCACCCCAAATTAAACAATTTATTTTCAATACATAATACTGTTCTTTTCAAACTTAAGTATTTTTTGGCATATGATGGGGTAGACAAAGAAGCATAAGTGAGAAGAGGACAGGGTGATCTCCATCTTCAGACTCATGCCAGATCTCATCAGAGCAGAATACAAAGCCCTCCAGAGCTAATAATGACAGCAAAGCTGCTCTACAGATTTCCGTACAATTTTGGACCTTGGGAAGGTGAAGAGATAAAGTGGGCATAGAGTTTCTAGTTTTCTTTCAATGTTTGTCCACAAGACTTGGTATAATCTTTTGCAAGTCATTACATTTATCAGTTCCTGAGTTTTCTTATTTGTAAAATGGACACAGCAGAACTTCAATCCCTCACAAGGCTGTTTTAGAGTTTAATTCATTAAAATTTATAAGATGCATTCAAGTCTTTAGCCAAAAGTTGCTGTATAAATTGCAAAGCTTGTAACATCTGTTTCCCTACACGGCTGAATACAAACCAGAAGGAAAAAAAAATCATGTATACAGGTTTCCTTGCACTACCATAGCTATTTTCCATCTTTTTCTCTACTGCAGAAGATAAAAAGTTATAAATAGGTATTCACAAGTGGCAAATCCTTTTCAAATAGGGTGTGACTGCCCCTTAGGACCCCCAAAAGAGACCTGCCTCCAGATTGTGTCCAGCTTTCTAGCTAACAGACATAGCATGAACTCACTGACTATAGGGTCAGAGCTCCCAGCACACTGCAAAACTTTGACACCATACTGCTAACAAGAAGTTGAAAATCAGACTGGGCACTGGAAAAATAAAATTAAGTTAAACAAGACGTCCAAGTATTTTTCCCCTGGTTAAAAAAATAAGCAAGAGGCCACAACACAGCTAATTTAAATATCACAGCTGATAGACAGATGTTCAGACAGATTCCTGTAACAAGTGCCATAAAGCAGGAATAAATAAAGGTGGCATTGTGAAGAACGCCCAAACTACAACGACACAGGAGAAATACTAAATCCATTTTTGTGGAGGTCTGTTCTTCAGAATGGCTCAGAGTTCACTCGTTGTGTGACTTCATGAACTTCCTAGGATCTTATGCCATGGATATGTGAAGTCAGATGATCCCTCTCAGCTCCACCCATAAGACATGAAAAATCTAGAGTTCAGTGACGTGACTGCTAAAGGATAGTTTCATTAAACAACAACAGCACGAATAATCTCTCTTTGCAATGTAGTCTTGGGGGGAAGGAAGAAAAAAAAAAGTGAATTGGTAGGCAAACCCTAAATGCATGAGTATATAGACTATTAATTTGTTACCTGAAGGCTGGTCAGAGGGATGAGCTGCTTGCTTCAGCTAGGTAAGCCTGGCGTCTAATGGGACGCTTACATTGCAGTATCATGAAATCAAAACCCAGCCCCCAAAATAGGAGACACTGGACACAATCACTGGGAAATTCAAGTAGGGACCAGAACTCCCAGGCTCTATCGCTAGCTATTGACTTCTCTTGGGCATGCAGTTTAACCTCCCTGTGGAAGATTTTTCATAAGCACCAGAGAGATTCAGAAATGCAAGGCTCATTAATTTTCATTAGATTTGTGTAACTCCACCCCTTGGATCCTCAAAAACCTCTCTCCCTGTGTTTTTTAGTTGACTTCCCTGTTAAATAGGGATAATAATTACAACTGATCAACCTGTTTAAATAATACAGTTATAATATCACTATTATCTTCACAGATTATATTCAGCACTGAAATAAATGCATCATAATAAATAATGCAGAACTTTAACATCTGTTCTGGTTAGTAAATAATTCACAAGTCAATAATTAATTTTCTAGCTGTTCATTTATAATTCATAAATATTTGCCAAATATTCAGAATCTGAAATTTTTTATCTGAACTGTTATGTGAACTTTTCCTTTTAATTATTACATACTAGCTATTTGTGTCATTTAGTTTGGCATTTAATTAATGCAGTCTTATTTTCTTTATCCTGACCGAATGAGTGAAATATTTCAAATGTTGGAAAGAAAGTCACTGTCAACACTGAATCATGAATATTCACTCAGTATAACTTTTCAGTGCCCACAAAAATTCTCAATGCTTTAAGGACTCACCAGCATTTTCACGAACACCATGATTGGTGAAGTCAGTGGCTTTATTTATCTTATATACACTCATACTATTTGACTTCATCTGCCAATTCTCCAGTCTACTCCCAGTGTTTGTCTTCTTCAACTAATTAATATCTGCATGATGATTTGGAGTTTGATGATCAAAATTTAGGTGGGAATACTTTTTAAACAGCACCAGTATTTACAGAAAAATATACCTTTTAAGTATTCATTGAATAATTCCCCAGGAACTTAAATGCCTTTTATAACCCTGTCACATTAGAAAATGTGACAAAGGCATCTGTGACAGATCAGACCGTGGCTGTCTTAACAAAAACAAAAAAAAAAGACCCCAGAGCTCAATCACTGCTTTCTACTCTGCAAAACATATATTGCTAAATACTGCAAATAATCATTACCAGCAGTGTGCATTTGTGACAGAGTTTAGCAGCAAAACACCTGAAAGATTGAGATTATTCAACCTGAGGCACCTTCCTTGGCTGGTTAAATTAGGCAATGAGTTTCTGTAGTCTGTTTGGGCTACAGAAAGTAAGGAGGCTGCTCTACAGGGCAATTCTGGCTGTGGGCTGAAACATTTTGAGGAGACACATCTCGCTCTTACTCTTGTGGCTCCACAAAGGGCCAGAGCAACTTTGCTCTTTAATCATTCATGGAGAACTAAAGCCCTTAACTGCTGACTGAAGATGTTCCTGTTGTTTTAAAGGCAGGATAAATAAATATTCACTTGCTCCTTTTCCCCTTGAAAGGGATCCCTGTATTCACCAAATGTTCCTGATTAAGGCTCTGAAGCAGCCTAGAATCAAAATGGATAGTTTTAGTCTGGCTCTCCAGAGGACTGGAAATATAGAACTACTTGACACCAAATGCTTGTTCAGAGCATTCTGCAAGCAGAGACATCCAAGCTCACAGCTATTTGGGTGCACGGGCAAGGGTACAGGGGTTAAAAGTGGGACTGGGAAACTCTGGGCTCAGGGCATAGCCTTCTGTCTGCAGCACCATTGGCTGCTCCACTTTCACTAATTAGACCTTGATCAGATTAATCATGTATGCAGTCCTACTGAATGCAATGGGACCACTGCTGGGGACAAAAAATAAAAAGCAAGTTTAAGTGCTGCAGGTGGTTAGATCGTCAATAACTAGAGCCAGAACCTTTCATATAGCAACTCAAGCAGGGAGAAGCTATCTTCTACCCAGCATTTCCATACCTATTACTTCACCCAAACCATTAGGATCGTTATACAGTGAATATCCCTGAAACAGCAAAGTATCATTATAATGGATTTTTTTGTTAAGAGTTCATAGCGTCCATAAGCCTATTCACACAGCAATGCACAGCCACAAAGCTTTGAAGAGTGGGTTTTAGAGAGTGGAAAAGTAGCACAGAGGTAATTCAATAAGATGTTGGTCTCACAAACAGTATCAAAAGACTAACTTCTACATAGATCGTGACATTTACTTTTAAAGTTAAGAAGATTTTCCTTGTTCATATTATTTTCATTAGGAAGCTACACTTATGGATTTTTTTCCCACTCAAGCATAGATGAATGAGACAAAAAGCCAGATATTTAAAACATTAATATAATGGCCTGATACCCTGTAAATAAAGCTTTGTTGATTATCCATTTGCTCTAAGTGCCTCTTTTGTTAAGCCACCCTTTTTTAGGTCATCTCACAGTTTAATCCAAAATAGCTCTAACAGGTACTAGCCCTTGAATATAAGCATCACCTACAGATGTAGGAAGCAGATGGCAGGTATGTTCATTGTACTCCACTGTGAGGATCTTTGCACCTTTCAAAAGGGATTTGGTGCAACCTAGGATAGGGTCTACATTATCATTAATGCTAAAGTAAATTAAATTTGCTTTGAAAAATCCTAAATACTTAGTAATATGTGTATCTCCCACTGAGATCCCACTACTGAGGCTGTCAAAGGCACTGCTACCAGTTTTCTTATACTAGTCTAGTAATTTGTATACTTGTTTAGCAATGGACACATACAGATCAGGGGGCTGGAACACCTCTCCTGTGAAGAAAGGCTGAGAGAGTTGGGCTTTTTTCTGATTTGGAGAACAGAAAGCTTAAGGCTTTATTACAGCCTTTCAATCCTTAAAGGGGGCAGTTAAGAATTATGGAGAAAGGTTTTTTACTAGGAACTGTAGTTGTAGGTAATGCCTTTGAAGGAGGGTAGATTGAGATTGGATATAAGGAAGAAATTTTTTCTGATGAAGGTGGTCAGGCCCTGGCACAGGTTGCCCACAGAAGCTGTGGCTACTCCCTCCCTGGCAGTGTTCAAGGCCAGGTTGGATGGGACTTTGGGCAACCTGGGCTAGTGAGAGGTGTCTGTGCCCATGGCAGGTAGGGGTGGAACTAGATGACATTTAAAGGTCTCTTCCAAGACAAACAATTCCATAGATCTATGGTTTACGATACATATTTAATTATTCCATGTATGATGCATCAACTTTAATAGGACAGCTTGAAAGAGCACATCTGAAAATACTCTGATGAGTTACAACATCTACCAGGAGACTGGACATGTCAGTTTAATCCCCAGAACATGGAAGTTGAATTTGGTTGTCCCATATCCTTGGTGATCTACAGGACAAGAGATAAGACATTGGCCATTGTCATTGTCTCCAACTGCTGCTCTTTTTAATTTTTCTTGAAAAAAGAAAAAAGGTAAAAAGCTACAAGCAGAAGAAGGTCTAAAGTTTTAATTCCCATCCAGATCTCCTGATTTGCTGTATTTCCTGAGAGATATGTCGCTTAATTCTCTTTGGCTCCCTTAGGCAGCTCCCTGCTCAGCATGCTAGTTTTATGGAGGATGTATTATATACGCAAGCCCTCCTGCTCACTGGATGGGTAACCTGCACAATGAATTTCTCTGTGACAGTGGGCACCTGAACAATACACTCTGAGGCACAGGTGCTAAACTTGTCAGAATGGGAGGGTTATGTCATTATTTTTAGGGTTAGACTTAACTGACTTCCCCGAATCAGAGCAACATTTGAATCTCAGCCTCTTGACTACTGTGCTATCAGAACCAAAGGATGACTCTTCCTTGTCCTTTGCAAACTCCCTACCAACACCTATAGGCTTGGGTAATAAACTAGTTGATACAACATGAGCTTCTTTAACTGGCAATGGGTAGATGAAAGTTACTTTCAGAAATACTGCTTTTGAATCAGTCCTCGTTATTCTAACCACATTGGTGAGTTAAGGCTAAAACAGGATACACTTAATGAAATCAATGTTGTGTCTAAAGAAATAATCTAAATCACATATAGGTTAACATACTCCAATGGCCAAAGTATGAGGACTGCTGAAAAGAACTGATAATAAATTCTGTAAGTATACGACCATCGATAAAATTACTATTTTGGGTAAAAGTATAGGCAAGCTTTTTTTGGGAGCGAAGAAACTCATCACAGTTTCCCCAACCTCTTCTCATTTCTTAAATGACATGATTTGAAACGAAAATAAGTCAGTCAGCATCTCATTATCTTACGTACCCTCCTCTCACCAGTCACATCAGCATGCAGATTCCCTAAGTGCTAATTCCCAAAGATGCAGCAGACTTGTCCAAGCTGTTACAAGTATCAGGAAACATTTTATACAACATGCTATAGGAAATAATTTCACACACAATGTCAAGTTCATCCTAAGCATATTGTGTGGCAAGAGTTCCTAATAAATTATACAGCTAGAGATGCCTAAAGAAAAGGAGGCTTTGTAAGTCCTTTGCTGCAAAAGGACTAGCATTTTCTTTTTCTAAAGTTTGACATTTTGCTTTTCGATGATTTTCTTGGCAAATACTATAGACCAGTGTCAGAGGGGGAGGAGAAAAAGAGAGACTATACAATACTTTCTGTTATA
This sequence comes from Hypotaenidia okinawae, assembly GCA_027925045.1. NCBI lineage: Eukaryota > Metazoa > Chordata > Aves > Gruiformes > Rallidae > Hypotaenidia > Hypotaenidia okinawae. The sequence continues at coordinate 10,996,025 of BSDF01000002.1, forward strand.
TGCATCACATGGTGTCTTTTGGTTCAGTAGACATAAACAGCTTAAAAGTTCAGGGCTAATTCAAATTGGATTTTAGAAACACAAAGTCTTAAAACATTTGCACCAAACTAAGGGATTACACTCTTATCTTATCCTTAGAAAAGCTTCTGAAAAAATATGGTAGCTCAGATTTTAAATTGGGTCTTCAAAACCCTCTTGTCTGTGGCTGTGTCATCTGCTTGGTTGCCTATTGTCAAAAGGTAAAATGTCGTATGGAGAGAAGGATTTGCATAAATTGCTATCACCTGCTGGCCATCCCAGGTTAATGAAAGTGGGGAAAAAATAAATGCATGAAGCCTTTGAGTCTAATCTTTCTTGACTGTTTCTATGCCAAAACAGATGAGCCAAATATTACTGTGGTTGTCTTCTTAACTTGCAGGTCATTTACAACCTGGCCCCAGTCTTACCCTTTGCTATCATCAAAATCTTTCTCTCCACCTACTGGAATCACTGCACAGAGGATGGAGGAACCTTTTCATAGTACAGATGCTTTTAGCCTTCTGGTCCCCACACATGCCAGAAAAGATGTAGTACAGGAAACTGTGGAAACAAGCTGTACTAAAAGAAAATTACCTCTTAGTGGTTTGAGTAGCACACGCATAGTGATCGGACAGGCTAGAAATAACATGAACAAAAAGCATCTTAGGCAAATGCTCATACTCTAAGTTTATCATACATCTGGTAAAGCAGAGTTGAAAGGGCAACCTATAGCAGACTACAGCTACCTAAGGGGTAGTTACAAAGGTGGCAGAGTCAAACTCTTTGCAGCAGTGTTAGATGACATACTGAGGACAACAGTCATCAGCTGTGGCCTGGGAGATGATGACAGCCCAAAGAGGCTGTGAAATTCCCACCCCTGCTGGTTTTCAAGGTTGACCTGAGAGTAGGTTTGTAGTAGCTGTGGTTTGAGCTGGAGGTTGGCCTAGATCTGCTCATGTACCTTCCAATCACTGTTTCAATGTTCCTATATAATGCTAAGATGAAAGTTAACATGGTGAATGTAACTATTTACACAAAAGATAATAAAAAAATAATAAAAAATATAGCAATTGTGAAAGCAGTAATTTTGTTCAGAGGGATAAAAAATGGTTCTGGCAATTTTCTACGGCAAAAGGTCTTTTACCAGTCATGTCAAATGTATTAGTTTTTATAGTGTCTGTTCTTACCTGTTTAGACAATTCACAGGAAGCTACCATTAATATTCATGGGGATTTTGTATTTACATCAGAAGAACAGATGATAAAATAACAGACCACGCTTTTACCTCACCTACAGGCGAGGCAATTTTAAAAGGAGTCTCCATGCTGCACTCTGTTGTCTAACGAAGCTTCCCAAGCATTTAAATTTCTCATAGTTTATTCCCTTTGTGCAGAAGAAGAAAGGGGAATTTGGCTTATGGTTGAGGATATTTAAACATCTGTGATATTGACCAAAGCATTGCCTGGAAATCTCAGAGGAAAAGTCACAGTACGTGTTCCAGCTGGTTTTACGTGCTGTAACAAATACATTACTACATATATTAAAATACATTGAACTACAAATTATTATAATAGTGAAACCCCAGATTATGCACTGTGTAGCTGATCTGTCTACGAAGAAGAGATTTGATGTACATCTGTATTATTACATGTGGGCAGATTAACTATGCTGTGCTGATACTGCTGCTCAGTTTATTTCAAATGCACCCAGCTCACTGCATGTGCAGTGCAACAGAATGCATATATTTCTTTCAGGGAAATCTCTGATTCATCTGTAGGAGACTTATACCTGACTATATGAATGAGCATAAGAAGCAGTCTTGTTATACACGCAGCGCAAGGGATGCCCACAGAAGGTTAATCCATTCTCAGAAGTTGCTAAGTAACAGTGCCCTGAGCTCAGGATCACTAATTACTCAACAGCTCATCTCCAAAGACTTTGACTTGTGTTTTATTGGCTGAACATCACTATTTCTTGATAGTCTATTTGGGCAGTAAGGGTTAAGGGGGAAGAGAAAGCAGTGAGTTGATTTAAATTAGTGTAGAATCTCACTTGTCTCACAGTTTTGAAGTTTGAATTAACTTCTCACTAAAACCTCCCCAGTCATGAGAAAACTCATCGACTTCTGGACCGGTATATTCTAATATGCCAAATGTTATTCACTCCAGCTACAATAGCAGTACCTCTTTTGAATGCTCAAAATTCATTAGAATGCAGGTGAAATAAATTTGCTTTTGATTTTGTCAGCCTAGCATGTGAGTGCAGTAATACACAGAGGATGGAGTGCTCTTATGTTTTGCATATCCTAGGCATGTTATTTCTGTTTGCTGGAGGTTATTTTCTATCTGTCAGGGATTTCCCCCCGCCCCATTTTTAACGAAACCCCTCCCAGCACATAGGTAAATAAATTTGTACCAACAACGGGATTAAGGTCAAAAATATAACCAACATTCTTCTGTAAATACACAGGATTAAAATAAAGGTATTTTTATTAATGCTGTTAGAAATCTCTCCAACATTTGAACACTGTGACATTTGAACAATAAGAAACTTTCTGCCTCTCACCAAGATGTGCATTTTCGTCAGCAAATACTGTAATGCATGGCTTTAAGATTCAAAATAAAGTTCTAACTAAACCTTTACATAAATTAAAAACAAAACCAAAGCCAAAGGACCTGCATTTGGTTCACAGATGCTATTCTAATATTAGGGAGTAATATGGTACAAAAAAGAATATTAGCTAAAACTTATTTCATCTAATCACAATAGCTATTTCAAAACAATACAAAATATACCAATTCATGTAAAGCATATTTTACAAAAGTTTGGCAGGGAAGGCATCTTTAACTGATATAAAAATAAATAGATTTTGTTGCATAACTTAGACATAGCTTTATCCTCTTCTATTCCAATTAATATATGGGTTAGCAATTTATATGCCAAGTCTCAACTCTCAGGGATTAGAAACAGCTGAGATATACTGCAACATTGAGGTTTATGATGTGAAAATGCTGACAGACTCAAATAAAATGGCACCGCTGCTACATCAGGTGGGAAACTTGATCCATGAACTATTACTGGTTGTGTGTAAATGTCTGAATCCACAGCTTCAGTCAAAAGGGTTCAAGTTTGCCCAGGGGATGTTACCTAGCCTATATCTCTTTGTTTACAATACTCTTCAAAGTAAAATTGTACCTTAAGGTAGCTTCAGATCAGCTGCTTCTAGAAAAAAGTATGCTGTACTGGATCACCAGCACAAGGCTTGCATGACAGCTGAGCCTGCTGAACACCTTAAAGAAGGGATTAACAGATGTATTTTCTCAAGCACTGTGTGAGCCTCCTTCCTTCTCCTTCACTTCTATCTCAGGATGCTTAGCATCGGGGTCCCTGCCCCACTCTGATACTCCTGTGCCCAACACGTCTGGTTACAGTACCAGGTTTCCACCAGAGGCACTCCGATGGAAAAGGATGTTCTTCCCAAATACAGGGTTTTTTTTTGCTGTGGCCTTTCCTTTGCCTAGATTATGCAGAAGCTCATGGCTAGACCTCAGGCTTATCCTTCTGGATGAGGGTGTTGTGACTTTCACCCAGTAAAGCTTGTTGTCAAAGTCACTTTACAGTGAGGCATGTTCTTCTTGCTGAGGAGTGAGTCCTGGACATCCTGGGCAGTCATAAAGGAACAAATCAGCCACAGTCCCTCCATTTGATCCCCACAGAGATCATTATGTTTTACCACTCGCTCAGGCAACAGTTAAATAGGGCCTGTGGTGCCTTAGGATTATAAAGATGCATTTTTCTTTCATTGCACATCTCTGCTTCCTACAATACTTCCCCAAAGTACAAAAAAGTTGTGAAATAAAAGCAAAATATAGGGAAGGAGACTCCGAATGCTGTACTAGGCATGAAATTCCCCAAGGTGTGAGGTAATTGCAGCACCTAGCTGTCATGGTAACAGGCCCGACTGCAATTAATAAAATTTAAAGTGCACTCTATGTGGAAGATGTTAGGCAGAAACCTTCACAAACCTGTTTGTTTAAAGCCACTTGCCCTATCTGAAAACTCACCTGATGCATCTCAGCCAGGCATTGGGTTTTCTCCTGCTTTCAAACCTTTGTGCAAAGCCCCTGCCAGCTGTTCATGGACAGAACGATACTGAATTTCTCTGCCCTAAGGAGTAATACCAAACACTTATAATTTGGAGAACAGAGCCTCCAGTTTTCTATAGTGTGTGCTCTTGAATACCAGGAACTAATCTAATGTTGCATAAACCTCCTTTCACCGCTTGGCTTTGCAGCCCTCACATCAGCATGGTTTTCTAGCCAATGTCATGCTGCCCTGGAACTGAGAAAATCAATGAAGGTTAAAATCACACACATGAAGGCATTGTGTTGTTCTGCACTGCCATTAATTTAAACCATTTGGGGAGGCTAAAATGCAACCCAATTATTTTCTATTTGCAATTCTAGTGTGGGGCTAATACACAGAGCAATACCTAGTATATAAGGAAATGTAAACCTGTCAGTTTACTGCTAAGTGACCCAGCTTATACAGATGTAATTAGAAAGTTATTAAAACAGTCCCTTTAGCCATGGCTTCAGCTGAACAGCTCCGCTACTAATACTATCCATTAAATTGCATCCATTTATAGCTTGAGCACTATCACTTTTTAATAGCATTACTCCTAACAATCAACTGGCATATGCTGTTTTGAGTGTTAATCCTTGCCTGCCATTGGCTACTTATAAACACAGTATAAATTAAAATGAAAAGAACTGTAGCACTACCATTGCAGGTTGTGATTAGGTATCAGACCTTCTCTTTCAGGTATGCAGGTGCCAAGAGCCAGACCTGCTCTCTCCTGATCAGTCCCTGAGAGGCCAGAGGGACCACACAGTATGGCTGGATGTGGTAGCTCACCCAGGCTGATGTCCCGCCTGGAGTGTAGGGCTGTGCTGTGCCACCCGTGGGCAAGCTGGTGAGCACCTTACCAGCTTGGTGGTGATGCCTTCTCCATAGAATCATAGAATCAATGAATGCATTAGGTTGCAGTAAGCAGGGACACCTTTAAGTAGATCAGGTTGCTCAGAGCTTCATCAAGCCTGACACTGAATGTCTCCAGGGATGGGCCTCCACCACCTCTCTGGGCAAACTATCCCAGTGTCTCACTACCCTCATAGTGAAGAATTTCTTCCTAATTTAAAGCTACTCTGCTATAGTTTAAAACCATTGCCCCTTGTCCTATTGGTAACCAGTCCCTCCACAGCTTTCCTGCAGGTCTCCTTCAGGTACCAGAAGGCCACAATAAGGTCTTCCCTGAGCTGTCTCTTCTACAGGCTGAAGAATGCCAGCTATCTCAGCCTGTCATCTCCAGATGCCTTCATGCCTCCTTGCAAGAGTTTGTGGCTAAGAGAGGGCAAACTTTTGCAGCAATCAGCCAGTAATCATAACATCAGGGTGCAGCTCATTTTCTTTTGGGAGAATTTTTGCCCCATTCTGTGAACAGCCTGTAGGATTACAGAGGGAACCCGATTCAAAGCACAAGTTAAACATGGGGATTTGCGCCATGTAAACAGATATCGAGTCTCATCTGTCTAGTCCTTGAGAAACAATGAATCTTGTCTCCAGGAAAGATATTCTCACTCCACTGACCCGTCCAGACATTGCTGAAATTCACACTGCTATGCAGAACTCACTAGAACCACAAAAAAATTCTTCTAAATAAGTTCAACTGGAAATGCAAATGACAGCCTGTGGCAAGAAGTAAAATTTCCTCTTTTTGAGTTGACCTTTTCTGTTTTCATCCATACTGACTGATCTCTATTAGCATAAGAAACAGTATAATTTCAATTGCAGGTCTTTTTAAAATCAGGTATTTTCCTAACTCCCCGCTCTCTCTGTGGGAAGATACATTTACTAGAGATTAAATCTAGAAGCATCCAGACTTCTGAGGTTGTACTGCATGGAATAGTTTAATTAGGTAATGGTACATCAGTATTTTTAGGAGAACTTTCATTTATTACATGGAAGTGATCATAAAAGTTGCATGAGTTCTGGAAATAACTTGTTCTTTTATGAGACTATTCAAAACCTCATCTTTATTTTTAGATTTAAGATCTATCTTAACTGTATAGATACAGTGTACTTAGAACATATATAATTAGAAATGAGAAGTCTAGATTGCTCTAGATCAGGAGCTGTAAAGTTTTCCCTAAGAATGACAGTTCCAATGAGTGTGGCTTTTCACTGGAGATTAAGTATTTCTTTATAATAAAATGGCTTGCTTCTCAAATTCTTTCAGGTACAATAATTCATCAACTGGGTTTGCTGGATCTATTCTCAATTCTGTAGATACCAAGACAAACAGAAATGGAAGAATTATGCTTTAATAGCCTGTAGTCTTGTCTCCCAGCTTTCCCTCCTGCATGGGATGTGGTGTTGAACTCTAAGCCCAAAGGGTAGACCTACTAAAGACTGTACCCGCAGGTCCAATGCACTGACAGTCCCACTCTTCCCACACATCTGTGCAATGTCTTTCACTTCACCAGATACTGTAGAAACTGTGTTTCTGATCATGTCACTTTCTGTTCTGATTTCATCTGCAAGCTGACTCATTGAGACTCAGGCATTTTTAAAATTAAATTTTTCAGCTCCTATACCCCTGGTTTCCTAAAGCATTTCTAAGAAAAGACCACAAGTCCCAGCAGGTAAGGCTCCCTGGCATTATGCAGTGGAAGATCTTAGAAGTAACAAATCAAAGAAGTTGTGCAGTGCTGAAATACCAGTAACTGTACCAGAACCAGGTTTTGGAGCATTTAAAAGGATCTGGGCACTTTCTCTTCAGAAATGTTCAAGTGTGTACCGAAAATACTAACGTGGAAAGAATCAGTATAGAAAAACCTCAGCATGTGGACAGCTCTAACCGTGGAGAAGAGTCATCTTTAAACAGCAATCTTAATAACCTCATCCCTTGAAATACCAGCAAAACAACAGCATAGACCACAATGCGGCATGATTTTAGCTAAGCTGCATAAAATTCTTGCACTGTTTGCTCATGATTCTGTGCTCTAGATGAGGCACATATCAGAAAAGATTTTTTTTTTGGTTGGAGAATAGTCTTCTTTTCAATTTTTATTTGTTAAATAATGATTCCATTGGCACTGAAGATGCTAAGTGTCTTGCTAGATTAGATCTTTTACAGTTACTCATTATAGCAGTTGACTATATATATCCAAACATATTAGAAGAAAAGGACACAAAAGGTCCTATCTGAAGAGAACTCCCGAGCCTACATATTACCTCATTATAATCCATATAACCAGGTCTGACCTTATGTGGCAGCTTGCTGATATATTGCCGTAACAACTACATATACACATTGTAATACAGTTCAGGCTATTACCAATAAAAGTCAGTTATTTGGCCTCTAACATTTATAGAAGTCATAAATATCCAGAAATAAGAAACCTAGATCTTGCATTCCTAGTTCTTGTCTTCCTAATGATGCAGGGTTTTTTTCAAACTTGTTAACAAAGCTGTGTCCAAGAGGTGTTCAGCTCTATGCACTCATTGTGCACATTTCCATTTGTCTAAATACGAAACTTTCACTGAAGCTCTTTAACAGCAGTTCTTCCCTCTGTGATTTTGACACCTCAGTTAGACTCTATGTTGCAAAATGAAAATTCTTAGATGACCTGACACAAAACAGTACAGTTTTGATGTTTGTATGGGTACCTGCTTCCCTCCCAGGAATCTCACATAAAGCCAAAGCTGGTACAGCGGATCAACATTCTTTTTTTGTACTGCAGCTAAAATGTTGCAAAATAAAAAAAAATAAATGTACAATAAAAATACATTCTATTAAACTTTACAAAGTAGAAATGTAAGGGGTTCTTTAAAAAATCCAAATGTCCTCTATATTGGGCATACTTTGACATACTCTGTTTTACATTGACTTCAGCCACTGCAACTGTGTTCCTAAATCTGCACAGGTATCCGTGAAAACTTTAAATACTTCCATTCAGCCTTGGCACAAGCAGCTCCGAATAGATGCATTTGGGGGGTTTGATGCATTTACTACAACATTTTAAGATGCTTGGTCGGATAAGATCTCCATAAACAGAGACCAGCCTCGTGTGCCATACTTCAACTGTTCAATCTCAGCAGTCTGATCTCAGCACCAAAACTCACACAACTATGCCCAGCTTTCTGATTTAAAGAGCTGGTAGGCACAAGCAACACATCCTAACTTGAGGCATGGGGTGATGAGCATTTGGAGAATTACACCTGCTTTAACCTGTGAATGCAAGCCTTGCTGCCTAACTCCACTGCAACAGCTATAAAGGTGGGCTTGTAGCTGGAAAACCAGTTGAAGCCACAGCCCTGCAGAGAAATCTGCACTCCAGATCAACGGGGATTTACTTAAGCGTAAATGCGATGTGTGAGGATGGTGTAACAACCTATTGCCCAGCTGGGGCTGACACATCTTTCCAGGTGGCCATTCACTCTCTACTAAATTATGTGGACATCACCCAAACCCTATTTTAAACTAGTGAACGTGAAACAAGGGCCTGTGTGGAGATCACTTGCTTTGAAACCTGATAATGCCTTGACTACTAGCTTCAGACCCTGATATTACCTCTTGCAGATATCCCTGTTCATCTGTCTGTGGATTTTACAACTTGTCCTGTCTTCTGTGCTGTCACCCTCATGTTTATTCCAGCACTGCCTGCATTTGTTCCCAGGCCTCACTTTATCTTTCTGGTATCTGGAATCCCCATCTCACACCAGGTTCCTACCTTGCCCCTTGGTTTGACTCTTTCACGACTTCTTCAGTTCTTGGTCTTTTTTTGTCAAGGTTTTTCTTGACTTTGACTCTGATTCAACCAAGTTCAGCCAACAGGCAGGACCCACCATGTCCTGGTTGTAACAAACTGCTTCAGACTACAGCTTGCTGCATCTGTTTCCACCAAGTTTGGGAACACTGACTACTGTAAACATGTAATAAAAGAAACTCTGTGAGACTGGGAGTCTCTACCCTCCACTCAGTGTCATTTTTAAATTTTTTCATTGAATGTAACATGATGAATTTTAGGAATGGTGCGTCTGCTCTCCTCCACAATTTCAGGGAATGTTGGAGGCAAGTCGAAGGAAGAAAAATGTATCGAAAGCTATTAAACACAAAGATACCATCTGTGGTTCAGGAAGTCCCTGGACTGCAAATCACTGAAGGCTGGGGAAATAAATCAGCAGTGTCACTACACACTGACCCTACTTCATCCTGCCGTTGCCTGCAGTTGGACACAGACTTACGCAGTCCAAGAAAGATGCTTTTATATTCTTCGGTATCCAGGGGAAAATAAACATCAACATTTATAATCAACTGTATTTTCTGGGGTGAGGGAGAGGAGGAATCTGGAAAACTGAAGGTGGATCTCCTACCATCTGTTTAGTAGATCCACTGCTTCCTTCAAGTAACTGCAATTGCTTGATTGCCAAAGAACTGACTGATGACACCAACGGACATCTTTCAGGACAGCAATATCCCTTTATGAGAATCTCCCCATAAAGTTTAAGGTAGTGCCTTTCCAAATTACCTGCCTCCTAGTCAGAGAGAAGATGATAGGAGTGGGAAGTGGGATGTAAGCCTAAGCACTCTGTCAGAGGACAGGCAACAGGGGACCCACAGAGCCCACTGGAGTAACTGAAGGGTGAGAAAAGGTGACAGCCAGAGTGAAACAACCCCTGAGATCAACCAACAGCATATGTGGGTTTTGCATGGCTTAGAGGCACCTCAGAGCCAGCAGTACCCCAGGCATGGATGGAAAGCTAAGTTTTAAGGCCACCATTAGCAGAGAACCTGAAAGGATGGTCCCTGAGCTAAATCATGAGATTAGATGACAGATGTTCAATCAGAGATGAACCTCCTGATACATGGCATATCTCCCCAGTTCCAGAAGATGACACTTTTTGAAGCCTCCATAGAGGGCAGTGCAGAATTAAATAACATGTGGAGACCTCCTAGATGGCTAAAGATCACTCTTTCTGAACAGCCTGTGAAACACTGATGGAGCAGTTGAGCCTCTTTTAGCTTGTAGCAAAGAGGGACAAGATCAGACAAGATTTGAGTGGGGATAGCACAAACCTAATCCTGTGGTTTCTGGAAGCAGATGTGTTTCTTTTATGCCCTGAACGTGCTTGGTCCTCAGTTCAGGCCCAAAGTACCAAGGAAGGGAGTGTCAAAGGGACCCAAGACAGTTGGTCAGGAGGGGGTGGCTGCAGGTGAGGGCATAGCATGGGTGACTGACACATGCCCCAGCCTGGAGCTGTCTGGGGATAACCTGAACAGCTGGCAAGTCTATCTGCAGCAATGTTCTACACCATTTGTCCAAGATACTCTCTTTTCTCCCTCTGTGTGACTCTGTGCAGTGACCTAGTGGACCCCTAGGAAGAGTCCAGCTCCAATGCAATTATCGTGAACATCAGAAAATGTCTCCCTGTCACACAACTCCATATATCCAGGGCACAGTTTGAACATGTTTATTCTGTGCAAAGCTTATGAAGAATTTGCATTAGAAAACAGAGACAAATGGAAATTTTGGCTTTCGCTGCTGTTTTTAAAGCAAATGTCACCCAAAGAGCTATTTACCTATTATCTAGATTCTGTTGTTGATAATGCTAGCTGTGAAATATGAATTTTTAAAATTTATTTTAAAGCAATATTAGGAAATGCATTTTGTACCATGTAATTATATTAATAAAGAAATTTGTTTGATGTTAAATATTTATTCTTCTCTCACTGTAATCACACTTTTGATGCTGCATACATTTACAATGAAAAAATGCATTTTCAAATGTCTTCAACCTGTTTTTATGATTATTTGTTAATCACAATCCATTAAAACCTCAAGGTTTTAAGTGAAGGGTGTGGGGTTTGGTTGGCGGTTTTTTCTTTGAATGGTCTGTTTTGCATTGGTTGGCACAGTGAAAAGAAAAAAGTAATTTGGGTTCAGCATGTAGAATTTAACTAAGCTTTATTTATTTTATTGTCAGAAGTAATAATAGGGAGTAATTTAAGTACTTTGAAGATGTGCATTTAGTGGTCTTTGAAGCATAATCCCATTAAGATTAATAATGAATTACATCTGAGAAAGACTATGTCCCTTAATGCTAATGTCTTTTGCAAGGTGGATAAATCGCTCAATTTAACAGAAGATGAATGTGCAGAGGAGCTGTAGTTGGACCAGCTTATTTGATGTTGGAAGGTTCTACTTGTTGGGGTATTTTTGTTTGTTTGGGGTTTTTTTTGCTTTATTTTGTTTTGTTTCTGTCTAGAAGATCCAGAGACTCATGGTCATTGAAAATGTTTGAGTAAAGCCACACCCAGGATTGACCAGCTCCCACAAGTAATCACCATCCACCTCCCATGACCACAAACCCCACTGGTAATAGTTCCACCACTGCTGAAGACTTTAGTTTTTCTCAGCAGGTCCTGGTCATGCTGTGCACAGGAAGCCTGAAGCAGCCAAAATGGGCGTAAGGGCTAAACTATGAAGAGAATGTAGGTGGCCTAGTGGTAATTTGGCTGAATAAACTGCACCCCTGAGAGTCCCATGGTCTTTCACAGCATTTAGAACACCAATTTAACTCAGCAGTGTAGCAGTGCTCCAGGGGGAAGAGATTCTGTTTCTTTGACTGGAATGGCAACATTTTAAAAGGTAGGTAGATGTAAAGCATGGCCTGGCTCTTCTAAGACCAAGAGGGATGCACCCAAGGGCTGAAACAGCCTGCAAAGTAAAGCACCATTGTGACTCACACTAGCCAGATCATACCAAGGAAGAAGCAGTGTCCCCACTCAGTGAGGACAAACATCACTGACAGGACACCAGGCAGAACCTCCTCCAGTATGCTGCTATTACAGGTGTGTCAGTCAGCTAAGTCTTCATCCTGCTTAATTTCTAAAGAGATTGCATCACACATTGGTACTACCACAAAATCAGTGCTTCTTTGCCCAAAAAATAATGGTTTATGTTACTTCTGATTACAGTCGGTCCAATGGGGCAATGCTATGTGCTGCCTTCAAAGCACCTACCGAAAATACATGTCTACATTGTAACTGCTTACTGAGATAGAGGCATTGATTTCTTTCCCTCACATCTGAGAAGCAACTGCACAGACTTCAAGAACTCTCAAGAATCCTCCTAATATACTTGAAAAACTAAGCATGAAGAATCAGTTTAGATTTCACCGAGTGTAAATTTGGGGAGAAAAATTATCCCTCCACCTTCTCACTACTAATGCAGTAGGGTTTATTTTTGAATGAAGGCAATATGAGCTTAAATTAAATGTCAAATATAATTTAACATTAAAGCATGAAGTGGCTGAGTGTGTGCGTGTCAAAACTAGCAGCTCTTCTGAGTGGTTAATTGCTATCTACAAAATAATAACCTATAAAAAGATCTCTCATTTTCAGTAGTGAGGCTTAAATTTACTGTACTGGAATAATTCTAACAAAATAGAGCTTAGAGGCCTTTTTAGTCACCCATGTCACATGAAGACACACAATGCCAAATAAAAACATCTGCAATCTGGCTGCCTACTTCTCTGGGAGATGTCTAGACTCCTTTTATATTCAGCAATGAGAAATAGACACTTCTAGGCTGCAGTTCATCTTGTCCTAAACTGGGTATCTAAAATAGGCCAGAAGAATCACATCTGAAAAGTGCCTATTTCTTTCCACTGACTGTAAAGGAAGACCAGAGTGACTAATTCAGAGGCAGAAAGCTATAAGGCAGTGCGTAGCTTTGACATTTTCTGCCAACAGGATCAACTGACCAACGTTGCAATTATATTTGTACTTTTATTCACTGACACCTCATTGGTAACTACTACTAGTGTTAGGAAGTGGTTAATGTATGCAGCACGCTGCCCACTTTAGAAAGTAATAAAATCATTGATGAAAGAAACTCCAGGTCTGAAATTTTAGCTCTGGGGCTGGACTCTGGAAAGACATAAGAAGAATCAAAACAGCTGAAACTGAGCAAACCACCCCAATAGACTGAACCTTCTCTGCATTTGTACATTGGCTTAATTCTAGCCATGCAGATAGTCCCTGATAGATCTAGATGACTTTTTAAATACGCTGTTGACTATTGATGGGCAAAAGTCTGTATGCTGTACTACAGTGGGCTGGCTGGAAGCCTTCTCTAAACTAGTGGAGCTCTACTCAAAGGAAGGGGCAGTTTCAATAGGGGAAAGCAGAGAGGATAACACATGCTTTTTAGATTGGTATACTTCCTTCTCAAGGTTAAGTTATGATTAATTTTCCTTTTTTTTTTTTTTTTAATGGGTGGTATTCCTAAATATGGAACAGCATAAATAATACAGAAAATCTGACTCAAACACATTAGGAACAGCTAGACAAAATCCTGATATGTGTGAAATTTATGGCAAAGCTATCATTGATTTAAATTGATTCCCCACATCAGTCCTTCAGAATTTGTAACAAAAACTCTAAGGTGGTTTCCAGAATATGAAATAACGATATGTTATTGTAATACCTCTATACAACAATTTCTGCTAGAAGAAGGAGTAAGAGATTTCAGATAAGAAAACCAAGAAATTTTGGAAGGGCATTATCATTGGGGTCTATTAATATAAACCGATAAACTATAATTTTCGTAATGATTTCTTGTCTTTAAAGTTACATTTCAGAAGCATAATACAATTGTCTAATTTCTGTAGGGTAATGGGAACTTGTCATGTTCGTTTGTGCAATGATACAGAAGTTTTGATATAAAAGTTCACAAGGGTCATGTAAGTCACATGATGGAGAGTGTTGGAAGGTTAAATTAACAGAGCAATCTGAACATTAAATATACCTTAGATAGTGTGAATTACTGTGCAGTCAGAAAAGCATTGAGTTAGATTTCTAAATGTTGAATATAATATGGGGTGGGTGGTAAGGATGGAAGAAGTGGAAGATAAGCAGCCTGGAATCGCAAAGGAAGGAGCAAGCAATTCTTGTCTAAATCTTTCTACCAAACCAGATGCACCTCAGCTCTATGAGCTGCCTTTTTACTTTAGGATGAAAAACTTGGAAACACAAGCAAAGCTGACGTCTCATTGAAAGTTGCTGTTTTGTTTGCTCCCCTATGTTCAGAGGGGGCAAGCAGCCTGATACAGGAAGAGGCCAGAGACGGCCTGTGGCTCTGGTAACGGTCACACTCTGCATGGCCATTGCCAAATGTGCAAATCTGCAGGCAAGTTTTACACAGTGGCATGAGCCTTGGGCATGGTGCTAACATTGCAGACCGCCTGCCAGCTTGGCCACCACCTGCCCTCCCTGTGGATCGTTGGGTGCCAGCCATGAGCTGTTTTGAGTGGCTCACAGCTCCTTCTGCCTGCTGTGTCTGAGACGAGGTGCTGCCGTGTTGGCAATGGAATCTCAGCACTGTCAGAGCAGCCCTGAATGACCTTATTTGCGGCAGCGGCAGCACAGGTCTTTGCTTGCCAAAGCAACAGTCACTCTTTGTAGCTGGGAGCAACCATAGGAGATTTGTAGCATGGCAGTAGCCATGGGGGAGGCTCCTCACCCCTGTGATCTCTAACTGATACAGACTGAATTTCAGAGCGCTTTTCCAAGCCCTAGCACAGTATGAACAGGACAGAGCTCCTGTGCTGCCATCCCTCCCCTTGACATACCATGGACAAGCAGAGATTCTCTCCACTGAGACTTAAGGTACAGGATGTTGGTGTATTCCTGATTTCCAATCTGGCTGCCAGTAGGAGCTTGCTGATGTGGCTCATCCTCCACAAGTAGCTTGTGTGAACACTTTTACAACCCCAATGCCTGTCCTGCACTGTGACTTCTGCCTGCTTTCTGCTGTCCCGGATCACAAAAGGACAGAAGGACTATCTGTCCTGTTAATAGGCATGGTGTCATGCCACAGAAAGCACGAGCAGAAGGAGAAGGCCATGATAATCATATCTTCCTCATTTCAGAGGTATACCACACATTGATCTATGTGTATACACTACTCTTGCCAGCCCAAGACAAAAAAAAGCCTAAGAAAGACTGGTATTTTGCTGCAGTGGGTAGAAAAAACATCTATTCAGATTGCTGAAAAGAATGGTGTGACATCCAGGGGATGCTGTAGCACTGTGTGGAGTGACTTGCATTGAACTTACATTGCATTAGGGTTAGGGTTAGGGCAAGAACATCCTTGTGCAGTGTCTCCAGTGATTACAATGGTAGAACAAAGAGTGGGTCAGAAGAAGAGGCCTGTGTGATACCAGTGGCAGATACAGTAAAACTCAGTCATGCGCAAAACTTATCTGGCATAAAGTCTGCTGACTTTATCTACATAAAGTCAGCTGGGAATATTATCCATTTACTTGTTAGCAATTCTGAGTTGGTGCAGTGTGGTGTAATCACTGATTTGGGTCTCCTGGGTGCTCCTTTTTCAGCAAGGCACCAAGAGCTCTCATGGTACTGTTCAGCTACAGCCTTTGGTTCTTCAGCCACTGTAAAGACCTGGAGGTCTCTATAGCTGCTACCTAAAGCCTGGTAGCCTTCTCCCATTAGTGCCATGATGCTTCACGAAAATAATCCATTCACCAGCATCTCTGATTTTTGTGTATTTGAAGTCATAAAGAATGTTTTAAAATAAGAAATAATAACTTTGTCCATCAAGGGAGGGCCTCAATACCTTATAATAATGCTCATCATTTTAAAAATTCTACCTGCAGTATTTGTATGGTCTCCTTCTGCAAGCTAAACTCCATCACAAATAATTAAAAACTTCATCTGAAACCCCAGGATTTGCTGATTTAGCAGAAAAGATGGGTTGTAACAGATGAAATCCAGAAAAATATGGCTGAGGCGGTTTAGATATTACTGCTTTCAGTTATTTTTCCCATTCTTCTGCCAAAGTTACTGCCCCTGGACAGAAGGGAAAACTGAAATGTGGGCTGATGTCTCACACGGCCCCTTCAAACTGCCGAGGTATCAGTCTGCAAAGTGACTCTCTTGAAGTACAGGTGTCCAGCCTGTTTTTATGACCCTAATAAAGGACAGAGTTGAAAGAAAAGCCTCAATCAAAAGCCCTAAAAACAAAAGATGGGAAACAAAAAATGTATCAAAACTTACTCAATTTTCTCTCTCACTCATTCTTTCAATGAATTAAAATCACAGCCTTGTTTCTCTACAACTGTCCTGCCTCTGCTATCTGCTAATTTTAGCCAGGGTCTTCCATGACAGGGCAAGATGAAAAGGAAATTATGAAAGGATGTGAGCTATAGCTTTCCTAAACCTGTTGTATTTTTAAAGTTCCTCAGTCAGCTCCCAAATACCTTTCCTGTTTCTATCACAATTCCAGCCCACAGAATGGAAACACAAAGTGCCAAACAGATGCAGCTATTTGTAAGAAAAAGTCAAAACCTTCTGTCCTGTCTCAATGATCTCTGACTTTCATAATCCTGCCTGAACATTCATCAAATATTCCCTTTGTCTGTTGTCATCTCTCTTAAATACATAAAGAACTCATTCATGAATGTATAAACTTTTGTCAGTCTCCAAAGTAAATGGAATTTTCTTTTAAAAAGCTTTAAATCAAAACCGCTCAGTGTATGGCTCTCTGTACTGTTATCTTCCTTTCTTCAGAGAGTGTGTTGGCTTTTGATCCTTTATTCCAGACTTCTCCCCAGCACTGATTTCACTGTCAATTTGGGAGAAGTGCCTTGTGTTAATGTTTAGATGCTATATTTTGATGTTTTTTCCTGCCTTGCTTTAAAAAAAAATATCTCTCTTAAAATTGGTGCTGATAAAGGTTAGAGATGCTGAAGGATAACATAATTGAGACTTTTGTTCTCCCTTCCCCATTATGGGAAGAAAAGGTCAAGTAACTGTTGATAGGTCAGAAATTCCTTTTGAGTTGCTTCAAGCTCTGGCCCACCAGGTAACAGAATTTGGTCCATCCTACTACAGAATAAGGACCCAAACTCACCAAGGACAAAAGACCACAGTCCAGAACAAACTTCCTCTTCAGGAAGCAGAAATCAGTCTCTCCATTTCTTGCTTGGAAGTACCACCCCACCACACACACACACATATTGCATGCTGAGGGAATTATGGTCCTACTTTCTGATGAGCCTTTGTGGTCATGCTATGCAAGGAGATCACCACTCCAGGAGTGGTGTCATCACTTCCCAAACAGCATTCAATATTCTTTGGACACTGCTTCATATAAAACCTATCTATAACGGTTAAATTTTCTTTATTCATTAGGTGAGAAGAGTAGCAAGAAGGTGGCAGAGACTGAGTCAACTCAGAATGTAGCCAATAGAGCAAAGAAATCTTTCTCTGGTGTATGTGTGTGTATGTGTGTGTGTGTATATATATATATATATTTTTTTTTTTTTAATAAACTTTTGCATTACACACTTTCAGAGATAGAGAAGTCTCTGTTAAGAAGTAATGGAGAACTCTGAGGTAGAGTAATTGGAAATGTGTCCTTCTGCAGCTCCTATTCACTGCTGGTGTTCAGCAATAAAAAGAGAATTGCAACCATGAATCACAAACACTACTGTGCTGTCTTAATACTGCCTTTCAAGAACTGAAGAGACAAATACCACTTAGTCAAGGAGAAGCTCTCATATATCTGATACACCTCCAAATGCTCTGTGATTAATCTTTTTTCTTAAAAACAAACAAAACAAAACAAACACTGATTGAACAAAAAAGAATCCCACATCCGACAATCTAGATTTCTAAAGCTTTGATGGAATGAGGCCATTGGTGAGCAACAGTAGAACTTTACATAGAAAACATCCCAAACACTTTACTAAAGCTATCAAAAGAGCTATTCTTTTAGGTAGTTTTGGAGTAAATAAAATAACACTTACTCCTCTATGCAATTTGTTTGCATTAAATGATTAATTTGCATTTATTTGTCTAATCCCAGAGAGGTTATTGTGCTGCGGCATACTCACACATTCAATCGGGCTATTCTTTAAAGCCAAGTGCTGTGGCTTCTCAAGTGAGAGTGCGGATGCTGGATTTCAGCAGACTTGGAATCCACTACATAAATTGAAAGAGTTTGTTATTCTGTATTGTCTGTATCACGCTTGCTTGTTGAAACAACATCAACCTTTCAGCAGACGGAAGTGGGTGGCCTGGGGAGCAGGAGGGATTCCTGACATGCCGCTTGGTCCTTTGGGAATCACCGTCAGATGTGTTTATAAAAGCACTGGTGTCTGCCACTGTTCTTGCTGTGAGCACTTTTTCAACAGCTTCCATAAGCCTCTTCAGGATTATGGTCCCATAGTGCTTAACTGGAAGGATCGAGAGTTTGAAGTGCAGATCCCTTCCCAAAGTTTTGAGTGCCCTTCATGCTTCCAGGTGGAACCCGAGTTTTTTTGGTTAGACTGGCTTTTCCTGCCAATTCTGCCTACATGCTCTTGCTGCTTCTCTTACACCAGTGACAGCCCTCATCTAGATCAGGGAGCTAAACTGGTAAAAGACTATATAAAAAAAAAAAAGAGAACAGATTTTTGCCCATTTGGCACCTGAACTGATTCACTATGATTGATCATGAGCTTGAGGCAAGGCAGAAAAAGGAAGCACATGGCTGTCTTCGCACAGCAGAAAGTTTTTACAGTGGTTCAACAATGCTGTTAAACACTCTCAGTTTATCTATCTATCTATAAACCTTTCCCGATGTGCAATGCTTTAGGAGCTGTGGTTGCAAAAGACACTTACGTAAGCGCTAATGCAATCTGAATAAACGGTGGCATTTAGGCAGGTGCAATGAGGGGGTGAGACAGCTATTACATAATGTAATTGGAGATTTATCCACCAAAGCTTTACATTTTGAGTGGGACAAACTGGATGTCCCAGAAACCAGCAGTTAAACAAACACTAAATTTGTAAACCCATTCAGTATTTGTAAAAAGTATTGTTGTTTTATTACTGTTATTTATCTTGATCACATTTGTTCTGCTTAGAAGAAATAAAACACAGGCGCTCTTTGCTTTAATTGCTGGGCCTATTCTTTAGTAAACAATGAAAAGTGATTAGAGATGTTTTTTGGCATGCATAGCCCAAAACCACCTAGTGAGAGTTCAAAGAACAAAGCAAATGCTTATTGGAAGAAATTATTCAGCTAACTAAACTTGTATATCTTTGAGTCAGACATTTTTTCAGCATCTTTACCCCATTTATCAATGCACAATTACTGTCACTATTGTGTTGTGTCATTAGGCGTAAGGTTACAAGTGCCAGTCGGAATAAAAAAATTGCAGTAATGTTGGCATAATTTTTCATTATCATCTTCATTAACCACAGCTAGTGGGAGTAAGAGTTTATCCTTGCTGTTGTCATCGTCATGACAACGCTTCCAAAGCTTGTCTGCAGAGAGTTCACCAGATACAAAAAACTGAATGTCCTCATTATTCCGCTTCTCACACTCTCACCCATGCCAAGGGTGATCCGAGATGCACAGGGCCCTTGATTTATCCCCTGTGATTTCTCTTGACAGCCTGGTATGGTGTCTCAGCTTAAGGCAATCGGTCTGATTTCACAGTTTAATTACTGCTAATCTGAAGGAGCGTGGCCAATGCTAATGAGCCAGCAGCAATCAAAGCAATAATGGCTAAACTCACCCTGTTTAATTCTTCTCTTTTTATTAAAACACCCCTGCCCTGAAATAAGCAAGTAATTTCTTCTTCTCTGCGCAACTGCTTGGAGAGAACAGACAAGCTTCACGTACAATTTGGTGTTATTTCAGAAGCAGACTGTAAGATTCCTTTATATTTTTCACTCAACCCCCTGTTTAATCTTAGTTTCCCAACAGCTTTGATTCAAGAAAAGAATCAATAGTTGGGAAAGACTCATTAGCAGATCACTGGCTTGACTGCAGAACATCCTCGGTGGCACACTGGGGCCAAATTTGGGATGGAGGCCTCCTTGGCTTTTGCAGCTGGGCAGCACCGAATTATGCAGTGAATTAAAATATCTATGACAGTACTATGAAAGAGAACCTACAATATTCAGAAAGGGCTTTATTGAAAAAGGAATTTATTATAAAAGTGGATAACAATCTACCCTGCCAAGCGGCTGGTGACCTCCATTGACACCACCCAACCACAGCATCTTGCATGCTTTCCCTTTTCTCGAGCTTCTCTCCTGTTATTGAAATAAATGAAGAAAAGCATAGGGGAAAAAAAGTCTTCAGGACTATTCCTCTGAATCACTTTAGCCCAAACATCATAAGTGACTCCAGGAAAATAAGAAGAGTCAGGCCCCATACGTGTCTGTCCATACGTCCACTAGCTGTATTACGAGTTCCTTTAGATAGGATTTTGTGGGCCTTTTTCTTCCTCTGAGAAGAATCTCTATCTAAAATATTTACCAACTTTTATTGTGATGATTTGATTAATGTACATTAATTGTTAAGTTTTAATGTTTCTCCAAATGGAAGATAATGCACTAGAAGCAAGGACCCCAAAATCAGTATAAATCCTAGGGATTTCAGCAATGCTATACAGCTATTTCATGCTTTCTCTGGTGAGACATAAGCAGACTCTGGCCCATTTTGAGTTAAGCAGAAAAACTGTTTCAGTGCCACTGTGTGTGATTTATGATACATAAATAGAAGGCTAGGCAATATTTTGCTTGTTAAATGACATGGGAGGAAGAATAATAGAGAAATCAACCATAAATAAGAGGTTTTAGAGCAAATTTTGAAGAATGTGAACTGCTTGTCTTGTGCTTGTCTTGAGTTTATCTGTCATTACTCTGAATTTGGTGTGGCTCAGTTAACCTGAAGGAAAATAGCTTTTTCAGAATTTTGTGAGCACCTAGGAATACCTGACCAGAGTGGAAAAATCACATCTTTGTGGTTAGGGGTGTTTAATAAAACAGTAATTATTAGAATGTATCATTTACTTTTTACAGCGGTGTCATTTAAATATTAAACAGGGCAAGACAGTGACACTTGAAAGGATTAAGACTATTATAAATAATTTTATCTCATCCATTCATTAAAAAGCTATTCTATCAATGATTGTTTCACATTCACAGTGTCATATTTAAAATAGAAAAGTCCAGACTGTAATGCTACAGAGATCTGTTATTTTGCAGTGTTGCAAAACCTATTTTACCAGGTACATATATGTTTGTGGGGTTTTTTTAAGTCTGTCACAGTACAAGAAAAATAATGCTATGGGTACTCACAAAACGTGGCTATTTTCATAAGATATATGAGAGAGAGACTGCAACAAGAAGGGAACATCATTCCAATAATATTTTGTACTTCATCATAGCACTGTCAGAAGATGCCAATGGAGACTCCAAGTCATTTTAAAGAACCACTTCATTTACAGGGAAGGAGTTCACTCCTAATTAAGTTGGAAAGCCTCTGGGGCTTTTTCCAGCCTTTGCAATTCTGATTTCCTTGGAGAACTCCTGGTAAATCTGAGAGATCCAGAGATTTCGATGTGATTAAGGCCCTATTGACACAGACATTAAAATGGCGCTAGTCAAACTATGCTATAAACCTTACACAAAAAAAAGCCCCAAGACCTGTTCACGACAGCTCAGGTAAACTGAACTAGAAGTCTGCCAGTAACAACAGTAATATGGCATATCTGTGAGGTACACGTGATAAGAAGGAAAAGAGGAAAAATCCAGCTTTAAGATATGATTTGTCTACATTTGTACACCTGGATATACATCAATCTTACCTGGCTGAGGAACTGGGAAGCCTTGGTGTAAAGTGGAAAAAACCAAAATATGCTGAGCCAAGTTCAAACAGTTTATGAGTCACAAATCTCTTATCATCTAACTTAGAACGTATCTATATGGTGAGAATGTAATCTGGTGCCAGAAGACTGACGTGGTATAGCTACATGGAAGATGGAAGCACGGTAAAGAAAACAGATGTTTCCACATTAGATTCTCCAATTTGGTTCATTGGAAAATTCCACAAACTGTATCCGTACAGCAGGTGGAATAGCAGGAAAGAAGGAGGTTCGGTGTGTACTTACATGGCAATAAAGTAATAACAACATCATGTTTATACAACTAGAAGATGAGAATCAAATGACCTGAATTCCACTTAAGCCCCTCAATTAGCTTATTCCGAGCTAATCTGATTATATCTAACATAGCAGCGCGTCGTCCATATAGATGCACCCCGATACAGAACGCAAGGAAATATCTGTTCTCATTTGTAGTTCTGACTTGGTTCTCCCCTTTGATTGAATATCCATCAGAAGGTCTAGGTTGATAAGAAGTTGTCAGTCAAGAGTAAGTAGCAGACATGGGAACTTTGACAAAATTGAGGCCTTGTAAATTTGGGTCAAAGAGAGCAAGTTGCACTGAAAAGCTGCAGTAGAGCAGGGAACTAATTTTATGTCATTCTGAATAATGGAAAATATCGCAGCCATTGAATTATCCTTCTCTTCCCATAAATGGGAATTGCTAGCACAAGTGTAAAGCCTTTTTGTCACTTCACTGATACAGGCATCAAGTAAGAGATGTCATTAACGAATGCAGGGTATTTTAGTGAAGTGTGGTGTGATGGATCCTGTGACAAAAGAAACATAATGATGAGCAAAGACTTCTAAAATATAATGCAGGGACACATTAGTCACATGGAAGCAATGCAAACCAAAGAACAGACTGTCAAAAAATCTGAGTTGATTTCCTTCTGGATGTTGTGAATTTGGAGGTCATCAGTTTTAGCTAGCTGTGGATCTGGCAGCCTGGTGCTCTCTCCCAGAAAAGGAATTTCCCAGATAATAATCTACGGAGTAGCCAAACTCACTGCTGCTGAGACTGCACTTCTTGCACCGTTCAAACTGGCTTGATTTTTAAGTTACAAGAAAGCAACTGACTTCTATTATTCTAAAATAATGTTGCTGCTGAGTTTTTTGCAAGGCAGGAGTGAGACAGCAGTAGCAGGTCACTGCCTTGGAAAAAAGGGATCTGAGGAATCACACAGAAGAATCGGAAGAAAGGGTATTTGAAGTGAACACAAAGAGCAAAAAGCAAAATGAATAAAATTGGAGAGATCTTCAAACAGAAATAAACGTCAGAGGCAAAGGAAAATAAAAGAAAGCAAACTTGGTTTGTTTAGCAACCGAGACTAATTCCCCTTCCTGTTAGAAAAGACCTTCATAGATCAAAATATTAGAGTGCTCTGAATTCCACTTGGGCAACCAGTGATATCCTGATTAGATTTGTATTTAAACAGAATTCTCATACATTTCAATTATCAGAATCATTGGAGCCAAGTGCTCTTTCAAGTTAGACCTAAATTATCCATTCTCTAACAGAAAGTGAGAAGGCATACAATATTGATACCACACATTATTCTGTACAGCCATATATACTTTTAAATGTAAGCAATCAGTATTCACACAGTTCCACTAGTAAGAGAATTTACTACAGCAAACAAAACAAGCATATTCTTGGCTTTTAATTGCTTTAAGATTCAAATGATAATATTTCAGCCTAGTCTTCAAAATTGTTCTTCAGAATAATTACTTCTGTGTGCTCAAAAAGAAAGAAAGAAAAAAAGATACCACAAAAGGTACTGATTTTTATATGTTGGGCTAAGCACCTTCTAAAAACAAGTGCCCTTGATGGCATGCCATTTGAGGGTGAAAAGCCAGATGTATCCCAAACCAGGAGTCTCTTTAAACGACAATGTGTGATCGATTGATCTGCACATTTGAATAACCCAAGTAGTGAATAGGAATCTAAATATCTATTGAAACAGCCCCAGAAGATGAGCAGATTCACAGTACTGAAAAACAGCTTAATGGGTAATACTACCCAGACACTACAAAGAAGCCTGAGAAGTATCTCTGTAAGAGGTCTGGGTGGCAGTGGGAATGCTGTTTGTTACTTCAATGCACCAGAACGTAGGGACAAAGCACTCATCATTCACTTAAAACTCATCAACCCCTGAATTCTGTAAATAACTGCTTGTCAGACTTATCTGCATTTTGAATACAGGATGTAAAAATGGCATGTAATATGGTTCAATATTTAGGATAATATCTCCACTACTTAAAAATGATGATTTTCTAATCTGTTTTGGTTTTCTTATAGAACTGTATGAGGTTTAATGTCTCAACTTTTATTTGCTGCTATTAAGTAGACCCGAGGGGTCATGCTGTTACTATGCCTTATGCAGTCTGTAAAATTATGAATTGGCTGCAGGATAATGGGAAGAATTCATAACATGGAGATTTTCAGTGAATAATCTTCCAGATTGAGAACCACCTCCTTCCCCCTACCTCTCAGAATTTTACTGCTGAAAGAGATTACTTTGAATCACAATACAGAAAAACATATTTAATCAGTTCTTGTTCTTATTGTGGACCTTTGACTGGTTTGCGACTACTCCCATCCTCCCTACCCTACCATGAAAGCAGCCTCTTTGATGTCTCTGTGTTTTCTCACAGGTTCCTTCCACTCTATCTGCACAACATCCAACTTCTATTCCAAGACACTGTCCATACTATAGCAATTTTCTCCAATGGATGATGTTGTCTATCTCATCTACAGGAAACAATAGAAAGCCAAGATGTTTAAAAATATCGTGGTAATCTGGATATATCCTTCTTGCGTATCTCCCACTCAATGCCTTCTGTGAATTCCAGTTTTTGTTTTATACTAGTTAGATGTTACTGGGGCAAGAGACCAGCTTTTCCCCTACCTGATACACAATCACAGAACGTCAGGAGTTGGAAGAGACCTTGAAAGATCACCTTAGTCCACTCCTTGCCAGAGCAGGATCACCCAGACTAAATCACACAGGAACACATCCGGGCAGGGTTTGAATGTCTCCAGAGGAGACTCCACAGCTTCTCTGGGCAGTCTGTCCCAGTGCTCCATCACCCTCATAGTGAAAAAGTTTCTCCTTATATTCACATATTTGAAATTATAGTTATGGTGTACTATTATGTAAGAAAAAAGACTTTTCCCTTATCTTGATGAGATTACATTTCTCTCTAACACAACACCAACAACAGATCTGAATAACTGTTTTCTCTTCTTTGATAGCTTAAAGACTTTTAGAAGAATGTTATCTGTACACCTCCTGTTTCCACTGAATAATTTATCCAGAAGGTAGGATGAACCTACTCACATTCACAGTTCTCTTGGACAGAAAAATAAACACAAATTGTAGTATGAGTTTACCAGTCAGGTTCAGGTCTCATTTCAAGGAAATAAAATGCCTGGGCTGGAAAATTCAGACGTAATTCATATGCATAGGGGATTAAAAAGCATCCATATGAAAAGCATACAAAAATTTAAAAGTGGCATAGATTGCCAGATCTTGCCAACTTGTTCCATTTTCTGTCTCTGGAAATTATAGTTTTATTTCTTTGAAGGGCGCGTGCATTTTACTAACCTACATGCCGAAGCGAGCTGGGTTTAGCTATTGGTTTTGATATTTATACCACACTGGATCGTGTGTCTTCTTGGGATCTGGTCAAAGCTGTCATATCTGGAGTTCTACCTTACCAGTTAAAATTTCAGAGTTAAAACCTCACTTACTTTGTTTTGTTTGTTTGTTTTTTGTTGGTGAGAAGGAGAAACATCAAAGGACCTTCTATTGCTAGACAGAAATGGGGTCATCTTCATCTTTAGCAGTGATAACAGCTCAGATGGATGTACAGAATCTCTGTGGAGTCAGAAACACAGAACTAAGGAGCCCAGATGCAATTTTTTTGGTATTATCCAAAGCCCTTGTGCATACTGCTTCTCCCTTTTAACCCTTCTGTACCAAACAGCAACTCCTTAAGAGGATGAAAGCTGTCTTCCTCCCATCCCTGTGGCAACTTGGCATTCACACTGAGGCTCTTCTGGGGATGCCACTAGCTGCAGCTGTCCATATTTGTGTGCTTCCAAAAATTAGGTTTGCGTAAGATTTTCACTTCTTATAAGCACTGGCAAGTCTGCAAGCCTGTGGCCTCTGAATTCAGCAGATGACCACGTTCAGCCTGCAAGCTACAGGAGCAACAAAGAGCAGGAACCATTTCTCCAGAAACCAATAAGAACAAACTGAAGCACTATTCTAAATAGAGTCTCTAGGGTATTTATAAATATAGAAGCAGGGTTTTTTTCCCTCCATCTTCCCATTACAAACACTTTAATCACTTCAGTAGAAATAGCAGACTAAGTCAAGCCATTTTACCTGCTCCTAGTACTTAGTTCTCTCACATGACAGCTACTGCACCATCCTCTACAATAATCTCTGTAGGACAGGAATTAAAAACAAACACCCACCTTCCATTCCAAATTATTTTTAGTAGGCTACATGAATCATCTTTGTTGCCATAACCCAGAGGATTTTGAAAGCCATTAGAAAAACCAACTCAGGTTACTCTTTCCATCACATCATTAAGCACATCTAGAAATCTTTAAATCACACTCTGTCAAGTTTTTTTTTTTACATTTGGGAAAATGTTGTTAAGCTCCTTAACTATGTTCCTCAAACAGGAAGACATCTGATTTTTCTCATGTATGTTATGTACAGACAAGAGAAGGAATAACTATGCATGTGCGATCTTTAGGCTCCCTGTTTGGTATCTTCATATGATTCAGTAAGTAGCAAGAGATGCAACACATACACCTTTTAAAGTAACTTTAGTGATGCCAGAGAATAACTTTTTCATATATCTTTGTGTTTTGCTCTTTCCCAGCTATGCCAAAACAAAAGCAGTGGATGGTGGCAGGCAGTTGTGTTATATACATTATTTTATAATATATATAAAAAAGGTTATATGTTAACATAATCTACTTCTCTCCTTCAAAGTCTTCCTTAGCAGCAAAAGAGGCAATATCCTTAACTGGGCACTAACTCATTGCTGCAATTAAGGCAGTCTGCTTCTCTCTTGTTTCAGACCGTCTTCTGACTCAGACAGTCATGTCTGGTTGTTTTATCCTTGATTTGCCTCCTCATTATCTTTTCAACCATAAAAAGATGCTAACTTCTTTGTTACTTAAATAGAAGCTTGGGACATAACCAAACAGTACATGCAGGCAAAAAGCTGCATAGGTTAAGAAGTTTTTTTCTTCTCCTTGGAAAAATGAAAGAGAGGGGAGAAAAGGAGACAAAAAAAGACCCAGACCACACTGTATGAACATTTCTCCTTTGCCTTAGGGTAAAAACTCCTGGGCTACTAAACAAGTAAATCTTCCCTCAGAGATGACCAACTTTAGAGTTGTCCCTTTTGGTGTTTGCTACTTGAGCCAGTTTAACTGTGTTTTAGCTCTTGCCTGAGCTAAATATGCCTATTCTTGCCTCTGGACACCTTCTGAGAAGCCTAATCGAAAGAGTCCAAGGGAATGCAATAGAAAAGAAAGAAAGAAAACCCAAACCAGCTGTCTGAGAAGTCAGAACGATAGAGAGAGGAAAAAGAAGTTTTTGTGTCTTGAGGTTCACCAGCAGAGCACATGCTGTGGCAGGGTAGGTGGGAGGATACCAGAAGGGAACCTCTTTCCCTCAGAAAACTGTGAAAGTTATTAAAATAATAATACTACAGTTTTCCAAGCCTGAGTTTCAGTGGTTCATTCTCAGGAAAGAAAGCATGTAAAATATGTGGAGAACTGAAGCAAGCTGAAAAGTGATCCTTTCACTAATCCACCCTCACTTAGCCCAAAGCTGTAAGATTATATTTCCCTAAAATAATCTTCTAATTTCTGTCATTTGAAGACTTTACATTTTCCTGAACCAGAAGTTGTATTCAGACCATTAAATTTAATAACCTTTGATGCATCTTTCTGTCTTGAAATTGTCTAATTGTTTCTTAAACCTCTTTAAACATGTGATGTCCAAAACATCTTGTAGCAATGAAAACTTCAATTTATTTTTGCGTTATGAGGAAGGGTTTCCTGCTCCCCAGCAATTTCAGGCTGCCCCTTCTTCTTGTTCTGTGGTAACAGGGGATGGCCATCTCCTCTCTACATCCTTTGGATCATTCATATTTTTGTACATCTCTTTAGATTGTTGCTGTTCATAGTATCATGTGCACCATGAGACTCCTTTTTACCCAGGGTGAAGAGATTTGGTGCATTCAGTCTCTGCTTGTAGATAAACTGTTCAATTCCTCCACTCAGCTTGTCACCTCTGCGGCTCTTCCAGTTCTACCAGATCCCACTGGAGACAGGGTACCAAGAGCTGCAGGTAGCATATGAAACACAGGAATGTCACAAGGAAGAGCCAGGAAGGCATTTTGTTTTGTGTTCCATTCCTTCTCCAGTAACTCCTTTTTGTTTAATGAAGTTGCGTTTCTACAAGCTTCTGGGATGCATGCCAGTGTGGTGTGAGATAACTTGATGTTTTCAGTGTTATTTCTCTAAACTGACTTCTCTGCAGTAGGCTGTCCTGTGAGATGGCTTCCCAGGAAAGACACGAATTGGCCATGACTGAAGAGTCACTGCTACCTGTGTACAAGCCACGTGCGCTATAGATTTAATCTCAAAGCAAGCGTCGCTGCTCTGGAAAGGTCCCTCTGGGAGAAGTCAGGTCCACACCATGGCTGAGCGGCTGCATTAGACGCTGCAGTATTCTGATGTAATTAGAAAACAGCTGCGAAGGAACAGTCGATTGTTTTTTGGCAGTCACGGCCAATTTTGCACCAATGCAAATGATGAATCAAATCCTGCAAGTTTAAAATATCTGCAAGAGTGTAATGGCAGAAGCCATGCTAATGATTTTAAATCTCATTTAGACCATTTTTGGCTGATGGAGTAGTCCCTCATCCCCCAGAAGCCTCTAGTGTGGAGGAATTCCCATACACTGCACCACACCGCCTATGGGGAAGGGGAGAGGAGAGCCAGTGGGTTGATTATGGAAATCAGGCAGCTGCCTGACTAAATATAGCGCTTTCTTTCCCGAGCAGGATCCATGCCATTGAGCAATGCATTACTCATCCTCACCAAATAAATATAAAACTGGCAAGAGAGAGTCACGCAAAGTACCCGGTTACTACCAGGCTGCTCTTTCCTGACTATCAAACCCAGTCCACCCACTATGCATTAATACATCAGAAATATTCATCCAGGAGCATTGTTCCTTCAATCACGTTCCTCATACCAGTTCCTTTAACAAACACCCAGCTCTGTTTATCAAATATCAGCCCATGAACTATCATCTGCTCCTAAAATGCATACAACTTCTCTGCTTGAAAGATGACAATAATCTCTAGGGACATATTCTCTTGCTGAGGCCCCCCACAAGATCCTTCAAAATTATTGCCTGTGTCAGCTGGGACTGAAAACACTTCTTAGGAGGATAACTGCTAAAACCATATTTCTGCATTTGTAGCGATGCCTGTTAGCAGGAACAAATGCAATCCAGTTGGCAATACGTTCACCTAAGTGCAAACTTTGTGATAAAGATGTTAGAAACAACATTTGCAAATGGCCCTTTGCCCTCCTTGTTCTGGCCTGAAAATAGCTGTGTGTCAATCTTTAGAGGCAGTATTTTCGGCCAGATAGTCAATAATTTTAATAGAATTAGCATGGGACAGAAATGCCATCCAAAAATGGATTCATGTTTAATCTGGTAATCTGATCCCATATGGCACTTTAAAGAGTGGGAGGAATTAGTGTTTGCTGCTTAAAGAAATTACCCAGAAAATGACTGCTGAAGAGAGACCAAATAGTACCTCATCAGCATTCAGTATGAAAAAGACAAACAGCACAGGAACAAGAGAAGTTAAAAGGTGAGCCAGCAGAGAAAGCCAAAATTTGTTCCTGCATGGCTGGGAAAGGGATAACAATCAGATGATAAAGGCAACCTCACAAAGTACTGGATATAAATAAAGAAGAATTGGAATATATTGCACAGAAGG
This sequence comes from Hypotaenidia okinawae, assembly GCA_027925045.1. Lineage (NCBI taxonomy): Eukaryota > Metazoa > Chordata > Aves > Gruiformes > Rallidae > Hypotaenidia > Hypotaenidia okinawae. Next base: position 11,025,920 of record BSDF01000002.1, read on the forward strand.
GTGGAAGGCAGTTTGAAAGCTGAACCTAACAATAAGCCAAGCTCTGTCCTAAGTACCCATTCACCTTCTCTGCAGCTCTGAGGAGGTGTTAAAAATGCATCAGAAAGCACAGTTTGGTCCCATATTATTTCTAATCATCCTGATAAGGGAAGGGAAAGGTCTCAGGCACACTAATGGTTGTCTTGGTCCTGACACTTGACTGTGCTTCAGGTCACAGTTTCAGGACACATTTCTGGGACGTAACACAGGCCGATGCGATTCTTTCTTCCTGCCCTTGTCCCTCAGTCCTGCTATTCCGTTTGTCTGTGTAGCTTTGTGGTGAACTGGACTCAGAAACTCAATACATAACTATTCCAGTTAAAGAAGTAAAGAAATGACTGAGCATATATTTAATTCAGATAAGGTCAAACAGTTCATCTGTAGTCCTGAAAAAAGTGGCAATGACACAACTGAGGAGCCACCCCTGGAGCAACCAGTTGGAGATAAATGGAATAAACAGATGGAGTTGAAGAGAAGAGCGGGAATGGCTCATGCTGCCTTCAATGCCAAGAGCAATGTCCACCGAAACTCAGCCTCAGAGCTCCCAGTTCGTGCAATCTCTGGAAGTGTGTTAATACCTGCACAAACACAGCAAATATGGCCTTTGTGCTAAAATAAAAAATACTCATAATGACCAAGGAGAATAAAAATAGCTGAGAGGTGAGATGTGACGAACATCCAAAGCACTTCAGATTCTGGACAGGCAACTCAATAATTTCATGACAACTTTTGTATTTTTCTCTCCTTCCAGCAGGAAGTTTAGCTTCCCTGACTTGCTCCATGCTGGAAAACCCCCTGTCGTGACATCAACCTTTCACTTGTCCCATCCCCAGGAAATCCTACAAGGTATTAGGAGCTCTTCTCTTTCACCAAAATTATGGAAGCTGAAGGGCATCAAACAAACAGCCAGAGAAGTTGCAGCTAAACCAAATCAGGGTTTGTGGGCTATAAATCTGTTTAGTGATTCTGCAACTTGACATAGACATGTAGCAAAGGTTAAAAACCAAAGAAAAGCTATTTTCTTCTTTCCCACCTCCCTGGAAAAGAAAGCATTTAGCAGAACAAAGCGCCTGTTGTAAAATGAAATAAGATGTGACTGTTCCCATATGGAGATTACACAAAATACACCCCTAAAGAATTATTCTGTTGCTTACTTCTGGGGTAAGAATACAGGATTTATCTGTAAAAGCAGCTCAGACCAGGGCAGTGCAGTGGCTAATGAAACCCATGCCAATATGTGTCCAAATCCTTTCCTTTGTGTCACCAGTTCAAGCACACCAATTTGTGACATAGCTCCGAAATGAAAAATCACAGCCCAGTGCACAGAGATAATATAGACAATAACTAAGCTTTTGCTGCGTGCTTATGCACACATACAACACCCAGCATTCAGCTCAGGCAAAGCTTGGCTGGCTCACCAAAGCCACCAGCCCTGAGATAGACTCTCCAAATTAGAGGGAGGGGAAAAAAAAAAAGTAAAAAATCTCAGGTGCTGTCTACAAACACATCAAAATACAATACTTTTTGACTGTTATCCTATGGTTCTGAAGAGGCACAAACCCTGGCTCCTGGCAGAAACTGCAAGTGGAAGGATTAGTGGTATGGTATTTTGTCCTTAATGGATATAACACTTTTCTCTTAATTCTCCCTTTACTGAACCACCCATCTCCTTTCTTTCCTTTGAAGAGACCTAAGGATATCCAAAACCTCTGGAAAATGTACATTAAAACCAAAATTAATTTAATCTATAAAGTCACTCCTTTGCTGAGTAAAACATACTTTGCTTTGTTTACATAGTAACTGAGGCAAAGGGAGGACAGTACCTGTTCTTTCTCTAAAAATAAGAAAAATTCTTGTGAGATTCCTTAAAATTAAATGTATCTTATGTGTCCATAGGAACACACCTAGGGAAGAAAGCAACACCTGAACTGTCCTGTTAGCTCTTCTTTTGCTTGTCCTCAGTTACCAGCCTGGTTTCCACAGCCAGTGGTGAGTCTGGTTGCCAGAGCAGCAAGCTCTCCACCTTACAGGAGCATGGATTACCGCTCTAGCATTTTTTAAAACCCCTTTCATGAGTTTAAATCAAAACCAAACAAACAAAAAAATAAAACAAAGAAACCCAACAAAAAACACCACCACCAAAAAAAACATTTATGAGATTACAGTGGTGTTTATCTACCAACCATGTATAGCATGTCAAGGGGGTAAATACAGTAAAGGTGTATTGATGTAGGTTTTTCCTAACCTTCTACACAGTTTTCTATCTGCAAGATGCAAAACTGCAGCATGCTCTCAGGTTTTCTGTCGCTAAGGACTGCCAGCTATGTAAGCCCCCAACCTCATGCCATTACCCAGACATTTACATGGTTTAGTGTTTATGCGATTATAGGCCTAGACTGGAAAGATTACAATTTGCCAGGCTAGATCGAGCCAGGCTAGAGGGTTTCCCCAATTAATAGCAACCCTGTTGTTACCACCAGTGATCCCTTCCAGGCTGTGCTTGATTTCCCTTGTTGCCTTTCCCCTTTCCCTCCTCTAAAGGCTTTGTTTAATTCTTTGCGGAAAAATATCAGACAGGTGAACTGAGGTGACATAAAAGCAATTTTCCTACACTCACCTTTTCTGTGCTCTGGCCAGCCAGGATTTCCTTATTTCACTTAAGAGAAGGGTAAAGAACACGCTCCTAACCCAGCATTTTATTTGCCCAGCATCCTCGCGGGTTGTGCCACTATTAGCACGCCTAGCTCACTAACAGCACAGTGGTTGCTTTTCGTCAGCTTTTACAAAAAAGTATTTACTGACAGGTCAGAAAGCATAACCAGCAGATTTACTGTACTAGAGCAACTGTACCCTTAACCCTTCCCTAAACCGATCCTAGAAGTGTTCTTCAGATTCTGCAACGTGATGAAGATGAGAGTGCCAGCAAATGTTGTTTATTTCAGGATTTGGCTAAAATAAAGAAGATATTTCCTTTTAATGATATATATATTTTCCCCCAGGCTTTGTATTGTGCTCCTTGACTGTGTTTTTCCCAGATTCAGGAGTAACGAGATTTTCCTTATGGCCATGTGTATCCTGCAGCAGGTTCAACAGGGGAAGTACTCTTGTTTCTAATTGTTGAGGCTTCAGGACAGATGTCCAAGACAAGTATGGAAGAGGAATAACAATGTTGAATTCAAACCAGGATGGGGATCAAGTCACAGATTACTGGAGACTTAATCTGGCAAGGCAATGAGGGCTCTGAGCCCAGTTCTTCAAAGGAGTTAGGTAGCGCCTTAAATTTAGCACAAGTTTCAAAGACTTCAGCGAGTAAATAGAAATAGCACCACTTTTCCTACCTGAATTACATTTAGAAATCAAGAGGTTAAGCTATATTATCTAGAAGGACCAAGTTCCCCTTGTATATCTGCAAGTCAAGTGCTTCTATGCAAGTTCAGACTATTAATATATGAAAAGCACTGTCTGGAGGTGGGACAGGAGATGCGCAAGGTACGTCATGAAAAAAAACTGGAGTTAATGGATGGGTCTCATCAATCTCAGCTTGCATTTGTGATGAAGACAGTGCAAAGTGAATATACACCTTAAATAAGAAAGGCCATGTCAAAAATATGACAGTTACAAATCCAAGGTCAACAGTGGCCTTCAAAGAGTGTTCTTAAGCAGTTGTGATGGATCCCCAATTTGCTGAAAGTTTTATGTAAGACAGCTTGACACTTTATTGCCAAAAATTTCACAGAATAAAAGTTTTAGGGCTTTCAGCTAGCAGTAGATACATCTGAGAGACTATAGAACCTTGACCTCATCTTTGGGACCTGTGTTAGTAAAGCCATGAAAGGGTTCCCAAGTCATATGTGAGCACTACGTTTTGCCAAGTAATGGCACTCATTTCCTTATTTTGACTAAACAACAGCTTAGTCTAAGGCAAAGTCCACAAAAGTCTTGACAAATATTCACTGACTTTCAGATAAAACTTGTAATGCCCTTTTCATCTTGAAGGCTGTGTAAGCATTGCACACATTCAGGTACTGCTGAAGCTTTCAAACTGACAGAGAGCAACTACTTAACAATGTAGAGCAAACCCACGCAACCCTTTGGAAGAAAATATGAAGTCTATTCTAAAACAGCATTTCCAGGTTTACCTTAGGTAGGTACAATGTAATCGCTTTCACAGTTTAACAGCGTTATGCTTTGCCTTGAATCCCTATAAAGTCCCTCTGAGACCATAACCTTAATGTGAACTGGGTTTTTTTTTATTTTAAAGCTGATGGCTGAACAAGCTTTACCTTGTTCTCCCATAGTGCTCTCAGTCAATCCCAAAGTCTCTAAACTCCACGAAAGGTGTCTAGCCTTCAGGGAATGACACACACGTTCAGGACAGGCTTCCCAGGAAAGCCAGCATTTTCTGTCTGCTGACATTCAGCAACATTGTCTGCTTCAGTTCTGATGGTTTTCCCAATTTCATCTTCCTACCCCAAATCTGCCATTGCTATCACATCGTTAACACCACAGCTCATTAGTTGCAGCAGTGGTTAACCTAGCTCTGTATTTTCCTCCTTCCATTGGCTTTCCATTGTTCAAATAAAGTAAGTGGTCTATCATTTCTTTGCCCATCTATGTCTATTCATTTGTAACTATTCTACAGTAGTTCACATGAAATCATAAGACAGATGTTGGATATCAGAGCAGACAGACAGACATACAGTTCTACTTATATATGGGATTCTTTCTAGTCTCCTCCATGTCTTGATCAAAATGAGAAATTATTCCTTCTTGAGCATGTATTTGGAATTAAACTGCGAAAGGAAAAATACAAGCAAATAGTAATTCTGCAAAATGACCAAAACACAGCATTTACGCTTTGTACTGTGGCTTATATTGGCATCAGTTACAAAACAGCCCACCCGAGAACTCCAAAATGTGTCACAGTCTCAGTTCTAGCCACGGATGCTAAATTTTATATCTAGTCTGGAAGGTAATTTTCATGAGCAGCCCACCTCCCACTTCAACTGAAGGAGCACAACTTTTGGTTTATGTCTGTTTTCCTGGATACCTCCCAGGGGACTTGATCCTTCGCTGCCTTGCCTAGATATCGATACTTTTGCACAAAAGGTATAATGTGCTACAGTCCTTGTTGTAGCACTCACTCCCACTCTCCTCTCCTGCTGAGCAGGTGAAAATGAGCATAGAAGCTGCAAGGCTTCAGAGTATAAAACCTTACACCTGCACTTCCATTAGAAAATTCTTGCTATTGGAAACGTAGCATTCAAAAATAACCTCTACTAAGATTTTAAAAGACAGTGGAAAGAAAATTTTCTGTTGCATAAATGTAAAGGAACCTATGTACTTTGAATATTATTTTATATTTGATGAAATCCCAAAAATAATAGCTACAGCTTTGAAAGCAAACAATACTATTCGCTTGAATGAAGTTTGTCAAATTTTTCCTTTCTTAGAAACACATTTTTGTTTGTTTGTTTTCACCCAAAACTCTAAAAGTATCCTTTCCCAGCTTGACATGTTTCTTGAGCAAATTTAATCCTCATCCCAACCACCATGTCTCCTCCAACTCCTTTGCTTCTCATTACACCTCCTAAGCTCTGTAGTGATTTTGGGAAGAGGCTTGCTAGGTAACGGCAGGGACAGGCAGCAGGGGGGCTCACACATAGGGTTGCTTTGTTGGCCTTGAATATTTTCGTGTTCATTTCCACTTTTTACTGATTGTAATGGCAGATCAGAGAATTTCCATAGCAGTGTTAAACTTTGGAACTTAAATTTTCTGATAATTTTCTTTGGAATTTCTGTACATGAATGCTTTTGATGATAATTTATATCTATTTCTTGCATCGAGACATTCATCAGTAAATCTCAAAGCACTTTAGAAAGGAGATCAATGTCATTATCATCATTTCAAAATTAGCTTACCAAGAGATTATTATTTCTGGTACAACGTGATTGCTATATAAAAGCGGTATGAGTGCAACGGCATTTGCCTTCGTGCCACAAGCTTAACACTGCTATCTACATATTTCTTTAACCAAATCAGAATAAGGCAGTCTTAGTCTTTTCTGCTATCTTGAAAAAAACTCAAAACAGCAAAGGCAGGACTGATGGAAACACGAGTCTTTCTGGAGCAATTTAAAAAATCCAAGTTAGCATTACTGTATATTTTACTTAATTCCAGACACTTAATTCCAGAAAGACTGACACACAGAAAAAAACCAACCACGTGTGCTAGAGGAAAAGCTTTGCTGCTTGCAGGTGTGCTGAGTTACATGCCCTGTCCTCCGCAGAAAGGGCTCAACTGATTTCTTTGTGGGAACACTGGCCCAGTCTGAAATAATGTTGTGCTTGCTCTCTCTTAACAGAGGAATAAGGGGCCTCCAGAGAATTTCATGCTAAAATGCCATATTGAAAATTGTTTGCTGCAAGGCATCCTTGCCAGGGCTTGAATGCTGCCCTTAAAATGTAACACAGAACTCAGGCGAGCCGTGATACCTCCTTGCAAGGGAGGGAAGATGGAAGGAAAGCGTTAGAAATAGGTAACGGCAGCCCAAGTATTTCCCAGCGCTGTGTTCATTCATGAACACCCTTAGTATCGCACCGGTCTAAATTGGACTTTTGTGTATTTTTGCAGTAAGTGCGTGAGAAGAGGCATTTGTTAGTTTGAGCAACTGCAATGGTTAGCCAGAAATAATAATTTTTACATTGCCAAAAGAAAAAACATGCAACAAATGTGTGTTTTGAATCAAAATTAAAGAAATCAATGTTTCAAATAGAAATGAAATATGTGGGGTTTAATAACTTGACTGTTTCTACCATTTCAGGCATGAGCCTGAAAACAAAAAGCACATAAAGCAGGAGAAAGTTCTGTAACCTTTTCAATATTCTTCATTAGACTCCACCGTCCACAGCCCCTAGAGTGAACTGCATCATCAAATCAATTGTGTCAAAGCCTCCTCTGATTTATGAAAGGCCTCACCATGGAGTTTTCATATACTAGTTATTTAAGTACTGAAAAGTCTTACCTATAGATCCTCAAGTAATTACACACTGAGAAAGCTCACACAGAGCAGATTTTCAGCAAAGGGAGGCCACTATAGGAACAAAAGCCTTTTACAGCTGAAATCGGGCATGTATTACAGGTTTGTGTTTTTATAGGACTGCATTAAGAACCGAGCCCTGGGACCAGCAGAAAATGAGAGAAAAGGGACTTTCCCAGAGATAAATCTGAGGACATATAAAGGCATTGCCAAGACTATCATGATGCTGAAAGCCATGTACAGGTTTTCCCTTTTCAAGTGCCTAAGTAATCTTTTTGGGGACGTATGATGGCACACATATGCACACGTGCCTCTGGTAGGAGATACAAATAATATCACCTTTCTACACTTGTTCAGTTTGAGGATAATTTTTTTTTTAACATTTTGTTTTGTTTTGTTTTTGAACAATCTCATCACCTTCCTCCTCTCATCCTTAGCCAGCACAGAAAGGAAGAGACCATTCAAGTTTCTGCCTGCAGGAGCAGCATCTGTTGCACTCCTGCTTCTGGGATTTGGGCAGAGAAATGCACGGGTGTTTCCCAGTCTCTGCAGTGGTGAAGCACTGTGTCATGATGGTCTGGGTAAAAAGAGTGCTCAGGCATTTTCCCTGAACTGTGTCCTTCAAACATAGCAGAAACAGAGCTTTTTAAATGTGTTTTGTAATAAGACACCATTATCTTGGTGTCTTGACTATTTCCAGCTAATTCCCACTCTGCAATACAGTAAAAACAGCAAAACCATCATCAACATCCTCCTTTCCACCAGTGGAAATGTTCTCCCTTTCCTTCTCCCTGTCTAAAGCCTCTCTGAAAAACTAACTGGATGAGTGAATCAGCCCTCACCCCTTCAGAACAAAATGGAAAAAGACCACACATACATTTTATCCTGTTTTTAAAGATTTATCGACATTAAAACATGTTTATACTCTTTTAGGAGTGAGGTCAAACAGAACTTTACAGAATCAAACTCAATTCAGTTCTCAGGCTGAAAATGCATTGATATTTTGGGAAGACCTCTGGATATTGTGGTTCCCAAAGAAATCCATCTCTCCCCAGTTCCATCGGCTAAATCAATTTACCTGCTTCAGAGTTAGCTGCTGGTTACTGGCAATTAGTTACACATAATTGAGTTATACAGAAATATACTTTATATATGTAAAATCCCTAGCAAAATGTAACTAAATATTTAATACAGAAGACTGAGAGATTCCAACTCTGATGCAACTCATTAGAAGGAACTTGTGGTCAACAACATAAGGTAAGAGATCTAAAACTACCAGCAGAAGAATCCTTGAGCTATGCCCTGACTTACTGACAAGAAGAACTAACACACAGCCAATTTTAGCGTACTTAGCAGAACACCTTTTATTTTAAATATAAAATACTTTGTGAACCTGCTAAAACAATTTTAATTAGGCTGTTTAGTGAAAAGTTAGAGAAGCCAGATTAAATATTGCTGCCCTGACTATAAAACCTTTTCTAAACACTGAAAGGGGAAGGTACTCTGAAATGGTAGGATACATGAATTGGTTAGATACATTAATTGGTTTGCTGCTTGTGCTTTTACAGACCACTGTCTCCTCCTGGATCACCTAGCAGATGCTCTGAATGCTTATGATCACTTCATCCTGTAGAAGCTGAAACCTCATGTAGATTAAGCTAGGACTTTCAAAGCATTGAAGCTCTAAGTCCTTTTAGCATCTTTTCCTAATTGCATGGTGGGACTAATCCTAATTTCCTGGTGGGACATTTCACTGTTTACTATACCTGTGCTATAATGGCAGCTGAGCTAAGGCTTGGGTTTGTCTAATAGGACTCAGAATAAAAATATGGCATCTGCTCACAAAGATTTTGCTATCAAAAGTGACTGATGTTTCTGATTTGTCATTGATCGAAGTCATTTATCTTCCTTGGGGAAATAAGAATGACACGGTGTTTTTCAACAGGTGTGACTCACTAACCACTTTCTTCCAACGAACTTTTAGGAGTGAAAATATCATCGG